>CM057233.1:28048539-28683539 GCA_029891385.1 Erythroxylum novogranatense | reverse complement strand
TCACTTTGTTTTATGAAAAAAAAAAATACAATGCATAATAAATAATATAGTATTTATTGATATAATTATAACTTATAAACAAAGAACTTACAGATTATTTTTTACACGACAACAAATAGTATGGAACCTTTATTATGAGGAGCTTTCATTTTTTCCTCTGTTTACTTTAGCCTTCTTACATTTTTCCTAAACAAAGAAAAAATAGTCATTAAATTGTGCAACAAGATTAATGGAAGCAAATGTGAAGGAAAGAAAACAAACCTGAATGTTGGTAAAGGCTCAATAATGACACAAATTGCTCTAATTTTTTGGAGAGATCTGTTCTTAAACATGTCTCCTTGCCTCCATATCATAAGGAAAAGATTTTTAATATTGATGTAGTCAATAACGAAAATCTGTGGTCCTTTGTTTCAATAGTGAAGTGATACAGTTTGAAAGATTAGGGTTGTCGATATTAACCATATCAAATTTCTTATGTGAACAACAAGTAAACGTGTAATTAATCTTAAAATAAGTGAAACAATATTGCATATAGTTAAATAAATTGAAAATTTACCAAAATTTTTTCCAAAGCATTCTTTAAGATTCTTTAACTACTTTGCATGCTTTAGGCAAGGCAATTTAGTTATGGCAATTACCACCATTTCACTAGATAATTTTGCTGATTGAATCTTGTCTAAAGGATGACCTTGTGAAGTATCAATATGTATTGACAACTTGTTGTTCATTGCAACATTCATTCAATGCAGCTAACAACCTCTAGTTATACCTCTACCTCTTTTTTGATGTTAATATTAGAACATGGCAACAAATGAATAATGATAAGAAAATACACATTAAATAAGTAAATATATATTTGAGCATAAGTCTATTTGTAGGGATTAAAGATTAACAATCCTGCAAATCCCTTTATACTATTTAAGGCAAATAAAGATTGTTTTTGACTTTCTTAATTAACGGATGAGGTCGATTGCTATTGTTGGCTAGGATTTTATTGATCTGGTTATTGTTGGGTAGGAACAATTTCAATACTTGCCATCTTCTTCCCTTTGTTTCTACTTTGTGCCATTATCTAGGATATCTATAACTTAAACACCAACAATTCGCATTAATATAACACAAATATCAACAATCTGCATTAATGTAACTCAAACATTAACAATCGACATTAAAATAACTCAATCATCAACAATCTACATTAACAGAACTCAATTATCAACAATCTACATTAACATAACTCAAAGATTAACAATTCAGATTAATACAACTCAAACATTAACAATCTATATTAATTAGTAGTTTAAGTCATTAATTAGTGGTTGCACACATACATTGATATCCTTATTAGGAGCAATAGGTCCTGGAATAAGTAAAGATAATAATATAAAAGGTTCCTTCATATACTTTCATGGATGTAAATTGTATGGCACTAGAATTACCGGCCACATGTTGTAAGGAGTACTTATATTACTGAATAGATTAAATCCATCTGAGGCTTAACCAAGTTAAACATTATGACAATCCTCTGCAAACCATGTAAACTTTCTGTCAAAGTCTTTCCATGCCATTGATTCTGCTAGATGAGGCATAATGTTATCATTAATGCATTTCTCTTTATGTCACCTCATATTTATGACTGTTTTTATTGACATAAAAAGCCTTTATAGTCGTGGTTTAATAAGGACATATCTCAAGATTTTATGCAGTATCTTTGACCCTTCCATCATCCACTTGCCAACTTGATGTACCTTAAATGGGACATTATTCAAGATCTTTACTGTCCTTTCAAAATATAGCACAATCATACTTAAAAGCATGTATTGATATGTTTCTTCCAAGGTCCCTTAACAATTTCTTTGCTTCATAGTAAGATTTGGGCAATTTGTGTCCATCGAGTAATGCATCATTGAGCAAGTCAATTAACATGTCCAAAGATTTGTTACTCCATTTATTATAGACCATCAAATGCAACAACTTCTCAACAAAAGATACCTTTAAGAGTTTCAAGCACCCTAGATATAATTCTTCTTGAGCAACTTTCAATAAGTTCCCAAAATTATATTTTGTAATACTACCAATTATGTTAAGCAAACTAGTTTCATTCATAGTCTCCATATAATTACCATAATCCTCTACATTTCACCAATCCCATCATCGCCATTGTCATTAATATTGCAATCTTCTACATTATTATTGTTACTACCATGAAAGCATGTATCAACACTTTTACTACAACTTGCTTTATAACATTCGCCATGATAAATCCATGGAGTATATAATTTATCTATGCCTCGGATTAGCAAGTGATTATATACCATATCTCGACAATGAATGTTCACATTTAAGCAATTGATGCATGGACAATGAATGCAACATTCTACGCTAATTTGATATTTTACAAATTGCATGAAACTCTTAAATCCTTCTAAGTATTTAGGGGACCATTTCCAATGAGACATATAACTTTTTTCCATCTAGATATACAATTACAATTAAATTATTGAATTACTATATGCAATTTAAGTTCTAAACAACAGAATGATAAGTCAACATAAGATGGCATACTAAGTCTTAATTCAAACAAACAGTAGAATACAAGTTGACATATTAAGTTTGAAATCATAACATAACTAAAGTACATGGTATTGTTAGACCATATGAATCGAGAAACGGTCTTCTTTCTATGACTCTTAGGCTCATGGAATATTTCACCAATAAGCCTCAGTAGAGCTACATCATAGGTTTCGAGCCTATATACCATCCAAAT
The DNA here is from genome assembly GCA_029891385.1 of Erythroxylum novogranatense. Classification (NCBI taxonomy): domain Eukaryota; kingdom Viridiplantae; phylum Streptophyta; class Magnoliopsida; order Malpighiales; family Erythroxylaceae; genus Erythroxylum; species Erythroxylum novogranatense. The sequence goes on along the minus strand of CM057233.1, from coordinate 28,680,772 downwards.
GGTTTATAAAACACATCATCCATAATTATAGGTGGATTTCTTATGTGAATAGTCTAAAATTATGAAGTATAATTGACATGCTAAGTTTGAAATCATAACATAGCCGAGTATGTGGCATTGTTAGAGAGCATTAATCAAGAAAGGGTCATCTCACTATAACTCCTAGGCTCGTGGAATATTTCACTAATAAGCCTAACGAAATTGCATTATGAGTTTCTAGCCTATATACCATCTAAATGGTTTATCAAAACATATCATCTATAGCAGATCAAACTAATTCCACACGCAATAAATACCTATGTAATTCATGCATCTAATCATCAATAATTCTAACAATATTCCAAACAATAACACAAAATCGAGACTTTCCTTGAATTCACACAAATACTTAGACTATTAAAACCAAACATAAAAACTAAACAAAAGTTGAACAACTTACCTGGACAGACAGACAACCAAAGACGACGAATGATGAATGACAAAGATAGATGATTATCGACGCTCTTCAATGCAAAATAGGGCCCGAGAAAATGATGATTTCGTATTTAATATAATAAACTTGTTCAATGTCAATATAAACATACACTAACGTTATTTGAAACCATAAGAATTGGGCATACACTAAAGTTATTATATTTGTTAACACGTTTGAACATCGAACTATTAATAGAAATGCTACTATTGCATCATTGTTCAAAACAAGAAGCCAATGAATCTTCACAGGTTAATTGTTATTATTAAAGGATCTTCTCTCAAACTTTCCCCATATATGATAACTAATTAGTCTTTGTGATAGCTTAATTTTTCCATGTAACTAAGATTGCTTTCAACTTTGGCATTCTGTAGATTTTGCTTCTTGTAATACTACATTTTGATTTTAGGTTACAACCTTGATCAATTTAATTGCATCATTTTCCAAAAAAATTGTAAAACTAGATGTCTGAAACTATAGTTTGAAGTGGTGTTGTTTTCAAAATTATGATTTAGAAAAAGAATCTATCAAACATTTTAAAATTTATTAAATTGGCTTTTAAACCTTGAAATAGCTTTAAAATAATGCTAAGTATGCATATATTTTTCACATTGTATGAAAATTTTTATTATATATAATAATATGTTTCTTATTTTATAAGATTATTTATTCTTTACCACAATGTTTTATGGTTAATATTATTTATGCGTTTTAATCACTATTTATCAATTACAACAACTTTACGTAGCACTTTAATTTTGATTTTGACTAATTTCATAATATTTTAATATGATTACTAATCACTCAATTAAATTTTCTTTTCATAATTTAGTCCACTTCATTTCTATTTACAACAATTGTCGAATATTACCAAACAAGTCCCATAGATGCCAATATGAAGATTAATTTATTAATCATTTTAAAATATGAATGAAACACACATTCTTCCCTTTAAAATAGCATACTCCTCGTTTACAAGGCCCAATAAATTTTTTGTAAGTATTTCAACTTATGGTTATAATATACATAATATACATTTAATTCAAATCAATAATATACTACTAATTTGTCATAAACAATTCAAACAAAAGTTTAAAAAAAAAACTCTGACAGAACTTTCATCGAACATGTTATAGGCAGTACTCAAACAAACTTCCTAATCTATATTTAGCTTCAATCAACCCATTCTAGACGCATTATCCATCTCACTATCTTCATTATTATCACAACAGACATTCACCGTCAACCAACCAACAACACACAAAGAGAGAACACAAGACCTAGCAGAAAAAAAAAACACCCAAATACATCAATGTCACCATTACCAAAAAATCCAGACTCCAAAGGATGGACCACTTACCTTAACTGATGATTAGGCAAAGACGACAATGAAAATGAACAAATGATGAAGACAACAAAGATGATGCAAGAAGGACAATGCTAAGGATGATTGAAATAAAAAAGACGACGAGGCAAGACAGGCTTTGTTTTCTTTTGTTTAAAATAAAGCAAAAATGGCGTCATTTGTTGTTGAACAAACAACGTCATTTTTGTGTAATTTTTAAAAATATTGCAACATTTGGTAACAATTTCAGAAAATGTCACCAAATGTTAAACAATTGGCGACAATTTTCATTAATCATCACCAATTAGACTACCCTTTAGCGATGATCTCATGGATTCATCACTAAAGGGATATCTTTGGCAACGAATTAATAAAATAGTCAGCAAATTGTTATTCTTTGGCGACGTTTTCTTAAAAGTGTCATTAAAGGAAGTTTTTGGACGATTTTATAAATCGTCCCTAATTCTTCTCATATATATTTTTTTATATTTAGAATTTTTGTAATATATGATTTTATAAAATAAAATAGAATATATATAAAAGTTTTGTGACACCACATAAAATTGTTAAATAATATATTTTAAAAGATATTAATAAAAGTATAAATTTATGTAATATAAATTAATTTTGTGTTTTCATTTTTATAAATTTTTAAATTAAATTGTTGTTAACTAAATTTATTTTAGACTTACAATCACTGTCAATATTATTAAATTTGATTTTTAAGAATATGATATTAATATTTAATATTGATTTCCATTTTTGCAATATTGCAATTATTTTTAATTATATTGTAATAAATATAATTATATATGGTAATTAATATAATGTTATATGAATGTATATATAATAATTGTAATTAGTATAATGATTTATAAAAGTATAGATAATAGATAAAATTTCTCATATCTTACTTATGTGATATATTATTCTATTTAATAATAATTCTCTATTTATTATATATAATTCAGTAGTGTTATATAAAATTAATATATTATATATAATTTCATCACTAAATGGTAATGGGCCAATTGGGTGATAGTTTTTTGAATCATCACCAAATGGTATATTTCTTCCAAATTAATAAAAAACGACATTGTTTTGTTTAAAAACAAATGACGTCATTTGCCATTACTTATTAACACCAAAACGAAGCTCTCTTTGCTTTTCTGTCAACTGTTGTATTTCCTTCTACTTCGTAGTCCAAGAAGCATCGTCTCCTCTGTTATGGTTGTCTCCACTGTTGTGGTCGTCACCATCGAAGAAGCATCGTCTCTTATGTTAGTATTGTTCTTCTTTTTTGTTTTCAAGAACCCTCTTTGTTATGTTCTATTTTTCTACTACGCTTTGGATTTTATGTGGGCTTTATGTTCTATATATGTTGTATCGATTTGTGTTTGTGTTTATGTTTAGAAGATGGTGAATTATGTTTTTGTGTTGGTTGTGTATGGGTTGACATTTCTTTCTACCTTCCATGCTTGTTTAAAGAAAGCTTACTATCTATTTGATGAAAGGTCTACTAGAGTATTTAATTTTTGTAAGCGATGTTTACATACTTCATTCTTTTTGAATTCCATCATAGGAGCTCTCTCCATATGTGACGAGGGACTCGAGGGACCTAACTATGTTTATCATAATATTGACTTTAGAGGAAAGCAGACTTAATTATACATCCCCTAAATACAGTACATACACACTTAACATTCTCAACCTTATCATATGAAGTAGTCTCAGTTAATAGATCAAAAAATTAACATTGCTAAAATGTTGGAACATTTAACTAAGACATATTTTATTAACTTTTCATTATAAAAATGTTTACATAAATTCATCATTAAATGTTGACGTTGGGATTAGTTTCTGATGGTAGAAATGAGCTCCAATGGTAGGAATGTGGCAAAATTCTTTCTGAAGAAGAGCATATCGATGCACAACAAATCTCATCATCACAGTCTAATAACCCCTTGCCTTCAATGGTCGATCTTTTTCATCAAAGATTTTAGTATTATTCAAATTAGCTCTATTTCTTTATTATTTGTATCTCATTTGCTATTACGAAGCTATTAAATGAACATATATATTATATATTATGTAATGTTTTCTCGAATCTTTAAGAGAACAAAGATGAAAATGGAGGCGGTGGCAATGTCCTGATGATCTGTATTGGATTAGAAAATTAGTTGTTTTGGAATATTTTTTGATTCCAAGAATTATGCCTATTCAATCAGGTCTATATGTGTTTGAATTTGGTTTCCTTATATCATTTGACTTAGCTATTTATGTTTTATACTATTTGTTTCTTAGGTGAAACGCATCATACGTGTAGTTTATCTAATTTAGTGATTCATACTGTATCTGGGAAAACATTTACTGTATCTTCTGCTAATTTAGTTAAAGCTAAGAAGTTGTTGGAAAATGATGTCAATAAACCAACACCTGAGGAAAGATCATTGATTGTTTCAATTGATGCCTTCGAATATGCAAGGAGCCTTCTTAGGAATCTAGACATAGGGAACTCCTTTATATTTATTGCTTTGTCTAGAAGAATTGTTAAACTTTCAATTAAAATCATGTATTACTTACCATATATCATTATATTATATTACTTACCATATTTCAATATTTACTATTTTTCTATAAGAATCATATATGATCATTATATTACAAACTTCATGTTAAAAATTTCAGAAAATTTTGTGAACACCATAAGAAATTATCAAATCATATAATTTAAAAGATAAAAGATAAAAATAAAAATAAAAATATATGTAATATTAATTTAATTGAATTTATAGTTTCATAAATTACTGAAATGATTTAAAATTTTGATAGCTAAATTTATTTTTACACTTAGAATCATTTTGAATAACATAAATTTGATTTTGTTGTTTGGACTTTTGATGATGATTTGGAAAAATTCGTCGTAAAAAATACAGTGTTTTTGTAACGATTCATAACATCGTCACCAAAAGCTCGACCTTTGATAACAAAAATGCTAAACTGTCACACAAAAATGAGTCTTTTGTGACGATTCTTATAAATTGTCGCCAGAGACATGCATTTAGTGACGATAATGTAAAACATTAAAAATTGTTATTAAAAGTTGACTTTTAGTGATGATTTTGAAATCGTCGCCCAAAAACTTTGTTACAACTTACCAACCTTTTTTTTGTTTGAAATTGATCAATTTTTATATCAATCAATAACTTGTTAGTTAATGTTTATTTCAAAGAAGTCTTCGTGTGAATCATGGCCTTAGGCTTTTGGTTAATATTTTGAATTTGATATTATATTGATTGAAAAAGCATAAAATTGCTTTATATTTTACTAAGTTGTATCTGTCGTATTAATCACTATATTGAATTACTAAAATAGAAGACAAAATTTATAAATAAAAACCAAAGAGTTAAGTTAAAGAGTTAAGTTCAAAAAAGTTTCAATTTTTAAAACATAAAATATGATAAATTAGTTATTATTTCTAAAATAAAATATTTTAACGAGTGCCGTCAAAATTTGATCATAATATGAATTATATACAAATTAATAAATTATTTTATAATTTAATAATAATTCAAAGTAATATCTGATATCAGTTTAAATTCTTGCACGTCATTCACAACTTTGCATACGGTTCAAAGGGCATGCGGGTGTTTTACTAACTTCAATTTGATGGATGAAATTGTAATATGCAACAAATGAGTTGTGAAATTCTTCATATCCAAGGGGGTAGGTGTGGGAATGATATTGATGATTTTAACTTGTGAGAATGATATTGATCCATCGAGGAGGTATATTAGACACCCAGTTTTAGAGAGAGTGTACTATAAAAATGAGGCGAGTCATGGTTTTTATGGACTTTGAGCCCGACACCATGGATGCTATCCAAACTAGATCTTATGGAAAGATTTGAAAATTTGGGGCCGAGGAGTCTTACACTGCAAGTGCTCAGCATCTTGACTAAATGTCGAGTGTGTAATCTTACATATTAGTAAAAGACTGCTTAAATGTCGAGTCTGCTGATCTTAGAGACGAACTGTGAAAAGGACCAAAAGACCAAATATAATTTAATACTTACAAGTTAAAACCAACTTAGATGGCAGAGCAAAAGGGCTGTAACTTGATCATAATAGAATTTATTGCAATGTATTTATTGCTCATTATAACCTTTTGCAATCAAAGCTTTCCATTTAAAGATTTCAGCTCAAAGTCATTTCTAAAAAAAATGATAGACCATCCCCTCTTAGCAATTCTAGTTGCCTTATTCTGCTGTTAATCCTTTGAATTACCAAATTAATACTTTACAATTGTTCTTAAAATCTATTTCGTTTCATTCCCACCATAAGCTATAAAACAAAACACCTAAGAGCTATATGAAAAAGCTTAGAATAATCCTTAAGTAGTTGAGACTTGGATACTCGATGAGTGACATTCTTCCATTTAATATCCTGGCAAGAAAGTCTCCTAATATACGATTAATTGACTATATTTACATATCTGTATTTAGTGTGTTTTTCTTGTTATTTGAGCATTTTATAGTATTTTTTATACTTATTTTGCTTCAAGCATATTTTTAGGTGATAATTATTTTCATAGACCAGAGGGAGAAGAGTTGGAGAGAAATCAAGACATAAAACGGATGATTTGAAGTAACTTTGGAGATACAAGTCAATGTATAAGGACCGTGTGAGTCATTGTAAATATATGAAGCTTCGAAGATGCTTTATGCCCGTGTAAAGATATACATACACAGCTATTTATGTAGCCCTTATAAGCTTCTGCAATCATGTCAAGTCGTAACTTAGAAGGTATTTTGACGGTGTAAATTGCACCATGTTTTAGGGCTTAGTTTGATATGTATTTAATTGTTAACTTAATTATTTAGTATGTATTTAGGCTAGACTTATATTAGTTTGTTAATTAATTGTGTTTATATTAGACCCCGAATTTTTCTTAGAAAATTAAAACTATTAAATGATAAATTTTTGGCAATTAATCATGAGTAAAGAACAAGTGATGAAAATTCTTGAATTAGAAATGATCGACAAGATTAAAGTAGTAAATAAGAAGTGTGAATAGATTCATGTTTTGCTTTGGTGCTTTTGATAGATGAGAGGTTATGAAATGGGAAAAATTAAGGTGAAAGTTAGAAGTAAAATGAAAGCAAAAATGAAGTTGAATATGTGTAGTAAGTTGATGAAGGATATGTATATGGATGTATGTTCTGTTATTAGTGTTCATGATTAATCATGGATTATAATTTCTTTATGGATGATATTGAGTTGAGAATGATGAGTAAATGAAGTAGAAAAGATGATCTTGTTTTGAGCTATGCTAAGGAAAGTTTTTGAAACAAAATGGGTAGTTGATCTGGAAAATATTCGCTGAGTTTGTTTAAGTCTTTTAGCCATAATTTTTTCTCTAGTTATCCAAACAAGATAATTATTGATTTGCATTAAACTAGAGATATATGGCTACATTTCTCATGAAGACATCAAATTTAAATTATGTCTTTAAGAATTTCAAAATTTGTCATGAATTTGAGAATTGGGAGCAGTACATTGGTGGATGAATGTAAAATTCATGTTCTGAATTCGATGAAAATTCTGGATTGATTTAGGCTGAATTAGAGAAGGGTGTCTTCTAAAAAATTGTAGTTCTTTCTTTCATCTTTCCAATAGTATAAAGTATGTAATTTCTGGACCTCTGAGTCGAAAGTTATGGTCCTTAGAATGGGAGATACTTAGGAGTATAAAGTGGTATCGTCTGTAATGACGTTATATCGTCTGTGATGACGTCATATCATCTGTAAAGATGTATCTTCTGTGATGAGGTCATATCATCTGTGATGATGTCATATCATCTGTAAAGATGTATCGTCTATGATGACATCATATCATCTGTGATGACATCATTCGTCTTAAAGGTTCTAATTTTCTAAGAAAAGTTTGAGGTCCAATAGAAAGGGGTAGGGGAAATGGTGACGGAGAAAATGTTGAGGTTTTTAACACAAGTGTGCCTCGTTTTGGGAGGAGAGGAAGGGGAAGGGGTTGAGAAAGTAACAAAGGACAAAGTGTAGGTGCAAACAAGGGTTGGGTAAAGAAAAACGGCCCATTGTGTGAAATGGCATTAGGTTTTTAAACATGCATTCGTTTATTCCTTTTGACAAGGTCTACTTCACTTAACCTTTGTTATTGGATGATTTAATATATGTTCTCTTTTAACATGTTTGCCATTTTTAGGAATTGGATAATTAGTAAATAAGTGTTGTTATTAGTAGAACAAGTGAATTATTAGAGACTACACCTAAAACAAGTGAACAATCAGAACTTGCACCTAGAGTATGTTTATTTTAACGACCTACACTAGAGTATATTCTCTACTCTATTGTTTGAATCCTACCAGTAGTTGAGTATCTTTTTTATTATTTGTATTTAATTATTTCTATAGTTATTTCACTTTCTTTTCAAACTTGTACACTTAATTTTTGTAGATTGAAATATGTCAATTTACACGTGGTGAATACTTGTTGTCCAATCAACATTCTTCTATTGGAGTGCATATTTGTAGAGATGGTAGTCTAGAAAGTGGGGAATACTATTGACTCTTTGATTTGGAAGAGTCTAGCTTTTGAGTAACAATAGTTTACTATAGTTTCGGTATTATAGATTAACTTTTGCTTATATATTTAAGTTATTATTCATATGCTAATCCTGAACAAACTAAAATATGGATAATAGTTTGGTAACTTTTGAAGCTAAATAATAGTCGTTTTGTAACTATTGGAGATTAGCTTGGATATTTCTATTTGGATTAAAGCAAAACAAGTTATTATTTGCCTTTTTCTGAAGAAATGTTGAGCTAATGATATTATTAAGAGTGCTATTATATTTTCTTCAATCTAGCAATATTTGTTTCTTTGTGCTTCAGCACGTTTTTTTAATAAAGAGTTATAATGAAGTTTTTCTTCTTCTTTTTTTGCATAGAAAGTTAGCTTTACTTAAAATCATTTTTAAAGATAGAAGTATCTCATACTATACAATTTTGAAGAAAATGATATTTCCTTTTCTTTTTGTGAAGCAATGATGAGAAGGTAAACCATAAAACAATAAATAATTATTCGTTTATATAAACAGTGATCCGATATATATAGGTAGTTGTATATTAGACATGAATTCTTTTAGTACTTGAAAGACTGCAGATCTTTATTTATCAAGATTGATTGTGTAGTTTTTCCTAGACTATTTATCAATTGTGAACAAGCTTTTCTCCTGTAATTTCTTTTGATAAAATAAGGTTCTCATGGAAGTTGGGTGCTATGAATTATTATACAATCGTCACACATCCACAAAGGATTGTCTAGTAAATGGCCGACCCAACACCTCTTAATTGGACACACCAAACCACCAATTGTCTCCAAATCCTAAAGATAAATTATGTTTGACGTTGCTAGCCTCTACTCTTACTGCAAAACGAATTGAGCTTTGTTTTCTTTATATATTCTGCATGTCACTCTCTACATATGTATATGTTCCTTCACGTTCACCAATACTTAGTATTATGTTCGAAGCGACATCTTTTTGCTTTCCCCATAAAATGCGTGCCTTTATATATATAATATAGCTTATATATTCTTCTTGCGGATTACTAAAATAATAATGTTCAGGTCATAGTTCACGTGGGCATTCATGTTTATACACAATGGAAAACCAGTCAATGAACAGTTCTGAGTTCTGACTTTGTTTTCATAGATTGAACTTGGCTTAAATTACAAAGTTCGAGTCAGGCTTTTCATGAGCTTAGGCTAAGCAGAAATTAAGAATAAAACTTTAGGTCCATAATCGCATCGAAACTGTGATTCGATAGATTCAATGATCGAATATAATTAATTTTGACTCCACTTTTACATAAATATAAAGTTTTTGGATAGATTATCCTAATCGAAATTCCAATCTTGTTCTGCATCTTATGTTATCAATACCAACAAGGCAACTTGCGTCGGAGTTAGATAAAATTAAGCATATTCAAACATCCTCTCAATTTCAATTCAAAAATTTTGTTATGAGTGCTACTTAATCCTATACATAGGCTGACCTAAATTGAGTTTAATTAAAACTCAACTCAAAATTTTAAAACGATTTCGTTTTATTTTTAAAAAAAAATTTAGTCAGAGCTGCTTCTATCTCCGACCTGAACTGGCCCTTGTCATTCTTAAAAAAGATCTCTAACCAATATACTCAAAGTAAGAAACCTTTTAAAATCACATTTCAATATTTATAATATATCAATATTACTATATGGATCCATATTATACTCTTTTAAACAAATATATGATGGAACATTGATATGTTCTTTGCAATTAGATTCTTCAAAATCCGACTTCTTTTAATGTTATTCAAATTAGAAAAATTCAATATTTTGAGTGATATTATCTTCTCCATTACTTTTGTAACACTCAACCATCATAAAGAAGGTCTTCTTCAGTAACAAAATTAGATATAGTGAAATTATCATGTTATGTCAATTTGGCCATAATAGCATCACATGATAATAACAAAAGTAATTTGATGAATACTTGTCAAATTTCTTCTACATCTCATAGATTATACTAGCCATAAATAGAGAAAGATTTTCTGCAACATCTTTCAAATATCTTTTAATTTTCTATACATCTTTAAAGTAAATATTGGATATTTTGAATCAAAAAATTTTATAAGCATCATAAAATATTTTCAGCAACTTGTGAAGAACTTCCACATTATCTCATTCCTCATCAGTAAGGGAAAATTAAAGAAATATTTTTAATTGTACCCAGTGGATTAAAGCATGCTTGTAATAAAAGCATGATCAATCATAATGATTATAAAGGACATACTTGATGAGTATCAGGTATGACTTTTGATGCTTATCTATTAAAGAACATTTAATAAATTTGATGTGTGTATATATATATATATATATATATAATCAATTAAAGCTTGATGAGTATCATCTGAACAAAACACAAATTAGAGAATTTTTCTATGAGAGAAGAGTTTCTTGCTAAAGCTGTTTAACCTTCCTACATTATATACCAAGGCAGATTATGAATATGCGTCTTAATCATGATCTTTAGTCAATCAAATTTATGTTATGTTTGAGTAATTGTTTTCAAATTATTTTATTGATTGATTTCAAATAAAGATAATTAAGTACTGATCATCTATTATGTGTATCAATAATCTTCTTCAATGTAGTTAGTTTTCTTGCCTTATACGTATAAAGTATATTATATTAAACTAGAGGAGGTTTGAATCGTTGTTTTGATGATAACAAAGTATAATTACTACTAATGAGTTTATTATTTTGATGAAAACAATATAGAATAAAATAAATTCATAAATCTAAGAAGATGGCTTATAAAGTTGATAAGGAGAAGAAAAGTTTATAACAATCTAAATAAAGATCAAAATAAGAATAAAAGAAGTTTAAGGATTATTAAGGTCATTTTTAGTTTATAATATTACTTGTAATCTCACTTTACTAAATTGATGCTCTAAAAGGCTTGCCATACACAAACATTTTATTTCACTTTATTGTATAAGTCTTTACATTCATTAAGAAGCATTGAAGCTTTTTGTTTAAATAGAAAAACCTTTTGACTTTTGATCTTTCAAACATTCTTTAGGGAATATATTGGAAAGTGTTGAATCATGCTTTGTATTAAACAAATTCGTCTTGAGCATTTGAAGGCATTAAAATCATGTTTTTAGGGTGATTGGTTAACCTATATAGGTTAGTGATCAACTAATATAGGTTAAAGTTGTTAAATTTGATATACCTTAAAATTTGTTATAACATTGTTAAATTACCGATCGACTAATATGCCTACTGGTTAATCAATATTCCAATGGCTAGTGATTTTGGTGCCTTTAATGCATATTGGTTGACTAGCAACGTTACGACTATATATAGTGGTCATTGTAACAGTTAGTTATTTGCTCTAACGACTAGAAAGGGTCCCAATATACTATAAATAGGCATTTTCTCATTAATTTTAGAATTAAGAAGGTTTTGGATACTGTATACACACATTTCAAAGTATTTTTCAATCATTTGAGCATCATTATTTCATATTTATATGAGTAAGCTATTTTGGAGTTATCAAGTTATAAAGTGAGGAACTTTAAGATGTAATATTTTGCTTGGGAAATATATTATTGTACTTAAGGGTGATCTAAGTGAGGTTAAGGTTATTCTTTGTCTGGAAAGAAGAATTATAACAAAATTCCAAGAAGAATCTTGGAAGTGGACATAGGCAAGGGTTGTTTATGGAACCACCAAAATCATTTAACATTCTTTGTTCTCTATCCTCTTTAAAGTATTGTTCAATTATTTAGTTGATTTATATCCTTTTTTTACACTGATTATTGTTAATTGAGTACATTGTTTAGAAAAGTTTTTAATTTTTTAAAACACCTAATTCACCCCCTTTAATGTGCTAATAAGGACTAATAAGTGGTATCAAAGTGGATCTATTAGGCTAGCATTTCTAACAAAATCCTATAACAAATATCATAATGGCATATTTAGAAGCATTATCGTCATCATTTAACCAAGAGGGACAAAACAATAGTAAATCACATTTATTTGATGGCAGTAATTACCTTTACTGAAAAAAATAGGTTGAAATTCTTCTTAACAATCAAAAGTGTAAACCTATGAGAAATAGTTTTAAATGACCTCATTATTCCTATAAGAATTATAGAAAACTATGGATGTTAAAAAATTAGCTTCACCTGAGGATACCTTTTTTTTAAATAACTTGATCAAGGAGTCTACAAAAAGAGGAGGTTAAAGATTTACAGCCTAACAACTGACTAAAATGTCTAATGACCACTGAAATAAATTCAGCTTGTGAGTGGAGTTGAGCACCATTAGACATCAAAAATACAATTTCGTTGGTTGATTTCCTTACTTGGATAGACCTATAAAAGAAAGCTGAATTTCTATCACCATGTGCTAGCCATTTGTTTCAAGACCTTTGCTTCCACAATGAATAATCAAACTTAGTTGCTTCAATATAATTACAAAGGTTTGAAATTCAGACTATTGTAATAAGGGATTGTAGGATCCAAATTTAGCTCATTCTATGCCTCATCTAGAGCTTCTCTAGTAGTATTTAATAAGTGGTGAATGTTGCCAATTTTTTCTCCGGAAGACTTTAATTTCCTCTATGATGCTGTTGAGTTTTCTAACACATTGAAATTTCTTAAAACCTAATTTGATTAAGCTCATTCCTTTTTTGACAGCATCTTTGAAAAATTCCATACTCAATAAGAAATTTTTGATCTGAATGGATGACTTATAACAGATAGTGAAGAATATGAGAAAATTAGTACAAGAGAATGATAAGATATCATTGGATTAGGAAATAACATATAAGAATTAGGGAAAACTTGAGTCTATTTCGAGTTAGACATGCCCCTATCAAGCTTTCTCCTTAGAAAAGTAGAGTCTTTATATTTGTTACTCCAAGTGAAATATTTTCCACCTCTTGGCAAATCACTAATATTAATTGCATAAATGCAATTTTTGAAGTCTTCACACATAGTTCTAGTTAAGAAATTCTCATCAACTTTATAGATATGTTTCGTAGCATTGAAATCACCAAACAAAATCTAAGAATAGTTTATCCTTTGATGAATGTTCTCAAGCTTATTGTAGAGGTGAGTTCTCTTATAAACATGATTAAATATATAAACCATTGAAATATCTAGGAGCAGGTTACTGCTAAGAATTCTAATTTCTAGATGTATGAGCTAATCATAAATAAAGGAATTCAAAGCTAAAGCAAATCATAATTATAGACTATCAAAATCTTTCCATTTAGATGATAACTTGAATTAGAAATGGCTCTCCAATTGTTAGGAAACAAGTTAAGAAAAACATGATGATTTTGATTTAGTCTGGTCTCCAACACACCAAGCAGAGATAAGTTATTATCAGCAACAAAATTACTAATGGATTGTTACTTTGTAGCAGAATTCAAACCCTTGATATTCCAAGAAGAGAATGTCATTTTTCCAAAGTAGAAGAACCTAGGTTATTCTTTCTTCCTGATTTTCTTCTAGAGGTTGGCTAGAATACATTTTTATATTGGGAAGTTTGAGTGGATTCACTACATGGATAAGCATGTTCTATAGGTTTGTCTGAGAAATGTGTAGATAGTAGTATGTGATGATTCAATCACAGGTATTGTAGGAGTATATGAAGTAGTATAGATGTTAGTAAGAGAGGATACAATTACAAGTACCGCATAAGTATTAGAAGTAGTATAGCTATTGACATAAGAGATTTCCATTATAGGAACTGAGGATTCTGGAATTGGAGTTACAAAAACTAGTTTGGAATCACTATTTAAACTTGGTAAGGTTTTTTCCATTTCAAGTATGGTGTTGGATGATGTTAATATTTTTACAAAGTTTCCCTCGAATGGATCATTACTTAGTGAATCAAAAGGGTCATTAAGAGTATGTTATAAAGTTTCCACATTCTCCTACATTAATTCAAAAAAATTACAATGCTACATACCTTTCCTGTAGGCTTCCATACTTTTTTTTGTTTCATACTAGGTGGTTTCCATGCATAGGTGACCTTGACTTCATCTTCAACCAGGTGCAAATTTCCATTGTATTTCATTATTGGAATAACCTCAAGCATATCAGTGAGACAATGGCTTGATCCAAGCACAAAGGTGTTTTTATGATGCATACAAGATGACTTAAACCTTCAGTTGTCCAATACTCTAAAGTTCTTTCATGAATGAATATCCACAAAGGAACATTCGTTAAATTAATATCGTCAAACTTGATTCCAAGTCTCCATGGATGAATGAGGAAAGGTTTGTTGTAAATATGTCAAGGTCTAGCTTTAATCACCTCATTCACTGAATTAATATCATTGAATTTGAAGAAAATGTTCTTCATTATTTTAAAATGTCATTAATCAGGTCATATTGTTTCTAATTACTCCAAGCCCAAGTTTTTATGGCTATAAAGGATACCCTTTTATTGAGAAAAGAGCCAACCAATATGGATTTCCACTTCTGTATACAAGCTTGAAGAATGGATGCGGAAGGAGAGACAACAAGATTGTCAGCTAAAGGACTAGGTGGGCACTAGCACAATTTAACCTTAAGGTTAAGGTTGCTAGTTACTTATGCCTAGGATCACTTGGAGTGAATAGGATGAACATGTTAGGATTCAATTTTATTTAAAAAAGTAGAAGATGTAATGGGAGGGTTTTGAGGTGTTTGGGGTGTTGTAGAAGTGGCTGGAGTGGTAGGTGTGAGAGGCTATAATAATTCAACCAAAATGAGGGACATGGTAGAAATGTTGGTTAAAGCCTCTGACTATTGGATAAAAACAATTTAAGGGGCAAAACATTATAGGATGCATAATAAGTATGAAAATGAAATTGTTTAAGAAGAAAGCAAATGATAAGGAAGTTGAATATGAAAAGGGTAAAGGAAAGAAGAGAGCGCCTGTAATTAACTACAATACTCCTGAGAAGAAGCAGGTGATATAACTGACTATAAATCACTAAGAGAATACAAATAAGAGCTAAAAATAGAATGCAAAGAGTAGCAAATAGTAGAAGATTAGCAGCTTAAAGCTACCATCTTCATCTTTAGTTACAAATTACAACATGCCTATTAGAAATGGATGTTAAGTCTTAATTATTATTCTTTTCAATTTATTTTAATTATTCATTAATAGGTTATCTTCATTTTTCGTTCTCAACAGCTTCAATAGTTTAATCAACTTAGCATTTGTGAAAAGACAAATCATTGTAAGATCATTTATTCTCTTGATTTTTTTATAAAGATCATCAACTTTAGTAGTACATTAAGGCCTTTCTGTTGACTTCTCATCTTACTTCAATGTTGCATTATTTCTCTAAGAAAGGAACAAATTTATGGTTTTCTCCTTAAACTCATCAATGCTATATGACTTCCTCATCAAAGTCGACATCTTTACTAGTGAACACTTTTTTATCACTTTGATTATAAAGCTTATAACCCTTAGTTCTAGAATCATAACCAACAAACATACATTTATTTTAACTTTTTTGATCAAGCTTTTGGCCCTTCTCATCAAGAATATGGGCATATATAATACTTTGAAATAACCCCAAGTATGCAACACAATTAACATCTTGAGCTTAAAATTATTTTGGCATCTTTTGAGTTATTATCATGCTCCTTGTTATATAGAGAATCATTTGAATCTTTCTCTCATTTACGTTATGATAATGTGGTGATATTAGAGAGGTTAGAAATTAAAAAATCTCGTATGCATAACAAAACTCTTGAAACTCCTTGGAAGTGAATTTTCCTCTCTTATCTAATCTCATGGCTTAGCTTTTAAAACCGCTTTCTTTTTCTACAGGAGCTTTAAAATGTTGATAACAATTCAAAGATTCTGATTTTTTAAAAAATTAAACTCATGATTTTTACTTAAATCATCAATGAAAAATAAATTACTTATGCTTTTTAAAAGAATATTGAGTAATAGGATTGTACAAGTTAGTATGAATAAACTATATAGGCCTTAAAGCTCTTAACTAAGACTTCTTTTTATAGCTCTTTCAAGTTTTCTTCCCAAGAAAACGTCCTTTAGATGGATGAGTAGGTTAATTATTTTTAAACAATTAATTTACCATCTTATTATTTTCCTTCAATTTGAGTCCAACAAAATTCACATGCCTAGATCTAAAATTTTACAACCATGTTTGATCTTTATATCACGATGTCAAGCATTTATTTAAATGGAAAAAATAGGCAATTCTTTACCATAGATACTTTGGCAATAAGATTTCTTGCATCGTTTTTAAGAACAAATTACAACCACTTGTTAAGAAAGTATAAGATTTCTCTTATAGTTGATCTATACTCAAAATGTTACTCTTTATATTTGAAGTATAATAAACATTTGAAATAAACTAGTAAGTTTCATTCTTTAAACGTATCAAGATTTTACCTTTTCATGTTAAAATAATTTTCGATGAATTTATGAAAGTAATATTGTCACCAACTTTATGATCAAGTTTTACGAACAAGTGTTTATCACCACATATATAATTACTAGCTCTAGTATTAAGGTACCATAAAATCTTCTCCTCTTGCTGCAAGTCTTTACAATCTATCAAAAAATTGGACTCCACCTTATTATTATTTTCTAATTTTCTTTTGGAAAAAAAGATTAGCTTTTATATCATCGTCAATATCACTTTTGCATTTATAAGAATAATACCCAAATTCATGATAAGTATAGCATTCCACTTAAGATTTGTCATATCCTTCTTTTATGTAGCCTTGATCCTCCTTTACCACATCCCCTTATTTGGGTAGATTGATAAGCCTCATCTCTGCTTTGAGATGAAAAATGAGCAGCTCTTCCATGACCTTGGTCATGCCTATGACTTTGACCTTTGTAACTTATATTTCTTTGTTTATGTTTTGTCTTTCAAAGTGAGCCTTGATTGTAAAACATGCTTGATGGCCTCTTTATTACTACTAATCGCTTAGTTCTTCAATCGTCATATCTTTGAAGTCCTTTGATTTTTCAAATGTATGGACCATATTATCAAAAAATCTCATGAACTATTCTTGGGATTTTTTTAATCAACCATCCTTAAATCACTCATTTCTTCATCAAGCTTTCTCATTTGGTTCATAATAACTATGAATCTTGTAAAATAATTGGACATCTTTTTAGATTATTTTATATGAATAGCTTCAAAATCACCTCATAGATTCTGAAGGTGAACTTTCTTTTCCTTCCCATTTCCTTTACAGCTTACTTAAAGGATGCCTTATAATTGCTTCCCCATAGTAGCATTAGGAATCTTCTCAAAGGTGGCCTTATACAACATTTGGTAAGTAAAAGACCCAACCTTTTCATCCTTTCTTAGTACTTTATAGTAGATCCTCTTAAGCTCGTATGAAAATAGTTGTATTTTAAAAAACCTTATAATTATTTTCTATAATGTCTCATGCATCATGTGCACTAAGTAATGCCTTCAAAAGAATGCACTATCAATCTTGTCTTTTATAAGCTGTGGAACTTGGAAAGGAATCATGCCACTATTCAGTATTATTTCTAAAATTATGACTCTGATACCAATTTGTTAGATTAAAAAAAACGAGGAAAAAAGTATTTACCCAAAAAGTAATTACAAAGAGATGGAGTTTTAATCTACAGATACTTTTATTATGATCATACTATATTTAAAGCAACTGGTAAAGTTGCCTTTTTATGACCATAAAGTCACAAATTTAGGTCATGAAAATAGTCTCTTTATAAAAATACAAAAAAAAGGTTGCGTAAGTTATGACTATCCCCAGACTTCTGCAAAGCAGAGAGCTTTGTGCACTAGATACATTGACTTTTTTTAACACTTGTGGTATCAGAGCCAGAACAAAACCAAGTTCGAGAACATTTCCCATACTGAGTTATGTTTGTGGTCAGGTTTTCATACCGCGTACCCTTGACGTATTTTGCGTCATGTTCAGGTTTTCACTTCTTTAAGTGGATTCCTAGGGAAACATACCTTCGCATCTTTTCCACCAGGGGGGAAGTAAAAGAAGAGAGTTGCATAAGAGTAATGGGTTCTTCAGATCTAGTTCGTTTATCTTCTAGCTTGTCTTTAGCTTCATTACCTAGAAGTGTAAAGCGTGTTTTATCACAAAAAATAGAAAATCTTGTAGAAATTACTCATGTGCCTGTAGAAAACCGTGTTTGTGAGTCTTCTTTGCCTTTGCTTAGTCCTTACAACATATATTCTCGTGACCGTTCATGGACGAGAAGTATTAGGAGTGTGCTTTCTATTAGTCAGCCTCGTATAAAGGAAATCATCCAGAGTTCCAAATTAGAATAGTGTGGTCTCAGATCTACAACAGTAGAACAATACGTAAAGCTTGAGATACCAAAGGAGCTGATCTCTCTTTGGAAAGACCAAAACCATACACATCTTCATATTGGAGCTATACGCCTTGTTCTTACCTTACATGGAAGAAAGGGAATACCTGCGACAGCCAGGATCTCTCTCTTGGACACTGCCTACACAACGTACCAAAATGCTTTGATTGGTACCCTGCTGACAACTCTTGATAAAGGGAGTGTGATACTGACCATAGCACCTGATTTCAACATCAGGTTGGATGATCCTACTCTATCTAAACGTCTACAAGTTCAGATCCAGATCACTAGAGCATATCAAGATCCGACAGCCATCATGGCTACTCTTTATCGCCAGATGATCTATCGCCTTCAGAATCATGCGTTGGACATCAACTTTCCCAACTCTACTTCGGATGCACTATACATGGTTGCTGATACTCTAAATAATCAGACAACAATCCTTCAGATACCAAAGCAGTTACCAGCACAGAAGCTTGAAAAGATTATGCCTACAGAATGGATTACCAACTACCATAAGGTATTCCACGCACCTCATAGACATTCTTTTCATACAAAAACTCCTCTGATTATGAGGACACTGACAGATGGCTCAGTGAAGTCCATCTATTCCAGACCTTGCAACGACACGCCTGGTCCATCGACATCAGGTTCTATCCTGATGCTCCAGCCCATTGAACCTCAAGATCGACCAGATCTATCAGTTAGGGCTCAACGCCTTAAGATCCAGCCCATATTCTCACATACGGAAGGTGTAAATGGTCCTCCAATTCATTATTTTAAATCCAACGGAGATATAGTCTATGTAAGTCATCATCGTGGACATTTTGTATGGGATGTCGACCCATCCATGTGCGAATCAAACTGTGAGATTTGTCTCAACCCAGAGTCAGACTCGAACGACTATGATCTTAGATATCACAGGAAAAGGAAGAAGAAATCTAAGCACAGATCTAGGTGCTTGCCTTCTCAAACCTATCCTCCTCTTGGTGAGGATTCAGATCCAAATCCAGACGATCATAATGGTCTACTTACTGTACCATCCAGACTAAAGTCTTCTACTAAGAAGATGCTCAGGTCTTCTACTTATCAGAAGTTATATCCTTGCAGATCTACTGGTGGATCATGCAGATCTATGTTGCAAACAGTTAAGCCTGCAATTCCTGTTCAAACTCCTACTCCTCAACCTTGCATGATGGTTTTACTAGATGAGGATAACTTTCCTCAACTTTCAAGGAGTACTGATGATTCACAACAGGTTATCTTCAACCCTTACATCAGAGCGTCAAGAATTACATCACAAGGTAATCTTATCTCAAATCCTAGTGATGAAGTCCTTAACTGGCAAACTTCAAATGCAGTAGCACAAAACAAAGTTCTGAGAAGAATAGATTCCAAGCTGGATGGAATCAGGCAACAAAACACTACTACGCATAAACAAGTCAATACTATTGCGGAACAGATCCAGAAGATGTATCGATCTTACAAAGCCCAGATCCAACACTTGGATGCTGAACTTAAGCAATACATCGCAGCCCGTCATATTGGACCAGATTTTGACTTGAAAGTAAGAAAGATACAAGAGATACAAAGGGCTATACAACAAATGGAAGCAGATATGCATGCTTCACAATCTCAGCAGATATATGGCTCAATGTCTTCAGAGTTCTCTACTCTACAGCCATTATATCCAACACCTGCGTATCAACGGTATCCAGAAGAAGATGACTACTCAAAGGTTTTTAAATTCAATTACCCTTTGATTAGACAGTATGTTCATCCTCAGACAACTCAAGACAAACCTCGACGATCAAAGTCAAAGCCTACATCTGATCGTACTCATAAGCATAGAGTGTCTGATCATTCTTCTAATCATTCTTCAAAGGTTCATGAAGAATCTACTTCATATCCATCTTTCGGACCAACTGAAGAATCGTGGAGAAAACCTATAAGGATACAAACTCCTCCTGAATCTCCACTACCAACACCAGTTCAACCTTCCACTACTTCTCTTGGGAAGGATAAAGCTAAGCATCCAGAGTATATAGCTACTCTGACTACAGAGGTACTGAAGCCTCTCAAAGAACTATCTAGTTCTTCAACTCTTGCAGAATCTTCCAATTCTAATGTAGAGAGAACTAATTTGGAAAGCAACATATCTGAATTGTCTGCAACACCATCTAGTTATTCAGATGAGTAAAATCTCATCGCTTCAGAAGAACAACCATCTTCAGAGTCATCATATGAACCAGATGTTTCTCCTTCATCTGATTCATCAGCAAACCTTGCTGATCTTTCTGAACTATCCAGTGTTCTGATGACTATGCCTCAATATACTGAAGTTGAACCAGAAATCAGTGAAGTCAATCCATCGACATCGAACCTTTCGCACTGAACTCGCACCTCAGGAATCAACGGCTGATGCGGCTAACTCAACACATCTGCACACAACCAAGCCTACTTTAGGACCTTGGTTTACTTTTGATGATCTACCTCCAAAGAAATGGCGAGATAGACTTCATGAGTTCGGTGCATGGATGGACCTACAAATGACCAGACCAAATCATCCTCTCCAGGATATTTTGTCTGAATTCACATCCAGGTTTACTGGTACTTTGCGAGAATGGTGGCAAAGTGTTAGTGAGTATCAACTTCTTCAGTATATCCAAGTTACTACAACTGGAGCACTACTTGGAGTTATTCATAAAGAATTTATAGGTGACTTCCAATTGATTGATAAACAGATCCGTCAGGAATATTTCAAGATGAAATGTTGTTCTCTTGATAAGCGTGATCTTCAAAAGCATTACAAAAGAATGACGGAAAGGTATTATCTTCTGAATGGATGGAATGACATTAACTTGCGTTATACATTTATCTCATCCCTTCTAGATGAAATACAACCAGAACTATAAAGGACCATAGCTTTTCTACAAAGAGATATGTCTACAATTTCTCTTGGTGAGATCTATCAGCTTGCTATAGCTTCTCTTGACAAATTATGTAATCAGCATACTTTGTTCAAGAATATCCTCAAAGGAGGTCCAGTTTTGAAACAAGCGTGCAAGAAACCTTATCTCCGGATCAAATGCAAAGATGAAAAGACTTGTAAGTGTCATAGAAGCAAGAAAGCTCATCAATCTCAAGTCTATTATGAAAGGAGACATAGGAAGAAGTTCCACAGAAAGGAAGGCAATAGGCCTTGGAAGCAGAACTCTAAACAGAAGAACCAGATGAATAAGTACAAACGTATGCGGTTCTTAAAGAAGTCATCCCATAGACAGAAAGGGAGACTTAGATGTTTTGTCTGTGGAAGCACTGAGCATTTAGCTAACAAATGTCCTAAGGCAACCAAGAAAGATGCCAAGTTCTTGGAAAAGATTGAAAATATGTTGCCTATCCATCCTCATAACAACATTGAGGAGGTACTCGAAGAAAAATCGAGTGAGGACAGTGAAACACAATTTGTTGTTATTGTGTCTACATCAGAAGATGAATCACAGAGCGCATCTACCTCATCAGATGATGATTCTCTCTTGATGATGCAGCAAAGTTGTATGAAGTTAGATCGTATACTAGATGTGAAACGACCATATGTCCAGATCCAGATATTCCAACAGGATAAATATGATCGGCCCATTAAGGCTATTGGATTTATGGATACATGTTCTAGTTGTACGATCATAAAGCCCAACATCCTACCAGCAGAAGCATGGAAATCACATGATGAATATTTTATTGCAGCTGATGGGAACACTTTTAAAATTGGGTTACGTACAAGAAGCAGAATTGGCATCCGCTTCTTTCCTCAGTGCACAGTTTGGACCAAAGTTCTTGGAAGCAACCTACCAAGCCTAGATGTTTTAATAGGAATGGATGTTTACTGTCAAGCCAAACATCTACAAATATTACCCACAGGACTCAAGAATCGAAACCTTATGAGTCCATACACTGACATAAAAAACGTGTTTGAACTGACACAGGTTCTTATATGTTACACTAGACTACGAGATAAACTGTTGAGCTACTGTCTAGAGTCTCATGCACAGTTTACTCATGATAATCCTCTCTGGAAGAACCCGGACTTTTTTATAAGTCTGCCATTCAAGAAGAACGAGGATATCAATCCAACTAAAGCCACACATCCAGGGATGAACCCTGATGATCTAAAGCTCGCACAAGATGAGTGTGCTATACTATTGCAGCAAGGCTTAATAGAGCCCACAAAGTCGGATTGGGCTTGCCAAGCGTTCTATGTCAATAAGCGTTCAGAACAGAAACGTAGAAAAAAGCGTCTAGTGATAGACTACAAGCCTCTAAATGCATTCTTGCAAGATGATAAGTTTCCTTTGCCTAAAATTAGTACATAGGTACTATTCCTTAAGGAAGCTTGCATATTCTCAAAGTTTGACCTGAAAGCAGGATTTTGGCAACTAGGTATTCAACCCACAGAACGGTATAAAACTGCATTCTGCATTCCTACTGCACAGTACCAATGGACTGTGATGCCTTTTGGATTAAAGGTAGCACCATCATTATTTCAGAAGTCCATTACGAAGATCTATGAGCCTATTCTCAACAGTGCATTGATCTACATTGATGACATCTTACTGTTCTCAAAAACCCATGAGGAACATCAGGCCCTACTCCAAAGGTTTTTGGACCTTACAAAGCATTATGGTATTATGCTCTCAGCATCGAAGAGTGTAATTGGTACAAAGGAAATAGAATTCTTGGAATGCACTTCAAAGATGGATTCACCAGCCAGGCCCACATATTGCAAAAGAGTTGTTGCAATTTCCATATCAAAATCTCACGATAAAACAGATACAACAATTTCTTGAAATTGTTAATTACATTCGAGATTTTATTCCACATGTGGCAGCCTATATGTCTAGCTTATCTAAGCTTTTACGTAAGAATCCACCTCTCTGGGATATAGAAAAAACAAGAGCTGTTCACTATCCCAAGAACATTTGTCAACATCTCATACCTATCAGGTTATCCAATATTCAGACATTGACAGTTGTCAAACATCCCACTGAGAAAACTGCAACATTGGCCACACAACTTTGACAACATCCATATTGACCTTCAGATACTTTTCCTGTCTATAAGTATCCTTCTTCACTTCAGAAAAATCACAAAAATATTTGCATTTCTTTTGAGCCTTCTTATACAGGTAACATGGCTAGCAACATTTTTGCTCTCACAAAGAAAGCTTTTCCACCTTTTGTTAGGCCTCCTCGTAGTGTTTTTGAAATTGCCTTTACTGCACATAGTAGTTTATTCTATTACTTGCATCTCTTTCTGATTGAACATAATTCTCATGGCACTCCATATATGTTCAACATCAAAGCACCATACCTAAATGTGACATCTATTCAAGATCATCTTCCTGAAAACACATTATGGTATCTTTGGGCACTATGTTGGAACCCGATCCGGGAACCGGATCCCAACCGAATAAACTTAACACTTTCACTCTATGCTCTGATACCATAAATGTTAGATCCCGTTACCGGAACCCAACTACTTATACATAAGCAGAACGGAAACCGAAGCAAACGGAAACGAAGGGAAGCGGATATTTCGGATCGACAACAAAATGCGAAGCGAACAAATCCAAAGTAATAAGCGGAAGCAAAAAAGCGAAGCAAATGCTAATCGAATCAAACGAATGATTCAATCGAATATAGCGGTTAAGTAATCAATACTAATCACAAAGCGAACGAATAAGCGAAAGCGGATCGAATCGAATGCAAATCGAATACGGATAGAAAACAAAGTAAGCAAACAAATTAATGTAAATCAAACACTTTCCGACATCCGCGACTAAGCAAAGAACAGAAATGAATCGCGTTGGGAATTCCTAAGACGCTCCAAAATCCGTTATGAATTTTTTTTCTTTTCTTATTCTCATTTCTTTTCTCGTTACTCAAACATATACCAATCATCTTAAAACCATACAATGTATATAATCGAGATAAATCCATACCAATCTCAAATTCTATTTTTTATCCCAATTTTATCGAAATTTCAAAAGATAACGGCCGCTTTTTTCCTAACCCAAACCTGCAAGGGTTCAAAATACACTTCTAAAACTCAAACAATCATACACAAATATCAGAATCCACCGGACCCTCCGTCCGGATATCGCAGATGAGACACAAACCTAATTCTAAAACAATCTCATACTTGTCATTCAATCTACTATTTTCATAATTCAAACTTATTCCCAGAATCAAACACAAATATATATGCCCAAGCTATTCATGATTTCATATACAAATTTCTCAATCATCCCCGATACTCAACTTTATACACAAATACACTTTCTTTCAAATCTATCTTAAACCATAAACATTTCCATACTCAAATTTCAGATTACTCAAAACTAACTCATGCAAATTACAAAAGCACAAAACCGTCGGAACTGATGTCTTCACATTCTTTCATCCAATCTCCTGCTCGAAACCTGGAGATGGGGATGAAAGGGGGGGTGAGCTCGAAAGCTCGTGGATAACACATTTATAAACTGATAAATAAGCCGAAATCATTTTTAATACTCTTTTTGCCAAAAAGGGCGAATTTTTTTCAAACTTTATAATTTTTCAAACAATTTCCTCAAACCCATTTTTTTTTCATATTTTTCAAACTTTTCATAATAATCTCACAAGTCCTTTTCCATACTTCTCAATTAAAAATTCAACAAAAACTTCAAATTGAAAATCTTCTCTTACCTCATTTATCCTCCAAATTCGAATTTTCTTGGCTCATGAAGAAGCTCTCTTCATTCTCCACTCTTTTCCTTCTTGGAAAAATCCCAAAAGCTTGAAGAATTGAGTAGAAAATTAAAACTAAACTTCTCCTCTTCTTTCTCCATACGAACTCTTCTCCATTCTTCTTCTTTCTTCTTATTTCTCTTCTCCTTTTCTCTGGAAATTTCCAGCCACTTTCGTGGCTTTTAATAGCCAAAAACGACAACTCATCAAGTGTTTCATTAAATAATGGTCAAATGACCAAATTGCCCTCCATTCAAAACTTAAAGTTACGCTTACTTGCGGTTCTGATTCGCACTATTAAATTGAAGGAATTTGTCCAAACTTCCTTCTCGAGAAATGTTCCTCTCACTCATACGAATCCAACGCCACTGACCGCGCTCAATTCCGAGCACTACATCAAAAGTTATGCGCGAAACAGTGCAGAAATATCCATATTCTAACACATTTTCCATGTACGATTATTTCCGTCCAAAATTTCACATTTTTAATTCCAGAATTGAAACTCGATGTCTTCCTCATAATTGTAGCCTTATGTCTCTAGTTTAATTCAAAACAAGAATCGTCTCATTTCGATTCCCAGATCAAAAGTTATGCTCAAATTACTCACAGGTGTTCCCAATCCAAAAATTAAACCCTAATCCGAACTTAAATTCAAAAATTAAAAGTCCTAAGGGCAAAATTGACATTTCATGTCTTCATATGATTTGTAGCCCCTTGTGTTATCTTTATTTCGCCTCAAGAATCGCTTCAATCGGATCTCTACAGATCCCGAATTTCACAAAACACTGAATCATGCTCGGAAAATTTCCCGACTCACTTTGATTAAATTAATCACTATTAATTTAATCTCAAAGTTCACAAATTTCTTATAAAATGAAATTCAATGTCTTAGGAATCCAACGCAAAAAGAATCAACTCAATCGGATGTCGGACGGAAAAGATATAGGCAAAATAGTGAGCAAAGGTCGGATTAAAACAAAGAAATCAAAATTTAAGAAGAAATCTGCTGCGGAGACGCCTAACTCATGAGGGCGAGGCGCCGTCATGAGGGCGAGGCGCCCGCTCGCTAGGCGAGGCGTCGCCTGGCGAGGGCGAAGCCCGCCTCGCTAGGGCGAGACGTCGCCTAGCGAGGCGATATCTGGCCCGCCTCGCTAGGCGCGAGCCGTCGCCAAGCGAGGGCGCTAAAACTTTTTTTTTTTTCCTCTAAACTTCCAAAATTTATAACTTTTAATCCCGAACTCCGATTTTGACAAACTTAGTCTCTATAGAAAGCTTAAAGAAAGCTCTACATCTTTCACGAAGGACATAAAACTCAATTCAACTCCTACGGGAGTCCATTTTCCGGTCAAAGATACTATTCTCTATACACGCTTGCAAAAATCATAACTTAATTTTCCAAGATCGAAAAATTGCATACTTTATATCGAAATAAAGATCAAAACAAATCCTTCAATTTTCATGAAGAACATCAAAGCTCAATTAACCTCTAACTAGGTTAATTTCTCAGTCAAAGTTTCAACCATAATAAAAGTCAAACCCGATCAAACATAAACTTTGACTGATTATAACTTTCACTCCCGATATCGAAAAATTACAAACTTTATGTCCACAAAAATCTCTTAACATAACCTACAAGTTTCCAGAAGACCATTTTATCAAATTTTGCCTCAAACAAAAGTCAACTCTCAAAGTCAAACATTCTCTCTCCAAAAGTCAAACTTTCTAAATCCTTCAAATTTTCACACTTTTTCTTTCTAATTCTTGTTATATAACTTCATTTCAATCAACTCATCCACTTGACCATTCATATTACTAAATCAAATTGTCACTCAAGGTTCGGGGTCCAACACACTATCTGCCTTATATACTTGTGCTTTTACTGTATCACCTCTTCATCTGTATCAGCATCTCTGTAATCTAGATAATGGTGGTACTTTAATATGGACATTCTTAGAATGGTTCCAACCTCTTTGCCAATGGAAGAAGCAGCTTAGTATTATTATTAACCAACATCATCTCTGGTCTGCTTCAGCAAGACGACGCAATACCCAATGTTTCTTTGTTGTGCATCGTCCTTACAGAGAAACTTCTATTGGAGTTCTATATACGGAACAACATGTAGAGTTTTGGCACACAACCTTATACTGGTCAAAACACAAAGAGAATATATTAAACTCTTTAAGACAACAACTTAAAGAGATTAATCATTTTCCAGAACATCCAGAGTTGACTACTTCTATGGGACCTTATATTGGTGAATTCATCTCTGGTGAACCAGAAGCACCAGAAGTCAATATTCCAGGTTCCAATAGTCCTGAATATTCTGATTCAGGAAACGATGAAGAAAAGGTTATCTCACAAGAAGCAGGACCTTCCCAACCTTCTGATAATGCTGTTTTTCAAGATGCTCAGGATCCCTATGACTATAATGAAAGCATCGACGAAAATAAGTTAGACCAGTTTCTGCATCAGTTACACATGGCAGAGCTTCGTCAGAATAAGGGAAAGCGACCTTATCAATCCAATGATGACGACTTTAGTGATCCAGATTCTCCATCCAATCTTTAAAGTTGGCATTCGCCAAAACGCTATCAAGCCTTGGATACTTTGGATCCATTATTGTGAGAAGAAGACAAAAGACCTTACTTTACATCTGTAAAGTAAGAAAAGAGACAACTAACATAATGATAGATAGGTTCCACAAATCACTTCAACATCATGAAGATTCCATCCTATCATCTTTCTTTTTCACCTTTTTGTAAAGTGGTACCTTTACCACTATTTGCTTTTAGACTTTTGTTAAAGTTGTTTACTTTCGATGCAAAGTTAGGTGAAAGTTGTAAAGTAGATTCCTTAGTGATAATGTTAGCTTTACTTTTTTTAAAGATGTAATTATTGTGTCTCTAGGACTAGTTTACGTTTATGTCCTTCGCTTTGCTTATTTAAGCAAGCCTCGTCTTAGTTTAGATTCAAGTTACATTGTACAAGTTTTAGTTTTGATATATGAAAAAATGAAGAATTGTTCTTCACAAAAATAGTGTCTCTTCTTTGAATCCCTTAAGTGAAAAGATTGCAGAGATTAGTATGCTCTACACTTGCCTTGTATAAGGATCTTGTGTATCAGAACATCTATGACAGTCTTACAACACTGTTAAGCTTCTAAATTTTCGCTGCCTTGAGTCAGAAGCGAACGACGAATGACGAGTAAGAGTGTGTGAGTGAAGTAGGGTTCCTAAGAGGCGTGAGTAGTAAGACCTGTGTAAGCCTGGGGAGGGCATTGAGGGGTGTAAGTCTCCGATAACTGGAACAACTACGTAGTGATACACACTTCCAATCCGACTTTGTTGAGTCGATGCCTTCAATCAGTGAGTGGTTTAGAGGAAGAAGCGTTAACCATGTGAGGGTTAATAGACAAAGGTCATAGTTTCCACGTGTAATTCCCTGTGTCACCCTAAAACGGACCATAGGGCTTACGAGATGTATAGTAATAATCACATAATTATGTTTCAATTTTTTAAATTTCTACTCGTAATATGCTTTTCCATTAAAAGACATAACTCCTAAATCTTTATCTACTTAATTTAAACACACTTAAACATAATTTAATCATTTCAATTTAATTCAAACACATTTAAACATAGCTAACTATTCAAAATTTAAAATTAAGTTTGCTTTGTTCACAACGCCTGCATCATGTCTATCATTTAGGGGTGAGCACTCGGGTAATTCGGGCTCAATTTTCACTGTTCGAGCTCGGCCCGAATTATCCGAAATTTTTTTCCCTTACCCGGCCTGAACCCGAACTTTCAATTACCCGAACTTACCCTACCGATTTATTCAATTCGATTTATTCAATTATCCTAATTACCCTATTTCATAATTCTTTTAAACTTAATTCGTAATCGAGTTTACTCAATTTTTTCTAGTTACTCGTCCTACCAAAATAATTCGAGTAATACCCGGGCAGACCTGAATTATCCGAAATTTAGCATTTGCTTACCTGAATTAATTCGGGCCGGGCCGGTTCGAATAATGCTCACCGCTACTATCATTGAACCAAGCCATTCACAGCATGATATTTTGAAGCAAAGAGCTGCGGTGGGAACTGGAATATTGTATATAAATTTCTAAAAAGAAATAAGCAAGCAGAATAATTTTATCACTTCTCAGATTTCTAGTTTCTGACGGAGGAATGGAGAGGCATATAGAGTGGTTGAAAGTGGTAGAGAGGGAGTTTTATTGCACGCAAATGGTAAGGTATAGATGACAAGTCCTCTCTTCAATCCAAAAAGGTTCAATGAACAAAATGCATTGTGATGTGCCAGATAGAGTTGTTCTAATGCCCGACTCCATGCTCTTGATATATCCTCGCTCCAATTTTGGTTCACAAATCGAGCTAAAAGTCAACATGAGAACCATTACTTTAACTAGTCAGGCTATGTTCTTTGGTTTACCTGACTTTCTACTAGTTTTTTGTTCGGGATTTCTTTTCCTTCTTTTACCATATTTCCTGGCTTTTTCTTTCAATTGGACCGTTTCTCACACTTGCCGTGAAATGATTAAAGAACGTAAAAGGTAAGAACAAAGTATGAAACTCACTTTTAGCTATGAAACTCACTTTTAGCATGATAATGCCCCCTCCTGTCTAATCTTTTCATTTCATAGCAGAAGCGCAATAGTCTTTTCACCAACAAATAAAAGGAAAGGAGTCAAAGAAATAGGCAATATGTTGTTCATGTAGGTGAAAAAATGATTAGGGAGATGAATACCAAAGACCACCGAAAGCAAAAACAAAAAGAAGAAGAAAAAAAAAGGAAGAGAAACTTATGATGTGACCATTGTCTCCCAATATTCCAAAGGTGTCGACATTAAATCAAACCCCCTTGGTCGCCATCTCGTAAATGGAGGGACCCTATCTGCACTTACTTTCTCTCTTCGAAAAAGCGGTATGATCTCCTTAACCAAATGCCTACACAAAAGGAGCCTCCTCGTTGTATAAAATAAAAATAGTCGTGTCCCCTTTCTTCCATGTTGTTGTATAATTTTATATATATATATAAAAGGAAAGAGAAAACTGAAAACTACACTAGGCCAGAAAAACAACATCTCGACATATTCTCTAAAAGGAGATTCTGGCATCTTGTAGGTGGAACATCATAATAGGTGATATCAATATCAACAGAACCGACCTGAGTACCGAGCCAGTCCGCACATCTATTGTATAATTTTGACCGGGAATTCAGTTTCAAAAGCATTAGTTGCATGAAGGAAAAGAACTAATTTCATTAACTAGGGGAGACGTTCTTTCTCCTATTATAACATTAAGAAAAGCAGAAGAGATTGTTCTTTGCATCCCCTTTCAAATTCCTGGATGATATTTGCCTCCTCATAGCCCCAACAAAATGTAATACACGAGAGTTATGGGCAATGCAATGAGCATCCCAAATATGACACTGCAAATAAGCAAAAGAGTTCATCAGTACAAGACTAGAAATAACTACACATAATCTTACAGGAATATTAAACTCACGCTGTGCTAAGTATATCTGGATGTACGCTGTACTCCTTGGCAAAGACAAAGGGAACAATCCCTTGGGGTAGGGCTGCCTGTTCATTTGTTTGAAAAATCCAAAGTACATATGAGGCAAGAAGATATGTTACTAAGTGTTGGGTAAGCCATTTCATCTGTAACATAATATTTAAATTTTGACAGACAAGAAAATATTACAAAATCTTATCTGCAGATATATATATTGGTTGTGGCAAAGAGAGAGATGAAAGTGAAAATGCTGATAGAGTTCAAGAGAGAGGGTGACCTGTACTATGGCGACGTGTAGTAGAGTTCCTCTAAGCCCAACAGCAATAGAAGCTGCTGCCATCACAGCTGGACCTGTAAGGAATCTCACAGCCATAGCAAAAGCTGCAATGGAATTTCCACATGCTATGATCCTTGGTTGCAAAGCCATGAACAGACCTGTAACAGTCACACAAACCCCATCAACAAAAAGTGAAACACATCCCACTCTTTTGACTTGTTGGTCTCCTATTTTCATTTCTTCTGATAGAATCTTTCATCATCACTCCCACCACTCAAAAGATACAAAGTTTGCAGGAAAAAGTTGAAGGGATTTGTACAAATGAGGAAGTGAAAGCAACGCAACAAGCATTATCATCCCACATACTGTTTCGTTCGTTTGCTTGCTTGTAAGAACTTTAATAATAGAAAAGTAAGAGACTATCTAAAGCCGTTGTTTGTGTTTGTGTGTCTCTACTACTGACCAAGACTGAACAT
The DNA here is from genome assembly GCA_029891385.1 of Erythroxylum novogranatense. Classification (NCBI taxonomy): domain Eukaryota; kingdom Viridiplantae; phylum Streptophyta; class Magnoliopsida; order Malpighiales; family Erythroxylaceae; genus Erythroxylum; species Erythroxylum novogranatense. The sequence continues at coordinate 28,648,917 of CM057233.1, read as the reverse complement.
GGCCATGCCAAGCCCTGCATCTGACAGAATGGAAATGGACTTTGCTATAATGGCAGGCATTTCTACTTGCCACCTGCAACAAAAACGTCAGAAAATAATCAATGCCCCAGAAGTTTAGAAAAGAAACCAAAACAACCCAGATGCCTAAACAGATTTTATAGACTTGATAACAAAAAACTTTGTTAATAGATTTTGTCTACAGAGACTGGAATTGTTATGTACTGTACCTGAAAGAAACTAGAGACCAAGTTAGACCAATTAAACTAGAGTATGTGTTGGGATTTCTTATCAGTTTCCTCCACACCATGATCAGTATAAGCCTTGTCATGACGCTGGTTGGAGGCATGGTTTTGGGCTTCCCATCACCCATTTTCTGACCTTCATTGTTGTTCTTGTCTTTCGCTAATCCTCTAGGTCCAAAGCTAAAATCGTCTCTTTCCACATACTCCTCCGGGTTCTCTCTTTGTCGCTCGACTGAAACTCCAACCCAACGAACAACAATAAATAATTTAAAATCTCTTAATCCAATAGGGAAAACAAAGAAATTTAATCTGAAAATAATGGAAGCCGACTAAAAAAAAATGATAAAACGGCAACCTTTTCCTGGAGAAACTGCCAATTTGACTTCTTTCTGGTGATGACCACCGTATTCATGGTTACCAAACACATCAGAAACTGGTGAAGCACTTGAACTCCAGACAAACATGTGAAGATCTTTGCCACCATCCTCAAGCTTCAGTTGAGCTTGGGCGCCATTGGGCTTCTTAGCACTGTTGCTAACGGTAACGGTACCCTTGGAACCCGTCGGTGAAAACATTCCTGGGTTTGGTGCTGGATAATGAGTTGCACCACCTTGATTGTGGTAATGGAACCTTGCCTTGTTACTGATTCCACTTTCTTCTTCATAATTAGACGGCCTTGGTGTTGGTCCTCTGGACGCCGATAGACCATAGACATCAGAAGCTCCAAAGTTCGAGTTTCTACCAGCAGCCATCATTGAGTACAAGTCAGTGTGGTTAAAGCTAGATCCTCTTGGAGTTGGATTTCTTGAGGACTGCAAAGAGTAAATTTCTGCATTGGTTAGGTTTGATGGCCTTGGAGTTGAGGATAGTCCTTGAGACCTTCTTGAGAAAACATCTGATCTCGAGGCATTGGATTTTCGTACTGTGACGTGCAATTTTCCATCTTCTTTGATCTCTGCTTCAGTTTCCAGAGGATGCCTACCATCAAGTGACATGATGTCAGAATCGACATGGATTGAGACAATCGAACCAGCAGTATCTGGGAATTGCTCAGATATGAGCATTTTGGCTCCTCTATATTCAAACATGAACAGCATCAAAGTATACCAAATGATACATTGAAGAACGACTATTTGCACCATTAAACTACCGGAGAATTCACCATACATGCCTTTGAGCAAAGGGATGCCCATAACAAGAGTGTTTGGGAGGGTAGAGAGTGAAAACATTGTAATGGTCCATTCCAAGCAACCCCTTTTGCTCAACTTAGTCCACAGTCCTAGAACTACTAAAACTATGATTTTCTGGAGAGTGTCTGCTGCTATGAAACGTGAGTTCATGGTATAAGGATCGTTGGTGGAGATGAAATGGAAAGAGAGGAGAGGGACTGCAAAAAGAGCAACAAAACGATTGATGCCTGAGCATTGATCAGGAGTGAAGATCTTCCACCATTTCACTGAGCCATAAGCCAGGATCATGGCCACGTAAAGTGGCACCATTGCTGTCATTACATGATAGAAATCTGTTGCAGTGATCATCTTTTGTTACTTCTTGAATGTTCCAAAAAATTAAGACTTTTCACGTATCTTGAAAACAAGAAACAGATGAGAGTTCAGTGGTAATCAAAGTTTGAACAAGAAGAATAAGAGCAAAGGACTATGTTCTGCTTCCAATTCTCTGCTGATTGTTTGAAGAAGGTAGAGTTGGTGATAAGAAGAACAAAGCATATGGGTTTTGGGAGGTTTTGGAGCAGTGGGTAATAAAGCAGAGAAGGAACTCTTTTTGCACTAATCAACATACAGCTTTGCTTTGAGAGCTGCGAATAAGCTTGCACTTGCAGTCGCCGAAGCACAGGTTTTGCTTTTTTATTTTCTCTGTTCTTTTCCTTTTTGTTTTGCGTTGTGTTTGTATCGGTCGTGAGAGGGAAAAAGGGGAGGTCCATACTCCACCGGTTGTATTAGTAATTTGACACAACTCGGCAAGTTGGTATGTGGCTCTATCTTCTATATGGACTGGGAATGGTTGGTAGAAAAAGCATTTCGGCTAGGAGGTGGGGTGTGTCTCCAAGTACTTGCTTTGAGAGTCATTACAGCACTGTCAAGAGTCTCCTTTCTGGTCCTCCCACATCTTTCTTCTGCTCATGGGTTGTATTTGCCCTATGTTTTGGCTGGCATCTTTTTTAATAAATATTTTAACTTGATACTGTCATAGAAATCAAGTTGATAAATAGTGTACCCAATGGATTGACAAGTATATCAAGTTGATAATAGTTTAGGATTTAAGCCGACTCCTCCCAATTCAATGCCTAAGGCCATCTCTAAAATTATACCAAATTTAGTGAAAAAAGGAAATTTTTTACACTCCAGTCATTCTACACTAAAGCATCTTAAAGGAATGCTCTACAATAATTTAGTTATTAACTATATTAATTTATATTTATACAATAATTTATTTTATTTATAAAATTCAAATAAAATATTATTCATAATTAATTTATATATTCTTTATGTAATATATGAAATTAATATTGTTGTAATTTTAGTCTGATTGTACTCTCGATCTTGGTTGTAGTTGTAACTTATTTTAGTCTCGTTATAATTTGAAGCATTTTTATTAGGTTATTATTTTTAAATTAAATTTGTGGTCTAATTTATTTTTATGTTTATGTACCTTTTATTTTAAATTTACTTTTATTATTAAAATATTTTATTAATAAATATATAACACTTATAAATAAGAATGATAAATAAATATTAAAATAAATTTAATATTAATTTCATTTTAAAGATCTCAATGAAATCTTTGTAATGATATATTTTCTATAAAGTAATATATATTTTAAATTTAATTATTTAACAAATTATGTGAATATAACAAAATGTGATAAGAGTATAAAAGGAATATGTAAATAAGAAAATGGTCAAAGATGTCATTTTATAACTTTTGGTGTATGAATAGTAATATATCAAAATAGTAGTCTTGGAAATGTAAATTTAGTGTGTTGGTTGGAGATGACCTAAGTTACATCAAATTTGTTCTTTTTACTAATCTTTGAATTACAGTCAACTCCATTTCAAAGAATTTGAGATTAGAACAAAATTCCAATCAAGTTAAGGATGTTATATAAAAACTCTTTATTCCTAATTTCCAAAAGAAAAAAGAATTCTTTATACCTTTTCATACATTTAGTAATTAGAAAACGTTTAAAAGCTTCATTCTTATTTTATTCAAAAATAAATGAGTTTATTTAAAATTTTCTTTATGGCTTTGGTACAACTTATAAAAGTTTTACTCGTTGCTTCTTTGTGACTAGAAGGTTACATATTTGAATTACATAAATATCCTTTTTAAATTACAGAAATATCATTTTTGAAAAAAAATACAAAAGAAAGGCTGCGTACATCGATGACCCTCCCTAAACTCCTACAAAACGAAAAGCCTTGTATACTAGGTACGTTTTCTTTATACAATAGGAAACTATTTGTCATAGCAAATACTATCTCTTTTTTTGCTATAAGGGAAGAAAAAAATAACAAACAAAAGCACCCTAGTTAACGCAGGATTCTTCTGTACAAAACACCTTGCTTGTCTCGATGTAGGAGGTCCCGGAAAGTCACCAGGAGTTCCTGAAGTATATGCAACCCTGAGCTTAAAATCTCTGCGAGAGAGGCCATCCGATCGGCACACTGGTTCCCTTCGAGATACACATGCTAGAGTTGAACCTCCCAGCCTCGATGGATTAGTCCCCGTGTACCTGCCACCAACAAATTATTGTTAGTTAATACTATACTGGAAGAGGAGATGATGTTAATTACCTCGAGAGAGTCCACTTCAACAAGCACTCTCCTATATCTAAGCGCCCAAGTTAGAGTGAGACCCAAGTAGACACCCCCAGAGTTCTGCAGTTAAAGGAGATCCCCTGTTGATGTGGTGAAGGAACCCTCCGCACCACCTCCCTTGACAATCCCTAATTAAACCGCTCGCCGTATCAATGTTAAATCCTTGTTTGACTGTCCCATCCGAATTTATCTTGACCTAGTTCTCAATTGGTTTAGTCTAACCAACTAAGATTCCTACTAGGCATCCCTGGGTCCGCAGAATGCAGCTTTCTGTTGTACTTGCTCTGTCTATCCACTCTATATACTTCATAACTATGCGAGTTCTGGCTTCTGGCTAAACAAAACCCGCTTCAAAAAGGCTTCAATTTCTCCATTGCCAAATAAACTAGCAGGCTACTCCATAAATCGTAACTCAATCACCTTGGTTTATTTATGCTTGTAACCGAAGGTTATGAGCCACCCACCAATCCACCTCTTGCTGGAAAAAATTCGTGTCCACCACCTCTAGGAGAAAGTTACATCAGAATGCTTTCGCTGACAGGAAATCTCGAATGACGTAGAACATAGACTCTTTTTTACCACAGAAATGACAACTACCATCCGTTGTGAGCTTACGAACCACTAATTGTTGATTTGTCAGCAGTTTGCCTTTGTTCAGAAGCCATATGAATGTCCTAATCCGTTGAGGCCCTGCCCATTTCTAGATGAGGTCTCAAAGACTATTATGATCTGCCGTAGTGTTGCCTTCAATTAAGGCATATGTTGATGCCACTGTGAATTGTCCATGATTAGTTTGACCCCAAATCAAGATGTCGTCCGCTAAGCCATCAACATTGGTCTATATCTCCGCGATATCCATACAAACCATGGAGGGTAAGTAATGTTGGAACAAGTTCCAATGCCAGTTGTCGCTTGCATGCATAAAATCTACCACAGTGGCGTAAAGGAGGCTATCTGGAAGAGGAGTGATCGCCATTAAAATTAGCGGTCCCCAATCGTTCAATTATCCAACCAGAAGTGGACGTGCCTTCCATTGGCTAGCTTCCATTATACTATCTTTTAAGTCTTTATTATGCTTTATATAGTTTTATTTATTAAAAAAATCATTTTGTTTAAATAAAGGGCATTTTTAAATTTAAACAAAATGAATATATTTTTCCTAACAAAATAAACCCTGACATTAAGGGAAATTCTAATTGATCATCACTTACCACTTCATTCGATTTAATTAAAGCTATCAATATTATTGTCCCCTGTGGCCCTGCCATCTTTACATTTAAAGAAATAAGAGAACTTGAAACAAACTATAAAGAGAATGGTACTGCCACTGGACTGCTTGGGTTCTATAACGCATGAGTCACTATGATCAAATAGGTACGAGTGAGGAGGAGATTGTGTCTTCACGTGGACCCTAATTTGTCAAAAATCTTGCTTGGCAGCTCCAGCCTCCAAATGAGAAAAATCCAATGTGTTAGGTTTATAATGTTTATAATAATATCTAAAAAGAAAAAGGGGATGTGGTCATATTGGACTTTAACTCAGTGTTGTGTTTGACTTATCCGTTACCTGTGCTTGGAATCACCCAAAATCAACTCTTGTCCATTCTTGTTTATGAATTGCAAGCAATCAATTTATTCTTTTTCCTCTCCTTTTTTATTCTTGACAGTCTTTCAATTTAAGACTAACACTTAAATTGTGATGCAAAAGTATATTTGAAGAATAAAATAAATGAGGGTTGAGATAATAACTTTTAAGTTACCTTTTTGAAGTATCTTTTAGATTTTAAGTATTTTTTAGTACATTAAAATTTATGTTACTTAAGTTAATTAGAGTTGTTTCAAGTATATTAAATATTGCATTTAATAATCTCTTCGTGTAAGTTCAGAAATAAGGCACCAAATTTTTAAACATTCATCAATCACTCTCCCTCGCTTTCTCTCTCTCTCTCTATATATATATGTAAAGATATATTTTTAAGAATTTTGCTTGATATTTCTCTTATTTCCTTTTAGTGAATTCTTAGGGATTTTAAGTGTTTCTATATCGTTGGTTTGGCTATCCAAAGCGATGAATCTAGCTTAAATATCCACGGTGAGGTTTATAATATTGCTACAATTAGTTATTCATAGATGTCACTACATTAGTTTATATTAGAGTTTTGGCTTGTAATATGACCTTTTCTTCTGCGACATCTATGACTTATATTATTATTCAACATTATCCAAATTAGTAACCACTTTACATATACCTCCTATAAATAAAAGTGTAACTCAATTTCAACAAATTGTGATAGGAGAAATGTGATGTTAAACCTAAGAAATACATCAACAACTTAAATTTATTAAATATCGTCAAAGCCAAAATGAACAATAAGAAGATAGTGATGACGAAAATTATTAAAATTATTTTCATAATGAAGAGATATCTTCTTCAAAAGAAAAAGATAGTCATTGTCATCTTAGACAAAATAATGAACTATCATGAGATTTTGGTATTAAAACTAAAATTCCTAATTTTGGAGGTCGTTTATAATTTGATAAGCTTTTAAATTGGTTGAAAATAGTTGAATGAGTTTTCATTAAAAGACATTCTCAATGATCAACATGTCAAGCTTTTAGCTATCAATGTTGGACCTCACTTTTGGAGCCCAACATCGGAGTCGTGAGAACGTGAGCATGGGGGAAAACTTGGGATTTGAAGCTAAAACCTTTCGGAAGCAAGGCAGGTTCACTGTAGCAAACTGATAGGAATAACTCCACTAACTCCCTCTTTCGGGTAAAGTTCGCCGCGACAAACTAAATGTTTCGCAACAGCGAATGTATGGGAGAAATCCTATGGACCCTTCAGGTAACTTACGCCGCAGCAAGTGATTGAACTTCACTGTGGCAAGCTTGAAAATTTATCTTTGCCGCGACGAAGTTGCCACACCAACAAAAAATATAGCTTCGGGCCAATTACCTCTCGGCAAACTCTCAGCTTCGTCACGGCGAAACCCACAAGACAAACCCAAAATTCCCAACTTCCTATGATACTAAATGCAAACAAATATTCTTTCAACCACCCTCATCAATTCCACCCAAAGACAAAATAAACTTGGACATAAACACAAGCAACTTTCTAAATTCTTAATCTCATTGTAAATCAACTATGATGTTAAAAGTTTGAAAGCTAAAAGCAACATCAACTATATTTCATTAATATCCAAAAGAAGAGTTTTACAAAGTTTTAATGGGCATTTCAAGCTACATTACAGCATGATCCAAAAACACATAGTTTACAAAATTTTGGATTTTTCAAAATACAATTAAAGCCTTGTTTTACAAAGATTTGACTTCAAAAGCAAGAATAAGCTTAATCAGAGTGATGCCTTGACTCTTGATTACTCGATCTCTTGCTCCTCACCTGAAGATGAGATTTAAGCCGACTCCTCTCAATTCAGTGCCTAAGCCCATCTCTAAAATTATACCAAATTTAGTGAAAAAAGGAAATTTTTTACACTCCAATCATTCTACACTAAAGCATCTTAAAGGAATGCTCTACAATAATTTAGTTATTAACTATATTAATTTACATTTATACAATAATTTATTTTATTTATAAAATTCAAATAAAATATTATTCATAATTAATTTATATATTCTTTATTTAATATATGACATTAATATTGTTGTAATTTTAGTTTGATTGTAATCTCGATCTTGGTTGTAGTTGTAACTTATTTTAGTCTGTTATAATTTGAAACATTTTTATTAGGCTTTTATTTTTAAATTAAATTTGTGGTCTAATTTATTTTTATGTTTATGTACCTTTTTTAAAATTTACTTTTATTATAAAAATATTTTATTAATAAATATATAACACTTATAAATAAGAATGATAAATAAATATTAAAAATAAATTTAATATTAATTTCATTTTAAAGATTTCAATGAAATCTTTGTAATGATATATTTTGTATAAAGTAATATATATTTTAAATTTAATTATTTAACAAATTATGTGAATATAACAAAATGTGATAAGAGTATAAAAGGAATATGTAAATAAGAAAATGGTCAAAGATGTCATTTTATAACTTTTGGTGTATGAATAGTAATATATCACAATAGTAGTCTTGGAAATGTAAATTTAGCGTGTTGGTTGGAGATGACCTAAGTTACATCAAATTTGTTCTTTTACTAATCTTTGAATTACAAATAACTCCATTTCAAAGAATTTGAGATTAGAACAAAATTTCAATCAAGTTAAGGATGTTATATAAAACTCTTTATTCCTAATTTCCAAAAGAAAAAGAATTCTTTATACCTTTTCATACATTTAGTAATTAGAAAACGTTTAAAAGCTTCATTCTTATTTTTATTCAAAAAATAAATGAGTTTATTTAAAAATTTTCTTTGTGGCCTTGGTACAACTTATAAAAGTTTTACTCGTTGCTTCTTTGTGACTAGAAGGTTACATATTTGAATTACATAAATATCCTTTTTAAATTACAGAAATATCCTTTTTGAAAAAAAAATACAAAAGAAAGCCTGCGTACATCGATGACCCTCCCTAAACTCCTACAAAACGGAAAGCCTTGTATACTAGGTACGTTTCTTTATACAATAGGAAACTATTTTTCATAGCAAATACTATCTCTTTTTTTGCTATAAGCGAAGAAAAAAATATAACAAACAAAAGCACCCTAGTTAACGCAGGATTCTTTTGTACAAAATACCTTGCTTGTCTCGATGTAGGAGGTCCCGGACAGTCACCGGGAGTTCCTGAAGTATATGCAACCCTGAGCTTAAAATCTCTGTGAGAGAGGCCATCCGATCGGCATACTGGTTCCCTTCGCGATACACATGCTGGAGTTGAACCTCTCAGTCTCGATGGATTAGTCCCCGTGTACCTGCCACTAACAAATTATTGTTAGTTAATACTATACTGGAAGAGGAGATGATGCTAATTACCTCGAGAGAGTCCACTTCAACAATCACTCTTCTAGATCTAAGCGCCCAAGCTAGAGTGAGACCCAAGTGGACACCCCCAGAGTTCTGCAGTTAAAGGAGATCCCCTGTCGATGTGGTGAAGGAACCCTCCGCACCACCTCCCTTGACAATCCCTAATTAAACCGCTCGCCGTATCAATGTTAAATCCTTGTTTGACTGTCCCATCCGATTTTATCTTGACCTAGTTCTCAGTTGGTTTAGTCTAACCAACTAAGTTTCCTACTAGGCATCCCTGGGTCAGCAGAATGCAGCTTTCTGTTGTACTTGCTGTAACATCCCGTCACCGATGGGTTGGGTACAGTTCATTTTATACGTATATTTGCATAAGCATTCATAGCCTCTACATTATCGATAAATGTTCATAATTGCACAAGCATATGTATGTACATGCATGTATGACAGATTTCCGATTTGATTATGAAATTGGGGATTTTGTGATTAAGGTTAAATGTGCTTTGCTTAGTGAATTGGAGTGTCAAATTGAATTTAAGAATTGAGAATTAAAAATTGGAGTATACGATCATGAGTTTTCTAATTTTGAGGATTTATAGGAATTCTTCTGAAATTTTCGGAGTATCAGGTCTGGACCGGAAAAATGGCTTAGTGACTGATTAATTGTGATTCCGGTTCTGAATTTAATTGAAAATTGCTATGAGGTAAATTGAATTATGATTTGAGGAATTAGGGTCTGAACCACTGGAATTCGGGAGAAATTAGAATTAAAAATTGGATTGAGGTTGTTCGGATTGGGCTTGTGGCAATTTCATTTGCCAAACAAGCCTTATGAATCCTATAATATTTAAAGCTAAACCTTTAAAAATTTCTCCACGATTTCTTCTTGATCTTGATAGAAACTTCCTCTTCCTACTTCCTTCATCGTGGATCCTCCTTGGAGTTGCAGTTGATTCCTTCTTGCTATTTGCTTCCTTTTCTATCTTGGATCTATCTTCTGGCTTGGGGTTAAAAGAGATGAAGATGAGTTTTACTTGGGTGATTGTCGTGGGTGTGTGAGTTGGAGTTTGAGTGATCTTTGAAGATTTGAGGTTATTAATCAAGTAAGTTACTTCCTTCTTGCCTTATATAGTTTGATTGGTTGGTTTATAGAGTTGTTTTTTTATGATTTAACTTGAATATTTAAGGATTTGGTATGTAGTCCGATAGGTATTTTTGTTGATTTTAGGGTTGAAAATTTAGGGATTTTGGTTGTTTGATGAACTAGAGCTAAGGATTAGTGGTATGATGTGTATGGAATTATTTGAGAGTGGTTTGAAAGGAGAAATATGGATTTGGAGTTGTTATCAGTCGAAAATCTGGAAATTTCTGGGTTTTCGAGTATTTGCGCCATGGGCTAGTAGGAGAGAGCCCCTGTCATGACGTCTGCAAGGCGGCGTGAGGAATGAGCTCGCCGCGGCGAGGAGGGCCAATTTCCGAGATGAAAATTTTAAGGTTTTGAATTTTGGGATTTAGGAATTTGATAATTCAATCGGATATGGATTGATTTCAATTTAGGAGAAAGGAATTTCGGAAATTTAATTAGGTGGTTCTCGAAGTCGGAGGGCAATTGAGTAGCGAATTTGATTCTGATTTAAAGATAATTCCTATGTCTTCAAATGTGACTGTGGAGGATATAGAACTTAGCCAATTGACTTATAGTATTAGAAATTGTTATGGATTAGTGTGAAAATGCGGAATTGAGATGAATCGGGATTAGGGTCGGAAAATTCATAACATGCATAGTACGTAAATCATTCGATATAATTGCATCCTTGATTATTGAAATTGGTAAAATTAGTGATATCTGGATATTCTGATTATTGTAGAGGCTCAAGTGGAGCGTCGATCCTCTGACGCAGCTGAGACTTCCCGGCAATAGCTCGGAAGTTTAGAGGTGAGTAACCTAGTTGGTTTCTCAATCTCTGAATTGTTAAATGCTTTGTGTGAACTATCTGTGAATATGATTGAATGTTTCGCATGAGATGTGTTATTGTGAATTGTGAACGTATGCTAGGCATGAATAGAAATCGGTAATTGACAGTTGTGACTGGAGCACATTCTGATCGGAGCTATAAGCTCATCTATTGTGAAATTGTGAAAAGAGAATAGTGCATACCCAGAGGGCTCTCCTATCCCTAGTGCGCGTGGGCAGTAGTGCATACCCAGAGGGCTCTCCTACCCTCGAAAACGCGATTTCTGTGTAATGTGCCCAGAAATGGGATAATACTGACGCCCAGTCACAACACTAAAACGAAATGGAAATCATTACGCATTTAGTATGTGATTGTGCAGTGAGTTTGCAATTGGTTAATGGTAAATGTGTGACAATTGTTGAGTAAATTTATGACTGTGATTCTGAATATGATATTGTGTTGTTTTGTACGCAATTTTGCGTAATGCATTAATTGAGTGAACTATCGATGATGGTTACTCATTGAGTTCGCAAACTCACCCAAAATTGCAACTATTTTTCAGGACAGCGTTAATGACTCCTACTCCAGATTGTGAGATTTTTCCTGCTGTGTGTGTGCCGGAGAGAGGAGCATGGCCCACAGGTCGGTCAGCTGGGATCTTTTGGGGATGACCTAGATAGGAGTTGTTACTGCTTATTTTGGATCTGTACAGTTGTAATCGAATAGAAGTGTGAACTTATGATTTTAAGAAAGGAAATGAGAAGTACTATTGGGTTTTAAAAATTTAGTGAAATTGATAGTACTGTTTTATTATATTGATGCCATGAGTGTATAGAATTGATCGTATCGTAGTGCACTCTCATCGTAGGGTATGTATCGGTATGACCTACGGGCGTCCCGGTGTATACTCTACGGTAAGGGGGCACTACACTTGCTCTGTCTATCCACTCTATATACTCCATAACTACGTGAGTACCTGCTTCTGGCCAAACAAAACCCGCTTCAAAAAGGCTTCAATTTCTCCATTGCTAAAGAAACTAGCAGGCTACTCCATAAATCGTAACTCAATCACCCTGGTTTATTTATGCTTGTAACCGAAGGTTGTGAGCCACCCACCAATCCACCTCTTGCTGGAAAAAATTCGTGTCCACCACCTCTAGGAGAAAGTTACACCAGAATGCTTTCGCTCACGGGAAATCTCGAATGACGTGGAACGTAGACTCTTTTTTACCACAGAAATGACAACTACCATCCGTTGTGAGCTTACGAACCACTAATTGTTGATTTGTCAGCAGTTTGCCTTTGGTCAGAAGCCATATGAATGTCCTAATCCGTTGAGGCCTTGCCCATTTCTAGATGAGGTCCCAAAGACTATTATGATCTGCCGTAGTGTTGCCTTCAATTAAGGAATATGTTGATGCCACTGTGAATTGTTCATGATTAGTTTGACCCCAAATCAAGATGTCGTCCGCTAAGCCATCAACATTGGTCTATATCTCCACGATATCCATACAGACCATGGAGGGTAAGTAATGTTGGAACAAGTTCCAATGCCAGTTGCCGCTTGCATGCATAAAATCTACCACAGTGGCGTAAAGGAGGCTATCTGGAAGAGGAGTGATCACCATTAAAATTAGCGGTCCCCAATCGTTCAATTATCCAACCAGAAGTGGACGTGTCTTCCATTGGCTAGCTTCCATTATACTATCTTTTAAGTCTTTATTATGCTTTATATAGTTTTATTTATAAAAAAATTCATTTTGTTTAAATAAGGGACATTTTTAAATTTAAACAAAATGAATATATTTTTCCTAACAAAATAAACCCTAACATTAAGGGAAATTCTAATTGATCATCACTTACCAACTCGACTGACGAATTAAAGCTATCAATATTATTGTCCCCTGTGGCCCTGCCATCTTTACATTTAAAGAAATAAGAGAACTTGAAACAAACTATAAAGAGAATGGTACTGCCACTGGACTGCTTGGGTTCTACAACGCATGAGTCACTATGATCAAATAGGTACGAGTGAGGAGGAGATTGTGTCTTCACGTGGACCCTAATTTGTCAAAAATCTTGCTTGGCAGCTCCAGCCTCCAAATGAGAAAAATCCAATGTGTTAGGTTTATAATGTTTATAATAATATCTAAAAAGAAAAAGGGGATGTGGTCATATTGGACTTTAACTCAGTGTTGTGTTTGACTTATCCGTTACCTGTGCTTGGAATCACCCAAAATCAACTCTTGTCCATTCTTGTTTATGAATTGCAAGCAATCAATTTATTCTTTTTCCTCTCCTTTTTATTCTCGATACCTTTCAATTTAAGACTAACACTTAAATTGTGATGCAAAAGTATATTTGAAGAATAAAATAAATGAGAGTTGAGATAATAACTTTTAAGTTACCTTTTGAAGTATCTTTAGATTTTAAGTATTTTTAGTACATTAAAATTTATGTTACTTAAGTTAATTAGAGTTGCTTCAAGCATATTAAATATTGCATTTAATAATCTCTTCGTGTAAGTTCAGAAATAAGGCACCAAATTTTTAAACATTCATCAATCACTCTCTCCCTCTCTCTCTCTCTCTCTATATATATATATATATATGTAAAGATATATTTTTAAGAATTTTACTTGATATTTCTCTTATTTCCTTTTAGTGAATTCTTAGGGATCTTAAGTGTTTCTATATCGTTGGTTTGGCTATCCAAAGCGATGAATCTAGCTTAAATATCCATGGTGAGGTTTATAATATTGCTACAATTAGTTATTCATAGATGTCACTACATTAGTTTATATTAGAGTTTTGGCTTGTAATATGACCTTTTCTTCTGCGACATCTATGACTTATATTATTATTCAACATTATCCAAATTAGTAACCACTTTACATATACCTCCTATAAATAAAAGTGTAACTCAATTTCAGCAAATTGTGATAGGAGAAATGTGATGTCAAACCTAAGAAATACATCAACAACTTAAATTTGTTAAATATCGTCAAAGCCAAAATGAACAATAAGAAGATAGTGATGACGAAAATTATTAAAATTATTTTCATAATGAAGAGATATCTTCTTCAAAAGAAAAAGATAATCATTGTCATCTTAGACAAAATAATGAACTATCATGAGATTTTGGTATTAAAACTAAAATTCCTAATTTTGGAGGTCATTTATAATTTGATAACCTTTTAAATTGGTTGAAAATAGTTGAATGAGTTTTCATTAAAAGACATTCTCGATGATCAACATGTCAAGCTTGTAGCTATCAATGTTGGACCTCATTTTCGGAGCCCAACATCGGAGTCGTGAGAACGTGAGCATGGGGGAAAACTTGGGATTTGAAGCTAAAACCTTTCGGAAGCAAGGCAGGTTCACTGCGGCGAACTGATAGGAATAACTCCACTAACTCCCTCTTTCGGGTAAAGTTCGCCGCGACAAACTAAATGTTTCGCAACAACGAATGTATGGGAGAAATCCTATGGACCCTTCGGGTAACTTACGCCGCAGCAAGCGATTGAACTTCGCTGTGGCAAGCTTGAAAATTTATCTTTGCCGCGACGAAGTTGCCATACCAACAAAAAATATAGCTTCGGGCCAATTACCTCTCGGCAAACTCTCGGCTTCGTCACGGCGAAACCCACAAGACAAACCCAAAATTCCCAACTTCCTATGATACTAAATGCAAACAAATATTCTTTCAACCACCCTCATCAATTCCACCCAAAGACAAAATAAACTTGGACATAAACACAAGCAACTTTCTAAATTCTTAATCTCATTGTAAATCAATTGTAATGTGAAAAGTTTGAAAGCTAAAAGCAACATCAACTATACTTCATTAATATCCAAAAGAAGAGTTTTACAAAGTTTTAATGGGCATTTCAAGCTACATTACAGCATGATCCAAAAACACATTGTTTACAAAATTTTGGATTTTTCAAAATACAATTAAAGCCTTGTTTTACAAAGATTTGACTTCAAAAGCAAGAATAAGCTTAATCGGAGTGATGCCTTGACTTTTGATTACTCGATCTCTTGCTCCTCACCTGAAGATGAGATGGAATGGGAGGGGGTGAGCTTCAAGCTCTTGGGTAACAATTTTATAACCAGTAACAAGAAAAACCATTGTAAAAATTTACATAGAATTATAAAACACATATTTTCCAAATTATCATTTATTAAGCAATTTGTAAGCAATATAATTCATGCATTCAACAAACTTGTCAACACAGAGCACATCAAAATGGTTTGGGTGGATTCAAAATCAGAACTTACTACACATTTTCACATAATGATCTTGTGTAGCCGTGTGAACAGAACGTACTATCGTAATCCCACTTAATGATCTTGTGTAGCCGTGAACTTATGAGAGTCTGTAAAGGAGCTCTATGCCACTAGTGGGCAGGCAGGAGAAGCCTTTTATCAAAGTGCACTTGACTTAACTTAGGGGACCACTACAAACCTACATAATCATGCCTTTCACATCTTGTGAACATATTGCCTCAAATGACATTTTTCTGAAACTTGATTTCATAACCATAATATCGTTTCAAAAATCAATATCCTTTCCAAATCATTTTCATCATTCATTTCATAAACCAATAACACAATTCATATACAAACATGTGGCACATTCTCAAAGCATTCAGAAAGCCTTAACAACACATTTATAACACAATTGAAAACATTTTAAACTTTCTTGGTTTGGAAGAAACATTAGGGGCTTATTACTTAATTATAAAAGTGTAACCCACCTTGAAATCCTTGCTTATAAACTTGCTCAAAGATGCCTCTTGTCTTGATCTTCTCGCCTTCCTTGATTTTCTTAAGCAATAATAAAATCCTAATTCAATAGGAATCTTAATTTGAGAACCCTAAGAAAATACATTCATTAAAATGATTTTAGAGTAGTTAAACACATGCATTTCCTAAGCTTCATGAACCAAAACCCTTCCATAAATTCAAACATTCGGGTCAATTTTTCCATGATCATTATGATCAAGTAATGACAAAATTTGATAACACTTTCTTCTAAAAAATGTTCCCCACTGTCTTAAGTTTCTAATAACACCAAAATCATTCAATTTGGTTTAGTGCTCTAAAAGTTATACCCCAAACATTTTTGGGCTATTCTTATACTAAAACATCATTCTATGCTCAACTTCCATCTAAAAATTTAAATCCTTAGAAACTGAATTAAAACTTGATTTTATCAGATAATTTGTATCTTATGTCTCTAGTTTACACCAAATTAAAAATTATTCCATTTGGATAACTACATAAAAAGTTATGCCTACAATACCAAAGCATGCTCTGTGTAGGAAAGCTGACTTCGTTGTGGCGAATAAAGCGAAACCCAGAAATTCACCGCAGCAAACTTTCACAGAAACCTACTCTGAGAACATGTTTTGCTACATTTTCCATCTTTCTACTTCCCATATTTCACATATAACCCATCTTAAACCTAAACCATGTCTTCTACTTCATTTTCAACTTCATTTCAACCCAAAGTCTTTTACAAATACATCATAATCTATCTTTGATCATTAACCCTAAAAGAGAACATTTGCTGTAACACCCCACTCCCGCAAGACCTGAACCCGACATCGATGGTGATATCCGAGTCCGTGCCCCGCGAGGGTGGCGTGCTACACCAATCAGTCAAAACGCGGTAATAACTTTATTTTTTTTCTCAAACACCTCCACATCAATATTTTTGCAGAAACCATATACATGAACAATTCAATGGCCTCAGGGCTCTTTTCATAAATCCCATTTATATCAATCAGTGAACTTACAATTTGACCTAATTAGTCATACAAAAATTCAGAAAAATAAAATACACTAATATAGGCTAATGCAGACGCGAACTGATCCCGACGTCTATCCGTCACTTGAAAGCTGTAAGCATACTACCGTTGACCTAACAGGGTATTCTTCTTATCCTGAAAAATAGTTACAATTTTGGATGAGTTTGCGAACTCAATGAGAAACCATCATCGATGGTTCACCCAATTCATGCATTACGCAAATAGCGTACAAATTATCACAATAATACATTCAGAATATCACATAGCAATTTACAGATCATTTCATAGTATCATCATCAGAAAAATCACATAGATGCGAGGCATTTACCTCTATCACAATCCAAAATTCAATTCAATGCATACATGCATTTCTCAGACAATTCACAGAAACATAAGCATTTAACCCTTTATCAGTTAACACAATTGTATCATGCACTCTTGCCTATTTCCCATTCACTGTATTTAATCCATCACAATGAGTATGCAATGCATATGTGACTCTTTCCCATTTTATTACAGTGTTGTGACCGAGCGCTTAAACAAAGGAATGTGATTCAAGAGGGCGCCTAGGGAGTAGGAGAGCCCTCTGGGTATGCATTAACTCCCTTCGAGCTCGAGGCTCTTTTCAGTATCAGTGGCGACTCAGGTCACAACTATTATTATTTTTATCCGTTCATGCATTTGTGTATGAAATACAAAATGCCCAATATAATCACAGTCACATTGGCATTAAAACCCATTTATCAAAATTCCTAAAATCAAATATCTCATTTTCCCCATTGCTATTGGACAGTTATTTCAGTACCATAAAGTCAACTAGTCTGTTACTCGAAAAATTTTCGGTCCGGACATTTACTCCCAAATTCCAGAAAAATTTCCTAAGGGTCACTATCAACTGATAATCACTCTAAAATAATTCTAACTCCAATATTCAAACCCAATATTCCAAAATTCCCAATAAATCATAATCAAGCATAATTATCTCAAAATTCACAAATCACATTATAATCGCAAACAAATGCTGGGAAATGTCATGAATGCATGTACCTATATGTGCATGTGCAAAATGTCTCATTCCTCTAAAATTAGAGGCCAGATGAATGCTCATATCAATTATATGCAAATGTAAAATCCTAACTCATTCCAAATTACCAATATGCCTATCACATCGGTAACGGGATGTTACAATTCTCCCTTCCTAATAAAAATTTCGTCCTTGAAATTTCTTACCTGAATGATCGAATAGATGAGGATAATGTTTCCTCATGAACTTCTCTTTTGCCCAAATATCTTATCAAATACACTTCCAATGACCAAAACTGATAAGTCATTAGACTCTTCAATCACTGATTCGGTTATTACACTATCTTGACTGTTTCATGAGCATATTTCAGACGACTTACCAACTTATACTTCGCATATTGTCAATCTATCTCTGTTGATCATACTAACATTTCAGAACCTGATCACATATCACATATCATCAATCTAAGACCTTTTTTCACTAATAACACTAATTTATAAAACTTTTCACACACATACAAATTCATGTGGCTTAACTTACACTTTTTCCAAATCTAAACACCCCTTTCCAAGATGGTACACACAAAAACATTTCATCTTTCCCTTGACAGTTCACTTCTCTTTAATGTAAATACATTCAACCCTTATATCCATTTCACTATATTCTCTATATACGATGTTGGTCCACCTACCTCATTCATCTTTTATGAGTCACTTTACTCTTATTTCAGATTTATCTCACATTCATTTTGGCCTTCTACCGCTCAATTGTTAGGGCGAAAACCACCCTTCTGTCATATTATGCCCATATCACTTCTAATGATGCCACTATGGTAACAATTGTTGGCCCACTTAGAACTATACATCAATCTCATGTCCCAATGAACTCCAAAAATATCAGTTTCACATTTGTCTCCAACAGTCAAGTCTGTTGGCTATTCACACATATAGTCATTCGATTTTACATTCTAAACCTTCAATAACTTTCAATATACTCACATCAAGCCCGCATATTCTAAATCCGCAATTTGGGTTTTGCCAATCCCTTTTTATACGCACCTGATTTGAAATTCCAATAGCTAATAATACTTTCTTTTTGCCCCTTTGTTAGGTCGACATTTTGCACTCAGTATTACGCTAGGTTTGAAAACCTTATCGCCCAAATTGTGATCTTCTGCTATTGAATTTTCTATTCAATACATTGAATTGCAGCACTAGCTTTATTATGTCATAATCAAACGCATAACCCTGTTCAATTCTTTCAAACTCACGAAAATCACAATCGTTATCGATTTGCATATTCATAGATATTTCCAAAATGTTTCTGTACGAATAGTGTCTCCAAACTTTCAAAGCAATACCTAATATAACAAATTTCAAATCATCAATCACAATGCAGCCCATGAGGTTATACTTGTCCCTAGGTACATAAAACCACTTTATACTATTTCAACATATTGCATCGTAACCTTTACTGGGACACTTCGATAAATATTGTAAAATCTCCTAATTAAAGTGATATGTTCAATACTCGAGTTGTAAATTTCTCACAATGTCTCTTTTTTTTCATCAGTCATACAATTCACACGTTTTTTCTCAAACATTTCTGTCAAAGGGCTAAGACTAGAAAACCTTTAACAACCTCTGGACGCATCCAATATACAGCTAGTTCTAAATAACTCCAAAACCCATATATATCTATATCCCTTACAATTTCGCATTTTATCATTACCTCTATCGTCATTAAGTCTCCCAAAGTGCCAAGTTCGAATATTAATTCATCCACAATTTATTTTGACCAAGCTAGGATTCACTTTTATGAAACTTTCATGATATATAAGATTTCCTTATCTATGCAAAATATTCTTCTCCATTTTTCAAATACATTCAATATATCATTACTGATCATAGTCACTACCCAATTTAAACACAATTGAGACACTTTACTTTTCAGTGATATACTACTATCAGGGGCATTGATATCTCTGAAAATTACAACCCAAAACTCCTTGTACTCATAACTGATTCTCCTAGCTCTTTAAGTATCTGATTTTCGTAATGAGGAAAAATTTTCTGATATTTTTCTCAGTTTCATAATGCCATGTTCTGATATACGTTCCTTTACACTAGTTTCTCCACACATTTCAATTTATTTGAATGCTTCACTTTGTGTGTTGGTATTTCATTCCTCAGATTTAATTTGTATCTCCCGAACATATTTATATCGAATATAAAGGGGGACCTATATTTTCCCATATTTGCAATAGTGTCACCTCGAATCTATAATCCACTCATATAATTGATGTACACACTCTCAGTGGCATATTTTGCTTAGGATATGACTCCATTTTTCACTTGTGACTTACTACAATCATCAACACTATTCATAAAACCTTATCAATCAACTATTTTTTGTCAGTACATATCAGTTATCTCTAATACCTCGAGAAGATCAATTTTAACTATGCATAATATCTCAATAAGATCAATTGATGCCAGGGCTTGCATGATCAAAACATCCCTTATAATAAGGCTCTGTAGGGCACGTAAACAATTTTATTTACTCTAAAATCTAGGCATATATCGCCAAAATCATCACATCTTATCTGAAGATGGATTCACATCAATTTACCAATTAGTAGCTTATACTACTAAGGACACTTCAATCCCATTTAATTCTAGATAACCCTTCTCTTTGTGTGCCATTTCTCAATCATGGGGACTTTGCTATAATCATATCCCTCTTCATGTCCTTCAAACTCATCACCTATGTTATCATCATGAACTTAAACAGTCTTAATTTCTTCCCAATTGATCACTAAAGTACTCTTATGCCTTACTCTATCTTAAACTTTAAACTATGGGAACTATGATTGACACTTATTCAACAAGTCACCGATTACTTCCTATATCATTTTCACGCATATTTTTCACATTTGCTTAATAATTCACCAGTTATGGTGACCCCACTATCAGATGTACACCCATAAAGACAATTTAATCTGAACTCAACAACTTTTTCGTATATCACTATTATCATCTCATCTTCCAATTTTCATTTATTTCATCTCACACATCTTTATTCTCAATCAATTTATAATAGTAGGGGCATAACCCATATGAAGCTTAAATCTCCACTCTACCATTTTATTCTCACACTGAATCTTAAACTTTTGTATCGAAAATCACACACCAAATGCATCCTTTCAAGGTCATATCAACTTGGCCCATACACTTTCACCTTATTAAATCTACTTATATCCCTAATTTTCCTCAAACAATCCTCAACAGTGTATTCACATTTATATCACACTTGAGAACATATTACCTGATTGAAATTTCAATTTCATAATCACTAATACTTCCATCAATACAATTACACTGAATCTTTATCCATTATATCCAAATCCAAATCCAAAAGTTCCGAAGTATAAACATTATGAATTTTCGGTCTCAAGAATACATATATATTATTTTTCTACTATCTCCTTATACTAAATTACAGTCTCTTATCACAATACTCACATAACCATTCCAATTCCAAATTCACCCTTTGGTGATCATATCAGTTTTATGATTTCCTTTCTGTAACGCCCCAAATTAGGGGTTAGCATATGAAGCAAATTTAGTCCGATTTATGTTATGTCTCTTTGACATTTTGGCATGCATTCATGACATTTTCTGGGTACATTGGTTTAATGACACTTCGGATTGATTTGGACTGTATTAAGATAATTTTAGTAATTGTTGGATACTTCGATGATTTTTAGAAATTGTTGGTGTCGTATTTAGTATTTTTTGAACAATTATTTGGAAGTCATTATTTTATGACAGAATTTTTGGTGAATTTTTGGAAGCTGTCTGGGAATTCTGGGTATTTGTTTATTCTAAGAATTCATAAGTGTGTTTTTGGGTAATTAACTATTCATCTGAATAGTACTAATTGAATAAGTGGACGAATATATAAGGGTTGATTAATTATTTTGAGACAGAACCGATAGCGTTCATCGGTGTTGTTCCGCAACTCTGTCAGTCTGATTTCGATCTTCTTTTCTGCTGCAGATCACGAGGTTAGTCCTTTTGATAATGAATCTATGGTCTGTTCTTGTCTTTTATAAAGATAGTCGGATGAGATCTGATATTGGTAAAAGAAATTTTTAGATCTATAATATTTGAAGATTTGGATGATTCTGATCGATTAGACTTGCTATATAGGTTAGTTTTTTTAAGTGATGATGCTAAAAGAATTGAGAAGAATTGAGCAGAAAAGAAAGGAAAGTGAAATAAAGTAAAAAGAAAAGAAGAAATTTTCGGAAGGCGAAGAAGATGATGAACAGTGCAGCATAGTGATGAACAGTGAATAGTGAATAGTGAATAGTGAATAAAGAACAAGATCCGACGTATTTGTGAATGTAATAATACGATTTGTGAATAGTAATACGTATTTTTAAACAAGAGAAGAATCCCGAAATTTGCATGAACATGCATCATACTCATTTATCATACAAGAATTATGCACAATCATAATTTGTATCCGTGTTCCTATTATGAGGAACGACCAACGCCGATATTTTCGGACTTCGAGGCAATAAATAGTAAGGGCGATTTAAGGTCAGTAATCAGGACTTTCAGTAATGTCAATAATTTCAGTAAGTAATACAGGTAACACAGTCAATGTTAAGTAAGAGATCCGGGACGATCTCACTTTGATTTGTTCTGTCTTCGATTGTAATCTTTCCTACAATGAATGTCCAAGTGCTCATGTGTGTTGTACTGATTGTGTACTGTTCCGGACAATGAACGTCCGAGGCGATTGTTGCATGTTATTTTATTGGAAGTGCTCATTTTATTGCACATGAAATGTCTGAAATGATTTGTTCAGTCCGAGTTGGGTAAATAGGTATGCCTGTAAGGGTCTGCAATGCTTTCATGGACACATTTTTGTCGAGACTTCGGTCTCTCGAGACACTTCGTGTCGAGACTTGATCTCTCAGATAAGTCCGCTACCCACTTCGCTCATGGATTTATAGTTTGATTTGTTACAGATTCGATATTTGATTGATTATTCGATTCAAGGATCTTCGTGTTTTGCCATTCTGTTTAGTATACAAATCTGTTCTGAAATGCATTCTTTCTGTTTTCTGAAATCGGTTAAGATAGATTAGTTATTACTCACTAAGCTATATGCTTAGCATGGTGGATTTGCCCCGTGTAGGTTCAGAGCGAAGAGTTTAAAGACTGGGACGAGTCAATCGCAGTGGCCAAAGGAGTCTGTTTTTGTATTGTTGACCATGTTTTTAGTGAACATTTTTGGGCCTGTAATAACTTTGAATTTCTGTTTCTGACAGTATGATGTGATTTATTGTAAGCACTGTTTGAGATGTTGTGTGTAAACTAGTTTGATTTGATTGTACTGTATTGGGTGGCATCCACATATCCTCCCAGGGGGTATTTGGGTGTTACACTTTCATTATGTCTATACACATAGTCTCCTCATTTCTATTTATGTTGGGTCCGGCATTTGAGTGCAATATATTCAAGCAGGCCCTTCATACCCATGGCCCATGCTTTGGTGCCATTTCCTAACTTAGCCAAATGGTGGAGGCAGCACTCTCGAAGCTATAAGACCTCGAGGTCTCAGCTTCAACCTGAGAGGGATTCCCATTTGGCTAACCAAAGAGGACAAGCATCACCATGTGGTTCAATGGGTATGCGGGCCTGCTTGCCTTGCATCAAATCCTGACCCAACATAAAGGCGCTTTTATGTTGGGTCCGGATTTGGTGCGGATTTGGTACCAATGGCGGACCCACCGCATACCCCCCGCATCCCGAGAGGGATTCCCCGACCAAACAGACAAGACACCAATTATGTGGGCGGGGGTATGCGGGGGTACACGGTGGGTCCGCCATCGGTACCAAATCCCGGTACCAAATTCCGGACCCAACATAAAAAGCCAAATGGTAAGAGGCGAGCATGTGGAAGCTATAAAACCTTGAGGTCTTGTGTTCAATCTCGAGAGGATTCCCCGACCAAAGAGGACAAGACCAATTATGTGGGCATGGGGGTATCGAAGTGCACGCGGTGGGTCCGCCATCGGTACCAAATCCCGGTACCAAATCCCGGACCCAACATAGCCTAGCCAAATGGTAAGAGGCGAGCATGTGGAAGCTATAAAACCTTGAGGTCTTGTGTTCGAATCCTGGAGAGGGATTCCCCTGACTAAAGAGGACAGTACCAATTATGTGGGCCGCGGGGGTATGCGGGGGTACGCGGTGGGTCCGCCATCGGTACCAAATCCCGGACCCAACAATTTACATCCTTATTTTCCCCAATCAATCCATGGCGATATGCCGATTCACAATTATTTCACCCCCAAGGGATATGCACCCTTTTGTGGGGGACTCTTATCTACCATACAAAACCAGATGCTATTACTTATTTCCAATATGTCCATAAATCTTACTTTCTCACATTCAGTCAGATCATCATTTCTCTCAATGCTTCTAACAACTCAAACTCTTAAGGAATGCTTATGCATGTGACTCATGCTGGGGATCAGTTATCGCTGTCTGCTATGACATGACTAATGTGCATATAACTTGACACATATTTCAGAATGCACATATAAGATTGTACTTTTGGGCTCTGATACCACCTAAATGTAACACCCCACTCCCGCAAGACCCGAACTCGACATCGATGGTGATATTCGAGTCCGTGCCCCGTGAGGGTGGCGTGCTACATCAATCAGTCAAAACCCGGTAATAACTTTTTTTTTCTCAAACACCACCACATCAATATTTTTGCGGAAACCATATACATGAACAATTCAATGGCCTCAGAGATCTTTTCATAAATCCCATTTATATTAGTCAGTGAACTTACAATTTGATCTAATTAGTCATACAAAAATTTAGAAAAATAAAATACACTAATACAGGCTAATGCAGATGCGAACTGATCCCGACCTCTATCTGTCACTTGAAAGTTATAAGCATACTCCTGTTGACCTAACGGGGTATTCTTCTTATCCTGAAAAATAGTTGCAATTTTGGGTGAGTTTGCGAACTCAATGAGAAACCATCATCGATGGTTCACCAATTCATGCATTATGCAAATAGCGTACAGATTATCACAATAATACATTCAGAATATCGCATAGCAATTTACAGATCATTTCATAGTATCATCATCAGAAAAATCACATAGATGCGAGGCATTTACCTCTATCACAATCCAAAATTCAATTCAATGCATACATGCATTTCTCAGACAATTTACAGAAACATAAACATTTCCCATTCACTGTATTCAATCCATCACAATGAGTATGCAATGCATATGTGACTCTTTCCCATTTTATTACAGTGTTGTGACCGAGCGCTTAAACAGTGAACAGTATTTAGTAGACGCGTCTAGGGAGTAGGATAGCTCTCTGGGTATGCACTAACTCCCTTCGAGCTCGAGGCTCTTTTCAGTATCAGTGGCGACTCAGGTCACAACTATTATTATTTTTATCCCTAGCTTTCCCTTCTACTATTTACTCAATCTCCAGGTTTCGTTTGGGATCTAAACCCTCACCTTCTCTTGCTTCGCGAATTTTGGAGATCTTTTCCTGTAGATTTGGTGATTGTTGCTTGTCAATGCTAGTTTAGATTGATATAGAATCTTGCTTGGGTTTAAAGATTAGATTTCGTGTTTTCTTGATCTTCTGTTTGCTCATTGCGTTGCGGTTGCTTGGTTTTTGCTCTTTTTGGGTTTTTAGCTGTTTTGATACCTAGGCATGTTAGTTGTTCAACAGTGATTCATGACTTTTTTTTTACTTGGGTTTTACGGATCATAGTTTCTTCTCTTCTTTTTTTTGATTATTACTTTTCGCTGTCCAAAATGTGGGTGCAAATCACGACTTGTTTTGAAGAAACAAAGAGTTACTTGTTTTGCTCGTGTTTTACTTCAATATCATCATTGGGAATTTTGCTTGAGCAACATAAATGTTGGGCTTTTTCTCATCTTTGTTCTCATCGCTTAGTTTTACATTTAGTTCTTATAGTTGACGTTGTTAGTCGTTCTATACCACAGTATATCTGCTGAAATCGATGCAACAAAGATTGTTGATGTATTTACACTTAGAGATTGAATCATAACGCTACTTGAGTCAAAACCTATGCCATGTGGAGAGTCTCGCTTACTTGGGAGTCGGGCTATGCTCAATCGGGCAATAAGAAAACCACATTTATGAAATGCTTGCTTTATTTTAGCAGTTTAGAATATAGGATCTTGATTGTTGCATGTAATGTATCGGGTTGATAAGTATGGCAATCGACCGCACGAAGTGGGGCAAGTAAGATATCGTCCTCTTCCTATTTTCCTCTCTCAAGTTTTTTCGTGTACTTTTTATTTTCGTCTTTGTACCCCTCTTGCGCTTGCTGGGGTGAGCATTGAGTTTTCTAGCTATAGGTTATGTGTTTAATGGTTGGGGAGGTCAAGATTCGCTAGAATTTTTTTTTTCGTATGCGTGATTAATAGTTTGTTTCTTGCATTGATTTATTACTAGCAGGGGGAGGAGTGTAGAAGTGCTTCTCAATAACATTGCTTTTCAACTCTTCTTTTAGTACTTTTATTTTATTGTCTTTTCGTCTTTCTCTTAGTTTCTATTATTCGTATTATTCCCAACTGTGAGTATTATTTGTTTTAATATTTATTTGCATATATTAGATTTTGGTTTTTTATTTTTATTTCTATTAGTTTTGGTGTTACGTATTAGTTTTGGTTTTGTCCTTCTTACTATTATTATGGAATATTGATTATTACTATTATTATTAGTATTTATGTGTGATTAGTATTCTTATTGTTATTTGCATTTATTTTAGCTCTATCTTGAGATTCGGGTATTTTTATTATCATTTCTATTTAGTTCTTTTATTTCCCCTTTACTTGTATTTGCATGGATTTTCTGTTTTATGAATTGGTTCTGTTACCTGC
The DNA here is from genome assembly GCA_029891385.1 of Erythroxylum novogranatense. Taxonomy (NCBI): domain Eukaryota; kingdom Viridiplantae; phylum Streptophyta; class Magnoliopsida; order Malpighiales; family Erythroxylaceae; genus Erythroxylum; species Erythroxylum novogranatense. The sequence continues at coordinate 28,622,114 of CM057233.1, read as the reverse complement.
ATCATTCTTTTATTGTCTCATCTGCATGTGGGTCCACCGAAAACAGCCTCTCTACTATGTAGGGGTAAGGCTGCGTACTATCCGACCTCCCCAGACCCTGCTTCAATGCGGGATTTCAGACTGGGTGATGATGATGATGATGATGATGATGCATTTGTGTATGAAATGCAAAATGCTCAATATAGTCACAGTCACGTTGTCATTAAAACCCATTTATCAAAATTCTTCAAAATCACATGGCAGTCGAATCCGATTTATCAAAAGCAGACATATAGATCTTAATCATTTACATAATCACACAATTCCCATTCACAAACAGTTTACAGAGCATTTAGCAATCAAAAATTGAGGAACCAACTAGGTTACTCACCTGTAACTTCCGAGCTACTGCTTGGAAGTCTCAGCAATATCTGTGGAATGTCGTTCCAACGGTGCCTCTATAACAGTCAAATAATTACCCATGTTACCAAAAACACAATCAGAAAGGTTCAAAAATGCACATGCTGAAATGCAAAAATATAAAATGCATTTTCGTGACATTCCCGACGCTATACCCCAATCTCACTATCTTTGCCTCAAAACCTACTTTTCATTCTATGAACACTATAACATTGAGACAATACCCTTATTCTAATGACATAATCTAGCTTTTCACCCAATTGCTCAATTATGAACCATTTGATTTCAGTATCATATCATGGAAATCCCACATTGTTTCCTTTCTCAAAATTCAGTTCAATTTACCAAATCATACCACTAAAATATTCCCGAGTAAAACCTCAAAACCAATGTCATCTTGAATCAGATCAAGTTCACCCATTATACTCTATTTTTGAAACCTCAAAAGCATTAAATTTATTTCAGCAGTCTCAAAATGATACTTCAATTATCATAAATAACCCTTAGGTTGAAATAGGAACCTATGCTCAACTTTCATTCACTAATTGAGATCTGAAAAACCCGAATTCAAACTTTCTTTCTTTACTCCTATTGTAGACCTCTTTCTCTAGTTTAAAACAAATCAAGAATCACTTCATTTGGAGGTCTACATCATTAGTTATGCCCCAAAAACAAAACTATTTCAGTTCAGAAAAAAAATAGCCTCGCCGCGGCGACAAGAGGTCACTCGTTGCGACGTCAAATATGCTCATTGAGGTGAGGATTGACAGGCTCGCCGCGATGTCTCACCATAAAGTCAACCAGTCTGTTACTCGAAAAATTTTCGGTCTAGACATTTACTCCCAAATTTTAGAAAAATTTCCTAAGGGTCACTATCAACTGATAATCACTCTAAAATAATTCTAACTCCAATATTCCAAAATTTCCAATAAATCATAATCAAGCATAATTATCTCAAAATTTACAAATCACATCATAATCGCAAACAAATTCCGGGAAATGTCATGAATGCATGTACCTATATGTGCATGTGCAAAATGTCACATTCCTCTAAAATTAGAGGCCAAATGAATGTTGATATCAATTATATGCAAATGTAAAATCCTAATCCATTCCAAATTACCAATATGCCCATCACATCGGTAACGGGATGTTACATTTGCCTATATCATTCATCAACAAGTTCCCACACATATTCAGCTTTATTTGAGTTTCATTTAACCAAACCCATGAAATTTAAAGCATAACTTACTTGTTGAAGCTTCAAATTCTTCAAACTCTTTAAGATTTCCAAAAACCCTAACTTTTCCTCTCCTTCCACGACACTCTCCTTCTTTCTCTCTTCACACGCACAATTCTTCTTCCTCTACACTCTTAATAATCATAAAATGTCCCTTTTGCCCTCCAATATAAGCCTTATGTCTTTTAACCTTAAGTGAGTTGCCAATTTTGCCCTTGATACATTCTTATTACCTTATCACTTCAATTCAATCAATCCATGCACTAAATCCTCCTAACTTTGACATAATAATTAAACTCTAAATAAAATGATTTATCTAACAAGACCACAAAATTTATTCAAATCATGCTTAATAAAATAAATAAATAAAAATCAGGGCTCAACAATCAAGCTTAAGTAACAGCGCATCGTAACACTAGTCAAAGTAAAAACTAGACTACTACTATAGCAGTGGTGAGTCTAGGTCAATCCCATAAAGAGTGTGTGTAAAGTTTTTAAAATGAAAGTAATTGGTGTTTAGGTTTAACCATGGATTTTGGAAATAAGAAAGTAAAATAAAGTTAGACTAATAAAAACAAATTAAAGAAAACATGCAAAAAATGAATAAAGTGGAAAATTTGATAGGGACCCGGTTCTTTGGTTTAATCTCGACCTACGCCCTAATTAAACATATTTCAATGATTTGTTGCTCTTAAACCTCTCCTAGCAACTATTAATCATAGGTTAATAATTAACCTGAGTTTTTCTTTAGGTAGTGTTTAATCAAGATATGATGGTTATTTAAACCTATCTACCGAATAACTTAGGATACAATCTCTAGATTCAATTGGGTAATAACATTATAAATTATGAAAAATTGATTAATCAAGGCAGCAATCACATACGATGCGTTATTTAACCTAGGTTATGTTATCCCTAATGATTACGAATCATTAGTCGCTGCACATGAATTTCAACGTAATAATTACAGATTATATCGAAATTCTAACAATGGGTTTGCAAATAAAAGATTCAATGAATGCATTAAAATCATCTTTTCACAATACCTAATTCAATCAACACAAGATAACACAATAAATTCCTAATGAGAGCAAGAAACAACAAAAATAACGAAATACACTTAACCTGGGTTGTCGATGTGATCTCTGAATCAGCGTCCAGACATTACCCCTTCATGCGTCTCCAAATGATCATAGCTTTTCCCTTTTGAAAATATCCCACCGAAGACGCTCCTATCTGTAATGCCTCCACTCCTTTATGCCTAACCTACCGCTATTGTTCTATCTTGATGTGATGAAATAATATCATGGTCCATCTTACTATTCATCTTTAAAAACCCACATAGATTGCATATGCTAAGTCTACATTTGATGTGTTAACACAAGAATAAGAATTCCTATCGAAATTCTCATTAGTATCTAACATCTCATTAGTAGTTTTTCATTATTAGTAGGGCAGATTAGATATCTCCTTTATCTCATTTTTTATCTCAGATATAACGAGTTAATACCTAATATTACATATACATGTACATATACATGTTTTTCTTCCATAATGTAAATGTAACACCCCACTCTCGAGTGACCCGAACCCGATATCGTTGGTGATATCCGAATCCGTGCCCCGCGAGGGTGGCGTACTACATCAATCGGTGAAAACTCAATATAACATTTTCTCCTCTCTTTTTTTTTGAACCATTCATTAACGCGGCATAAACAGTAAGAAACTTGAGCCTATGTTAACAATTAATCATTTTCAGTTATTACAGTCATCCTATAATAATTTACAATAAGTCAATGTATAAAAACAATAAAACCACAATGGGCTCATTATAAATACAAAGCATTATTGCACAATGATTACGGAATACAATTCGATAAGACACTAATGCAGACACGAACTGATCCCGACCTCTATCCTTCACTTGCCTACAGTAGACATACTCCCGTGTCAAACGGGGTACCCTTCAAGTCCTGAAAAATAGATTGCAATTTTGGATGAGTTTGCGAACTCAATGAGGAACCATCATCGATGGTTCTCTCAATTCATGCATCACATAATCAATTCACAGTAATAAGGCAGTTGCAGTAATACTACGGTCTACAGTCACAGTAATATACAGTCACAATACAGTCAAACCCATTTCGGGTATTCAGTTCAGTAATGATGCAATGCACATGTGACTCTTTTTTCAGTTTAATTATAGTGTTGTGACCGAGCGCGTAAACATTATTCAGTGATCAGTAGATGTCTCTGGGGAGAATTATCTCCCTTCGAGCTCTAGGCTCGATTCAGTATTTCGAGCTCTAGGCTCGTTTCAGTATCAGTGGCGACTCGGTTCACAAGTTTTCCTTTATCAGTTTATGCATCTGTGTATGAATGCACATGCCCAGCCATAACATCCCCATAAACAGCTTAATCATTCATAGTCAAGCATACCAATTAACAACGGATGCACAAATAACAGTCCATAATTCACAACAATGTACGCTTTATAATTGACAATCAATCACGACCAATCACAAGAATGGCGATAGGTCACACAATGTACACATTCCTGGTCCCGCCATTATCCCCTATATTTGACAAGTAATAATTGAGAAACCCATCTAGGTTACTCACCTATCACTTCCGAGCTAATGTCGGAAATTCTACCACGCCGGCCTAACGACACTCCAATTGGGCCTCTATAAGAATCTGAGAAGAAAACGATCACTAATTATCCAATCTGAATTCGTTAACGATGCACATGTAGGTGTATAATGCATGTTCATGAATTCCCAGCTCTAATTCCATTTTTTTCATTAGAAAAATTCGTTTAAAATTTAGAAATCCAATGGCGCTGACGGCGCTCAATTTGGACCTCTATAGGTCCCCAATTAAATAAAACAGTGATAAAATACCCATTTCCCTGACACCCATCAATTTCTCGTCCAAAAACTCCCAATCTCTCAGGAAATGAAATTAAATATTCAGTGAATCCGATGCCTCAAGAATCAGGTCAATAGGACGTCGCACGGAAAAGATATGAGCAAAAGAACACAAAAATCAAATAAAATAATTATATATATATATATATAAGCCCTTATTTCCTTCTCTTTTTCCCTTTTTCCTGTCTGACATTCTAACTAGCATATCTCTTTACACACAATTCAGAAAATTACAAACTATACCTCGTTGGAAATATCATGAAACCCTCTACAAGTTTCATGAAGACCATAAAAATCAAATTTACCCCTAAGGGTGTCAAAAATTCAATTGAAACTTCTGCCCATTCAAAACCTATCAAAACAGAACAGTACTTGGTAAATTCAGTAACTTCCATTCTCTTCAGTTAAAAATTACACAATAAATATTTTCAGAAAAATCACAATGTTTTCTACAACTTTTATGAACAAACCAAAATCAAATTCAATTTTTAACTAGGTCAAATAATTCAATCAATGATGCTGCCCCAGAAATCACCCAATCTGGACAGTAATGTTCTATCAAGCATAACTCCCTGTACACAAGTCAAAAAAATCACTACCTTATATAATTGGAAAGATAAAACCACATACTTCAAGTTTCATGAAGAGCTTAAGAGCCAATTCCATTTCTAACCAATTCAAAACTGCTAAACAAGTGACTGATCAAGGCAGCAGTTAAAAACCCAATGCAGGTTTCATTTTTGAAAACTCATAAATCCCAAACCTGATCTCGAAAAATTGTATGCTAAATACCATTTTCAAGATCAATGTTTCCTATACAACTCTTCAGAAGACTACTCAAGCCAATTCAATTCACAAAAATTGAGAAAATTACTTCCAATCAGAATGCTCACAAAACTGACATTTCAGCTAGGTTTCACTAAAACGCATTTTACCAGCCAATAGTCATCAATGCATATCTCCCAATATACATATCGAAAAATTGCAAAATCAGTGGAATTGGAAAGCTAACAATATAGGATTCAACTTTCATTTAGTCCATTTGCCCTAATTCCTTCTCAATTAATTTAGAAAAATCATCAACACAATCAGGTCATCAACCCGGATACTGTTCACATAAGTCCCAACAGTAACTTTCCAAGCCAAATTTCAACCTTTTAATGCTAAAATTAGACAACACCTATTTCACACAAAATTGTAGTCAACAAACTAAAGTTTCATTTGAAACAAACCTCACCTCATTTGCATAACTACACAATGAGTTATGCTCAAATCATTGTACTAGGTCAAAATCAATTTTCCAGCTTTCATCCTCAAACTTATATACTATCACTTCTAACCTCAATTATGCAATATTCATTACATAAAATATAAAACTTACTTGATTTAACTTCCATCCTTTAAACTCTTCAAACAAAACAAAAAACCCTAACTCCCCATATCACCCACGTTCTTCATCAACTTGAGAGAGAAAGGTGGGTTCTTCCATAACAAAGTGAAGAAGAAGAAGAAAGTAGCAATTAATGGTAGTACATGGAGGCAAGACCAACTCCACCCTTGGTAAGGAGAGAAAATCGTGGATGGAGAAGAGGAATGAAGAAAAAGAAAGAATGAAGAAGGAAAAGGGTATGTGTCGTGTATGTGCATAAGGAGGAGCTCCAATTCACTTAACCTAAGGTTATTTATAAAGATATGGCTAAGAATGTGCCACTTGGATGGCCACATGTCAAGCTCTCCTATTTTCCTTGTAAATTCATCAATTGCAAGCCCAATTTCCCATAAATCCACGTGTCAAACATTCCTATAATCATAGGTCCAAAATTTAATTCCATAGGCACTAAATTCTAACACCGATTTTCAGTTAGTTTGCCTCTCGGCATTTTTTCTAGTCTGGGATTTACCCCGAAATATTCTAGAAAATTTTCTAAAATTCTCCAAAATTAAAAAATCATTATTGACACTCTCCAAATAATTTTTCAAGATCAATAACCCATAATTCTCAAAATTCTCAACTAATTACAGTTATAACCAAATAGACCGGGAATGTCAATGTATGCATGTACAATATTTCATGTGCACAAAAATTCACTGTGTACCAATACTATTATGCATGAACAGTCCTAAGTCATTCCAATCCATCTCATCCTATGTCAAATTTACTGTTTTACCCTTCCAGTAGGGGGTGGGATGTTACAATTCCCCCTCTCCTTATATAAATTTCGTCCTCGAAATTCTCAGTCAACGGTTCACTATGACAGTTATCAAATGACCCTACATGTCCCATACACTTTTCCACTCAATGATTCATTTTCCGAAAGGTCACAGTAACCACACTCAGTCAGTTGTTCAGTCACTTATTTGGCTAACTCATTATCACTCATCATAGTAGACGGATTTAACAAGGCTGTCAGTTGGCGATCTCACTATCTTAACTATCTCACTTGCCATTTCCAGAGCAGCCACTACCTTTGGTTCCGATGCTATGACTCAGTTCACTATTTCCAAGCCTGCTCACTCATCACGTTTTATCCATTCAATACTTTTTTCTCACTATACCACCCAATACCTTTTTCTCACTATACCATCCAATACCTTTTTCTCAATGTATAGACTTATTCCAATAACTTCATTAATACCCTTTTTTGCCAATTCTAGGTATACTTTGTCACTATGATACTTCCAATAAAATAGTTTCTCTCGTCATGACACTTCCCTTTCCTTTAGTAACACACACGGTGGCACTTATCTCTATTTTTCACTATAACCGTGGTAATCCACTTAACGATTTACCCTCATAGTACATTGACTCTTAGTCCAGATTCAAGTGTTCTTTTGACATGTCACGGTTCTATATGTATTTAATTCTTTTCATTAGTCCGATCCTGATCCACTCCACTATCCCATGCAGTTTTCCTAAGCCCTTTCCTTTGTTTCACTCATCACAAGCATCTCGACTCACTGTTGGTCTTTGCCTCTTGTTAGGCATTTTTTCTGTGTAATACAAGTGTATACAATTCCATCTTGTGCTCACCATTAGTTCTATAATCATTCAGTCAAAACTATATCATGAGGTTATAATCCTCTATAGTCCAAATACTTAAGCACTTTTCCTATTGAACATTCAAACCTCTACGCATTTGAATCTATAACCACTTCGTTCTATACCCATAGTTATTCAATTTCACTTTCGCATATACTTATTAGAATGTCTAGCTTCGACTGTTCACTTTCTTGTTCTATCACTTTTTGTCGGGTACACATAGTTCTTCTTTGAAGTATGCAATATTATTTTTCCGATTTCACTCGCATATTCAGACTTATCATATGACTCACTACTTTAACTCCTGCACTCTTAACCTTTATTACCTTTATCCAGTATCACTAGATCTACAACTTCAATTTTCCAGTAACACTTCACAATTACCCATAATCTACTTAACATTCTTTGGAAATCCCAATATCTGTAATTGGTCTATTTATTGCAGCATTACCTGTTCACTATTTGAGTTTAGTAGGCAAAATTGTCTGTTCATTTCAGAATTGTCGGTATAGTAGTCATTTATGCCCGTCTTTTTCCTCGAATTAACACAATGTATCCTTATACGAATCTAAAGTCTCCAAGACTTTAAACAATTGCGATCATAACACCAATACCATTTATCAAAGTCAGTTCAATTTATCTTATACCATTTTAACATAATGTCTCAGTTCATCACACGCTGCCCACTCTCTAAGGGTATGTTTATCCTCAGTATCAAATTCCTCAATTATTCATATAGTTCTTTTTACTTTTCACTGTTCAACACTTTCAAACACATTCCGTCTATAAACATAGTCACTACCATTTGCTTACCTCACATAATTCCCTATTAGGGTCTTGTTGACTTTACCATACATCATTCAACTTTTTCATTGAGTCCACAAGTAGTGTATTTGCAATCCCTTTATGAAGGTAACACTACATCACTTCATGGTCAGTTTCCCTTTAGGACTTCTTGTCTCTACTCATTTTCTCTTTTCAATTGATTTCCTGTCATTCACATCAGCATATGCCAATACCTAGTCATCCGTACTTGGAATTCCATAAATTCCACTTTATTTGAGTATTTCACTTCGCAGTTCGGGACTATTTTTTTTTAATTTCAAATCAAGATTTCTCAACAGTTTTGCATCACATACGGAGATCTATTCACTTCACATTGCAATAAAATTATCTCAAATTAAAATTCCACTTATGTCATTGGATACTTTACATTTCCGTACACACAATACAGATAACCTCAGTCGTATATTTCACTTGTTATGTCTAAATCTCCTCTTGAGATATGACTCAATTTCACTTTTGATTTCGTCCGTACTTCTTTTCGTTTGACCATTAGTCTTGCTACCGTCATTATACTGTTCACGAAAGTCTCATCAGCCAATTAGTGTCCCTAATTGCTTTTCAATCATTCTCAACTATACGCACAATCTCAATCAGAACAATTTTATGCCATAATTTAAAGATCAGAACAGTCCTTACATTAAGGTTCCATCTGACAGTCACATAAACACTTTCTTTAACACTTATTCTGTAATCTACACGTCACCAAAACTTATTTCATCTTATCCGGAAGCCAATTAGTACCTATACAATTCAGACTTCCATAAAACTCCTTTCCGTTTATGCTAATCCTCAAATAGAGGACTTATGTCATAATCATTTTTCATTTCCTCCCATACGGGCATGGACATGCCCAATCCTCTTATGTCTGGCTTTAACCCATTATGAACTTTACACTTATAGACACTAAGTCATCGACTATTTCCTCTATTGTTTCCATGTCTATGGCACATCAGTTTCATGCATTATGATCACCTCACTATCCAGTATATACTCCCAACGGTAAATTAACGTAAATGCGACAACTCTCTTCATATATTACTATCATTGTTTCATTTTTTTTTCATTTCCCTAGTTTCATTCCCATATCATTCATGTATCAGCTTGACCTTTTAAGGTCATATCCACTTGGCTTATACAATGTCATCGCATTATTGCTATATATCTCTTTATCTTCCTCAAACAATCTATAATAGGGTATCCACAGTCCCCAAAATACGACAAAATCGGTGATACCACTCCACTGTATCTCTATCTATTTACCCATCCATTTACCATTTCTGTGTCCATATACATCTTTTCAACCAATCCATAATTTCCCAATATACAATCAGTAGAAATTGTCGGTCTGTCTTTTTCCCTTACGATCGTATTCTACTGATTTCCAAACTCTTAGCACCAAATTCGCATAACCATTTCAGTCTCAAGCTTATGCACTCATAATCATACCCATTTCACGAGTTCATTTCAGTTTATCTGTACACTTTTATCTCACCATTTCTACTTTTTCTTACTCTACTAGGCACTTTGCTCTTTCGCTTCTTTCAGTTCTAGGTAGACCATTACTAGTACAATATTGATCTTATTACAATCTCACTATCATCATCTATCTCGATATCTACGATATCGAACACAAATGCAGTGAAACAATATCTGCCTGATCGGACCATCTACGTTTTATTCAGTTCCCATGTTTCCCATTTCATCGCATATACAGTCAGAGCTCTAATTACATCATCATTTACTTTCACATAGGCCTACTATAACCAAGATGTTTCTCATATCTATAGAGGACCTCCAAGTTCTGATATATTCGTTTTACGTCGCCGTAATATTGCCACATTAATCGGGGACTCGGCTTGATATCAATTCTTTCCTTAATCAGTCTAGGCCAACATAGTCATTCTAACCACAGTACATTATAATTCTCATTATCGATGTTTCCTTTTTCCCCTTCCCAATTGCTCATACCCTTTCATGGGTTCACATTCTGATACCTTCTCACTTTTCTCACACTTAATCACGTAACACATGTTCACACGTAGGATTTCTACTAGTGCGACTCAGACTGGGGATCAGTTGCTATGGTCTGCAACGACAAGACTCAAATGCAGGCAACTTAACCTATGTTTCAGACTGTGCCCAGATACATTCGTATTGCTGGGCTCTAATACCACCTAAATGTAACACCCCACTCCCGAGTGACCCGAACCCGATATCATTGGTGATATCCGAGTCCGTGCCCGCGAGGGTGGCGTACTACATTAGTCGGTGAAAACTCAGTATAACATTTTCTCCTCTCTTTTTTTTTGAACCATTAAATTAACGCGGCATAAACAGTAAGAAACTTGAGCCTATGTTCACAATTAATCATTTTCAGTTATTACAGTCATCCAATAATAATTTACAATAAGTCAATGTATAAAAACAATAAAACCACAATGGGCTCATTATAAATACAAAGCATTATTGCACAATGATTACGAATACAATTCGATAAGACACTAATGCGCATACCTAACCGATCCCGACCTCTATCCTTTACTTGCCTTACAGAGACATACTCCCGTGTCAAATGGGGTACCTTCAAGTCCCGAAAATAGATTGCAATTTTGATGAGTTTATAACTCAATGAGGAACCATCATCGATGGTTCTCTCAATTCATGCATCACATAATCAATTCACAGAATAAGGCGATTGCAGTAATACTACGGTCTACAATCCACGAATATACAAATACAATACTGATCAAACCCATTTCGGTATTCACCCAAAGAATGATGCAATGCACATGTGACTCTTTTCCGCTTTAATTATAGTGTTGTGACCGAGCGTAAAATGATTCAAGGATTAGTAGACGCGTCTGGGGAGAATTATCTCCCTTCGAGCTCTAGGCTCGATTCAGTATTTCGAGCTCTAGGCTCGTTTCAGTATCAGTGGCGACTCGGTTCACAAGTTTTCCTTTATCAGTTTATGCATCTGTGTATGAATGCACATGCCCGCCATAACATCCCCATAAACAGCTTAATCATTCATAGTCAAGCACCAATTAATTAATAAGATGCACAAATAACAGTCCATAATTCACAACAATGTACAGTTTATAATTGACAATCAATCACAGTCAATCACAGTAATGACAGATAGGTCACACAATGTACACATTCCTGGTCCCGCCATTATCCCCTATATTTGACAAGTAATAATTGAGAAACCCATCTAGGTTACTCACCTATCACTTCCGAGCTAATGTCGGGAAATCTCTACCATGTCGGTCGAACGACACTCCAATTGGGCCTCTATAAGAATCTGAGAAGAAAACGATCACTAATTATCCAATCTGAATTCGTTAACGATGCACATGTAGGTGTATAATGCATGTTCATGAATTCCCAACTCTAATTCCATTTTTTTCGTTAGAAAAATTCGTTTAAAATTTAGAAATCCAATGGCGCTGACGGCGCTCAATTTGGACCTCTATAGGTCCCCAATTAAATAAAACAGTGATAAAATACCCATTTCCCTGACACCCATCAATTTCTCGTCCAAAAACTCCCAATCTCTCAGGAAATGAAATTAAATATTCAGTGAATCCGATGCCTCAAGAATCAGGTCAATCGGCCGTCGCACGGAAAAGATATGAGCAAAAGAACAAAAAAAATCAAATAAAATAATTATATATATATATATAAGCCCTTATTTCCTTCTCTTTTTCCCTTTTTCCTGTCTGACATTCTAACTAGCATATCTCTTTACACACAATTCAGAAAATTACAAACTATACCTCGTTGGAAATATCATGAAACCCTCTACAAGTTTCATGAAGACCATAAAAATCAAATTTACCCCTAAGGGTGTCAAAATTCAATTGAAACTTCTGCCCATTCAAAACCTATCAAAACAGAACAAGACTTGGTAAATTCAGTAACTTCCATTCTCTTCAGTTAAAATTACACAATAAATATTTTCAGAAAGATCACAATGTTTTCTACAACTTTTATGAACAAACCAAAATCAAATTCAATTTTAACTAGGTCAAATAATTCAATCAATGATGCTGCCCCAGAAATCACCCAATCTGGACAGTAATGTTCTATCAAGCATAACTCCCTGTACACAAGTCAAAAAAAATCACTACCTTATATAATTGGAAAGATAAAACCACATACTTCAAGTTTCATGAAGAGCTTAAGAGCCAATTCCATTTCTAACCAATTCAAAACTGCTAAACAAGTGACTGATCAAGGCAGCAGTTAAAAACCTAATGCAGGTTTCATTTTTGAAAACTCATAACTCCCAAACCTGATCTCGAAAAATTGTATGCTAAATACCATTTTCAAGATCAATGTTTCCTATACAACTCTTCAGAAGACTACTCAAGCCAATTCAATTCACAAAAATTGAGAAAATTACTTCCAATCAGAATGCTCACAAAACTGACATTTGAGCTAGGTTTCACTAAAACGCATTTTACCAGCCAATAGTCATCAATGCATATCTCCCAATATACATATCGAAAAATTGCAAACTCTTAGCACCAAATTCGCATAACCATTTCAGTCTCAAGCTTATGCACTCATAATCATACCCATTTCACGAGTTCATTTCAGTTTATCTGTACACTTTTATCTCACCATTTCTACTTTTTCTTACTCTACTAGGCACTTTGCTCTTTCAGTTCTTTCAGTTCTAGGTAGACCATTACGGTACAATATTGATCTTATTACAATCTCACTATCATCATCTATCTCTGATATCTACTGATATCGAACACAAATGCAGTGAAACAATATCTGCCTGATCGGACCATCTACGTTTTATTCAGTTCCCATGTTTCCCATTTCATCGCATATACAGTCAGAGCTCTAATTACATCATCATTTACTTTCACATAGGCCTACTATAACCAGTATGTTTCTCATATCTATAGAGGACCTCTCCAAGTTCTAGACATATTCGTTTTCTGTCGCCGTAATATTGCCACATTAATCAGGGGACTCAGTTTGATATCAATTCTTTCCTTAATCAGTCTAGGCCAACATAGTCATTCTAACCACAGTACATTATAATTCTCATTATCGATGTTTCCTTTTTCCCCTTCCCAATTGCTCATACCCTTTCATGGGTTCACATTCTGATACCTTCTCACTTTTCTCACACTTAATCACGTAACACATGTTCACACGTAGGATTTCTACTAGTGCGACTCAGACTGGGGATCAGTTACTATGGTCTGCAACGACACGACTCAAATGCAGGCAACTTAACCTATGTTTCAGACTGTGCCCAGATACATTCGTATTGCTGGGCTCTAATACCACCTAAATGTAACACCCCACTCCCGAGTGACCCGAACCCGATATCATTGGTGATATCCGAGTCCGTGCCCGCGAGGGTGGCGTACTACATCAGTCGGTGAAAACTCAGTATAACATTTTCTCCTCTCTTTTTTTTTGAACCATTAAATTAACGCAGCATAAACAGTAAGAAACTTGAGCCTATGTTCACAATTAATCATTTTCAGTTATTACAGTCATCCAATAATAATTTACAATAAGTCAATGTATAAAAACAATAAAACCACAATGGGCTCATTATAAATACAGAGCATTATTGCACAATGATTACGGAATACAATTCGATAAGACACTAATGCAGACACGAACTGATCCCGACCTCTATCCTTCACTTGCCTACAGTAGACATAATCCCGTGTCAAATGGGGTACCCTTCAAGTCCTGAAAAATAGATTGCAATTTTGGATGAGTTTGCGAACTCAATGAGGAACCATCATCGATGGTTCTCTCAATTCATGCATCACATAATCAATTCACAGTAATAAGGCAGTTGCAGTAATACTACGGTCTACAGTCACAGTAATATACAGTCACAATACAGTCAAACCCATTTCGGGTATTCAGTCCAGTAATGATGCAATGCACATGTGACTCTTTTTCCAGTTTAATTACAGTGTTGTGACCGAGTGCGTAAACAGTATTCAGTGATTAGTAGACGCGTCTGGGGAGAATTATCTCCCTTCGAGCTCTAGGCTCGATTCAGTATTTCGAGCTCTAGGCTCGTTTCAGTATCAGTGGCGACTCGGTTCACAATTTTTCCTTTATCGCTTTATGATCGTATGCGAATGCACATGCCCGCCATAAGATCCCCATAAACAGTTAATCATTCATAGTCAAGCACAGTCAATTAACAGTCAGTATACACAAATAACAGTCCATAATTCACAACAATGAACAGTTAATAATTGACAATCAATCACAGTCAATCACAGTAATGCCAGATAGGTCACATAATATACACATTCCTGGTCCCGTCATTATCCCCATATTTGACAAGTAATAATTGAGAAACTCATCTAGGTTACTCACCTATCACTTTCGAGCTAATGCCGGGAAGCCTCTGCCACGTCGGTCGAATGACGCTCCAATTGAGCCTCTATAAGAATCAGAGAAGAAAACGATCACTAATTATCCAATCCGAATTCGTTAACGATGCACATGTAGGTGTATAATGCATGTTCATGAATTCGCGATCTTAATTTCATTTGAAAAATCCGTTTAAAATTTAGAAATCCAATGGCGTTGACGGCGCTCAATTTGGACCTCTATAGGTCCCCAATTAAATAAAACAGTGATAAAATACCCATTTCTCGGACACCCGTCAATTTCTAGTCCAAAAATTTCCAATCTTTCAGGAAATGAAATTAAATATTCAGTGAATCCGATGCGTCAAGAATTAGGTCAATCGGACGTCGAACGGAAAAGATATGAGCAAAAGAACACAAAAAAACAAATAAAATAATTACTATATATATATATATATATATATATATATAAGCCCTTATTTCCTTCTCTTTTTCCCTTTTTCCTGTCTGACATTCTAACTAGCATATTTCTTTACACACAATTCAGAAAATTACAAGCCATACCTCGTTGGAAAGATCATGAAACCCTCTACAAGTTTCATGAAGAGCATAAAAATCAAATTTATCCCTAAGGGTGTCAAAAATTCAATTGAAACTTCTGCCCATTCAAAACCTATCAAAACAGAACAGTACTTGGTAAATTCAGTAACTTCCATTCTCTTCAGTTAAAAATTACACAATAAATATTTTCAGAAAGATCACAATGTTTTCTACAACTTTCATGAACAAACCAAAATCAAATTCAATTTTTAACTAGGTCAAATAATTCAATCAATGATGCTGCCCCAGAAATCACCCAATCTGGACAGTAATGTTCTATCAAGCATAACTCCCTGTACACAAGTCAAAAAAATCACTACCTTATATAATTGGAAAGATAAAACCACATACTTCAAGTTTCATGAAGAGCTTAAGAGCCAATTCCATTTCTAACCAATTCAAAACTGCTAAACAAGTGACTGATCAGGGCAGCAATTAAAAACCTAATGCAAGTTTAATTTTTGAAAACTCATAACTCCCAAACCTGATCTCGAAAAATTGTATGCTAAATACCATTTTCAAGATCAATGTTTCCTATACAACTCTTCAGAAGATCACTCAAGCCAATTCAATTCACAAAAATTGAGAAAATTGCTTCCAATCAGAATGCTCACAAAACTAACATTTCAGCTAGGTTTCACTAAAATGCATTTTACCAGCCAATAGTCATCAACGCATATCTCCCAATATACATATCAAAAAATTGCAAAATCAGTGGAATTGGAAAGCTAACAATAAAGGATTCAACTTTCATTTAGACCATTTTCCTTAATTCCTTCTCAATTAATTTAGAAAAATCATCAACACAATCAGGTCATCAATCCGGATACTGTTCACATAAGTCCCAGCAGTAACTTTCCAAGCCAAATTTCAACCTTTTAATGCTAAAATTAAACAACACCTATTTCACACAAAATTGTAGTCAACAAACTAAAGTTTCATTTGGCACAAACCTCACCTCATTTCCATAACTACACAATGAGTTATGCTCAAATCAGTGTACTAGGTCAAAATCAATTTTCCAGCTTTCATCCTCAACTTATATACTATCACTTCTAACCTCAATTATGCAATATTCATTACATAAAATATGAAACTTACTTGATTTAGCTTCCATCCTTTAAACTCTTCAAACAAAATACAAAACCCTAACTCCCCATATCACCCACGTTCTTCATCAACTTGAGAGAGAAATGTGGGTTCTTCCATAACAAAGTGAAGAAGAAGAAGAAGGTAGCAATTAATGGTAGTACATGGAGGCAAGACCAACTCCACCCTTGGTAAGGAGAGAAAATCGTGGATGGAGAAGAGGAATGAAGAAAAAGAAAGAATGAAGAAGGAAAAGGGTATGTGTCGTGTATGTGCATAAGGAGGAGCTCCAATTCACTTAACCTAAGGTTATTTATAAAGATATGGCTAAGAATGTGCCACTTGGATGGCCACATGTCAAGCTCTCCTATTTTCCTTCTAAATTCATCAATTGCAAGCTCAATTTCTCATAAATTCCACTTGTCAAACATTCCTATAACAATAGGTCCAAGATTTAATTCCATAGGCACTAAATTCTAATACAGATTTTCAGTTAGTCTACCTCTCGGCATTTTTCCTAGTCTGGGATTTACCCCGAAACATTCTAAAAAATTTTCTAAAATTCTCCAAAATTGAAAAATCATTATTGACACTCTCCAAATAATTTTTCAAGATCAATAACCCATAATTCTCAAAATTCTCAACTAATTACAGTTATAACCAAATAGACCGGGAATGTCAATGTATGCATGTACAATATTTCATGTGCACAAAAATTCACTGTGTACCAATACTATTATGCATGAACAGTCCTAAGTCATTCCAATCCATCTCATCCTATGCAAAATTTACTATTTTACCCTTCCAGTAGGGGGTGGGATGTTACAGTAAACCCACTATTCGTATCTTAGATTTAACGGAATTCTCAAATTCAAATCATTTTGTCTGCGTTTTGCTCCTTCCCAATTGCTGGCACTTTCTTTTGCTCACACTGTCATTTCCTACATTATGCTACGTTATTTTGCTCCTAGTTACTCCTTGCTTCTGTGCTGCATTTCATCTCCTACCTTATCCAGCTGTGCGTCATCGTCTGGTCATCTACTGCTTCCCCTCTTATGCTGTGTCGTTTTCTTCCGTCATTTTCTCCTCCTTCCCTATTTGCTTAGGCATCCCCCTGATTTGACTCATCTAGAGCACAAATCAAAATTCCTAATTCCCCAAGTGATTTAGGGCCACCATTATCATCTTTTTGAAGCCATCCTAGATAAGATAAGAACACTTCGTTATTTTTTTCACTCAATACATCCCTAAAAATGTAAACCCTCTCTAATACCACTTAATGTGACGCTCCCAAAATTCTTAAACCACAATTAACTAAATAGTTCCCAAAACACACAATTAATCATCCAATTCCTCAATAGTTCCAAAAGAGAGGAATGTTTTCCATACACAAAAGTAGTTTATACAACACAACTACCCAAACAGTCACATTAAAAAATATATACAACCGAACAACTTTACTCAATTAATCTGCTGGCCCTACCTAAACTCCATTCGATTCGTCCTGTACATTGCGGTTATCAACAATCACTCGATCTCTTAAAAAAATAATGGCATAGGGTGACCTGCCTACTCAGTAAGGAAAACTATACCTTTAAAACCAAATAACTCAATACGTAATTATAAAACTTAATCAAGAGATTAAAACATACATATAATACAAATGCTCATAACATTACTCAATCTAATCCAAATAATTAACAAGCCTATCAAAACTTTTACCAAATAATGATTAACACACATATTAATACATAATTGTCATTTATGCTTTATTCCATCATTAACTAAATTGCCTGGGCCCTGCTTAACCTAGTAGGCTTACATTCAATTATTTGTTAGCTCATCTCATCTCATCAAAATCTCTCACTGACTGAAAACATAATTAAATTTATAAATATTGGCATAGGGTACCTCAATCTCTCTTGGTATCCTAGTACCACTCCAATACCTAGCCATCGGCATAGGATATCCTGAAGACAGGATATCCCACTACCACTTTGATACCTAGCTATCGGTATAAGACATCCACAGGACTCAGGATGTCCCGGTATCTGCTCCATGGACATATGCCTAGCCACTATCCACTCATATCGACACAATCTATCCATCTAAGACCATCAAATGTAGTATCCTAGGCAAACCATTGATTCTCAATTTTTACCAATTATTCACAACATATTGTCAAACAATCTATATTTAAAAACACATTTTCGCCAAGTTAACAATCAATACATTTCAATATACATAATAAAATATAAACATAAAACACCTTGTAATTCATGTATGAAACCATTAATCAATAATTTAATTAGTCACTAATTCAAAATATAATTTATTAATAACAAAACAATACTTTATTTTAAGAACAAAGTTCAATGTTATCGTTACCTCGATTTTGGATTCAACTAATTTGTAGTCCAATTTACTCTTTAGTTAAATTGTCGACCTAGATATTACAAAATTCTATTAGACTATTTTACGAGAAATTTCCAACCCAAATTTACGTAATAATCTAATATTATTCTCTTTTCTAATTTATTCTTAATTATAAAATAATATCCTTACTAGGTTAACCACCATAATTACTAAAATACCTTTAACTAATTAAAAGTCCTATTTTACCCTCATCCATATCAAGTAATAATAAAAAATGCCCTTCTTGGAAGTAAATTCCAAATTTACCCTACAGTATTTGTTTTTCCTATTCTGCCCTTACATGCAACTTAAATTTTCAAAAGATGCCACCTTCTTCACCCTCTCCTCTTCTCCTATCTACTCTTATTTTATAAATTTTCAGCCACATTTTCTTCATTTTTATTCTTTAATGCAACTTTAAATATTGTCCTAAATAACCACAATATGCAATCCAACTATAAACTAGTATAGGATGATAAAAAATCACAAAAAGTCATAAAATTGTAGTTGAAATTTTACCTAAATGTGAGAAATTTTGGGGTTATTAGCCTCCACAACTTCCTCCAATTTTTCTGCAAAACAATCATAACGAGGGAAACTATGAGGGAAGTGTTACATTAAAATGAAAGTGGATGTTTTTAGACACACTTACCAGCTGGGAAATGAAGGAAAGATGAAGAAAGAAGGTGATTACCATTGGTTCTCTTAAAATTTCCAAATGTTGTCTTTTATGCATATTTAATGGTTTATGGGTTGGGCTAGGCTGTTCGATAAGTTTTGTTTTATTACTAAGTGGACTTTATAGTAGGTGATAATGATTAACAAACATATAGATCCCTCTGTACTAATTAAGGCAGATGGAGGTTGTTATTGACTTGGTTCATTAATAGATGAGGTCAATTGTTGTTGTTGGCTGGGATTTAATTGATGTGGTTGTTGTTGAGTGGAATCTAATTGAGATGGTTGATATTGACTAGGGGCAACTTTGGTACTTGCCACCTTCTTTCCTTTGTTTCTACTGGGTGTCATTAGATTGGACATCTATAACTTAAATATCAACATTACGCATAAACATAAATCAAACATCAATAATACGCATAAACATAACTCAAACATTAACAATCTGCATAAAAATAAGTCAAAAATCAACATTCCACATTAACATAATTCAAATATCAATAATACGAATAAAAATAACTCAAATATCAACAATGTGTATAAACATAACTCAAGCATCAACAATTCGCTTAAACATGAGTTTTGGGTAAATTTTACATTCACAGTTTGAAACATGCCTGTGTATCTAACCATGTAAGTCGCAAAACCCTAATTTTTACTATAAATAGACATTTAAGTAGCCAAACATAGTATGAATCATTTTAGAAGCATAAGTAGGGGTAGAACTCTTACTTCTTTTAGATCTATAGAGAGCTAGTCTTCTTCCTTCCTGTTTGAACGAAAAATTGAAGCAGAAAAACACATTCGGGCATCTCTTTATCTTGCAATATTAATTCTCACTCTAGAAATTGTTTATGTTATTTGCTTATTCTTTTAGGTATTCTTGTAAGAATGAATTAAAATCTTTCAATAGATCATTTTTGTATGAACCCATTGCCAAAATCTAGAATATAATACGTAGTAGTTGTATTTTTTATTCAATTATAGTAAACCAATGGTAGCCAATCATTAGGGATAATGTAGCATATGTTAAATGATCCAAGCTTGTGTGATTGTTGCCAGATTAATCTATTTTTCTAGCTCATAACGCAATTGTCCTACTAAATCTAAAGAGCTTATTCTAGTTTGTTTAATATTTAATTAAAGAGCTTATTTTGATTAGATGCGACCTAAGGGAAAATCGGAGTTAACAAAGTTTATTATTAACCTACGATTAATAGTTTCTAAGAAAGTTATTAGAACAACAAGTAGATTAAGGACGCTTATTTATATGTAAGCTGAGATTAAAACAAGAACCATATTCTAACTCATTCATCAATCTTATCACTTTTTAATTGTTTGACTTGATTTACTTTCATTATTTTAATTTTACTTTATTTTTTTATCAATTTCAACCAAACCCTTTATTTTGTTTATCAATTTCAACTAAACCCCTGTATCCTAACACATCGATTCTTTAATTACAAAAGCTACACATAATACACTCCTTATGGATACAATCCTTACTCACCACTACTATAAATTTTAGTGTGTAGATGTAGGTTTTATTTTTTGGTGTATTTGACATGCATTAATGTTTATATGTTTTATTTGTTTGTGATTTTAGTTTTCCTTGAGGACATAAAAGGTTTAAGTGGTGGGATGTTGATAGGTGTAGAAAATATTATGTTTTTATGGGTGTATAACTATTTCTTAAATGATTATCATATGTATAGGCTTGGAATTAGGTTCTTGTTAATGCTTGTATCTATTATAAGTGTTTGATTGGTTTAGAGCTAGAATTTGATCTTACTTTTATGCTTCAAGAGGTGTTTGAGGTGTTTATGAGTGTATGGAAACATACATGTAAAGAAAAGAGAAGATCGTGGATGCATGCAGCCATGTCACTATATCATGACAAGCGAAGATGGCAAACTTGCATGGAGCCTCTGTCATGATCTTGACACCATGGACTATCGTGACAGAGGTTACCCTTTAGGTCACGATTATGACCTATACACGATCTTGACAATTTTTCCGACTTGCAAGGTTTGAATTTTTAACATTTTGGGGCTATTTTTGGAATCAAATTAAATGGGAAAATCCTAGAAATATCCCTAAAAGCCTCAAGTACTATTTAAAGACAAGAAAAACACACACAAAAACAACAGCTACTAGATTAAGAGAAGACATCAAGAGAGCTTTAGAGAATTCCAATTTTCCATATCAAGGCTCCAACTAGTATTTCTTTCTTTTTCTTATTATTTCTTTTATTGTCTTGGATGTTTACTTGGATTTTTATGATGTTTAACATGATTATGGGCTTTTGAATCCATATTAGGGATTATTCTTGAATTGTTTAGTTTAACTTTATTCTTGTTGAATTCAATACATCTATTAATGCTTTACGACAATTTTCTTAGAAATTAAAAATTCATTAAAGAATTAAAGGGTTAACATATAGAAGAGATCTGCTACGTGCAATAAAACCCCTTAATATACTGAAACATCTAGGCTATTACAAAACATCGACATTAAGAGCAAAGATGAAAGAGAATTGTCGTTTTACAATTAGGGTATAACTAATTGTTCCTTTCTTAAAGACTACAAAAGCTTCTTGATAATTGTTATGATAATACTTGGTAATAAATCGAGAGAGAGAATCAAGCTACATATTTTAAGGTATGCAACAAGAGCTGGTAGCATAATATACCTGCAATTATTAGATTAATGAACAATTAAAGAGAAATATTAATTATTGAATTAATTATTCTTAAACTTGCTTCAAATCTAATTGAATAGCAAGAGTAGTCTTGCGAATTGATAGCATTCTTATGAATCCAAGTTGAATATATTGGTTGACTAGTATTAAGAAACGTCATTAATTTGCCTAACACAAGTTGAGCATTAGAATATATAGATTTAATAATAGTCGCAAATTAGTTCTAAGTTTTTATTCAATTATAAAAAATTTCTCTTAGATTTAATGGCATCTTGAATCACCTTAACCTTATATTATGCTCAAAAGTTACATACAAAATACTCAACAAGATTTAATGGTGACAATAAACTAATCGAACATGTTTTTTCCTTAAACTTTTCTTCTTCCTTTAACTACCATATATTATTATCAAAAGTTACATCTAAAATACTCATCAAGATTTAATGGTGATAATAAACTACGAAAGTGCCCTTTTCTCAAAATTTCCTTCTTTCTTTAAGTACCATCGTCACAATTAGTTAATCCTACATCTTCTAAACATCCAATAGCAAACTCTAATTCAATTTTAACACCAAACAATCATCTTAAGATATTAAACTTTATTAAACAATCAAAATTATAAGATTAAAAGTCCTGAGTTCATACATTTCCTCTAGTAAAGTTCATAAATAGATGAAAGCCTTTGAATTTCTAACTTACACCCAAAAAAGGTGTTATGGAAATTCCTCTAATTTTTTATTTTTCAGTGTTGAGAAATTAATTGACAAATGAAATTCAAATAATCACAGATTTTATGCATATTGTGTTTGCACTCAAAAAGGTTATTTTTTATGTCATCATTAACCAAATGGAGCATTCAACCTAGTAAATTATGCAATACTACTTTCTAGGAAAAATGGGCTAGCCAATAAAGCGACTCATGGAGCTGCATGAATGTAAGGATACAACAGTAAAGCTTACGGGCTCAAGTAAAACCAGTATACATCATAAGATACACGAGGCTAATGCCATTCAATCCGGGTGATGAGCCTCATACAAGTATGGAACAGATACATAAAAGATCAGGCTTTCATACTCCTGTGGACAAAGCAACCCAACCAAGAACTGGTTCGATGACGGAGATAACTTGAAGCCAAGCCCATTTTCCCCGTGCGACATAAGATAAGCGACAATCAAAAGCGCTTGGAACCAGGGAGGTCAATCCATTGCAGTTGGATTTCAACTTCACCACATTCCACATTTCTTAATCTCAGGCAGAGATCTTGAGTGATGTGACTCCCGTCGAAAACAATGCAACTTTCTTCAGATAAGCAATTCGTTCTGCATGGTTGAATTCTTGTGATTATGGTGCCGCTTGGGTGTCCTGCCAGGTTCATGTTTAAGGCCTCTATAAAAGGCTTTATATCAAACTCCGCATCTCCCATTTTGTCATCTTTGCTAAATGTGTCATGATCATACACAGTCTGGGATCAAACAAAAGCATGACAAGTTAATGAGAGGAAACAGTATGGTCCAGCTTGGAATACCCATACAATGATGTTATACGGACGAGGTTTAGATTCAAAATGCTTTTTTTTTCCCCCAAGGCATTATTCACCTATAATGTAAATATGGGGGTTACATGAACGCTTGAAAACTTCGTAAATAAATTATTACACAACTGACTGAAATAATGCATCGATGCAAGCCTAAATATAAAATTGATATCAACATACAAATCTTCATCTCATTTAGCACTACACATCTACTGACTGCAACCTACCAACCAATCCAATGCATTAGTTTTATGTATGTCAAACTGCAAAAACCACGAACTCCTTCTGCAGATACCATACCTATATTTTATGACAAAGATGTTTGAGTCTGGTAAAGAAAGGATAAAGTACACATTTAATATGTGGTTTACTATCAATAAAATCGACGTAAATCTTAAAATGAAGTTGAAAATATAAAACTTTTGCATGGATATTATACGTATGTCAGCTGCCTTTTAGGAAAAAGGTTTTATAACTCGAAAGAAGGACTGGAAAAACCAGATATGATTTAGTAAAAATCATGATGTGCAAGACAGCACCCTCTTAACCCTGTTTCGATTTGTTTCTCCTTTCCTCAGATGAATTCTATGATTAGAGCAATCTGTTCGTATCAAGACATTTGCGTTCTTCAACTTACAAAACTTAAGGTAGCACCATATGAGTATAGAATGAATAAGTTTATTATTAGTATTATTAGCAAGTTGATTTGGCTTTCATATGGCATGGCGAATAAAACGAGACAAGATCTTCTCTTTAATATTACTCTGTCTTATTCTGTCTCATAAAATCTCAGCTATTTATTTTGCAGGACTCATGCGAGATTTATGCGAGACTCACATAAATAAATGTCTCATAAAATTTCAGCTATTTATTTTTCAGGACTCATGCGGGATTTATGCGAGACTCACATAAATAAATGGCTAAAATTTATTGTACACAATAAAATACCATAATATTAGACAGAGGATCTGGACTCAAAGAAAACACGAAAACAGAAGAATTTTTTTCTCTTTGCAAGGTACTGTGTCTCAATAAGTTTATAAACTTCAGTTTAAGGGCAACTAAAGATAGAAAAAGCAAAGGGAAAGAAAAGGAAACACCCCTTACCAGCTTAACGGGAACATTAGGATCTGTAATAGAGAGCGTTAAGTCTTCATTCCACTCAGGATTAATATCCTTGTTAATAACATGGGTCTTGAGTTTCTGCATCAAACGTTTAAGATCGCATTTGGATGAAGATATTGAATAAGTACGAATAGAATGAAGTTGGAAACTATGATACTAAACCACATTACAACCAAATATGAAACAGAAAGGGAAGAAAAGGAACAAGCACAGGACTAACAGTTATCAGTTGAATCCAGCAACAAACAATAATTAAGACATAACAGAAAATTAAAACTTAAAGGGATACAAATTTGAAGGCAAACAAAGAATGAGCAGGCAATAAAGGAACAACTGATATTAAGGTCACGATCAGCGACAAGAACGAAATCAATGTATGGTTGATATCAAGATCAGGTAGTAGAAATTAAGTTCCAAACTATCAATTTTAAGATGGCCATGGTTGAACTGGATCCACGTCCCAAAATAGTGTTCAAGCATGCTGCTTTCTTTCATTTCACACTAATATTTACGCATAATATTCAACAATTACGGAAAGAACCGTTGCTAGAATCATTTATCATCCGTTTTAGAAGTGGTATTCCAATGTTCTTAAATACTGTTGGATCTGTTATTTCAAACATGCAAGAAACTCGTTAGACAAACGAAGAGGAGTAGTTGAAACTTGAGCAACAATCTATCAGTGATCATGAAGAAAAACAGCATGTAAAAGTGCGCAGAGATAGCCACCTGTCGGCCCAGCTTAACGACGACGTATGGATCACTGGTACAAACATCCCGGACGGCGAGATTAACTCCGCGTTTAACACGAATCCTGAGCAAGCCAAGAAGGTTCTCCATCAGCAACGCCAATGATGATCCTCCTTCTGTTGTATGTGACTCGTTCATCTTCGTCTCACGCTTGTCAGTTTTCACCTTTTATGCACAAAGAAAATAGTCAACATCAGAGTTTTCAAATTTTTTTTGTGTTGTTTAGAAAGAGACGAACAACATCTGATATTATGATACCAGGTAATTCCAGAGTATAGAAAACCTGGGCCACCTTCCTGGCTTGCTCAAGTTCTGAGCTCTAAAACTCTATTGTATTGTTCTGGATTGCTTGTTGACGATATTCTGGATTTGACTATTTATGGTTGAATTATTCTTATAAGTTAAATTCCGTTTTTCAGTTTACATTTTCTTTTTTCCTCATCAGACAACAAGAAACTAAAATCAATTGTTAAGGAAGGTTACCGGGAGTTTCGATAGGCAGTGGCTGGACGAGAATGGTTTGTGGATGTTGACGTTTGGGAAAGGAAAGCAGTGTGGGACTGGCGTGAATGGCGCAAGAGCCGTTGGAACGTGGAAGTTGCAGGAGCGTTAAAATCCAATGCTCGTATAATGCAACTAGCAGAATAATATTGCGCAAATGCACAATAATAATGTCCAGTGAATTAAAATAAAAAATGATTATGATGTTAATAGTAATAATAATAATAAATATATAAAAGTTTATTACATATTTAAATTATTAATCTGCAACGATTTATTATTATGATAACTAAATATATAAATATTACTTATCTAGACTAATTAATATATAATTTTATTTTATATATTTATATATTTATGTAAATATTATTTTGTTATTATATTTATATATATATGTCACACAAAGTGTCGCGAGGGTGAGGTTGGCAGAAAATCTCCAATTATATAATAATAATAATAATATTTATATTAATAATAATCATAATAAGAATAATTTAAATATTTGTTATATAATATATTTACTACTATATATTTACATAATAAAAATATAAATGACTAATTAGTTTTAATTATAATAAATTTAGCAAAATTGAACTGCATAAAATTTAATTAATTAATTAAACTTATTCATTTATTATATTCTAACTTTTATATTTTTAATGACATATTTAAAGCTTTTTAATGAAAATTTCATCACATATTTGAATTATTAATCTGCAACGATTTATTATTATTCTCTAAATATATAAATATTACTTATCTATACTAATTATGAGAAATAATAGCAGAATAATGTACTCTGTTCGACCCCTGATTTATAACGAGGGGCTTATTGTCAGCTTTTGTCAAATAAACTTACAAACGATTGTTTATATAAAACATCAAGAAAGTGTAAAGAATAAAAAATTTTAAAAAAATCTAACAGTAAAAAAGCAAGTTTATTTGAAATCTTCCAGCATTATACAGACTCAGTCAATATGAAATTTACAACAGGAAAGGGTCCATTTGATCATGGCAGAATGCAATCACTTTTCTTTTCCATTGACATAGGTGGAAACATATTCTAAATCGATGATGCCGGACCAATGGCAACTTCAATGCTCAATCACAGAAGACACTCCCAAAGGACTCACCCCAAACCTAATCCAAAACCTTAAATAAAAAAGTAAAAGTATACAAACGAAACTTCCGAGAAAGTAATGGAGGTATTCAAACAAACAATGCCACAAATTTTACATAGTCCTGTTAAATGAAATTATATTGAATCACATGAAAGCAAAAGAGCTGATGGCCACGTATTCTCTAGCCCACTTTTAAAAAATCATGCAGCTTTCTGCACTAACAAAAAATTAGCCAAGACAGATGGGGAAATAGGCCACTCTGTATAAAGTACTCACCATCCAACTCGTGAAGAATAGTGGCTTTATTGTCTAATTGAGCTCCAGAATCCAAAGTTTCAGGAAACTAAAGGACAATAATGATCAGGAAAAAATCAAACAATCTTAACCATTAGCAAACTATGATATACGTCCTGTCCAGCACAAAAGCTAGAGTTCCAAAATCTAGTAAAATTTATTAAAATTATCAGCACCTTTGACGCCATTGCAGGGCTTGAAACATTTGCCTCATCACATCCACTTTCTACGGAATTACCGCAGTCTGAATCTGAAAACAAGTAGAACCAACAAAAGACGAGGAAAAGATTAAAAAATAGGAAATAGAGATCAGTAATTTTTTCTTAGAAAGGAATGAAAACTCAATGGAGACAAAATCATTGAAGAATATCGATAAGCTACCCAAAACTCAAAAGAAAAAACAATATTACTTCTAAAAAATCCTATTAGGCATATAACTGGTACATCTTGGAAAAGCAAACAGATATGGTTAAAGGATAACAACTTAATTTTACCACTAGAACTGTTTGAGCTATTGGTTTTACTGCTCCTACATCCTTTATCCTTTTTTATATATACGAGAGGAAAGCTTGACACAGGAGGCTCATTGCCACCAATGTCAACATCCTCATCATCAGACTCATTTCCTGCAAGTAAATCATCAAGAAGCATGGGTAACAAAAAGCTTGCATCTTGACAGATGGAATCTATAGTTGCAATCAGAAAAGAAAAGCAACCTTTGTCATGTTGCATGGATGAATTGCTTGGTCCAGATTCATTTAACAGCTGCAAGAAAGAACAAAGGATATCATTTCTCCAATATACATGTTCAAACTTGACAAGGAATTAGCCAAAGGGATAGGTACCTCTATTTCACAAGGTTCCACTCTAACTTGTTTCTTTTGTTTCTGTTCGGTATAGTCATCTAAAAGCTTTCTTAATGTAAACAAGGTATCAGCTCCCACATTTGCAGTTCGTCCTGCATTTCAACTTCTTGTTTCCATCATTATTTTCAAGGGCATTATTATTTTCTAGATTTCAATGATGGGACTTAATACTGATCTACGCCAAGTAAACTCTTCTAGAATCATTGAAGGATTCAGCACAAGATGACAGCAATATCACATCATTAGTTTGGTCATATGGTTGGAAAATGTCTCATTCTGTTTATTTCACTATTGAGAAATATGCTAACATCACTTCATAAGAGTCTGCTAGTACATAAAGTGATCGGATGTTTATAAAATGCTCAACAGGAAAAAAATACGAATAAAAGCAGCAACACCAAATTTGTTTGTGCATCATGGTTAATTAAATAGAGCTAGATACAATTTAAGCAAATAAGCAATGCATGTTCACCCTAAACATAGAAAGGTTAGTCGTAATTTGGCTAAAAGCTTGAGCATTTTGTTCCAGAAGATGCTCAGCTGTAGCAATTATTCCTGAGACCACGGAAGTAAGCAAAAACACCAATAAGCACAACCTGCTTTTCAGTCAAAATTTAGAAATTTAAAGAACTTAAGGTAGTATCTAGTCCAGAAAAGTCCAAATGAGTATCGAATAGCAGAAACAGAGCAAAAATGAAATTTTCTTTTTTGAGATAATCAAACAAAGATGATGAATTTATTTTGGATGTTTTTGTCTCATAGCCATCTCAATCATTTTTTACCCTAAAGAAAACTCCTAACACTAATGTAAAAGAAACCTTTACGAACACTTGATCCACATGCTCATCTCATCCCAAGACTACTTTGAAAGGGGTTCACATCCTTTCTACAGCTCATCCTGAAAATTTTTAAGAAAATAATCTTCATTTCGATATGGAGAAGTGAAACTATATACAGATTATAGTAATAATAAAGAACTTACATGTAATTCACTGTTGTCTTCGGATTTGGCTTCCTTGTCGTCATCCCCTTCAGCATCATCATCATCCTCATCCTCGCCCTTCAATAAATGACATTGCAATTAGGGAAAAGAAAGTGACAGAAACAAGAACATTAAACACATAAATAAGTTTCAGGGTAGGCTTACATCAAGATCAAGAGGTTCATCCTTTGATTCTCGTAAGACACAATCAAGAGATGAAACGTTGAAACAGGTGTAGCATCATTCAAATGAAGCGACAAAAGTATCGAGAAAGTTTGTATGCAATAATGAGACAAAGCTTTCCAAGAACCCAAGCTACTATTCTATTACAAGGAGTAGGACAGTATAGTTTAAAAAGACCTTCCTTTCTACCCATTTCTTCCTCTCTAACTCATTTCACTTAAGGATAGGCCATTTGTTATAGTCGAAAGCCTCAAAACATGTCGACACGCTTTACAAGTAAAGAGCATGAAAATACCTCCTCCTCTTTCTTCTTTTCGCCTCCTCAATGTCTGCCTTCTCACTGCAGTTATTCAAAAATCTCAAACAAGTACCAAAAAGCCCCATTATGAAAGTTACATCGAAGAAGGAGATGTTGACGACATCCTTATTATTTCCCCAAGTTTCTTCAAGAACTTCATGGCATACTCGTTCATCAAGAAGATATTGTCAAACAAG
Source organism: Erythroxylum novogranatense (assembly GCA_029891385.1). NCBI lineage: Eukaryota > Viridiplantae > Streptophyta > Magnoliopsida > Malpighiales > Erythroxylaceae > Erythroxylum > Erythroxylum novogranatense. Next base: position 28,591,944 of record CM057233.1, on the reverse strand, counting down.
GTTCCAGATTTCACCAGAAATGATCTTTATTAGTTCGGAACAAAATTATGGGTACCAATAATTAAGGACATATGGCAACACGTAAGTACCTGCCACAACTCAATTCCAACATATTTCAGATTGGGGAACACATAGAGATCTGGATCATCCTTGAAATCTGCTAAGTAAACATAAATTAGTGAATGCCATAAAGGTCAAAGGAAAGAGTATCAGCACGGATAAAAATAAATGTTGGAGCAAAGACAAAGCTTTCCAAGAACCCAAGCTACTATTCTATTACAAGGAGTAGGACAAGTATAGTTTAAAAAAGACCTTCCTTTCTACCCATTTCTTCCCTCTCTAACTCATTTCACTTAAGGATAGGCTCTCGTTATAGTCGAAAGCCTCAAAACATGCTTGACAGTTTTTACAAGTAAAGAGCATGAAAATACCTCCTCTTCTTTCTTCTTTTCGCCTCCTCAAATGTCGCCTTCTCACTGCAGTTATTCAAAGAATCTCAAACAAGTATCAAAAAGCCCCATTATGAAAGTTACATCGAAAGAAGGAGATGCCGACGACATCGTTATTCTTTCCGCAGTTTCTTTAGCAAACTTCGCATACTCGTTCATCAAGAATTAAGATATTGTCAAACAAGGTTCCAAATTTCACCAGAAATGATCTTTATTAGTTCGAATAAAATTATGGGTACCAATAATTAAGGACATATGGCAACATATAAGTACCGCCACAACTCAATTCCAACATATTTGATTGGGAACACATAGAGATCTGATGATCCTTGAAATCGCTAAGTAAACATAAATTAGTGAATGCCATAAAGGTCAAAGGAAAGAGTATCAAGACGGATAAAAATAAATGTTGGAGCAAACCTGGATTGTCAATCATTGGCGCCTTCCACTTGCCTTCCACTTGCAACATTGCATCAAGATACGCATTTCAAAGTCACTTGATCCAAATACACCACCGGATAAGTTGTTTCAAAGACACGCAGAGTCGGCAAGAGATGAGGTAGCCTCATCAAAGCCATATTGTTCATCAATAACATTTGAACCGAACCAATGTCCTCAAATCCTAACATAGAACCCCTTCCATGTCATTTACTTGGTTGCTTTTCAAGAGAGCATTTACACTAGGTGATGAATCACACAAAGTAATAACTTACCTACAATCAATGTAATACCAACCATCTTGTAGGATCCACTTCCATCCCCAAAATCACCCCTTCCCCGAATAAGGAAAAGAAAGGATATTCCAACTTTTCAAAGGAGACATTATTTAGATTACCTTTAACTACACGTAAACTTTTCAGATGCTCCAGATATGTTAGAACGGTTGATGGACCTAACAGAAAGTTAGCATTGTAAGCTCACGAAAAATGCATTTGTGCATGTATAAGATAGACCAATAGAATAACACAAGTCTGTAGAATGTCATTCACCACAAACTTGAATCTTTTCTCTTAATTTATTCCATATCATATGAGGTGCGCTTTTCTTCATGGTAGGAGACATAATAAGAAAAAGAATCAAATTTATAGGAACTTGATCCATTTGACATTAACCTCATCAAGAAAACATGTAGATTCTTCATTTATGCCTCCTAAATCAGAACACCATCATCGAGATCAATAAAACCTGTTAGAAAAAGATTCGAGTCCAGATCTATAACTGAAAAACAATGTAAAATATACAAAACATACAGTTGTTCGAAATAGGATCCGAATCTGTGTCTCTCTAGAACTACAATCATAAGACTTTTGAAGAAAATGGACAAGTTATCATCTCATTAGCTTGCTCATTGTTGATCACACAAAGGCCCTCGAGAAGAAGACATCTGCAACATATATAAGCCAATCAAAATCAAAATTTCCCACGTAACTGCAGCAGATGATTTGAAAATTTGTTTTCACACAGGAACAACTTGTAGTGAACTAGAATATCAGTGTAGCAACAAATGAAAGAAAAGATTACATGGGCATATCTTGCCAAAGAAATTATCTCACTCAACCACTGAAATGATGTGGCAGAACGTTTCATTCCAATTCTTGCAGCCGCTTGTTGCCATGCTAGTACCTACATCATTTGAATTATAAAAGCTCTAAACTTCGAATAGGAGGCTAGGATATCAAACAATTATTATATGTGTGACTTATCAAAGTGTAGTATAACAAATGACCGTAGTTCAATTGCTTCATGTTTTCATCATTATTCTTATATGGGAAGAATAAATTGGATTAGTAAATGTTAATCAAGCATTAAAAACCAGGTCAATATTTAAAATAAATCATCCACACAAGTACAGAATCTAAGGGGATGAACAATTTATAAATGTAAGGAATGATGTAATTTTCATAAAACTTTGTCTGAATGAAGTTAAATGAGATCATGAATCATTCCATTGCACTAAATTGGGAAAGGGCTAGCCTCGACCTCAATAATTCCTTCATTTCAGTTTCTTGGCTCGTTTGGATGAGATGACGCTGGAAAGTTCCTACTTTGTTGTTCTGATTTCATATGTAAGGAAAAAGCATCAACAAAAGAAAGCATCTACATATACAATCGAGCCAAAGACAAATAGACCTGTAGAAGGTACACATAAAACACACGACACGAAGCATGATTGACACCAAGAGATGTAAACAAGAGTATATGAACTCAAGAATCGACTAGTTACATAGGCTCATTTCAGTTTAACAAATCAAACAATAACAGAAATAATCTCCAAGATGCGGCCTTTTTACTTATTGGGCAATGGTTATTGATGGATAGAGGATTGCAGGTTGATAACAAAATTGTTGGAAGAATAGTAAAGGAATGAAGCCTCAACAAAAAGCATGTTTAAAAGATTAGTAAATAAGATATGAAATTTTCATTGTCCATCCTAACTTTCAGAACTGCAAAATAGTAAAATTTGTCAAACCTAGATGACAAAGAATAGGCGAAACGCACGATCCTGACCAGCAGAAAGAATGTGTCTTCCATTTGCATAGAACCTAAAATAGATAGAGAGAATTTAGAATTACATACGCTCGTCATAATATGCACAAAATTTCCAAAACAGGTGTCTTTTGATTAAGTTAGAAACAATGGATCATTGTGACAAGGCAAGCATCACCTACAAAAGTGATTCATATTTTCACGCTTTTCTTTACATCGGTTATGAAATAAATCTATTCATAATAAAAATAATAAAAGCTCTAGGAAACTTTGAAGAATGAATATAATTACAAAACAGAAAATCCTTGGAATCTTAATAGTGAAAAGAAAAGGTAGAACCTCAATAGATATATACTTTTTAATATAGATCTCAAAATCCATGATCAACAGATGCAGAGGGATAGTACCTTATGCAAAGTGGAGGAGCACTGTGACCACTTCGAAATCGTAAAAGATGAGGATCTCCATAAGTTGTATTGAAAATCCACATCTAAATGAAAGAAAGGCAAAGAAAGAAAAGTGAGATGAATAACTAATGATGGGAAAGACTGAAGCACTGGACATGAATTCCAATGAATTATATTTATAACACATAAAAGAAACAGCATCAAACAATTGTGTGCTTTCGATTTATCTAGTAATAATAACAGGTCATTGCTGAAGAGACTTAGCACGTATTAAATAACTTTCTAATCAAGTTAAAAAAATGACTACAAGGAAAATGCGTTGTAGGAATTTCTCTTACTTTTACCTTGGGAACGAACTGAAATTAGCAATTCTATATAGTAACTAGTGGAGAACATTTGTCATTTCAATTTACCTATCTTTCAAGTTGTCCATAATTTTGTTTGCATTTCATTACTCTTCCGAATTTTCAACCCATGATCCACTCAAAACTTAGCCTCAATCTCAGGTTTCTTCATTCCACAAGCAAGGTGAAATAAAAACTAGATGCAGAAGCAATATGCAAACAGAAAATAGAGAGACTGTGCACATGTCCCAGGTTTCTTCAAGACATCCATGATAGCAAACTTCGGAGCCCTTGTGAATGTAGAAGTTTACTTAACTGGTTTCAGATTTGTCCAAAGCTGCAGAAGAAACTCGATATTAAAACAAAATATCACTGTAAGGACACCTGTACATGCAGAGAGAAAGAGAGAGAGAGCTTACTATTATAGTTCAAAAGCTTCTCAATAAGGTCAACATGAGTCATTAGCATTCGTCTACAGCAATACCGGACCAAGCCAAGTGCATCAAGAGCATCTCTGCATAAAAAACACTCAATTATCACAAATTCAAAATTATTTCTAACAAAGTTTACAAACATATTTTGGAATGATAGGATCTACCATCCTCCACAAGTTATAATTCATATAATAAAATGAGGCATTGGCATTTAATAGTGTTGATCAACCAATAAAGCAAGTAATGCATCTTTAACACAGAACTGGAACTTAAGAACCACAGTGAAGGTATCCAGTTTGACAATCTTCCATCAAAATCTCCGATGAATCATATTGCCCTACATTGTTACACTGGACACAATTTAGAATCAGAGCCACGAGTACGCTGAATATAAATGGTTTGAAATGAAAAGGTCAAATGTTCATGAAGACTGGATCATACAATTAATAGCGAGCATACACTGTTAACATGCAAAGGGTTGTAAAAAGACATCTCTTATGAACTCAATATTGCATGAAATGTAGACTACACTAACCAAAATACGAAATGTAAGACTTAAAAGTCGATAATGTAAAAGAATCAAGGGAACTCAAAGCTGATACCTTTACTTATCAAGTAGACTTCATAACCACAAGAAAAAAGAAAACTGAAAATGGGATAAACATTTAACTAAAGAACACCATACCATTTCCCAGTAAGTACGAAGCAAATTCATAGAGGAACAAACAAGTATAACAACCCCAACAATGGTCTGCCACCAAATCACAACAGATAAATGAACAATCTTCCACATATGATGTTATAGAAGATTCATGTAGAAAAATCAAACCCATAAAATCCCATCTACAAATTCACCACTCTAGCGGAGAAACTATATATATATATATATATATTTCTTTGCTCACAAAAAGATATTGCAGAAAAGGAAATAAAGAAAAAAATAATAATAATTTTGAGTCTCACCCTTCACTGTAATCCGCCTGAAGAAGGTCGAGATACATGTCCCATTTGTTTTCGATCACCTTCCAAGACCAAGCATAAAAACCACAGCTTAGAATTTAACCTAAAAAATACTAGAATTAGTGAACAAGCAGCGAACAAGGGGCGGGTTCACCGCCGCCGCCGTTGCCGCCCTTACCATAAGTGCCTGAGGATTAAGTACTAAATAAATCGACCCACCAAAATATGCAATGCTTAAAGCTTCAAACTTCATATTAGAGAACAAAACTGGAATACAAGCATTGGTAGAATTCTTAAAACTACGATCAAGGTAATAAACAATAACCAACTAAGAGATTAAAACACTTCCCAAATCGTAAAACAAAAACCTAAAAACTCCTAAAAGAACAAATGATAAAACGACAAAATGACTCCAATTAAAATGTTGTACCTGCGATTGGAAGAAAGAGAAGAAAAAGAAGACAGTCAAGGGGAGGGTTCGTCGCCGCCGCCGTCGCTGCCCTTACCATAAGCGCCTGAGGAGGATCCTGCTGATTAAAGCTTGTGGATTGTCCAACCTAAATTGATTGAAGGAGATAAATCCCTAACTTTAAATCCCCTTTGCCTTTTGCGTTTCTCTTCTCCCTGCATCCAAAACAAACGAGATCCCAAAGAATCACAAAACCTAGAGAGAGGAGAAACAAATATAAACGCGATGATGTTTGGGAAGGTTGAAAGAGGAGGCAAATAAACCTTCTTGCATGAGATTGGGTTCACGAGAACGATTGTGGGTGAATCATCGAGAATCGTGAGCCAACCGTGAGAAGAAAAGAGAAAGATAGTATCGAGAATACTTTCTGCAACTTTGAGAGAGGGAGAACATTCGAGAGTTTCAATATTAAACAGGCAACCGTTGGATTAAATGGACGGAGGGGATGGATTTCGTGGTCGTCCATCCCCTTCGCCCTTAGTATATATACTTAATAAATGCTTTGCATTGGAGATGCTCTTAGGGGCATTTCATAAAATATTATTTTATTGTTTTTGCTCGGAATTTTTAATTTATTTACGAGTCGTTTTAAATTTTTTGAATTGAATTTATTAATAGATTGGATTCAACTATATTAATGGGATTGAATTAAATTTAATTTATACTATTTAGAATAAACCCAGTAATATTATAATTAAATTCAATTACACTATTTAGAACACAATTAAAATAAATTTAATTATTTATGACATTTTTTTTCTTGAGTAAAAAATAATCTTATTAAATAATAAACATTCACACTTACATAGAACAAGTTATAAACATCAATTTCATTATAAGTAATATCATCAAGAAAGTTCATTATTAAAATGAAAGGAAAAAATTGATTGCAAATGACATTAGGCTAGACCGAGTTATGCAGACAATAGAAAACTATTATAATTTGGAAGCTTAAAAATGCTTGAATGAGCAGTAGTTTTTATGCGTTGACAACTACAAGGCAGTATCAATTTTTGAAATTTCACTTCAAATTATGTAATATCATAACAAGTTTAACATGTCTTCTTGTAATAAGGAGACATAAGATCTTTACATCAAAAAAATAAATAAAAAGCATTCATACTTGTATAGAGCAAGTTATATCATCCATAAAGTTCCACACTTAAATAGAGCAAGCTATAAAAACCTAACCCAACCCATCTTCCTAGACAATCAATCTAAACGTAGTTCAACTGGACGTGTATAAGCACAGTAATAAAGTTAGGATGCTCAACAAGTCAATCAATTGCATCCAAGAGAACATGTCCTTCTAATCATAATTCTTTCATTGCGTTAAAAAATTTGAGAAATGCAATAGAATGTAGATAGGATGGGAAATGAAGGGAGAAGCTAAATCAAACGATGGATAAAAAAGAAAACAATGATTATAGATTAAAGAAAAAGAAAAAGGAAAAGACACCTATGAACAAGGAAAAGGGAAAACTTGAATATGGTATGAGGTGCTGATTAGGTATTGTTGTTCTGTTTCTTAATGGGAGGGGCTATTTAAGGTAGGAGAAGCTGCTTGAAGTAAAGAGATATATGGTAGGATTAGATGGGTATTATTGGAAGGATATTTTCAACATTAAAAAGAAAAATTGAAGTCCAAGGTCGTAATTCAATTTCGATACTTTTTCAGGTGAATTTAATTTATAAAGAATGATGGAGTCCAATTCATACCATTTTTTCTGTTTTCAAATATTTGAATTATATTCAATACTGCAATTAAATTCAATCCATACCATTCCCAATACCCTGTTAGTATCCGTAGAAGAAGATAATTGAAAGAAGTTAAAGACGCTTCTTTTTTATTTTGAGAGGAGTGGAATGAAGATGTGATTACTCGCTAAGAAGGGTCCTAGCCTCCTCTGTTTTCTATTTACTATTGGACTAATATAGAGAGGATTTATAGTACATTCCTAACTAATACAACCTGATTATTTGTTTCTATTATTTTATGAATACTCTATTTATAAATATTCATCTATTCAATAAATAAGAACAGGGTCACATGATAGTTTCCCTCATTGGTAGTTGCCCTCGCTAATATAGCCAATTGCCTCCCATGACCAAAAGGTTATGCCTTCTGCCATGGTGTAGGTTCTATTCACATTCAAAAAATATATATACTTCTTTTTGTTTAAAGCAATTGAAGAGTTAAAAATGCTTCATTTTTTCAATTATTTGATAACTTTGATGAAAATTAAATTATACAGTTAAAGATTTTCCTTTTTTTTGTACTTTATTGAGTAGCATCTCGTAAAAAAGAAGTGGTTCAATAAGCTTTTCCAAAAACAAGGTATTCAAAGCTTTTGTTTTTTGCATACTCGTAACTTTTATGTCTAAACCTTTAAAAATGGTGTAAACTACTTTCTTTATCAACTCAATAATAGTTATTGAAGAAAAGACATCTACAAGTGAAACTAATGAGAAGACCTCACCTTTGTCATTTAAAAATTCAACAAGTTTTCGAAATCTTTCTTCTTCCCTTTGTTTCCCTGTCAACTCTCTAATGTACTATGATGAAGAACATCAATCAACTTCTCTTCTTCTCTTCTACTTTGATTTCTTTCTTCGTATTCTATTTTGGTAAGTGGCTTGGATTTCTGTTAGAATTTATGATGTTTTCTTTGTTTTGTCTTTTTTCCTCATTTCCATCACATATACTCTCCTGCTCTTGATCCAGCTTTTATCCTTAATGTTTTCTTAACTTTTCCCGTTTTCTTTTCCTTCTGGTTGCCTCTCCCATACATAGCCATTTTCCTCAGAACTCTCCCTTCTTGTTTACCCTTCAGTCACTTCTTTTAACCAATAGTTCTTCACAATGTTTTCAACTTTGGAATGTTTCCTGCCTTTGACACCTTCCTCTTCCTCTCATCCTTTGCACTCTCCACCCTTCGTACCTCACTTCAGCCTTTGTGTCAACATGCAATTATAATCCTCTTCCTCTTTCTGGCCCTGATTCCTTTGGGAATTCAGCTCCACCTTTCAAATGCACCTAGGTGCAGGTTGCTAGTAACCATGATCTTGATTCCAAAATCACATTCTGTCCCTCAGTCCCACCTTAGATCACCATAGAGTTTCCCCTTCAATATCCTTTCTTCAAGCAGGAGTTAACAAATGGAAATCTACCTTAGCTGGGTTATTTCTTAACAAAATAATTCCTTTCCCTATCATGAAATCTTGGGCTACTTCCAATTGGAAACAATTTGATCTTTTGGACATTATCTTGAGTAATGAAGACATCTTTTTCACCAAATTTAATTCTCTAAAAGTAGTTATAGAGGTCGTTAAAGCTGGACCATGACATGTGAATAACAAACCATTTTGGGTTCAACCTTGGAGACCTAGAGTTAAATTCGAAGATCTAAAACTTACCAACATTCCACTTTAGATCTATATATATGACACACCTCTAGCTCCATAGGATGACCTTTGTGTCATAACCAAGCAATAACTGAGATAAAGGATTAATTGTGCAAGAATTTGCGTAATTGTGGAATCACTTGCTAATCTGCCTGAAGAAGATTCCATAATGAAATTCAATGATAATATGAAGCTTGTGGAGGATAGACTTATAATAACTTATGCCTATAAATCACCAAGCTTAAAACCTTAAGGGAAGCAATATGAATACTCTTTGTTACTAGAAGTTACTGGGAACTCCTACAAGATGTCCCAAACATAATTTAAAAAGTTAAACTTGTTGTATTGAATGGCAATGCTATATTTGCAAAAGTTATTACTAGTTCAAGGAAAATTGAGGTTGATTCGCTTATTTTAGATGAGAATTATTCACCTTCTGAAATTGATCTAGTTCCTAAGATATCATAATAATAACCGAATTCCACTAATGTTATCATGCATATGAGTAGTCCAAATCTGAAATATAATTCTATGGATCAAGTTAAGTTTCTTGATTTACCACCAATTACTCCTAGCAGAAATGCTTTCCTAAAGACAGTAGAAGGAGCAAGTTCACTATCAAAAAGTGTTAAAAACTTGCTAAAGGATGATGATAATCCTTTTCAAATTGCATCTCAAGATGGAAATGAGTCTTTCAAAATTGTAACCAATAGAAGGAAATCTCATAGGAGTAAGGGCTCTAGCTCCAAAGGCAAAGGCAAAAGCAAATAAATGCTTATAATAGTATGGAATTTTAAAGGTTTAAATTGCACCAAAAAGTAGCTAGCTTTTAAGGATTTTGTCTTTAAAGAAAAATCTCTTTTAGTTGGACTTTTAGAAACAAAAATAAAGGTTGAGAATCTTAAGAGGCTAAACATTTTGGAGAGTTACTAGAGAATTGTTTCAACTCTCTCACCATATCTTAGGTAAAATTTTCATCTACTATAATTTAGATAGACTGGATGTGGACATCTTGGGAGTTTATGATCAAGTGATTCACTTAAAATATCCTTTATAGTAGAGAAAATTGTGCATCACACTCTCAGTAGTATATCCCAACAATTTTGCATTCCAAAGGGATGACTTATGGAGAAATCTCAAGAACATATGAATCAATTGCAAGCTGCCTTGACATTCTATGGAGATTTAAATTACACTTTATAAAGATCGAAAGCTCAAGGTAATTGTTGTCTTATATTTTTTTTTAATGATCTCAAGAATTGTGCTAAACATCTAAGGATAATTGATTTAAAGGCAGAAGGACACTTTTTTACTTGGAGAAATAAGCAAAATTCACAATGGTTTATTAGAAAAAAAATGGATATGGCACTACTCAACTCTATATGGCTTGCTAATTTCCCTAATAGCAAAGTTTAATTCATGAATCCTCTATTCTCATACGATACTCTTATAAAGCTGTGAGGTTTTCTCTCTTATGATGTTGAACACTTCCCATTTAGATTCAATAACTTCTTGGCTCTTCAGAGTGATTTTTTAGAAGTATGTAGTCAATGAATGGAGAAATTTGTTTATTGTTCCAAACAAGTTTACGATGTTTAGAAGCTCAAATTTGTTAAGGACGAGCTTAAAATGTTGAATAAATCCATGGGTTCCAATATAGAAGCTAGAGTGGAAGACGCTAAGTTGGAGTTGTTTAATATTCAAAATCTTCTAGCTACTAGTCCTAAAAATATTATCCTTTTGGGAAAGGAAAAGCTTGTACTGCATAATTATTTGCATGTTATGCACAACCACTTTTCCCTTATCAAACAGGGATCAAGGATTGGTTAGTTCAAGGATGGTAATAAATGTTCCAAATTCTTCTTCAATTATATGTTGGAAAGGAAAATAGGAATAAGATTTGCTCCATTTTATCAAGTGGTGATTCTATCCTCCTTGAATTTTCTTCTTTCTTTTCCAATCTGTTAGGAAATACTAAAGCTTCAGAGTCTTTGGTCCCCTTATTAAGCAACTTCATCTCTAAAAGAATTTCTTAAGAAGCAACTACTAATATGACTAAACCAGTTGAAGATAAGGAAATAGAGGACATCAATTTCACATTAGATAGGATGAAGGCCCCTGGACCTGATTGTTTGAATGATTATTTCCTTCATAAGTACTAGGAGGTGGTTGGTAAGGAGGATTTAGAAGCTATTTATGTGCTCTTCATAAAAGGTAAACTGTTGAAGGAGCTTTACAAACATTTCTTTGCTTGATTCCTAAGCTGACTAATCTAGTTTCCTTCAGTGATTGTAGACTTATCTCATACTTTAATTTTCTTTACAAGGTCATCTAAAAAATACTTGCTTTGAGAATGAAGAAAGCTGTTAAATTCCTCATCAGTTATAATCAAGGATCCTTCATTGAAAATAGGCAGATTGGAGATAATGTATTGTTAGTTTAAGAGCTCCTTAATGGCTATAATAAAATTTATGCCCCAGTAAATTGCTCCATCAAATCTGATTTCAATAAGGCCTTCAAAAGTAATAATAGATGCATAATTAATCATATTTATACCCCATTTTGATGTATTTTTACTTGATATTTTATACTTTTATCATACGTTTGGTACTTAATTTGCTCCAAGTGTGTTACATTGTTTAATTGCCTTCATAGACTTAAAGGAGAAGAATTCGGAAGAAAATACGATATAAAACAAAGATCAAAGCACAAAAGAGGTGCATGGGTGTGCATAAGCCCGTGCACTTCGTTTAGGCCATGCAAATTCATAAATTTTGGAGATTTTGGGTTATGCATGGCTTGATACATGGTTGTAAATCAGCCCTTACATCTCCTAAAAATCTAAATTTTACTATAAAAGATGTGTTTTGAGGAATAAAGGAAGAGAAGATGTATAAAGGCATTGTAAAACTTTAAGAGGTGACTTAAGGGCAATTTTGATTTAGAGAAGTGGAAAATATGAAGAATTCATTGAAAACTCTAAGAGAATACAAGATCAAACCTCTACTTACGTGAATATTTGCAAGGAGATAATCAAGGATATTTAGAATTATGAACCCGTTATTCATTCTATTTATTTTTTGTTTCGTTTCTAATAATGTGTAATTGAATTCTTTTATTGTCTAGGTTAGATGAACCTTACATTTATACTTTAACATGTTTTGATTCTTTTATTAATGCAATTAGTTTGATTGATATATTATAATTCAATTACGTGTTTAATATATGTTCTAATTGATCGAGAATATTAGGTTATAATATGATTTGATAACATAGAGATTGAGAAATTCTTATTTGAATAGATCTATCGTAATTGAAATAAGTTGATTGCAGCCTTAGAGATAGGATGGCATAAATCCTCTGGATTAGCGTCAAACATAATAGTGGGATTCACAAATCGGTAAAGCAATCTTAAAAAATTTAACTGAGTGATTTGATTGAAAACCTTAGGATTAGTTATTATTAAACTCAAGGTTAGCTATTAGTGTACCATAGGAATATCCACAATTTAATAAATCAATAAAACAATTGCATAATAAAAGGGTAATTATTAAGAGATTTTAAGGGGATTCGTAACCTAGACATTAATTTCTAATATCGATCATCTTCTAAGTGATTTTTTGTTTCTCAAATAAAATTTGTAAACTACATAATATGATAATGGTAATTAATAATATTTATAGCTGTGGGATCAACCCATACTTACCAATACTCACTACAACTATGACGTGCACTTACGGATATTTCATAGTTGACATTCAGAAAAGGTGAATCAAGTATCAATTGGGATTTCTTGTTATATTTACTAGAAGTATTTGGTTTCCCTAACCAATTCATACATTGGATTAAGGAATGTGTCTCTATTACTTCTTATTATGTATTGGTGAATGGAAGTCCTTCCAAGATATTCAAAAGGGCAAGAGGAATAAGATAAGGAGATCCTCTATCTCCCTACCTATTCATCTTCTATATGGAAGCTCTAACCCTTTTTATTAAACAAAATGTCAGCTTGAATCTTAAGCTCAGATTCCAAGATGCAAGAACAATTCCTTAACTAATTTGTGCTTTATAGATGATTTGCTTTTATTTGTAAAGCTAGTGAGGATTCAATTCAAATATTGATGGACTCCATTCAGATTTTTAAAAGATTATTAGGATTGGAATTGAACTTAAATAAGAGTTACTTAATGATTTCAAACGTAGCTTCTCATATGGAATCAAACATTTCTAGCATCATTGGTATGAACAAAAATCTCCCTCAATTGTTTACCTAGGTCTACCTATCTCTACTAGAAGATTATGCTTAAATTAATGCTATACTCTTATTGAAAAGGTTTAGAAAGGACTCCCCTCATGGCTGAATAAATCTATTTCTTAGGCTGGCTAACTACAACTCATCAAGTATATTCTTTCTTCTTAGTATATTTACGAGAGTTCCCATTTATTTCTTGTAAGAAAACTCATCAAATTGTTAAAAAGATGGTTCAAAATTTTCTTATGGAGTCACCAAGATGGAGTTGTTCACTATTGTACGGATTAAGTTCCCATCACCCAAAACATCATTTCTGCCATGGTTGATTATGAAGAATAGACTAAGCTCAATGGATAGGTGCTAGGTATAAATTATACTATGTTTTGATAGATGTTTAAGTTTATTTTTTAGTATTTCTTAGATGATTATCATATATATAAGTTTAGAATTATGTTTATTATTAGTGGTTTTTTATATTCTAAGTGTTTGTATGGCTTTGAGCATGATTTAGATCTTAATTTTATGTTTCAAAAGATGTGTGATGTGTGTTTAAGTGTATGGAAACAAGAAATTGAATAAAAGAGAAGAGTTGGAAGTATGGAAGCAAGTCAGGATCACGATCGTAACTTACTTGTCATTATCGTGACAGAGAGCGCAGACAACAATTCCAGCAAATTTTAACTTTTTCAGTATGAACTCTTTTGTAATTTTGACGTTTTGTGGGTAAACCATAGGAAAAACCATAGAAGACTTAATAACTATTTAAGAACATAAAACAATAAAAAAGGCTAGACTCCATCTTACCAAATTAAGATTAATCCAGGGAAGATCAAGAGGAGCATTGATTGTCCATCATTTTCCAAATCTACAGATTTAGCTCTAAATCAAGTTTTCCTTTCTTTCCTTTTGTTATTTTCATTAAAATTGATGTGTGAACTGGATTGGAAGATGTTAAATAAGTTGATGATGTTTTAATTTCAAATTAGAATTTCTTATTGACTTATTTTATGACTTGAACACTTTTTATTTCAACACAATGTTTTAGGTGTTATGATATTTGTGCTTGCTTTTACTTTGACAACAAATTGAGAGAGTGAGTCGATAATAATTTAATTAGGTTGGATAATTAGAGTTAACAACCTAATAGGTCATACAAATACCAAATTGATGATCATATAAAGAGATATCTTGTGCGAGAACTCGATTATCCAATATATTGCTTAAGAACTAGTTAAAAACGTTATGTTGTTTTTGTTAATTAAGAGATTGCAAATCTAAAATTTCGTTATCAATTGAGTATTAGTAATTGGGGTAAATGATTAGATCTTGAGAGAGAATAATCAAACCCTTTGAAAATCTAGGATCGACACCAAATTGAATAAAAAATGGTTAAGGGAGCAAATTGATGATAGAAAAAATATATACTTTCATATTTAACCATCCTTATTTGATTATGATAGCTCAATTGTTAAGTAGTTTAGTGCTCAATTTTATTTTATTATTTAATTCCTAAATTTTATTTTCTCTCAAATCATATTTCACAACCTTAAACAAAGTTAATTTCATTTAGTTTTAACTAATTCCTCGTGAGATCGGCACATCAATTACTATAAGTTTATGATTTGTATACTTGCGAAATATTGATGGTTTTTACAAGTTGTTGGCTCCATTGCTTGGGAACTAGTTTAGGAATTTTTGAATTTCTTTTTTAAAGGAATTATTACCCTTTCTTATGATTGTGATTAAAAAATAAAAATAAAAAGAGAAGGAAGTTTGGATGCAAGGTAAAAGACATATCAATTTGGACATAACAAGGAAACAATGAGGAATCCAAAATGTCAAAGGCTAAGAAGGGATAGAAAGAATAATGATGGATGAAATATATTATGGGGAACAAAGGGCCCTTATGGACTTTAAGAGGCCAAAGTTCAATGCCTATCATCAAGAAATTATATGACCACCATTACAAGCCAAACACAATTTGTTTAAAGAGATGATGAATAATAATTGTCTTTGGGCATCGAAATGAAGTAGACAACAGTCAACCTTCCCGGATCTAGAAGGAATGATTATGGTAGATTCAGTGATAACATTGTAGGCTAAAATTGACAACCTCTCCATGGAATTGAATAGTCTGATAGTTGCCTCTTTCTTTCCATTCAAAGCAATTCAACAAAGATGTGACCAACGCGGACGAGAGAGTTATATTATAGCTTATTGCTTCATAGTGGAAAACAATAATGTAGAGAAATTTAGCTTTAGAAAAAAGTAAGGTTAAACCTAAATAAAGTTATATAAGTTGTCTAGGTATCCACCCAAATGTTGCTTTGTTAGCAACGTTAGCAAATAACTAATAGTAACAAATATTTTGACTTGGGTTTTACAAGTTTTAAAAGCTTTATCATTAAATTAAAAACTTATTAAGGTTTGAACTGAATTGAAACAATATTAAAAGCTTTGGCATTTTTGAATTAGTTCCCTTTATCCTTTATAAGAAACCATAAAATTAAGAAAACAAATATCATATATGGACCCTTTATATAAACTTGATTATAAAATTCCAAGTAAAAGCTCTCCAGATTTAATGTTTACTAATTTTGAAGATAACTAATACAAAAGTATTCAATCATAGCTTAATTAAACATTTTATGGCATTTTGTATTTATCCTATACATAAATAATTATATTCTACTTTAAGATGGTCTTCTATCATTCTTTTAGAGAGTAATTTGAATCCATAATCATCTTACATGGCTAAATGAATTTGTTTTAATCTCTTAATAGTATAATCAATCTAGAAAGTAATCTTTTCAAAAATCTCCTGTTAGGATTTCGAGATTATTATAATATTCTAGTTTCTTTTCACATCTCTTATAATTATTTTTCCAAAGTTTTTAACATTCTCTAACCTTAAAGGTTGATTTTATTATGTGTCCTAGAGTTTGACATATTTATTCCTCTAAATAATCCTTCCATAGTTATTTATAACTATTTAAACCTTTTTAAAAGAATATTTATCTTCAAATTTTATTCCCTTTACTACCTAAACCATTCAATTTAGTAAATATTTTGAATTTACAACTTTATGCAAATGATCAAAATAGACTAAACTATATCTTTAGCACTTTAATGCCTAAACTCTCACTTCCTATAAAATATAACCGGACATTAGTCACTATTAGATACTATTATTACTAGTAGGTGAATTATATTTTGACTATTAATATAAAAAGAAAATAAAAATTTAAACTTATCTTAACTATACAATGCAACTTGGGAGGCTTTTAAGTTCTAAAAAATTAGAAGAAAAATACAATTGTTATACTCATGAAACTAATAAAGAATTAGGAATCACAACTAAAATAATTAACAATAATCCTTTCTCTTTAGAAGCATTTTTAAGGTTTAAAGAAAATGAATATAGTTATCTTTTTCTTTATTATCATCTTCTTCTAATTTTCTATTGGTGTTTCTATCTTGGATGCATTTACTTGACCATATTTATTGTTTAAGTCATTGTTCATATCTTATGAATCCTCTTATTTAGGCTCCTCACGTTGTTTAGTTGGAAGCTCCACTTTCAACTTCTCTTCTTTCACATGTCCATTTTTTAGGCAAATTCGACCACCTTTGGAAATAAATCATAGACCTTTTTATTGTTTATAAGCTCATCATTTTCATCATGTTTAGCTTTGGTCATGAGTTCTTCAAGTAACTTAGATAGCTCCTTAACTTTCTTATGAGTATTAGCTTCTCTAGTTTATGGTTTCTTATTTTCTTGCATAAGATTTGACCCTCATTTTTGTTATAGAAAACAAAAAATAGCATTTGTCTTGATAGTTACAATATTAGTAAGCAATTTAAAAAGAAGAATTTAATATGGGCATAGAGAAGAGTAAGACGCTAATGGTCATGCTACCATTAACTAATTCATGTTTTTTTTAAATGTTTTTAAGATGCTAATGGTCATGCTACCATTAACTAATTCATGTTTTTGTGTTTTTATTTTGAAACTCACAGCCTCCCAACTATAATGTATGGTTAAGACATGTCTTCACATTGGTGTCTAATAAAGACTATCATTAGACTATAATTCATATAAAATGATAGTAGGTATTAAAGTATTAAAAGTTAGAGTTTAGTCCATACTATTTTCAATAATTTGCCTAAAGTTTTGGTTAAAATATTATTTTCCTTTAATTTGTAAACAAGAATTACACGAAAGTTGTGACTATAATAAACAAATTTCATTATAGGTTTAAGAATAATTATTTTTAATTATAGAAGGAGATTTTTAAAATAGCTTATAAAACTTTTATAACTGAATTAAATATGTAGAGATTTAGGACTAAGAATGTTTGTGTCATATTTATTTTTATGAATTTTCTTTTAAAGGTTGGATACTAAAACAAAATAAAAGTTTGATACTTGGTTAAAAAAATTAAAAGATTTAAAATTATGTATAACATTATCACCCTAAAAGAATCAATATGATTAATAAGCACTAAAATGTTATATTTGATTTTATCAACTATATTCAACACAAATTATATATAATTATAGTACCTATACAATTATAATTAATTAAGATGTAGAAATGGTTACGAGTGAAAGTAGGTCTCGTTTATCAAAGATTGACTCAATTGAAGTACTTTTCATTAATATTGAGTTAAATGAATAGTTTAAAATTTTATTATAATTTATGTAGAAGAACCTAGGTGAAGAGGGTCTTACTTAGCTAGTCAAGCTTTTTAATGTGATCGTAAGTTTGCCAAAATTTCATATGAGTGGAGATTTAGTATCGTATTTTCCTTGTATAAGAACAAAGTGGACATTCAAAGTTTTTTTTTTTTTTAGAAATCCAAGTGGACATTCAAAGTTGTAACAACTATAGAGGTATCAAATTACTTAGTCACACCATAAAGTTATGTAAGAAGGTGATAGTCACACTATAAAGTTATGTGAGAACGTGATTGGGAAGAGAGTGAGAAATGATGTCTCTATCTCTTAAAACTAATTTGGCTTTATGCTAGGAAGGTCCATGATAAAAGCTTTACATCTTTTTAAAAAATTAATGAAATATTACAAGGAACGACAACGTAACCTACACATGGTTTTCATTAATTTAGAGAAAACATATGATAGGGTACCTAATAAAATTACGTGGGAGTGTTCAAAAGGTAAGAGAGTTCCTATGACCTATATATGGGTTATTATAGATATGTATGAAGGTGTAAAAACTTGAGTAAGGATGATAAGAGGAGTCACAATGCACTTTCATATCGATATTGGGTTACAATAAGGTTCCTCTTTGAGCCCCTTTTTTATTTATGGTAATGATTGACGAGCTTGCTAACAATATCCAAGGGTATGTGCCTTCGTGTATATTGTTTGCTGATGGCATTGTTTTAGTAAATGGGACAAAAGAGAGTGTCAATGTCAAGCTTGAACTTTGGAAGGACACGTTAGAGTCGAATGACTTTAAATTGAGTAGGATTAAGAATGAGTACATGAAGTGTAACTTTTTGGGACATAGGGTGGCTGCCAAGTAGAGGTAAAGATTGGTTCAGAAGTTATAATGCAAAAGGAGTGTTTTAAGTATCTAGAATCTATCATCCAGAGTAACTGAGAGATTGATAAAGACATAGTTCACTATATTAGATCAAGGTGACTTAAATGGAGAAGTGCACTAGGAATTTTAGGCGACAAAAAGATACCACTCAAGCTTAAAGGTAAATTCTATCATTTAGTGATTAAGCAGCCCATGTTATATAGGGCAGAGTATTTGCTCATCAAATAGGTGCATAGTTATAAGTTAATGGTGGCGGAGATAAGGATGCCCTGTTAGAATTACAACCTTACTAGAAGATATAATACAAGGAGTGTATGATAAGACATAAATTAAAGGTGCCTAATATTAGTGAAAATTAAGCAAGACAAGGCTTAAGTGGTTTGGACATTTTAAGAGGAGATAACCAGAAACTCTAATGAGAAGATGTGAGAAAAATATACTTAGAGACTATAAGATGAAAAAGGGAGGCTTAAAAAGAATTGGGAGGAGGTAATCAAAAAATGATATAGCTTTATTAAAACTTATTGAGTACATAACCCGCAATAGAAAATTTTAATGTATTATGATACAGATAAAGGATCTCACATAAAGATATCTTTGTAGTTCCCATAAGTCTTTTAGTATTTTACTTTTGTATTTAACCTAAACATTTAAATATTTAGTACTTAACTCTAAGTGGTTTAGCCTAAACATTTCCCTATTTAGCCGTTCTTCTTCTTCTTCTTCTTGTAATGACTTTTTTATCTTTTCTTTCTTTATCATATTTTTAGTTTATTTTTAATTTTTGTTAAATATTTATTTATTTTATTATGATTATTATTTTTAGTTTTTATGTGAATTTTTTAGAAATAATATCTCTACTAATTAGGGTAAGGTCGCATACTACTAAACTTCCTTAGATCTTGCATATCATCAAAATTTTTACTAAGTTGTTGATATTATTGTATATCCAAATTTGATATATAAAAATGAAAATATATGTTGAATTTTTCTTTCTAAAATGAAAATATTGAACAAAACTTTCAAGTAAGCTTAAATGATTTCATGTATAAATATCAAATTTAATTCTAAGGCACTAGCCAAATATGTTTAGATGAGTTAAGATTTAGTTTATTTTAACAAATACCTTCTTTTCAACTTGCTGGAAAAAGTTATATTTTCATTTAGCATAAATGTTGATTATGTGTTTTATTTATTTTATTTATAGATGATAATATTATTCAAATTTAATATTTTAATTACTATTAATTGTAAAAAAATTGTCATAAGCAAGATAAATTTATTTAAATAGTAAGCTTGAAAATATTTGTAAATTTAAAAAATTATAATATTGTGAAATGAGTTGAAAAGGGTATTCTTGAAATTTTTAATAATTTAGAAAAGTTTATAAATTTTTAACTTTATCATGAAATTCATTAAAATAGGGGCTATTTGAGACTTGTTTCTTAGGAATACCAAATAAAATAGGCCCGGTAAAGCTATCGCACTCCGGTCCATTTCGTTCCCCTCGCAAAAGCAATACAGTTCTACCGACGAAAGCAGCTTCGACTGGCACCAAATTTCTCAATCTCTCGTTCTTGTTTCTGGTAACTTTTTACTGTCTAAGTCGTCTCTATACATATTTATGTAATGCTCAGATTCTCATATTAATTGGGGCCTTTTGTGAGTATTCAAAAGTTCTCTTTTTCTTTTTTAGGTTGTGTATTATCTCTGAAAGCTCGAGTGGTATGCTATTTAGGGTTCCTATTATACTATTTTGTTTGTAGGATTTAGAAATTGCAGTTTCTATTATCCTTTCATCCCTTCCGAAGGATGCTTTCGTCTTTACTGATTGTGACTCTGGCTTTATTGGTCTTATTTTCCAATCCCACATAACCGCCCGCTTGTTTTATGAATTGTTCGAGTTTCATGCATACAAACGTATGCATTACGTTTGAGTTTCAGTTGTTTAGAACCTAGAAAAAGGGTGATTTAGACTTCAATTGAAGCTTCATTTATTTGATTTTCTTTGTCTAATTCTTCTTGTAGGTAGTAAAAAAAATAATACGCGCTGGGGAGAACAAGGCCCGAGCCTGGCTCTTATGATGGACATGGATAGATTTGAATCAAAGCGTGATCGATGTGACGATAGAGATGAGCTAGATGACTCCCCAAGTGGACAACATAGGGATCCTGCAGCTTATGACGATGATTCGGGAGTAGATGGGGTTGAAAATTCTAGCAAGCATTCTAGTAGAGATAAAGATAGGAGGAAAAGTAGTCGAAGTGAAGATAGAGAGAGAGATCATCGAGGGAAAGAGCGGGAACGCTCAAAGAAAACCAGCAGTGATGTCCCCAAAGACATAGAAAAGGGAAAAGACAAGCACGAGCGTAGCAAGGATAGGAGTAGGGATGGTAAGGTAAAAGATTCAGATTATGAACATGACAAGTACAGAGATAAGGACAGGAAAACCAAAGTGAAGGAAAAAGAGCGAGATAGAGATAGAGATAGAGATAGAGAAATGGATAAGGAGAGGGGAAAGGAAAAGAATAGAGATAGAGACAGAGAGAAAGAAAAAACAAAAGAAAAGGAAAGGGAGAGGGAGAAACACCGGGATCGAGAGAAGGAGAGGGGAAATGATACAGATAGAGAGAGGGAAAAGGAAAAAGAGAAGAGTAGGGAGAGGGAGAGGGAGACTGATCAAGATAGAGAGGAACCAAGAGAGAGGGACAGGGTGGCCAAAAAAGCACATGATGAACGTCATGATAAGAGCAAGGATGATAAGACTCAAGTGGGTTATGAAGATGCTAGGGATAGACAAGTTCTGAAGCAGGTAAAGGTGTCATTTCACAATGAAGATGAACAAAATGGTGAGGGCATATCAGGTGGAGCACAATCTGATGTACTCGCGGAACGAATCTTGAAGTATGTGAACCTACTGTTTCTCTCCTTTTTATTCCACTCATCTGCCCTTTTTCTAATTTAAATAGTTGATTTCGTTGTTTATCTTGGTACATTGTAATAGCTTGATGGAACATGTGTTTGGATGGTAGAATTTGGATGGGAACATACACTGTTTGTTGTGGTGTTACCTAGCATGGAATTGCATTGTGCTGTTATCTTTTCTGTAATATATTTTTTCTTTACAATACGTAGATTATCTGTTGTTTATTGTTAACATTTATCTGATAGGAGCTAGAACAGTCTGCCAACATCTGTTTTTGAGGTATAAATTCCTTAAGGCTTAAATATTAGGAGAATCGGTTCACATTTCAGACTAAGCATATCTGAACTTAAAAAAGTGATTCTCATGCTTCTATTCCGTCATGTTTGCACTATTGTTCTGTCATCATAGCCAATTTGTGAACTTTTGGTGGCCATTTTGTTAGGTTTAGTATCGTTTAAATGCTATATTGTCATATTATGGCCTACAGAATACTGCATATCAGCTATTTTTGTAAAACTAATTATGTATCAGCTGCCATCTTCTTGAAGTTGCTAATATATTCTGCACATTGTTTTACTTGTCTTACTTGTTCTGGCTTTGAACCTTTTAGTTGGGCAACTACCCTTTTATGCTTTCTTTTTTCTCTTACAGTTGGCTCACATCTATTTAGATATGTGCCGACTCTTTTCTTCTTTTATGGGCTAGAATTTACATAAGACATTGATGACCTTTTACATGCAACTGCTTGTGTGCTTGTTTTTGTAAGATCCCCAATTTTGGGATACCTGGCTTTGGAGTAGTGCGAAAACTTATTCTCAGATGAGCCTTTATACAATGCAATCTGTCTTGACAATTATTTTATTTGCATAGGATGAAGGAAGAAAGATTAAAGAAGACAGAAGGTGTTTCAGAAGTTTCAGCATGGGTTAACAGGAGTCGTAAGCTTGAGAGGGAGATTACTGAAAAGGACAAGGCAAAGCAGTGGTCCAAGATTTTTGAGGAACAAGTCAGCTTACTCTAGACATACTTCTCTGTGGTTTCTCTTTCATACATGTGATTCCCTTTGATTTGGTTTTGCTAATATTATGCTAGTAAATTTACTCAGGACAATATTGTTGAAGAAGAAAGCAAAGGTGAGGAGGCAGGCCATGAGAATACATGTAAGGTTTCCTGCCCACACTCTTACTATTCCTTTTGTTTTTCTTGTGAAGATTAGTTCTTCTTGAATGTTTTTGAAATTTCAATGCTAGTTTTGAGTTTGCTATTTCAATATTTGCAGGAGGGCACTTGTTGTGCATAGATTGTTGATTTGAAAATATTCCTTGAGATATGTACATTAGATGAGTGAATTGAAATTACAGTATACCTTGTGCTGTTTTGATGCATGATAAATTTGATCATGCTCAATAGACTACTCATGCAACTTTTCCACATGCTGCTGAGGTATTAGGTGACTTATAGCAGGGATTTCTATTAAATTGATGTTTTTACCAATGGGCTATTTTTAACAGATAATCTAGCTGGTGTTAAAGTTCTTCATGGCCTTGAAAAAGTAATCGAAGGTGGAGCTGTTGTTTTGACACTCAAAGATCAGAACATACTTGCAGGTGGCGACATTAATGAAGGTAAAAACAATTTATTACTTTTCCTCTATTTTTTATATCTTTGTAATCTGAAATGACTTCCCTTTTCTTTTCTTTTTGGAACAGATGTTGACATGCTTGAAAATGTGGAAATTGGAGAACAGAAGCGGCGAGACGAGGCTTATAAAGCAGCAAAAAAGAAGACTGGGATCTATGATGACAAGTAAATATTTTGTAACATGATGGTTCATGTTTGTAATTAATAACGAAGAACAACTTTTAACCATCTGTTAAATGTTATTTTTTAGGTTCAACGACGATCCTGCTTCAGAGAAGAAACTTCTTCCACAATATGACGATTCAACTGCAGAAGAGGTTATTTTTGTATCTTGTTTCTTGGCCTTCACTTTTAGCATTCTTATGAATCAATGTATCCTAAGTTGTTACAGGGAATAAGTTGGTGACTTATTTCTGAAAAGCAATTTTGTTTCTCACAGAATGAGCATACAATTACTTTGGGTCGATTTGTTATTAAATTATTACGTGGAGGTTTTATTATAAGAGAACGAAATTATAGGATTTCACTTCCTAATCTGAAAAAGTTTGTTATATTTGGCCCTTACTGTTAAATGGAAATTATTTCAGGGAGTCACTTTGGATGGAAGTGGACACTTTTCTGGTGAGGCAGAGAAAAAGTTAGAAGAGGTAAATCTTATCTTTCTCATTAATTATTGATATAATTATCGATACTGGATAATTACTCTCTTTTCAGCATATTGATATGTTGATTTGGTAACACTAAGAGGAAATGATCTTCTGGTTATAGGAATTTAATGATTCTAATTTTCATTCTTTTATTTTTTTCCTGTTTTGCCTGATATCCAGCTCCGTCGAAGACTACAAGGTTCTTCGACCAGCTATCACTCAGAAGATCTGAGCTCGTCTGTAAAGATATCATCAGATTACTATACTCAGGAAGAGATGCTTAAATTCAATAAGCCTAAGAAAAAGAAATCCTTACGCAAGAAGGAGAAGCTGGACCTAGATGCCCTTGAAGCAGAAGCTGTTGCTGCTGGATATGGTGCTGGTGACCTTGGTTCTAGGAAAGATGGCACAAGACAGGCTGTTAGAGAAGAACAAGAGCGATCGGCTGCAGAATTGAGAAACAGTGCTTATCAATTAGCCTTAGCTAAAGCAGATGAAGCATCTAAATCTCTTAGATTGGAGCAAACTCAATCTGCTAAGTTGGAGGAAGATGAAAATATGGTTTTTGCAGATGATGATGAAGACCTAGTCAAATCTTTAGAGAGAACAAGGAAGTTAGCTCTTCAAAAACAAGCTGCAAAGGCATCTGGTCCACATGCAGTTGCTCTTCTTGCCTCAACCGCTGCAAGCAATCAACCTATGAATGATCAAAACCCCACCATGGGAGAGACACAAGAAAACACGGTTGTCTTTACTGAGATGGATGAGTTTGTCTGGGGTCTTCAGCTTGATGAAGGTATATCTTTTGCAGTATGAGTTCTTTCGTAGTTCTTTGCTTGTGAAGACTAGTGAACAATGTAAATATGCTCTGCCTCTACGCATTGAATCTTGGTTGTAGATCTTCTGTGGACAATAGTTATATTGGTCTTGCTTTTACAGAAGCCCATAAGCCTGAAAGTGAAGATGTTTTCAAGGATGAAGATGAAGCTGCAGGAGATTCTGATCAAGAAATGAAAGATGAGGCTGGGGGGTGGATGGAAGTTAAAGATACCAGTAAAGATGAAAGTCCTGTCGATGAAGACAAGGAGGATATAGTTCCAGATGAAACAATTCATGAAGCCGCAGTTGGTAGAGGATTGTCAGGTGCGCTGAAGCTGCTCAAAGAGCGAGGCACCCTTAAGGAAACTGTTGAGTGGGGTGGCAGAAACATGGACAAGAAAAAAAGCAAACTTGTTGGCATTGTCAACAACAATCCTCAAAGTGATAGATTTAAGGATATTCGTATTGAGAGGACTGATGAATTTGGGCGAATAGTAAGTGTTTGTTCACTCTTTAGATTTTTACTTATTTATATTGTTGTATCCTATTTTTCTTGCTTGTTTTTGTGTTAGAATTTCTCAGTAGGCAGCTTTTTTGGAGTCTTTGGTAGGTTAAATTTGGATGAGATTAATGTATCGATTACTTTATTCTATGACAGGACATAGTCAAAAGAAAGGTTTAGCAATGGTGTCCACTACAAAATTTTGAGCCTTATTGTTTTCTAACAGTTTCCATGAGCCAAACTGAACACTTTTTGCTCTTCAGAGCTGTTTCTAATGGGGGAGATTTCTTCATATATACTAGAAACTTAAAGGGTTTCTACATGTTAACTTGGTTCTCTACCTTGCTGTCACATGTAAAAGATCTCTGATTACTCTAGTCCCTATATGTTGAAACGTCAAACACATGCATGATATGGAAATTGCTTAAGGACTTTGTCTTTAATTAGTTGCTTGCTGACTGTCCAAATACTTGGGAATCTAAAGTGCCTTTTGGTTTGGTAATTTCGTTTTAAGTTGCCTCTTGGTTCATTTACTTCATTCTACCTTTCAGTTTTGCTGATATGTTGCTAACTCTTGACTATGAATTATTGTTATTTTTCATCAGTTAACTCCAAAGGAAGCCTTCAGGCAGCTCTCTCATAAATTCCATGGAAAGGGGCCTGGCAAAATGAAGCAAGAAAAGCGCATGAAGCAATATCTGGAAGAGTTAAAGTTGAAGCAAATGAAAAATACTGATACACCTTCACTGTCTGTTGAGCGGATGAGAGAAGCTCAAGCTCAGTTAAAGACACCTTATCTTGTTCTTAGTGGCCATGTTAAACCAGGGTATGGTTTAAGTTTCTCTCATAATTCAAACATATCTGTCCAATGAATAAAGTGATGGCTGGTATTAGTTTCCAAGGTAGTATATAGAAAATAACAACCAAGAAAATAAAAAGAAGAAACTTCCTAGATTTCCCTGCCAAGGATGATGTTGAGCTATGTCATGCGTCTACTAAGTTATTTTTCTGTTGCCACTTTTTTGTATTTTTAACATGGACATAGTTGTTACTTATTTTCGGTTTTTGTTTATGTTGCGTTAATAGGCAAACCAGTGATCCAAGAAGTGGTTTTGCAACTGTAGAGAAAGATTTTCCGGGGAGTTTGACACCCATGCTTGGTGATAAAAAGGTTAGCCATACATTGTTACTGAGTACTCCTTTTTGTTTTCATTTTATATTATGATAGCCTAGAGTTGGGACTTGGAGTATCGAACTGTAGGCCACTAATCTTATATTATTGCTATACCTATAACCAATGAATATAAAACAAGACCAGATTGGCCAGTTCAACCATTTTCACCGGAACTAGCCTAGTAGCCGGTTCAATTAAGTATTAAAACCTTTAAATTATAAAACTCCCACATCATCCTTAGCCATCTCCGTAAGAATCCCCATCTTTTTTTCTTTTCCTTTTCCTTAATAATCGCCCGGTTGAGTTAACTGTTCTTGCTCTTTCAAGGTTGGGATCTAAAATATTTTTCCTCGTCTCTTGTTCCCTGCTGCTCTTACCTCTCTTCTGCTTTTCTCTGTAGCTGGTTTTATATCTTCCGTTCCTTCCTTTTGTTGTCTCCCTACCAATTTCCAAGTTGCTTCCTTACACTTGTTCTGCATTTATTGTTTTATTCTCACTTGAATGTATCTTTAGCTTCTAGTTTTATCACCATTTTCTCTCTCTTTTTCCAGCTCTCCCTAATTTGACGTTTTTACCAATCCCTCCTTGTTTTCTCTTTTTCTCCTTTTATCTATTTTTGTCTATTTTTAATTTCCAAAATTAATTGATTAGCTTTCATGCACACTTTTAATTGTTAATAGCTTTGCTTATAGAGTGAAATGAAACAGGTCAATTCCAAGAACATAATTTCCTCTTCGATCATCTTCAACCAAAATTGTGCAGAGCCATCTCCCTGATAAAAGAAAAACATTTTATGTTATTTTTGAAGTGAGTCTAGAAAAAAAGTAAAGTAAGAATGCAGCAATGTTTTAAGATTTAGAAGAGCTTTTGTTTTAGGAACAAATTCTTCATAATTGAATCTTCTACTTGGCTCGTTTCCCATGCAAAATATGAACCTAATGTAGGCTTTATTGTCTTTTTGCACGATTAAATTGTGCCTTGACAATTTGCCCAAAAATTGCTGTTGTAACAAACTCTCCCATCTTAAGTTCTTTCACAAGTGATTTAGCCAATAAAATTTATTCTTTTAGGAATATAGAGAAAGCACCAAACTCCTTTCTATCTTACCAAGGATTTTTGCTTTTTTGATTTGATGTAAGTGATGAGGCACAATCTCTTTTAGAAACATAATTTTAATTGCTGTGTTTTTGCTTCCTTCAAGCTTTCACTTATTTGATGCAAGTGATGCGGCACAATTTCTTTCAAAAACACAATTTTAATGGTTATTATTTATAACTTTTATGTTAGAGTTACTTTTAGTCATAATTATTAGATTTATTATTAGTTAATTGTACATTAATAGATATTGACGATTTGTTTTATTTCAACGAAGTATTTTATATTTGTTTATTCTTATAGTTTCTACTTCTTATTTATTATACTCCAGTTTTATAACAGTGTAGTACCAGTTGAATTTTGGACCCTTTAAACCTTAAATTTGTCGTCTTACCAATTTGATGTCTAGTTCAACTTTTAAAACATTCCCTATAACCATCAGATTGATCCTGTTGGCAGCCTTACATTGTCATTGCATGCATGGGCTTTGGGACACATTGTTGTAGATCATGAAAATTTATTATTTGGCGTAGGAGTTATTTTGTATATCTTAATAGTAGAATTGTCTAGGTACTATTTAAGAGTATTTTATTACTCTATTATGGTATATTATTGGCTCAATCTGGCAAATAGTATACCTCAGTATCCTCGTAGTCTTTGTGTGTGGAAGTAGTCAAAAGTGAAACCCTTGTGTTTCTTCTTCTCATGTCTCCTTTGCTTTTCTATTTTTGTCTTTATATAGTATCAATGCTAATTTAGCACATGAACAGGAAGAGTTGAAATTTGATTGGTGTGACGGATATTTTATGAGTAAGTTGGTTGTGAGGCTGAGTCTGTAGTACTCATCACTATGCATTTGTAGGCGGTGATGATGCCTGGATCTTTTTCTCGTTTACTGTAAACATTATAGGTTTTTCTTGACGAATAGTGAGGTCAGGAAGTTTGTAGAGACCTTCATATTGGAAATTGAATGTGTAATCCAGTGGTGTCACTGCCAGGGATACCGTTTTGGTTTAGGGGCATTCTTTGACATTTGATTCTATAGCCTGAAATCGATTATAATTACATTTTGAATAGCATATTGGCTGTGGTCGTTAGCTTCCTTTTTTTTTTTTTTAATAGTTGAATATTGGCCGAGGTAGTTAGCTTGCTTTTTTTTAATCTCCTTTTTTATTTGGTTGTTATGCAACGGGATCCCATTGGTTTCTTTTATTCAGGTTGAGCACTTTCTGGGGATTAAACGGAAGGCTGAGCCTGGGAACTCCAGCGCACCAAAGAAGCCTAAAACTTGAAGTTTTATGGAGATTTTTGGCTGGCAAAGAAGGGAGCGCATTGAGTATTAAGTGGAGAATTATGAAATAAGTTCTCTGATTCATCCGGCTACACTGGATTTTAATTTTATCACCATCTGTGGTCTAACAGGATATTGCCAAATTTATAGGTGTAGTATCTCGTGATTGTAAGCCAGATAAGAGGCATCATATCGTTTGTCCTCACCAAAGCTTTGACAAAGATGGTTGATGCATTATTCGGGCAGACATGATGGACGTATTATGATGATACTGCTCGATGAGGGGAAAATTGAGCTCAAAATACTGAATGCCATTGTTCTAGAGCTAGCAAAGGTGCCAAAATCCGAGTTAGTAATTCCGTTTCTTTTGCTTGGTTGTTTTTATTTTTTCCGAGTGGAGAAGAGATGATATTTGAAACCAGTAAAGTTTGATAATTTGATTCTCAATTTATTGGTAGATTCAATTTTTCATCTATAGAAGCTAGCCACATATCATCAAGTGTTATATTCGACGACTGTTTTCTTGAGTATGGTTTAAGATTAACTAGCGAGTTAATCTTAAACCATACTCAAGAAAACAAATGTTAATATAACACTTGATGATATGTGCTAAATGCGCGATGAAAGTGCCTAAATGAATTTATACGCAGGCAAAATTTAAGATGACGATTAAATAAAAATAATTTGAAAATGTAATCGATAATTATCGGTTGGGAGAAGAGCTAAGATGAAATAACTTTCTTTCGGATAAGATAAAATAATTTACAATGTTTTCAAGAAGGATTAGTCAATTCAGATACTCAAGAAGAATTATGGAATTGGTATTGAAATTTAATCGGAGTTGGAAATGACATCAACCGAATCGCTTTAAATAAAGAAGAACAAGAACATGCTCAAAGAAGCAAAATACGCTCAAGTAGTAAGACGTTGAAAAGCGAACGAAAGAAGAAGAACTGACGAAAGTTCAAAAGTAGATGAAAGCAAAAGCGGTTGTTATCTTGGATAGATAATCTAGTGGAAAATCTTCAACAAAGCGACGCAGTATAAAAGAGACGCAGACGCGAATACTAAAGCGAGACGCAGATGCAAATAGTAAAATGTATCAAGACGTGAATAATGAGGCAGGAGAAGAATCGAAGCGATGCAAGAGTCGATTCGAAGTTAGTTAGGAAGTCAACCGATTAACTGCTTCAGAAAGATTCAAGAAAGAAGAATCGAAAGCGGTTGAAAGCATTGAGTGTGGAAAAATGGTGGAAAGAATCGACGAAGCAGAGACGAAAAATAAGATTCAAAGCTGTTTGAGTATGAAGATTGTGTACAAAAAGAAGCGATTTTAAGAAAATAGCAAGCATTGAATGAAGAATGTTGTTATATCGATGATAATCTAATGGAAAGATTGTAACAATGTTGATCTTTCTTGTAGTCATTCATAATGTGTGAATCGGTTTTTGGGTAAGAGCTATTGAAAGCGAGGGAACTTCAACGAAGACGGAGTTGAGCAGGAGAGGAGTTGGCATTCTCTTTCCTTGTACATATATTTTTCATGTCGAAAGGAACTCCTCTCACAAAGCAGAGGTTTGAGGATTATCGGGAGGAATCATCTAGTTTAAGACATATCGCTTTGTAAAGTTTTATGCTCTAACTTTTGTGCTTTATGTCTTACTTGAGTCTGCATTTTAATTTTCAATATCTCGAATTTGGTCGTTTCACTTCTATCGCCTCGCTTCTTAATTGGGAGGTGATTTGCTTATTCTATCGTCCCGCTTGTTAATTGGACGTGATTTGCTCTGGTTGGTTTTCCATCGTCGCTTTTCCTCAACTCTAACACACGAACTTGACAAGACAGAGGAAGCAGAAAAATGATGGAGTTGAGAAAGTAGACGAACTTAAAATAGATGGAATTGAAAAAGTAGACGGTTATAAATATGAGCGGAGATGAAAAAGTAGACGAAGTTAAAAATATACACGGAGTTGAAAAAGTAGCGGTTAACAATACGCATTTAAAAGCGAGGCGAAGCACAAAAGCGAGGAATCGTAAAAGGCATTGAAGTTCAATTTTCTTCGAGAGAAGTAATGAGCTTTGATTTAAATACATCAAATTTGCTATAAAACATAATGGATACTTGGGTAGGAAGCATTCATCTAAATTGAACTTGAACAAGGCAACATCCCGTAATCTAATTAGCATGGAGAATACAAACGTCCGACGAAGACATAAAGATGCAGAGCGAAGCGGGCAATCTGAACACAAATGTATCGAAGCACAAAAGGCATTTAATGAGAAAAGCGGGCGGAAGCTCAATTTTCTTGTCGAGAAGTGACGAGCTTTGACGAACTACATCGATTTGCTATAAAACATTATGGGCACTTGGGTAGGAAACTCAATTCGTAATAGAATTGACCTCGATATTAGGAAAACAATGGAGGACTACGACTTCGTGATTTCGTACTTGGATGTTAATGTAAATTGAACTTGAACATGATGTCGAGGAACTGAAACGAGACGAAGCAGCGATTTATATTATGCTATCTATTATTACAATTCTTCAAAGTAAATTACACGTTAATATATTGAGCAATAATATGATCAAGATGCACAAGAAGGGCGGGTTGAATTGTGATAAACTTATCGTTAACCCCTTTAGAGATATGACTTGTTCTCTCAAACACTTATCGTAAGTCAATGTGTAACTAGTTTAAAACTTGTTAATATGAAAAGTACGATTTAGATAAAGTAAGGGTTAGAGAGAGAAACACAGCAATTGATTCCGCTCGATTTTTGTATCGGCTGCTTTTCTGTTCCTAAGGCTTCCGTCTGCTTTTTGTAAAATGCTTCCGTCTGCTTTTCGAAAAAAGCTTCCGTCTGTTTTTTGCTTAGCTTCTGTCTGCTTTTCGTAAAAAGCTTCCGTCTGTTTTTTGCTTAGCTTCCGTCTGGTTTTTCTTTTAGCTTAATCATCTTTAAGAAAATGGTTCCGCTCGCTTTTTTTTAGCTTCCTCATCTTTCGTAAAGTGCTTCCGTCCTTTTCTTTTAGCTTCCGTCTGCCTTTTGTAAAGTGCTTCCGCCTTTTCTTTTAGCTTTAAATCTGCTTTTTCGTAAAATGCTTCAAATGCCTTTTCTTTTAGCTTCCGTCGCTTTTCTTCCTTTCACTGATTTTTCTCATCGTACTACTTTTCATTTGTATATTTCTCTTTGTTGTATAGTTCTCTTTGTTTGTCATCAAAATTATTTAATACGTGAAGTCTGGTTTGACCAACATTCTCCCCCTTTTTGATGATAACAAATACTTGTGAATTAGAGAAATATGAAAAGTATCAAAATATACAGAAGTATTAAGAGATCAGAAATAACTTCTGCTTTTTACAAAATATGCTCCTTTCAGTTGATTCTTCTTTCTGATTCTTCCTTCTCCCCCTATTTGTTATTAATCAAAAAAATCTATTTCCCAATCTGCTTCATCAACTTTTTCAGCATCTTCTTAATTTTCTTCATATCCTTATCAAGTTTCTGAACTTGCTTCTTTAAAGTTGATGATTCAGCTGCAGTCGAGGATTCTGTCTCAACAACTTGCTTTTCAACAATAGCAACTGTTGTTGTATAAGCTTCCTCTTTTGAGACATTTGATTCAATGATTTGTAGGAGAGGTGGAGGAACATATACAGCTTGTTCAGGAATATCAAGATCAAAGGGATCACGTATACGTAGAACAGTGCTTCCAAACCATGGCATAGCTTCTGCAATTGAGTTGATCTCCCACAGAGGTCGATTTCGCAGAATGTTCTGTAAAATAGTATAACAACATTACGAGTTGCCAATCGGTGAGCAATATTGACCCTTCGATAGTGCCTCCTGTGGATCATCTGCTCAGAGCCTCGGTTTGGCTTGATCCTGGATCTTGATAAACGCAGATAGAGGTACCACTTCTTTTCTTTTCACATGCTTCATCAATCAGTTTCACTGCTTCTGCAACCTGATCAGAAGTCATGTCATCCAAGACTGGCTGTGGTTGAACTTTCACTTCATTTTCTCATACTTGAGTTCAAAAAATTTGGTGGTTGTAAATCGTAACACCTTGATCATCAGATCGCCCAAGATTGGATAAGAAGTGAGACGCCTCCAAATGGCTCGTGGATATGGTTCTTTTCAACTCTCTTCATTGATCATAAAAGTTTTTGTAGCCCCTATCTAATGATGTAAAATGCCATTATCATATTCAATCGATTTGAAGAAGGGTTTGACAAATCTTTTGGTTTGTCTCGGATGATAACAGATTTGGTCTTCTTCTCTCAGAATAACCAATCTATGTTCCCAACTTTCTCTTGAAAGGTTAAATACTTGGATGGAACATTGGTCATTACATTCACAACTTTTTAGTAGCCTACGTCCCATAACATGTGTAGCAACTTGTTTATGGACAATTGAAGACCGAAAAGTAGTAAAACTACTTCTTCAAAAATGTATTATTAAGGACATTGTGAGAATCCTTAATATTACCCGTAACAACTTCCACACTATCTTCATGAGCAGCTTCCACATTAGCTTCAAGAAAATCAACAAGATCAACAATAGATCGTTCTAGCCTTGCATTCTTAGACTCTGTCTCTGTTGTTGAAGTTTCTTCTTTTCTTGCACTCATCTTCTTTAACCTCGGTGACCTTTTAGATTGTATTTTTCTTCTCGTGTTCTTCTTTTCTTTTCTTCCACTTCCTTGAGATTGAGTTTCAATCTTTCGAAGGATTGATGACAACGACTTTGTAGCTTTTGATCTCGCCTTCATAATGCTTTGAATGGCTTGATTGTGTGGATTGAGTGGCTTCTTTTTGTCGCACGCTTCAGCTCTGGGTGACCTTTTGCTTGCTTTGGAATGTCACTCGCCAGAGGTTCCCTTTACGTTTAAGTTACCGATTCAAAGAATCGAACACTTCTCGACTTTGGTTCTGAGAATGTGATGTTGTTCCTTCATAGAGGATTTCTTGGTATTGGCTCCCCTCGGTTGTTGGTTTTCTTGGTGCTTCGCTCCTTTTCTATCTGAAAATCTCGCACCCATTTTGGCAATCGATGTTGAATCTATGTAGCTTCTAACAGATACCTTCATCGAACTCCCCAATCCAATCGATGCCGCTTCTCTAAATATTCTTGTCAACAACATCCCATACGGAAGGGTGTTCAGATCCTTTATTGATTTTACCATATAGTTAAAAATCGAAATGGT
The DNA here is from genome assembly GCA_029891385.1 of Erythroxylum novogranatense. Taxonomy (NCBI): domain Eukaryota; kingdom Viridiplantae; phylum Streptophyta; class Magnoliopsida; order Malpighiales; family Erythroxylaceae; genus Erythroxylum; species Erythroxylum novogranatense. The sequence goes on along the minus strand of CM057233.1, from coordinate 28,557,859 downwards.
AAATCTATTGGTTGATGATTCAAGATGAAGGATACATTGTTCATCCAGATAGTGACTGATGTCGTGAACCTATTCTAGGTAACACACGATCCTGAAAGAACCGCGAACAATACCCTTGCTTTTGGTACCAACAAGAGGCTCTCCTTTCATTGGGTTGTTACATCCATAAAGTTGACGAGTAACTTCATCTTCGCTCATCTTCAACTTAGTCATCCATTTCACCATGTTAAAAGGTTGAACTCCACTCCTGGACATTCAAGACTTTCTCCACTAACTCCTTCGTTCTTATAACAGGTGTGTTTCTACATATGACACGATTGTATCGTCCATCGCTTTAGTATTCTTCCGTAACTCATAAACTTCTTTGAGATAGACTTGATCTCGTATTTGAAAGAAGTTTCTCCAACTCGCCGCTATTATCTCCGGCTCTATATCCATTTGTTCCTTTCTTAGTTCTTCAAGTTTACCAATCTTCCCAGCTTGCTCTGGATCAACTCGCAAAATAGGCTTGACATTCATCTTGCTGATTCGATTGAGTAGGAACTTGGTTGAAAAGATTTGAGAGATTTCGAGAAGCGCAATTTCTCGATTCGGTAGAAATCCCAAAAGTCGGTTTGAGGATTTTATGGCAAATTCTAGAACGATTGTACTTCTCGATGATCCGACCTTTTTCCTCTTAAATTTTTCCTTGTGAAAGAAGTTTTAAGTCCGAAACCGCCTAACGCCATTAATTCCACTGCTCCACTGTCTTGTCTTTAAAAAGAAAACCGGATGAATGGTCCGTTAACTCCTCCGTCTGTCTGTCTTGTCTTTATAAAAAAATGATGGATGGTCCGTTAACTCCTCCGTCTGTCTGCCTTGTCTTTATGAAAACCGGATGGATGGTCCGTTAACATCATCATATTGAGGTTCGTCGATTTCTTTAAAGCGATCTTCACTTAGCGTGGGTCTTCAATTGCTTCTTGAATATGTGCTTCTTGAATCTTGAAAAAACGGTTATTCAGCTTGAGTCCAGAATTAACTAAAACTTATGTTTCTTTGTTCCGCCCGATTTTTGTATCGGCCGCTTTTCTCTTAAATCCTTTTCACTTGTAAAGCTTCCGCTCGCTTTTCTTTTATGAAGCTTCCGTGCTTTTTTCTTATAAAGCTTCAAATCCGCTTTTGTTGTAAAGCTTCATCGGTGTTTGCTTCAGCTTGATTTTAACTTCTACTGTTTTTTGCTTCACTGATTTTTCTTTCAATTTGTTTTTTGCTTCTGCGATTTTTCTCGTTCAAATTGTTTTTTGCTTCTCACTGATTTTTCTCCTTCATTGTTTGTTACTTCTCTTGGTCCATCTACTTTTCATTTGTTCATGCGTCTATCTACTTTTCATTGTATATTTCTCTTTGTTTGTCATCAAAATTATTAAATACGTGAAGTGTGGTTTGACTTAACAATCTCCCCTTTTGATGATAACAAATATTTTGATATAATAGAGGAATATGAAAAGTTTCAAATATCTGAAGTATGAGTAAATAAAAAATAATTTCGCTTTCATCTTTCGTCTGCTTTTTCCTTCCAGCTTGATTCTTCCTCATTCTTCCTTCTCCCGCTATTTGTTATTAATCAAAAATTATTTCCCTAACTGCTTCACCAACTTTTTCAGCATCTTCTTAACCTTCTTCATATCCTTATCAAGTTTCTGAACTTGTTTGTTTAGAGTCGACGATTCAGCTGCAGTCGAGGATTCTGTCTCAACAATTTGTTTTTCAACAACAGCAACTGTTGTTGTATAAGCTTCCACGTTTGAGACATGTGTTTCAATAATTTGTAGGAGAGGCGGAGGAACATATACAGCTCGATCAGGAATATCAAGATCATAGGAGTCAAGTATACGTAGATATGTACTTCCAAGCCAAGGCATAGCTTCTGCAATTGAGTTGATCTCCCACAGAGGTCGATTTTGCAGAATGTTGCGTAAAACAATAGAAGAACATTTTAACTTGCCAATCAGAAAAGAACAATACTGACCCTTTCTGATAGTACCTCCCTGTGGATCATTTCTTTGTAGCCTTAGTTTGGCTTGTTCTCGGATCTTGATAAATGCAGATAGAACTTGACTTCTTTTCTCTTCACATGCTTCATCAATCAATTACAGACCGCTCGCAACTGATCCAAGTCATGTCATCCAAAATCGGTTCGGTTGAACTTTCGACTTCAGTTTCTCTTCACGCTGCTCCACAAAATTTGGTGGTTGTAAATCGTACCACCTTGATTATTTATCTCGCCCATGATTGGATAAGAAGTCGACGCTTCTCAAATGGTTACGTGGATATGGTTCTCTTGCAACTCTTTTCGCTTGATCATAGAAATTCTTGTAACCCCTATCCAATGTATGTAGAATGTCAGAATCAAATTCAAGTGATTTGAAGAAGGCTTTCACAAATCTCTTTGGTTTGTCTCGGATGATGAGAGATTTGGTCTTCTTCTCTCTGAATAACCAATCTGTGTTCCCAACTTTCTCTTTGAAAAGTTAAAGATTCGGATGGAACACTAGTCATCACACTTACTACTTTCGAGTAACCTTTTGTCTCATAACATGTGTAGCAATTTGTTTGTGGACAAATGAAGACCGAAAAGTAGTAGAAACTACTTCTTCAAAATTAGATTGTCGGGGCGATGTGTGAGTATCCTTGAGATTACCAAGAATAACTTCGACATTAGCTTCAAAGAATATCACCGTATCATCAGCAGACATTTGTTTAGTATCAACAATGCCTTTTCTTGTCTTGCCTTCTTAGACTTTGGTTTTGTTGTTGGACTTCCTTCCTTTCTCGGACTCATTTTCTTTCGCTTGGTGACCTTTTTAGGTTGCGTTTTCATCTTTCCAGTTCTTCTTTCCTTTTCCTCCGGCTCCTCGAGACCGAAGTTTCAATCATTTTCAAGGATTGATGATGTGGACTTTGTAGCTCTTGATCCTTGTAGTTGAGAATGCTCGATTGGCTTGAGTCTTTGATTTCTTGGCTTCTTTCTGCTTCGTAGTTTTCGCTCTGGGTAACCTTCTTGCTTTCTTTGGAATGTCACTCGGTAGAGGTTCCCCTTTACGCTTCAAGTCACCTGATTCAAAAAATCGAACACCTCTCGGACTTTGATTCCTCGGAATGTGAACTTCTTGTTTCCTTCATAGAGATCGCTTCAGATATGCTCGGCCTCAATCGTTGCTTTCTTGGCGATTCTGCTCCTTTTACGTCTCGAAAGTCTCGCACCCATTTTCGCAATTGATGTTGAATCGATGTAGCTTCTAATAGATATCTTCTGTCTAACTGCCCAATCCAATCTGATGCCAGATTCTCTGAACACTCTTGTCAACAGCATCCCATACGGACTAGTGTTTGTATCCTTTATTGATTTTACCATGTACTGAAAAATCAAAAATGGTAAATCTATTGGGTGATGATTCAGAAGATGAAAAATACATTGTTCATCCAGGGTAGTGACTTGATGTCGTGAACCTAATCTAGGTAACACACAAATACATGTAGACCGCGAACAATACCTTGCCTTTGGTACCAGCCAAGAGGCTCTCCTTTCACTGGGTTATTTTGTCCATAAAGTTGACGACTAACTTCATCTTCGTTCATCTTAAGCTTAGTCATCCATTTCGTCATGTTAGTGAGTCGAACTCCATCCATCGGACATTCACTGACTTTCTCCAGTAACTCCTTCGTTACTATAACCGAGTGTGTGTCTACATACGACACGATTGTATCATCTACTGATTTAGTATTCTTCCAGAACTCATAAACTTCTCTGAGATAGACTTCATCTCGTACTTCAAAGAAGTTTCTCCAACTCGCGCGATTATCTGCGCTCTATATCCATCTCTTCGCTTCGAAGTTGTTCAAGTTTACCAATCTTCCCGATCCTGATCCTGGATCAAGTCGCAAAATAGGCTTGACATTCATCTTGCTGATTCTGATTGAGTAGGAACTTTGCTTGAAGAAATATCACAGAGATTTAAGAGAACTAACAATTTGTGAATTCGGCAGAAATCCCAAAGGTCAGTTTTAGGGATTTTATAGTGAATTCTAGAACGATTCTACTTCTCGATGATTTGACGACTTTTTCCGCTAAAACTCTTTTTTGTCAAAGAAGTTTTATATCCAAACCGTAACGCCTTTAACTCCACCGTCTGTCTTTGTTGTCTTCATGAAAAACCAGATGAATGCCCCGTTAACTCCTCCGTCTATCTGTCTGGTCTTCATGAAAAACCAGATGAATGGTCCGTTAGCATCACCATATTGAGGTTGCGTCTGATTTCTTTAAAGGGATCTTCACTTAGTGGTTTTGTGAAGAAATCCGCCGACCGATATTTTGTTTCCACGAATCGCGACCGACGACTTTTCTCTGAACGTAATCTCTCAAGAAATGATGTCGACTTCTATGTGCTTGACCTTGAATGTTGTATTGGATTCTTTCGTGTCGATGGCGGTGGTGTTGTCGCAGATATTGGAATCTCTTCCTCTTGTATTGAGTAGTCCTCCAATTGATACTTGATCCACAATATTTGTGAACAACAACTTCGGCGGACATATATTCAACTTCGATTGATAATGCAATCGAGCTTTGTCTCTTGCTTGACCATGACACTAGGTTTGGTCCAAGAAAGTGACACCACCACTGTACCATCTTTGTTTCGACTTCACAAAGTTTTGGTTGAATGTAACTTCAGAACTAGAATCACATAATTGACTAATACTTATCAAGTTATGCTTTAGACCATCAACTAATAGTACGTTGTTAATGTATGCATGGGAATTCTTATCCATCTTACGAATGTCTGTTCTTTCTAGTGAATCGAAATCCCATAGATTTACCCTCGGTGGTGTTTGTGAGGAAGATCATGGTTTCTTCTATGCTGGTAACATTTCAGTTTTCTTTTGTTTATTCTATTTCTGTAATCAAATTTCACATTTTACTTTGTTATTTTACAGCTAATTCACTTGAGCTGGATAATTCAAGTGGTGAGGATGACAGGCTTGGTATCAACAAACTCTTTGAGGTACTTGTTCCTTTTAAAGGAGTGCAAAGGTTGATCAGGTTTCACGAGAAGTTCTTTGGAAATCTTCCAGGGTCAACAGTTCTTCTAACTCCATACAGGGAACTAGTGTATCAGATTCTATCCTGAAAATATATGGTGAGGGGCTGCTTTGCATTCTTGAATCCATGAATATGGTTGATCATGAGAAGATGCAAAATATTGCGAGTTTACTTTTGAAACGTTTAGACGTCTATCATTAGACTATGAGCATTTTGCTGAAGGTGTAAAGGAATTCATACACCTCTCATCTAAACTTGCTCAAATAGAGGGGTCTATGGGCGAAGACCTGTGTTTTGAAAAGCTCATTGACATCTATGACAAAGAAGAAGATGCTATTTGACAATGATTCGCCAACACAAAGCAGCGAGAGCTACTTTTGAGGTTTCGAGAACCGCCTTAAGTCGAAGAAAGAAGAAGTATGACGAACGAAAGAGATGCTTCTTGTGCTAGAGAAGCAGGTTAGCTGTTGTGAGGCTAAGACATTGAAACTGCAGGCTTGTGCGGAAGAGTTTGGTGAAGATGCATTGGAGTCAGAGAGAAGCATGGATGCTGCTTATAACGAAATGGTAAAAGCCATGGATCGGGAATAGCGAAGAAACTGCGGTGGAAGCATTAAAGACAGCACTGGAGACATGAAGGGTTCAGCTCCAGGTTTCCAACTATGTTAAGTTGTAATAATATTGTTGATGTAGAATCTGTAATCGTGTATTTATTGAATTAAGTGATGTTGATGTTTTGTGTAAACAAAAATAAAAGCGTGTCGGTTTGTGTTTCCAAGTTCTAGGATGGGCCATTTTAGAATCTTCTACTAGTGATTCTTGCATTATCTGATGAAAGCTAAAGTTCTATCCATTGTAAGTCTTACTAATGACAAAGGTTTGGGTGCATTTCGATCTGTATTTCTCCTTTCCTGTGGTTACCAAATTTTACTGAAATGTCGGTGTCATCTGTGGTGCTCTTCTTCTCTAATTCTGTTCATGTTTGCTTACTTCTTGAATACGTTTTGGCAAGAATCGACATTATTATACCAGTTAGAACATTATTCGATACAAGAAAAACAGTCTTCCGGTTCATACATTTTGGGGTTAGCGTGTCTTTCCTTGCCACAATTAAAAATTATGACGGTCTCACCTATGAATTAAAGCGTTAATCTCTTTTCTCGTGTTTATTTCATGTACTGATGATGGCGGTGTTTGACATTATGCCTATTAATTGAACGCTAATCTACCCGACAGAAGAAATCATGCGATTAAAAAGAAGAGATTTTAAGTCTAAACGACTTGACATAAATGATGTTGATAAAGTACAAATAATGATGAAAACAAGACGAATTTTAAAAGCAAACTCAAGTTGAAAAGCGATGGAAGCAAAACCAGACGGAAAGCGTATTTAAAGTTGTGCAAAAGTAGACGGAGTAAAAGCGATTTATGGAAAGCAGAGGAAAGCAAAGCACGTGTGAATTAAGAATCAGTTTGAGTTAGTTACAAAAGTCAATTGAATAACCGGTTCTTTCAAGATTCAAGCAATCTCTGTTCTCGTCGTCTTCATCTTGCGGAAAACAGAAAATAATTGTAGAAGGTCAATCTGTCAGGAGTAGTACGTGAGAAACCTATTAGCTATGAATTGAAACGTCACTGGCATTTGGCAGGAATTGCCATTATCATAATAGTTAGAAGATTATTGGATACAGAAAAAACAGATGTGAAAGTGATCAAGTTGTGGTTTTTGCTTTTGCTTCCGTCTACTTTTGCTTTCGTCTGCTTTTCAACTTCCGTCTGTTTTCCTTCTCTGGTCCACTTGTCACTTTTCGTCTGCATTTCAAGTTTACGTAAATATGAATTTATTGGCCTAGAAATATTGCCCTTTGGTTTTGATTTTATAATATATTTAACTATGTTGAGATTTAAATCGATTTATTTCAACCGTTCTTCACTGAATGGTTTAGCGAAGCCAGAATCAGGTTAAAAGAGCGTCCAGAGTAACGGCGTTCAGAACAGTAAGTTACACCTGGTAACTTGTGGAACAAGGAAAGTTCTGAAGGGAAAATTTAAGTGTTCAGAATCCCAACGAGTCTAGAGCACACCTGACAAGACCCTTTATATAACCTCAAATCAGAAACGGTTCGAGTACCATTAGCCTTGAGGCGTTTGATCTCTCTGTCTCTCAAAATCCTATCGAACGAGATAACCATTGAAGAACAGAGTATCTGAATCATTTTCAAATCAGAAGCAATGGAAGGAGCTATGATGTATGGAAGGCATGTGGACTTCGAATCTCTACGAAGAGATACAATGGATATCGAACCAGAGATTATTGGAGCCGGTTGGAGAAATTTCTTCGCAGTCCGAGAGGATGTGTATCCAAATCAGGTATTTGATTTTGGAAGTATGCACGATGGTGGAAAAGACTATTGTGTCAACGGTAGACGGAGTTACCATTATTGTTACAATGGACTTAATTGAGAAGCTGACTGGATGTTCAGCCGTTGGAGAAAAGCTTTCTACCAATCCAAAATGGATAACAATGGGCGGTTTAAAGGAAACAGATGTTAGTAAGCAGCTTTATGGAGTGAATGACCCATCGGAAAGGAAGACATCAAGTCCGGTGTCGAAAGCTAGGGTTCTTCATGCGATTCTCATTGCCTCGCATCGTACAAGAATGAGTTCAAGACACTTGGTAACTACCTTCGATGAGCGAAGGCTTATTCTATCTCACGAACCACACACCATTAAATTTACCATTTCGATATTTCATTATATGGTGAAACAAATGAAACATACAACTATTTATCCGTGCGGTATGCTATTGACAAGAATTTTAAGAGAATCGGAATTAGTCTTGGAAGTGGGAAAAACCTCGAGTGCCTGTAAAAGCACTATCAATTTAGTACTATAAATGAATTGACTTGAAGATTCTCAACAGAGAAATGAAGATTACGAGAACAAAGTTAGGAATGACGGGAGGAGTTACTGAAGAAGTCTCCCGCAACAAGTTGCAGATCTCAAGTGAGCTCACACATGCGGATCAATGGAAGGAGAAAATCATGTGGAGGACCTTCGTTGAAAGAGTTTATGCGTCAAGAAGAAGTTAGGCTTGTTCCGAAGATAACAGAAGGTGGGTCAAAAAGGAAAGCAGAGGACTACATCCAATCACCGACGATATGATACTACACTTACGTCTCTAGAACTCGTAGCAGATGATGATCAAGCTTCTTTGCCTTCTGACGCGCATAATGAAGTACAAAGTTTACGTCAAGAAGTCAAAGAACAGAAGGAAATAATGAATCGAATGGAGAAGATGATGACAGACATGCAGGCCAGGATGATAGATATGCAGAAGATGCTGACAGAATTTATGCAGAGTCATCACCGTTAATCGTTTCTTATTATAACAAATAGGGGAGAAGAAGAAGTTGTTATTGTATTCTCTATGTTTTGTTTTTGTTGTCTAATTTGTTATCATATATATATATATATATATATGGGTACGACTTATGCGGATGTCTTCTCTATTGATCATCTTGAAGCTTCTTCTTCTCGAAGATTCGTCCATCATCTTCGCGAAGCTCTCGAAGAACAAGGTAAGAGTCAACTGAATAACTGTTTCTTTCAAGATTCAAGAAGAAAGAATAAATAAGCAGTTACAGACGAAAGTTATACATACAAGTCGAAACTGAAGATTAATTTTTTTGTGAGTTACACAGAATAAGCTAAATTACAATTAAAGGAACAAAAAGTTTGTCCGAAAGACGACTGTACGAATTAGCTGACAACTGTTGCTATTTTTACTGTAAAACTGTTCCAAACATTCTTTTTAAGAAAGTTATATGTTCTTTGCTGGTTGAAATAGATGACGTAAGTTTAATTGTTGTTATGTTCTTGCAATGAAGGATATGATGTATATACGTTAAAGAAGAAGAAGACCGAAGAACAGGGTAGGAATTGTTTGATCGAAGTTAAGAGGAGAAAGGTTTGAAAGTTTAGATATAGAGGTATCGAGGAGGCGTGGGCGATCTTGCAAGATGATAAAGTGAAACAGAAGGATTTGCGTTGAGATAGGTTTAAAATAGTTTACATGTGTAAAGAATAGTTTCAAAGAAGGATTAGTCAATTCAGATACTCCAAGGAATCGGTAATGAAATTTAAAGCGAGTTGGAAATGACATCAAGTGAACTGCTTTAAATAAAGAAGAACAAGAGGAAGTTAAAAGAAACAAACATAATTTGTGCGAAGAGAAACCGAGAAGAAAACGAAAGCAAGAAGCGGGCGGTCATTTGAATCATCATCCATATTACGAAGAAGAATCTTTGTTATCTTCGATGATAATTTTGTGCAAAATCTTCAACACCTTGGTTGATTGTCATTATTTGGCGAAGGTGTTGAAGACTTTTCAGTAGATCATCTGTCAGGAATGTTTGCAGGACACTCATCTTAATGATGATAGTTGCCAACCCCATAAGGAAGATGACATGGTGAGTGGCAGCGGTTCAAAGAAATTAGATGATATAATAGAAACTCCATCATCAGGAACTGAGTAAGATGACGTTGAGGATTTTCCAGATACCAGTGTATTGAAAAAAGATTGGAAGTATAGGAGTTCTGATCCAGAAGATCTAATTATTGGAGAGACTCACAAAGAAGACGAAGCTTGGATTTTATCGATGCAAGAGAAAAGCAGAGGAGTTGAAAAATACATGAAGTTGAAAAATAGACGAACTCGTAAAAAGCGATTTAAGTTGAAAAATAGACGAAGTCAGAAAAGCAGACGAAGTATGCGAAGAAATACAAACATAGACGAAGTTGACAGCACACACGAAGCTGAGAACGCAGACGAAGTTCACAACACCGACTAAGTTTACAACACAGACGAAGTTAACAACACAGACGAAGTTAACAACACAAATGAACCTGACAAAGCACACGGAAGCATATGCAAGAATGAGTTTGAGTTAGCTACAGACCTCCACTGAATAAGCATTTCTTTCAACATTAAAGAAGAAAGAATGAAGAAGCAGTTAGAGACAAAAGTTTTAAATACAAGTCGAAAGTTATGAGAATCGGGTTTTTCCTATTACGACGAGTATCTGTAGCAGATTGGGCGTCTGATTGCGGCGTACATTCGCTGCTACTGACAGGCTTATCCATTTGTGACGGCAAGTGGTATTCAGCATCGGGAAACCTTTTTTCGAGACATAGTTTAGCTGATGAAGAAGATTCAGGATTTTTTCCTGAAAATATCAAAAATCAATATATATTAAGCAAGCGATATAAGGGGAGATGAATTGAAACTAAATGGCACATCTGAAATAATTAAAGATGATGTTATAGATAAAATCAAGATAAAGTAAGAATAAAAAGCACCGAGAGTGGTGAACCGAGCTCATTGTAGTTCATCGACATCAATTTTCGGCGATAAACAACGATAAATCGTTGCACCGACTGCGCAGACCGAGTGTTCATCGGCTTCACGTGGAGAAGAAAGGTATCGCTTTTCAATTGTCGTAGACTTTCTCAAGGAAGATCCATGTTCTTATAACGGAGAAGAAAAATGTCCATTGTCGATGAAATAACTAGTTGAAAATATTTGGTGATTAAACTGAAATGTACATGAAAGAAGGAAGGAAAATATAACCTCATTGTAATATTTCATTGCTTCAACGGCGTTAAGTTTAATAGTTTCTCAATGAGGTCGCCAAAATAGAAGCCGTTATAGTTCGGTGTCATCGGTCAAATCCATGTCGTATCGGCATCTGCTCAATAAAGTAAGAATAGTAGGGTAGGCAAAAAAGTAGTGCAGGCGACATGGAAGTAAAAAAGTCATGCGAAAAATATGGAATAGACACGAAAGGAATAAGCAACAAATCGAAGATTGCAAATAGAAGGCAGAAACCTTGGCTCTTGCATGCGTTTTCTCTGATAATTACAAGTAAAGAGAACTCCAGATCAAAGAAATTGAGACCTAAGCATTTGTTGCATGCCATATACCAAAATTTTTGTAAAATGTGCTGAAAGGAAATTTTGGCTTCAATCCATGATATCTAAGGAAAAGTTGATAACAATGTTCAGAGGAAGAAGTTTCAAATTCAATATGTCACTGGAATATGCAGATGTGATTACCTTAGGGGTAGAATCTAAAGACATGATCTTGGTGATATGCTGGTGAGATCCAGAAGATATACGGGGATTATATGTAAAGTAAGATTTTCCACTGACGAGGTTTTTGATGTGGTTGTTATTTCGTTGTGCCCTGTAACATAATATTTATATAGGCGACAAAAGAAAGACATTTTAAAATTCCTATATAATTTGTAACAAAATGTTAGAAAGGTTGTACGTAACATAATGGATTACCAATTTTGAGATCGGCAACTTCTTATATGGGTGGCTCAACGAGGATGGTGAGTCGAACCACGTTGACAATGCAACGACTAACATTTCAAAATGATTTTTTAGATAGAATGAAAAGGACGAGTAAGATATGTTATTATGAGCAAGGAACAAATACCGTTAAAGAAATTAACTTTGAGATTCGTGCAAACAATAATGGATGAGAGTGAAGTAATTCCATAATCTTCGGCCTCGTTCTCAACAAAACAATTCCAAAGCGATAGTATAACTGCTTGTTCCTTAAAAAAAACAAGAGATAACGAGAAGATGTAAAATTTGTTCATCTCTGACACAAAATAGTAACAAAGATACAGAGTGAGAATTACTCTTTATTTATGATAACAAATTTTTGGACAGTTGAAGCTTTTCCGTCTCTGACGACATCTTTTTTCCAACACTTCAACGATTTACTGCTATAATATCTATCATGTGTTAAACATTAATGTAATCACAAAGTGGAAAGTATTTTGTAAGATTGTATGAAAAAATATATTAAGCATCTAACCAACAGATTTTTGCTTGTCGTCCACATAATCCATAAGACTTTGGAAAGGCGTGAAGTTGAAAATCAGAGGGATGATTGCATCGTCTTGTGTGACAGGTTCGATGACCGTGCGACTTGTGAGAATCCACTGTATGTTCAAATTTTCAGTTTGATACTTTGAAGGGAATTGATTTGACAATTGCATTAGAAATGATATATTCTTGACACGGCTGTAAGATGTCTCCAATTCTTTGTATATCATTGTTGAATATGATACCCTCAACTTGCGATCCCTGTTAATTATAAAGAAATTATTGATAGGTAAGTTGATAAAATGTGAAAGGAAAAAAGTGTAATTGATATACCTGAGAATCGCAGAAGACAAACTTTTGTCTTTTAGTCGGTGAATTAACCGAAGCAACGACCTGTTGTTTTTGTTGGACCATCACTTGACAAGACCATGATTGCGCTCCAGGCAAAATATTCTTCATCAATAAACGATTATCCATGCTGAAAGAAAATGTTGGATGGTCAAGCGAAGACAAATAATTATGCCTATAAAATCAAATCATGTGAACTGAGACAACAAACAAATAATATACCTTGTCTTGTGAGGAAATTTGATGTTTTATTATTTGACTAATTCAAAAATTTCACGGAAAACAATATTCCTTGTCTTTTTTTCGAAGTCTAAAGATTGAAAAGTTCCAGGAATAATAAGAACTTTAACTGATTCAGGAGTTCGCGCCCTTGACAGAGCTACATATAATTGTCCGTGTGAGAATACAGGTTGACGGAGATAAATTCCAACATGATCAAGTGTTTGACCTTGGGATTTGTTTATAGTCATTGCAAAACACAGACGAATTGGAAATTGTGTTCTGATAAAAGGAATTCCATTTTTTTCGTTCTCCGGAGATTGCAAGGGAATCTTAGGTATAAAAATGATTTTTCCTTTGTGAGGTCCAAAAACAATTTCAGCTGAAATTGTATGATCTTTTAGCTGTCTGCATATCAACCTTGTTCCATTGCATAATCCTTCCGTTGGATTTAAATTTCTCAGAAGCATAATTGGAGAGCCTTCTTTCAGCAAAAGTTTATGAGGAGGTAGTCCTTTAGGGTTCAAAGAATCGAGAAAATCTTGATAATCGACTTGATGTCCGCGATCAACCGTCTTGTCAAAACTCACATATGAATGCAAATCTCTGTTAATTTTGAATCATGATGTCATTAATTTCATCAACACAATTATTCGTTGGACATAGCACGATCCGCTTATCATCGATCTGGGTTGGATGAATATAAGCTTAGTCGGGAAAACATTTTCCAAGTAACCTAGTAAGCACAATCAGTATATTAGGAAAGTATAATCGTAATGCAAAAAAGATTAGTATGTAATTTAATGAAAAAGAAGCAACCTATGAACAGATTCATCCTTGTTGTCATAAGGAATAATGAGTTCATCTGGTAAACATATTTGATCTTGTTCATCCATTGGTTGAGCCTTCTCAACCCATGATAAGAAATCACAAAATGTGGATTTGAGATAGCTCTCATATTTGTCGTTAAACGAGTTTAGAGATATCTTGCGATATGTGAATTTAGAAGACTTGAATCAATGAGTTGTTGTTTCGTTGCTTGGTGAATAACTGGCAATGTTTGGCGAAAGTCACCACCAAATACAACAATTTTACCTCCAAAAGGCTGATCAGAGTTCATTATATCTTGTAGTAAACCATTAAATGCTTCGATGGCTTCTCGTTTTGCCATGGAAGCCTCGTCCCCATAAAATAAGGCTGGATTCAAATATCAATTTTGCAACACTGCTTTGTTTGCTCAACTGACAAACTTTTGCTTTGATAAATCAAGGGGATTTAAATCTTGAGTGAGTACATCCTACCGCCCGGAAGAATTGACGCAGCAACGCCTGATGTCGCCACTGCTATTGCAATGTGTCTCTGTGATCGTAAATTTGCAAGAAGAGCTCGATATAAGAAAGTTTTACCTGTTCCCCCGGGACCATCGATAAAATAACTTGCACTCGTTGAAGTGAGAATCGATTTCATTATTAAATCAAATACGTGCTTTTTTTGGCTGTTTAGTTTTGATTGTAATAAGAAGTCCTGCTCATCAATCTCTATATTCATCTCACTTTCTACCTCCTTATTTTGCCACCGCGATAATCAATAAGAAATTCATGTTCGATGAAATGATAATCACCAAGCTTTTTCCCATTTGTTCCGGAGATTTATTGATATCTTGAAGAGCCATTTTGTAATATCATCATATGTATACGTATTAGAGGATGAATAAGCATATAGGTAGTCGAGCAGGTGGTGGTCTCGAAGTTTCCCGAGTTCCCTAAGATTTGCGGTGAACAATAGAACAAGAGTGTAGCAAATAACAATCGAGGATGTTGGCATTTGAAATATGACAACTTAAGTCAAGTGTTTGTTGTATATAAGAGTCGATGCTAGCAATCTTAATTGCGATCGGATCCACAAATACAGATTCACCTTTTCACCATCAACAGCTAACAAGTTGTCAAACGGCGTTGGTCCTCTAACATTCTGAGCAATAATCTCAAGTAATACCTTTCTCCTTCTCGAGGGTCAACGGTGACTAATCGTCCTATCACTTTTCTCCGCTTTCTTTCCGACCACGCCCTTGTTTTTGATTCCAAACAAAATGTTGAGGAAATCCGATACGACATTTCATTTCTGCAGCCTTTTGATTTGTTGAATTGGTCCAAAAAAATTCCGTAAGCATTGTTTTGGAGAAGTCAAAATTCCTCAATAAATAAGACAAATTAGCATCTTTAGCGAAGGAAACAGATTGTTGATCTGGAAGGTGAACTTGGAGTATATAGATGGATGGATTAATCTCGCAAGCGGAATTCATATATGCGCCATAAAGCTTCGGGGGGTGAAATCCAACGGCCTTCTTGGAAATTTGTGATTTCGTCAATATCAGACCTGGTTTCTTGGTCGTTGACGCTAAAGTTGACAAGGTCGTGGCCCTTAAATACATATTTGTATAAATATTTAACAAGCTTCACAGTGGAACATATTTCAACATTAATGTGGCAGTCAAGCAACATCAGAAGGTACGGGTTATGAGGAACCACCCATCTATTATCAACCTCATGTCTGGATATTTTAACTTTTCTTCCATTATCTCTACGTCTATAGCACGGATAACTGTCTTCGCCATGGACAGTGAAAGGAGTAAAATCCTTGGGGTAATGACTTTTGCATACACCATTTCTCATGCAAGGGCACTGCTTGTTCATAAAACCACAAGGACCGTGGATCATGTGCTTAATGACAAGAGAATATAATCTGGAATTATCATCAGGATTAGGTATTTCAACTGATATGATTTGATCATAGGAATCTGGATTCAACAGCTTAAATTGTGGTTGAAGTATTAGAAGCAAGTGAGCATGAGGGAATCCACGCTTTTGAAATTCAATTACGTAAACAAATGCGGCAACATCTCCAAATATTCCTTTTTTGATCAAGTGATTTTTCAGAATTTCAAATTTCGCCCTGAACACTCTGCACAATAAATCTGGTCTCTCTTGTGCTTTTTCATGGAATTTAAGATTCTCTTGTATTTCCTTCCACATAGGGTTGCAAGTCATAGTGAGAAAAAAATCTGGTTTGCCATATTTTTGCACCAGAGCCATTGCATCTAGATAGCGCCGTTTCATGTCCTTGGGCGATAAATGAAGTGGGAGGACAACTTCACGACCAATTGTAGAAGCTTCAGTTTGACCAATATTAACGCCATCTAAAACACCGCAAAATTTCGATCGTATTTAGCTTCTGTTTTTCCTATGGAATTCAAGCCGTGATGTTTCAATCTTTATATAAGAACCAACAACGAATTGTTGTAGTAGTCTTAAGCTGTGGATAAGCATGGATTCATCATAACTTCTCATTTGAAGTCGATGGCAGTAATACTCTCTCGCAGATACTACGCCATGTTTGCAGTCCGGTCCTTGAGTAATTAGTAATAGTAAGAAAAAAATGATAAATTAGTTTTGCCCAATTAGACAATATGTCGGAACCAAGGTAATAAGCGCATAACTAACCTATGTTTTCGAGAGCAAATAATTCAATTTGCTTGAGTAAAAGTGTTTAAAGGAGCACCGCTTGTTTGATCGTAACCATTGGTGCTTTGTTTGTTTGAGAATTTAACCGCTTAATGCGAGGATGCCATCCCGATTCACCCGTGGAAATGTAGTGGGTATTGAGGCGGGTCGTAGCATGCATAATAAGATTGAATTCTATAGCTCAGACACGAGGATCAGAGACTTGG
Organism: Erythroxylum novogranatense; assembly: GCA_029891385.1. Lineage (NCBI taxonomy): Eukaryota > Viridiplantae > Streptophyta > Magnoliopsida > Malpighiales > Erythroxylaceae > Erythroxylum > Erythroxylum novogranatense. Next base: position 28,541,582 of record CM057233.1, on the reverse strand, counting down.
ATATGAGGAGATTTATCATCTTGTTCATCATCGGGCCATCCATATAGCATTTACTGGGATGCGGTTGGAAGATTGTAAACGCTACCGATCAAGACCCGGATAACATCTCAGAACAATCTGGTGATTTTCAAGGGAAGGAATATCTTTAAGACGGCGAAAGAACCTAGCATAAGGGTTATCTTGAAGAATTGTCATAATCAGCTTCAAGGTACTTTCACGAAGTTTATCACAACTGCCGAGCCTTTGTTGTAGTTCTTCATCGGTATCAAAGAAATAAAGTTGGATTCCAGATACTTTATTGCTTGTCAACACTAAACTGTCAAGGAAATGGTAAACTTGTCCTTGAACACGGAATGTATAAACTCCCATTGTGTTTTTTGTTAGCTCACGATCATATCTGGCTCCATAGGAAGTGAAAGCTACATTGTTATTATATGTACGAACATTCTTTCTGAAATGTTCGGATTCTTCGTCGCTATTTAGAAACAAAGACTTTAAAGCATAAGGCATCTGAGGAGCAATAATAGAAATTTGTCCTGACGAACAACAAAACAATGGAGATTCAAGGTAAAATCGTTTTGCGTTACAATATTGACAATCTTCAACAAAAGGGAGCTGTTCAGCTTCAACAGGTAAGAAGTTAGAATATAAAGGTGTCAGCGGAGTGCGGACGACAGATCAAATATCGTTCTAAGTTATTTTGATGCCAAAGAAATTGCTCTTGAATGATTGATTGACAAAGGGATGCAAAAGGCAAGCTTCTAAGAAAAGGAAATGATTGTAGAAGACACATCGGGAAGAAACGTAAAGGCAAACAACGATAGTAATTTCAAGAAGAAAATAATTGTAGAAGGTCAACTGTCCCCGAGTAGCACGTGTATAATAATTTTATCACCTATGAATTGAAACGTCGATCTCTCTTGTGGTGCTCTTCTTCTAATTTACGCTCATGTTTGCTTACTTCTACAATATGTTTTTAGCGTGAATCGACATTATTAGACTAGTTAGAAGATTATTCCATACAAGAAAAGCACGCCTTCGGTTCAAACATTTTGGGCGTTACTACTGTCTTTCCTTGCCACAAGTAAAAATTATGACGGTCGACCTATGAATTAAAACGTTAATCTACTTACGCGTATACTTACGCAATACGTTCTTTGGCGGTGTTTGACATTATCGTATTAATTGAAACGTCAATCCAAATGACACAAGAAACTTCGCGGTTTAAAAGGAAGAGATTGTTAAGTCAAAACAACTTGACATCAATGATTTCGATGAAGTACAAATAATGATGAAAAAGGAGACGATGAAAACAAGACGGAAGTTCAAAAGCAAACACAAGTTGAAAAGCGATTGAAGCAAAACCGGGCGGAAGCAAAAGCGATTAAAGTTGTGCAAAAGTAGACCGGAGTAAAAGCGACGGTCAAAAGCGCATTTAAAGCAAACCACGTGTGAATTACGAATCAGTTTATGACCTATGAATTGAAACATCAATCTCTGTTATGGTCCTCTTCTTGTCTTTGTAGTCCTCATTTTGCTTATTTCGAATAGGTTATTGGCATTTGGTGGAATCGAGATTATCATAGCGATTAGAAGATTATTGGATACAAGACAAAGAGATGTGAAAATGATTCATACATTTTGGGAGTAACCGCAAATGCGTGCGACGATAAAATTTCGTTCTAAGTTATTTTGATGCCAAAGAAATGGCCTGAATGATTGATTGATAAAGGGATGCAAAAGCCGAGCTTGAAAGAAGAGCAAATGATCGTAGAAGGTGAACACGCCACGAAGAAAAGTAAAGGAAAACAATGATAGTAATTTGGAAGAAGAAAATAATTGTAGAAGGTCAACTTTGTCCGAGTAGGGCGTGTATAATAATTTTATCAGCTATGAATTGAAACGTCGATCTCTACTCGGTGCTCTTCTTCTCTAATTACATTCATGTTTGCTTACTTCTTCAATACGTTTTTGCGGTGAATCGACATTATTATACCAGTTAGAACATTATTCCATACAAGAAAAGGTGTCTTCTTAATCTACGCCTGGTGTTTACTGCAATACGCTATTGGAAGTGTTTGACATTACCTATTAATTCAACGTCAATCTACCGATGAAGAAATCTCTGCGGTTAAAAGGAGGAGATTGTTAAGTCAAAACGACTTAACATAAATGATTTCGATGAAGTACAAATAATTATGAAAAGGAGACGATGAAAACAAGACGGAAGTTGAAAAGCAAACACAAGTTCAAAAGCGATGGAAGCAAAAGGCATTTAAAGTTGTGCAAAAGTAGACGGCGGTAAAATGCAGACGATGCAAAATGAGCGAAACCAAAGCACGTGTGAATTACGAATCAGTTTGAGTTAGTTACATAACTCAATTGAATAACATGTTCATCAAGAATCAAGCAATCTGTTATGGTCGTCTTCCTCTTGCGAAAAATGAAAATAATTGTAGAAGGTCAACTTTATCGGGAGTAGCGGTAAGAAATCTTTCACCCATGAATTGAATCGTCAATCTACATTATGGTCCTCTTCTCTTTGCGATCCCGATTTTGCTTACTCGAATACGTGATTGGTATTTGGCGAATTGACATTATCATACCGCTTAGAAGATTATTGCATAGAAGAAATACGGATGTCAAACTGTTGTGTCAACAATTAAGCAATCTCTGCTCGGTCGTCTTCCTCTTGCGAAAAACATAAAATAATTGTAGAAGGTAAACACGTCAAGTAGCGGTAAGAAATCTATCACCTATGAATTGAAACGTCAATCGTGTTCGGTCCTCTTCTTTTAGGTCCTCATTTTGCATACTTGTGGAATACGTTATTGGTATTTGGCGGAATCGACATTATCATACCGGTTAGAAGATTATTGCATAGAAGAAAAACAGCTTACGAGTCATTCATACATTTTGGGGTTACGGTGTATTTCCTTGCCACAAATAAATCAATATGACGGTGTCGAGAAGTCTTATCACGTATGAATTGAAACGTGAATCGTGTTACGTTTACTTCAACACGCTATTGGCGATGTTTGACATTATTATAAGCGGCTAGAAGATTGTACCTATTAATTGAAAACTCAATCTCGCGAGAGAAAAAATCTATCTGAGCGGAACCTATTGAATCGCATGTTAAGTAAAAACGACTTGACATATATGATTTGAATGAAAACAAACGAACAAAAAAGACGGAGAATGCGAAAGCATAAATAATATGTTAACCGACTCTTATTTATAACCTTCGTGTTCAACCGCTTGTCCACCCATCTGTAGTAGCATTGTGCGAGAAATTTAGACATAAAAGACGATATGTTCAGCCATGCAAAGGACGTCTTTAAATAAAGAAGACGAAAAGAATAAAGAATTCAAGAAAAGTGTCAGCCCAAAATATTTTTTAAAATTAAGCATGATTAGATTGATTAACTAAGTTAAGTTAGCATTATTTTGGAATTCATGTGGGTAGATGGATGATGTAAGTTTAAGTGAGATTATAGCATGTTGAGAGTGGAGTGGATGACTTGAGAGGTTTAGAAGATAAAGAAATATGTTAGGAATCCAATGCTTCAAGAATCGGGTCATTTGAGCTCTATAGCTCAAGTTATCCCGAAAACACCGATCTATGCACGAATTGTTTTCTTTCACTGATTTTATTTCAGCTGATTTTCGCTTCAGTGATTTTTGCTTCACTGATTTTTGCTTCACTGATTTTCGCTTCACTTGCTTTTTGTTTCAATGATTTTCCTTCAAATTGATTTTTGCTTCAATGGTTTTCGCTTGTGATTTTTGTTTCACTGATTTTCTGTTCAATGATTTTGTTTCACTGATTTTCGATTCACTGATTTTCGGTTCAGTGATTTTTGTTTCAGCTGATTTTCCTTCAGCTGAATTTTTTTTCAGCTGATTTTCGCTTCATCTGATTTTCTTTCAGCTGATTTTCGTTTCAACTGATTTTCCTTCAGGTGATTTTCTGTCCAGTATAAGTGGAGACGTTAGTCAAGTGTTTTGGGCATAGTTAGAGGCCTAATCTCATTTTTCAGTCTTCATGAGAGTTGTATATCTAGATGTACAAATGCATGAGTTAATGAAAACAGATTACATCGTCTGTTTTTGTTCGCAGTCTCGCTTTTAAATGCCTTTATGTCTTCGTCTCACTTTTGTATACTCGTCAGATTGTTAACTTCGCTCTACTTTTGAACTCCGCTTATATTTTAAACTTCGTCAACTTTTAAACTCCGTCTATATTTAAGACTTCGCTCTACTTTTTCAATCCATCGATTTTGAACTTCGCCTACTTTCTCAACTCCCATCCCAATACACACGTAGTAGATTATGGGGTCCAAAACATGTCTTTAAAGTACTTGCAGAGGACAAGGTAAAATTAGTTACTTACTTTCTATATGAGATTTTTCACTTGTGTATCGATATTATCTTGAGAAAATATAAATTGCAAAGCTTTGAACTTATGGTCCATTATCGTCAGATAAATGCCCGCTTAAATCTGCCTTTATGTCTTCGTCGACTTTTGTATTCTCCGTGTGTATTGTTAACTTGGTATACTTTTTCAACCCCTTTATATTTTTAACTTCGTCAACTTTTTCAAGTCCATCGATTTTAAGTTCGCCTCTACTTTTTAAGTCCGTCTATATTTAGAACTTCGCCAACTTTTTCAATCTGCAGCGATTTTTAACTTCGCCTTTTCCCTTCTTCGCCCGTTAGAGGTGAGAAAAGCGACGATTGAAAGCAAAGCAAAGCAAATCACCTCCAATTAAGAAGCCGACGATAGAAGAAGCAAATCACCTCTCAATTAAGAAGCGAGACCATAGAAGTGAAACGATGAAAGTAAGATATCTTGAAAAGTTAAAACCCGATGCCTTTTGATTAAATGCCTTTTATCTTCGCTTTTTCTTCAGATCGTCTCGCTTTTAAATGCATCTTTATGTCTTCGCTCACTTTTGTATTCTCCGTCTGGATTGTTAACTTCGCCTACTTTTTCAACTCCGGTTATATTTTAAACTTCGCTACTTTTTCAACTCCTAAGATATTAAAAACTTCGTCTACTTTTTTCAACTCCTATTATATTTTACACTTCGTCCTGCATAGAGGTGAGAAAAGCGATTTATGGAAAGCAAAGCAAATAACCTCCAATTCGAGGCGAGACGATACAGTGAAACGATCAAAGTGAGATATTGAAAAGTGAAAACACATCAAGTAAGACATAAAGCGTAAAAGTTGCAAGAATCAAACTAAGACATAAAACTTAATGGGATAGATTGCATGCTCGTCCATCCCATTCGCTCTTAATATATATACGTAATAAAACTTTTCAAAGCTGCAGCCTTCGTAGTTATATGGACAAAGACTGACGATGAATCTGCTCATATCCAAGTCTGCACTATGACTTCTTTGTTGAACGATCCATTTTCGATTAAAGCGTATGATTCCCGGTGATAATCGTAAAACTTCGCTTTCACGAGAGGAGTTCGTTTCGACATGAGAAAATATATGTACAAGGAAAGAGGATGATGGTGGTGAAGTAACAGCTTTGCAATTTATGATAAATCTCCTCATAGCCAAGTCTGGACTACGCTTCTGCGTTTGGGGGCACTCTTTTTCAGAAGTCTCGACTACGCATTCTTTATTCGAGCCATCTGTGTTACAGATGGCAACATGAAAAATCTCCTCATATCCAAGTCTGTTGTAGCCCTCGAAAACATCTCAGACACACCAAAACCTCCGACGTGCGGTTGGTGAAAACCTTAAACAAACTTATGCTTCAAGATTACGCCTTCTTCACGGTGAAGTAGCGAGCTTTGCAATTTATGAAGCTACAATATCGATAAATATCCTCATATCCAAGTCGCACTACAAGAAAAATAGCCAAATACGGAAACTCATCAGCAAAAAAAAAACCTTATGCTTCAAGACTACGCCTTCACGGTGAAGTAGCGACTTTGCAATTTATGAAGCTACAATATCGATAAATATCCTCATATCCAAGTCTCGCACTACAAAAAATAGTCAAATACTAAACTACTGTACAAACAAAAAAAATCCTAAAAGAAGATTTACAAGTAACAAAGGACAAAAGCAACATGAAGCAACTCTTTCGACAAAGAACAACAAATCCACAAGAACGAATCAAACAATAGTTATGACAACCACGATAATCGACAGTAGATAAGAGAGGATAAGAAAACGTTAAGAAGATTTACAAGTAACACGGCGAAACCTAAGACCAACTGAAACCGTAACTTGTAAATCTTCTTTACGCAGCTCATCTTCTCTTATCTACGTAATACTGTCGTGGTCATCGCAATATTGTTCTGCGAAAAGTATCGGTGTTCACCAATCAACAACAACAACAAGGACAACAGAACAGAGGAAACCACCGATACTCTTTCGACAACAACAAATGCATACGACAACACGAACGGAGGAAACCATCGATACTCTTTCGACAACAACAAATTGGAGAAAGCGAGGAACGCAAGGGCGTAGAGGAAAACAAAGAGAGAGAAAGGACACAACATGAATGAAGAGATATGAACACATATAAGCAAAGACAGGGCACGATTGGCGATCGTCACAGGGTCGCTGACAAAATATTACAATGAAGATTGCGCTCAAGATTGAAGATTGTGTCAAGATTGCGTGTATATCGCGCAAGAAACAACATTCAATAAACAGTCTGGATTAAATAAATGGACGAAGAAGGAGATCTGACTGAATATAGGCCGTCAGATTACATGAAAAAGCAGAAAATGTAAATCGCTGGATTAAATGGACGAAGCAGATCTGACTGAATATAGACCGTCAGATTAAATGAACGAATGGGATGGATTGCATGGTCGTCCATCCCATTCGCTCTTAGTATATATACTTAATTAAGTAGGGAAAGAAAAGTTGCTTTATGTAAGGAAAGGGTTTGAAAAATGTTGTCTTTTACGACAATCAAAACATCATCAAAGTGAAGATCGCAAAAAATTATCATGAGCTATAGTAACTTGTTTTATATTACTATTTTAGTCCAGCTTTGTTCGTTCAAAGCATACACGTTGACCATAATTGTTGAATATAGGTACGTGCCGGTTAGATCATAATTGGTATGAAATAAATGTTTGATCATGTCAGGTTTAAATATTGATTGGTATCAGTTTATTTCTGATTGCATTGATTGGTATTTAAAATATTGGTCAAATATTAGTTGATATGAACAATTTTAAAAAATAGGGTGTTTTTTTTGCAAAATTTTCAAAAATTTTCAAAATTTTTGAAAAACTTCCTCCCTTTTTATACCATTCCTCCTTTTTTTCAAAAAATTTAATTAGTTATTTTCTTTATTTCAACTTGTATTATTATTGTGATTTTTAAATTTTGTTTTAAAATAATAATAAATATTTTTATTACTAATAATAATTATAAATTAAATAAAACTTTAAAATAAATTATTTTTAAATATTTTAAATTATTTTATATAATAGTTATTAATAAGTATTAATAAAATATTTTATTTTAAAATAAATAATTTAAAATTATTATTTATAAACCAATATTTATTTTATATATTTTTAATTATTAAATCAAAATTTATTTGAAATTTATGTATTTTAAAATATATTTTAAATTTAATTATGTTTATTAATAATTATTAAATTAAATTTATAAATTAAATTAAAATTTGATTATTATTTATTATTATAATTTTTGTAGACAAGTTAAAATATACAGTTCAATTATATAATATAAGAATGAACTATTTTGTAATTTAAAAAAGGACAAAATTATATAAAATAGTGCCTAATATTAACCGATACTGGTATAATATCATGCCATAATCCAATCCAGTACCACCAAGTCTGATACAGTAATCATAACATTAATCCAAACTATCCCGTAAAACCATTATTTGCTTAACGTAGTTCCAGTTAATTACAGGTATACGGTTGCTCCCTTCTACTCCCACCATTAATCAACATTTATTACCTGGATGGTGCAAGAGAGAAACGATTAACAAGCGTTGTTGATGTTGAGTTTGGCTCTTTGTTGTCCCATATTGGTTGGGGACAACATTTGAGGCAAGACTCTTTCCTATAAAAGGAGGTGGCTACCTCCTTGTTTAGAACACCAAAACTAAGTCAAAGATTTGTAGTACAAATTTGACTCTAGTTAAATTCCTCTTTTGAGGTGTGAGTTGAAAATTTGTCTTGTGTATTTCTTTGTGAGTATGTTGGTGTATTGAGGGATTGAGTGAAAGGAAAAATTGTGTGAATGTAAGATTTTTTCACATAGTGGATTTTCTTCTGCGTCCGTGGTTTTCTCCGGTTTGGGAGTTTCCACGTAAATTCTCTTGTGTTGTTATTTTCGATATTTTGTCTATTATATATCCTTGGTGTGGGTTTGAAGGTCTAAATTCCTAACAATTGGTATCGAGCCAAGGTGTGTTTTTCTTGAAAATTCTAAGTATGCTCTGGTCGCAGCTTTTGATCGATCTTCCACATCGAAAAGATTTTCTTGAGAAAGGTTCATTCGGTGCGTGGAGTTTTGGTGTGGTAGTGTGGTAGTACATGTCTAGGAAAGTTTTGACTAAGGAAAGACTTGGTATTTAAGCGTGTCGTTGTGACCCACCTCTCTTTCCCGAAACTTTCCCGTGTACTATTCATTCTACGTTAAAATTCATCAAGGCGAGGAGCACAAGAAAATGTCGAAATAAGGCTTTGAATCCTCTTAGATTTGAGGTGGAGAAATTGATTTAAAAATCAATTTTGGCTTGTGGCAAATACAAGTCAAGGATATTTTGATTCAATCGGGTTACACAAGGCATTGAAAGGCGAGCAAATCCACGATAGCGATGACAGCAAATCTAGTATGAGCGATGAAGATTGGGAGGATCCGGATTTGAGAGCGGAAGTGGGATACGATTGTGTTTAGCTAAGAATGTCCTTGCGAATGTGCATGGAATATCTACAGCAAAAGAGCTCGGGAAAAGCTCGAGGAGTTGTATCAAACAAAGGGTGTCTCAAATCGGGTGTACTAAAGAAGCGCTTTCATACATCATGCGGATGAGGGAAGGTACTACAATTTCAGATCATTTAAGTGTTCTCAATGGGATCGCCTCGAACTAGAGGCAATTGAAGTTCGTATAGATGATGAGGATCAAGCTTTGAGACTTATCTGGTCTCTTCCACCTTCATATGAACACATGAAACCGATTTTGATTCATGGGAAGGAGAAGATAGTTTTTTCTGAAGTTGCCGGAAAACTCTTTTCAGAAGAGAGAAGACTGGGTGGTGGAAATGTTCCTGAAAACTCAGCTTTGATGGTAGCTGGATATCGGAAGAAGAACTCCATGAAGAAAAATGTAGTTTGCTGGAATTGTGAACAATCTGGACATGTGAAGAAAAATTGTCCGAGAGGTAGAGCGGGTTCGGCAAGAGGCTCTGGGTCAGTTAATGGAGAGACTGACAATGTCGCTAACTTTGTCTCCATGGATGATGATCTTGCTCTCTAAGAAGAGGGCATGTACATCCTCATGGCATGCCGCTAATCCCAAAGTTGTCATGATAGAGGATGTGTTACTGTTAGCGGATTCACAAGTTTGCACACGGGCATTGGTTTGGCATTAATGCAAGGTGTGTGGTGGAATTTATGTCGATGGCTGATGAACTTCCAGGAAAGCCAAACATGGGAGTTGCACCATAATTTTTCAGCAAGGTTATTTTCGACATGTGCCGAAGTAGAAGACTTAGAATTGGTTTATTCTGAGTGGGTATGCTTTTATGGTGGAGCATGATGCTGTGAAGCATGATAATTCTCTGCATTGAGAGTTATGTTATTTTCAAGAGATCTTCATTTAGGTGGAGTGTGGTTGTGGGATCAACCAAAGTCGCCAAGGTGGAGATTGTTGAGTTTGACTCTTTGTTGTCCCATATTGGTTGGGGACAACATTTGAGGCAAGACTCTTTCCTATAAAAGGAGGTGGCTACCTCCTTGTTTAGAACACCAAAACTAAGTCAAAGATTTGTAGTACAAATTTGACTCTAGTTAAATTCCTCTTTTGAGGTGTGAGTTGAAAATTTGTCTTGTGTATTTCTTTGTGAGTGTGTTGGTGTATTGAGGGATTGGGTGAGAGGAAAAATTGTGTGAATGTAAGATTTTTTCACATAGTGGATTTTCTTCTCGGTGCCCGTGGTTTTTCTCCGATTTGGGAGTTTCCACGTAAATTCTCTTGTGTTGTTATTTTCTGATGTTTTTGTCTATTATATATCCTTGGGTGTGGGTTTGGAAGGTCTAAATTCCTAACAGTTGAGGGTACTACAACCCACATCCAAAGTTTTCTTATTGAATTTCCCCTTCTGCCTCAAAAGAACACTTGTAATCTTCACAACTAATTGAAACATGGTGCAAAACAATATTATCAACAGTTTGAAAATTGTTCAGGGGACCAACACTTTCTAATCATTAGACAATCTTTTGGTTTTGCCTTGTATTCATCACACAATCAGTTGATGAATGTTAGAGATTTGAATACTTCTGGTGAAGTAGAAGCAAACTTAAGTCTAAGCATGAATCTTTGACGACTCCCCTCTTCCATTCTTGTGTAACACTGATAGCAGAGTAGTCTCAGCACTCCAAATACAACAAGATCAGCTAAATTTGGTTTTGAACCCCTGAAACCATAAGAATATAGATAAGTAGTTTGGTCCCCATGCCAATTTCTGCAAGATTTTCAACACTTTAATTTTATCTCAAGGAGCAATCTTAAGGCCAGATGTCCGTGTTCTCCGTGAACTCAGCTCTGGACCTTACAGGTAATATAATGTTACCATATTCTTTATAGTGATGGTCATTTACTGCAAAGCTTCCAAACTTGATGCCAAATTCCATTCATTATTTGTTAGTTTAGATTAACAACTGCTTACCCTTAACATTGTGGTCCCAAGTTTCAATCATACCAAAAAGGCAAAAATAGATTAATTCTCATGTGAAGTATATGATTAGACATTACAAACCAAGTTCATCTAATATGGCTCTGCATACGACTGCATGACAACTAATAATTAATCCTTGGTAACAATCAACACCTTCTGTAACCAATATATAGTAAGAATACTCCATTTACTGATAACACCATTAAACCATTTATTAAACCATTTAATGATGATGAAGCATGATAAAAAAACCCATCTTAAGTAAGCAAAACCGAAAATTACATCATTATAGTTTCGGTTTTTGCTCTCCCTGTTATTTTGTCTTTATACAAAATGTTTTAATTTAATTAATCTAATTAATTAAATCAAACCAAAATCTAGCCCGATACTAAATGTTTACTTTGAGCTTCTAGCTAACACTTAATTAGAGTAAGCCCATCATTTAATCATAAGCTTAAAACCCAATCTAATTAACTCTTAATTAAATTGTCCTGGTATTATTATTCTGAATCCAATTCGGTCCTTTCCTTTTTACTTTCTTTCCGGTAACCTCTATTTATATTTCTTACTTTCCTTGATAACTTTCTTAGAAACCAAATGGAAAATTTAATTGGACTTATATAATTCAAGTTCCAATATGTTCGAAATTAATTTAATCTCATTAAATTAATTCTAATTTACTAAACGAATGTTAATATATTAAAAGATAATTAGTTGAACTTTTGAATTACTAAACATTATGAGAATATATATTGAAGTCCAATTGCAAACTCTATTATGAACCATATTATAGTCATCTTCACAATAAAGGGTAAAATTACCGTTTTATCCTTATGTTAGTTTTTCCTTCCAAATCTCCCGTTTTACTGTATATGATGATTAATATACAAGATCTCATCTTGGTGTTAAGACTTGGTGGGTAGTTAGTCTATCAAACTACTGGCGTCAGTTTAATCACCAATCTCCGTAAAACATCCATAAGTGATGATATCACTATAAACTCTTTATTTGAGCAAATGTTCCCTAATACATGTTTCAATTAATAGTTCCAACATGAAGACACTAGATTGATAATCTGTAAAAATCTATTCCGATCATTAAAAAAATGATAATGAAACACATATGAATTTACCACTCATCAAAATTGTAGTCGATAATAAATGAATGCTAAAGTGTATATTTTAAGATTAAAGAAACAACCTATTTTAATATTTAAAAACATACGTGATTCCTAATTCATTTAATAGTGTCAGTATTGATAGTCAACTACTTCCATGATATGAAACTCATCATTCTTTTGAAGTAAACTCTTTTGCTTACATGGAGATAAATCGCAACACTACCGTCTAAACCATAATCAAGTGACCAACTTGATTATTCAACAGTGAATCAATTAATTTAGACTCTAATAATATACATGTTTCCCATACATCTCCATATATTTATATTACATACAAATGAATCTTGGTACCTTATGACTAGTTATATTATTCTCATATAAATAAAATCAAACTCTTTTGTTTTATTAATAATAAATATTTTCATTACAAAAATGTAACTAGAAGAAGATTAAGTTATATGTAAATACACTTGCTTTACAGGCACTATATTTACATAACCCTGACAATCTTCCACTTGCCCTAAATCAAGTGTGACATATCCTTCATTCCCATCTCTTTCAAGTGACCCTCAAAACTCTTTTAAGATAACGTCTTCATAAATGGATCAACAAGGTTTTGTTTTGTGGGAATCTTACCACATTCACCTCACCACGTTGTATTATCTCCCTTATATGATGATACTTTCTCTCAATGTGTTTGGCAGCTTTATGATTCTGAAGTTCTTTAGAATTAGCCACTACCCCATTATTATCACAATAAAGTGTAATGGCCTTTTCTGTCTTAGGAACTACCTCCAAATCATTAGGAATTTGTGGAATCAGACTGCTTCTTTTGCTGCTTCATAAGCAGAAACATAGTCAACCTCCATAGTTGAATCAGCAATACAAGAATGCTTGACACTCTTCCAGACTATGACTGTACCTCCTAAAACAAATATAGAACTAGAAGTTGATTTCCTTGAATCAACATCTGATTGGAAATCGGAATTTGTATATCCTATAGGAATAAGATTACTTCAAGGGTAAACAAACATTAAGTTCTTCGTCCTATGAAGATACTTCAGTATGCACTTAATTGCAGTCCAATGCTCCTTTCCTGGATTGAACTGGAATCTACTTATCAATCTGACTGTGTTACAGATATCCAGTCTAGTGCAAAGCATAGCATACATCAAACTTCCAACTGTCGAAACATATGGAATGTTATGCATGTGTTCGACCTCCTTTTGGGTCTTAGGTACTTTCTCCTTTGAAAATTTGATTCCATGTCTAGTAGGTATGAAACCCCTCTTGGAATTCTGCATGGCAAACTTGTTAAGCTTGTTCTTAATGTAAGTTAATTGAGACAAGACTATCTGTTTGTTCTTACGATCCCTTATAAGTTTGATCCCTAGAACATAGTTAGCATCTGCTAAATCCTTCATTGAGAACTATTCGTTCAGCCATCATTTGACCGTAGATAACATTACTACATCATTCCGAACGAGTAGAATGTCATCGACATACAAAATTAGGAAAATAACCTTGCCTTCTTGTATCCTTTTATAGGCACAAGGTTCATCTAGGATTTGTATGAACTCATAGGTTTTGATAGACTTATCAAACCTAATGTTCCAAGACCTAGATGCTTGCTTAAGTCCATAAATGGACCTATGCAATTTGCATACCTTATGCTCATTACCTGACTTAATGAATCCTTCTAGTTGGGCCATATAAATGGTCTCCTTTAATGTACAAATTATCACCCACACATCTTCCTTGAGCTTTTCAATTCGTTTTGTGGATGACTCCACTTGCATAAATAAGTAGAAATTAAAGTACCAACAACACAATGGAAGAGAGAATAAAAGAAATAAGAAGACATTACTAAGAAATCACTTGTTAGTGACTGAATGTAATTATAGTCCCAAAAAGCAAGTTGGTAGTTCCCAGATCTATGAGTTATTTTTTGGTAGGACACTTTAGGGTTGTGAACAAGCAACAAGTCTTAGTTTCTTGGAGGCTGACAACACATTGTAACACTAATCAAAATAAAAACTAGACTACTACTATAGCAGTGGTGAGTCTAGGTTAATTCCACAAAGAGTGTATGTAAAGTTTATGAAATGAAATTAATCAACGTTTAGGCTTAGGAGGTTTTATTTTTTCAAATAAGAAAATAAAATGAAACTAGACTAATAAAAACAAATTAAAGAAAATATGCAAAAAATGATAAAAGTGGGGAATTCGATAGGAGCCTAGTTCTTTGGTTCAATGATCGTGGTCTTTCGGTATTTGTAGTTTTAATATTTTAACCTTGATATTCCACATTGCGTAGTGTCTAATGTGTTAATCCTATAAAAAGGGTTAATCTAATCCTAAACTCTAAGGCCAAAACAAATTGCAAAAATTTAAATGTAATTAAGCTAAAACAATAACGCAATTCAATCGATCAATTCAATAAACCAATTCAACTCAAGAATTAATCATGAAATATTAGCAAATCAACAAATTACAAAGCACACACCAAGAATCAGCCTAGGAACTACCAATTGAGAGAAAAGGGAAACTTTTACCTATCTTTAACATTAACCTAATTAATTATGAAATGTCAGATTATTAGTCCTGGACTATCCTAGTGTTAGTTACTTTCTCTTGAGTTATAACTAAAAGTCCTAAATTATAAACCCTAATCAAATTGTGGAATTGCAATTTCTCAATTTACAATTTATCCAAACCGTAATTAGATATGAAGTTTTCCACTAAACTACCAGAACCTATGTGAGATCTCTCATCACATAATTACCAATTTGATTGATCTCTCATTCTTATTAAATTACATAACTCTTGCTAATCTAATTTAATTATTTTTTATCGGTTCACCCTTTTAGTCTATTATCAATTTATGAAAATGCAGACATCAATCACAATGGATCCAATTCACATAAACAATAAGATTTTTATTTAATGAAAGATAAAAATAACTCGAAGGTGAGTTTAAACAATCCTCAACATTGATAAATCCTATCTCAACAACTATTCTAATTTTATACATAGACAAAAATGGAAATACACTGAAAAATTGATCCGAATGGATGATGGAGGTAGCAACGATAAGAAACCTCCTATTCCGGGAAGTACTTCGTGTAGGCTTCTTCTCCACATCTCTCTTCCTTCATCTCTTTCTTAATCTCTCGATGAACTCTCTCTAGGGTTTCGTGATGGTGGCTGATGCTAGAAAAAACTTCTCCTCTCTTTTGTCTTATTATTTATATACTTAGTGTGTTTTGGGTAGCCCTATGCTTTTTCAAGGTCGAAAGATCTAAAAAATCTCATAACTTGACTTTTCTGTGTGTTTGGGCATCTACCCGAAGTAGGCCATGATCATGGCCTACTTGTACGCTTTATGTCACAATCGTGGTAGGTAAGCCATGATCATAGGGCAAGTCTTATGCTTCTGTCAATCGTGGCAGATAGGCCACGATCGTGGGTTATTGTTTCGGTCCAAGTCTCTCCAAAACGTCTTCGTTCTTTACTGTTGACCTTGAAACACTAACAAAAACAACAAAGCACCTTAAAGACATAATAATTAAGCTCAAATGCTTGTACTAACCTATAAAAACACTTAAACATAAATAATTCACAAACTAACACAATTCTACCGAAAATACATAATAAAAAAATAGAATAAATAGATAAACACATATCAAACTATACCCTACATGATACATTTCATACTTATCAACATCCCCACACTTAAAACGTTTACTTGTTCTCAAGCAAACAAAACAGTAAACACATATGAATTCACAAAACAGATAATGTAGAAATGAGACAATGGCTTTAACTTCATCAAATAAATTTAATTTAAAACACAATCATTCAATTCATTTGAAATCATTAACATGCAAAATCCGTGTCTTGGGGGGCTCTGAACTAAATATACATATTAATCTAGACTCAAGTGTTAAATTGTTTAGCCTTCTCAATTACACATACTCATTAATAATTCTTTGGTCGTTCATTTCTGTAACTAATTCTAAGTACGTTTTCATAAAAAGTCAAACTATTACAAGTTTGGTAGGTTTTATTCAAAAATACAATTTTATTTTTATTAACTTTTTATTAACATGGACTTAGTCTTTTTACATGGAGGCAAACATTGGTAATGAATGTCAATCCAGTTACTCAACTAAGCACCTATTTGGTTCAGCTTTTGGAGGAAGATAAACACTTTTTTCACCATAAAAGCTGTTTTTAAGAAAACTGAGTGTTTGATTGTAAAATCCAAAAATACTTTTTTTAATAGAAATGATTTTTTTGGAAGCTAAAATACAACTTTTTGAGAAGCTCAAATTTAGAGCTTTTCAAAAAAGTATTTTTTAGGTTGATTTTTCAGATCAATTAATGAGCCTATTTTTTAGTCCCTTTTACCTCTATATTTTACACATAATTTCCACAATACTCACAAACACATCTTCATATTTATTTTGAGATTTATATAATATTATTTGACTTTTAATATATTTTTAATATTTATTTTTGATATTAGTTTTACTTATATTATAATCCATACAAAAGATTTGGTTAGATATATTTTTATTTATGTTTTATATGGTTTAAATTTATATAATAATTAATATATTGTGCTTTGCTTATTGTTTAATAAATTTTAAATAATATTTATATGCATATATAATTTTATTACAAAATAAAATATAGTTAAAATTAAAAGTGCTTTTTTATTTTTATGTTGCCAAATAGTCTATTGTATAAAACTTTTTTAAAAAATTTCTTTTTAAAATGATAGCCAAACAGTCAACTGACTTCTTAGAAATGTTCTT
Source organism: Erythroxylum novogranatense (assembly GCA_029891385.1). Taxonomy (NCBI): domain Eukaryota; kingdom Viridiplantae; phylum Streptophyta; class Magnoliopsida; order Malpighiales; family Erythroxylaceae; genus Erythroxylum; species Erythroxylum novogranatense. Next base: position 28,524,705 of record CM057233.1, on the reverse strand, counting down.
TTTAGAAAAATTCTATTGATATAAGTCCATCCAAACAGGCACTTAATCTGCTTGCTTTGTGTGCACAAGCCTACTTTTCAATCTCTTCTGTTTATCTACCTTATAGCTGTTCACCACTCCTCAATGAAGGACACCATACTTACTATCATGCTTCTCACTGCATTAATGCTGCCACCACCCACACTTTCATGCCATATTTCTATATATCTTTTTATTTTCATTATTTTTACTGCGTGTTACTTTAATTTCTTTTAGTTTATAATGCTTGTCCTTGTTTGTGTTAGACCCCTCAAGGAATAGTGTGATGTTTAGGGGGGGGGGTGTAATTATTTGTGTGTTGTGTGGTTGTTTTCCCATTTAGTAGTTAGAGATGCATAGTTATTAAATAAACTCAATCTGGATTAGAAATGCATAATATAAGTGAATGAGTATACTTGCATGCTTAGGCTGATTGGTTTGGATTTTGATTAAAGGGACATTAGCTTATTATGATAGATGAATGACACTTTTCATTTGGTAAGATTTTGAGCCTTTTTAAAATATTAAACACCAAATTCAAGTATTCTTTGTTGAGAGTGTTCTTTTATGATTAAGGAACTCTAGAACTTGCTTGCAAATACTAGTTGGAATCACATAATCTTATGCAAATATTGAAATGATGAAGGCAATTAGGATTTACCCCTTTTGCTTAAAAAGCCACTATGACGTTACCTTTGGTGAACCCCCTTTGAGCTTAACATGAAACATTTTCTTTCTTTAAACCCAAAATATGAGCCTTGACCTTGATTATTTATCCTCTTCGAAGTTCCTACCGTAAGGCAAGTTGATCATTTGAATGGGTATGATTGGTTTTAGGGAATAATTGTTTGAATAAGTGTGGGAGAATCATAGCATATAATTAGCTTTTGAGTTATGAATGGGTAGGGTTGTAATAATGTATACCTCTTTTAAACTTGATCTTGTTCTAAATAAATAAATGAAAAATATAGAAAAAAGAGAAAAATCATGATGAAAGAAAAAAAGAAAAGAAAAGAAAAAGAAAAGAAAAGAAAAAGAAAAAGAAAAAGAAAAGAAGGGAAGAGAAGATGACCAGAAAATGAAAAGAAGAGGAGAGAAGTAAAAAAAAAAAGGGAAGTGTTAATTTTGTTAAATGAGAGGGAAGAATTGAGTGTTTTATGGTTCATTGTTTTGTATGATATTACATGTTCAATTTGTGTTATGGTTTTAAACTACGATCAATTTGTGTTATGATTTTAAACTACGATTTTCCTTTTTCCAACCCTTAGTCTGGCCCCATTACAACCAAAATAAAGACATTTGGATTGAAGTTTGTGTTTAATATGAGTGGTGGAGATTGGATTAGTAAGCAAGTTTATGGTAGATACCTTATATAAAATGAACGATGAGTGAATATACCCTACCTTTGAATGCTTAAGAGGATGGAGAGTCGAGTGAGTATCTATCAAACTTGTTAATGATTCTTTAAATTGAAGTGCTTGTTGATTTTGGCTAAATATGATAAGAATAACTTGTTCATGGAGTATTATAAGTTTCAATTTCTTAGATGGTGTTTATTGAAATAATCATTGATATCTTTTACTATTAATTGAGAAAATTGTTGTTTCCATTGTTTGTTCTTGTATAGACTATTATTATTTATTTTGTTTGAAGACAAGGATAGTTTAAGTGTGAGGAAATTGTTGTGTCTAATTTCTATTGCTTTTAATTGCTCTCATATCTTGATTTTGGCTATAAATCTTTGATTTTTTTAATCCAAACGTGAGATAGATTGAGTGAGATTGGTATGGATGTTGCATGAATTTTAATCGGATTATTTTATGAATATGGTATAAACTAAACAAGAAGAATTATGTATGTAAGTAACACTTACATGTACACCCGTGCATGTGCAAGTCACAGCTGTGACTTACATGCACAGCCATGCATGTGTAAGTCATAACCGTGAACCCCTTTCATTGTTTTAATTGTTTTAGTTATTACGTGGCAGCTGCAAAGGTTGAGAGCATGAAACCCTAGACTTAGGAGCATACTACAAATAGAAAGAGAGGGTGGTAGCAAAGAGGGATTATTCATCTTTGGTGAGGTACAACGAAAGATTTAAGAATTATGTTGACATTAAAGAGAAGGGTTGAAATTAAGATCAAGTTAGGATTCCTTATTAGATAGGAAGTAGAAATAAGTTAAATACGTTATTTTGTTTTAGTTATGATATCCTAGTTGTTTAAGACTTGTAAAATTTTTATTAGAATAGTATTTAAATTTGTTAGGAATCCTTTACTATTATAATAAGAGTTCTAAAATCTTCTTTATAAATATGTGTATATTCGGTCCTTTAAGGAGACAAACAATCCTACAATTTTTCTAGAAACTTGAGTTTTCAACTAAAAGGTGTGATACTTTCTTCTAAGAGTGATTTGTAGATTTTAGAAGTGATTCCTAATTTCCTACCCTCCATTTTTTGTACTCCTCATAAAATTTCGATAAACCTAACCTAAATTTTAGTCATCTTAAACCTAAATATCTGTCATATTATAACCTAAAATACTAAGCTAAAATTTCCAACAATTAAACTCTAAAAACTCAACTATACTAAATCTAAAATTCTAGTATTTCTAGCCACAATTTAGACCTAAACTTGATATTACAAGAGCCTAATATTAGTCATATTTCCTTATTTTGTGATTTTTAGCCATTAGTTAATATTTCTTTTATTTGTCTACGTCATTTAGACTATTCATTTATTATCTCATTACTTCAAATAGATACGAATGATATGTTGAGCATAACTTATCGGCTAATTTTATGATGTACTCTTCCACTTTAACACCTATAATATTTTTGTCAATGTAAAGGACATGGATCCTCCAGAAGATGCCCAAATCCTTCACAGGCCATAATAATACAAGCCCATCAACATGATCATTCTAGAAGCTATTATACCTGCATATTTTTATTGTTGTAACCGTAGAGATTTTGTATAGTTGTAGAATGAGAAGTACAAGTGTATATATATTCTCTCCTTCTACAGTGTACGTAAGTAAGAAATAAACCTTCATTCTTTTCTTTTACTCTCAAATCTTACATGGTATCAGAGCTACATTAGACTAACGTCTATGGCTGCTTCTCCCTCTTCTTCCACTGCCACTACTGATTCACCATCTTATTAGCTCCTCAATTTTCCATCCTTGGCCAAGTCTCTAAACTTCACCATTACCAAGCTTACCCGATCAAACTATATCACTTGGAGAGCCCAAGTTCTTGCTGCAATCTGTGCCCTGGAACTAGAGAAATTCATTTCCTCTTCATCTGTTATTCTTGATGCTTTCATTCAGTCAGATGATAACTCTTCTCATCCCAATCCTGATCATCGCCTTTGGCGTAGATCTGATAAGCTTCTTCTTTGTTGGTTATTATCAACTGTTGATGATGATATTGTCAGCCTTATCACCCATTCCCAATCCTCTGTTGAAGCTTGGAATACTCTTGAGAAACTGTTTGCTCAAACAAGCATGGTTAAAGTTTTACAATTGAAACAGCAACTATCATCTATCAAAAAGGGATCTAACACTATAAGCACATATATGCAGAAAATAAAAATCATTGGTGACTCACTTCTTTTGGCTGGTCATCCAGTCTCTGACTCTGAATTAATTCTCAGTGCCCTTGCTGGTTTAGGACATGATTATGATCCCATTGTCTGTTTGTTATCAAATACCATGGCTTTTTCTTCATTTCAGGACATTCAAAGCTCTCTCCTCATGCATGAAACCCGCCTGGAACAACAAAATGCTGTTGCTCTGCTTCCAACACCATCTGTTAATTTTGCAAGCCACACTCATTCATCTACCTTTGTTGGTGGCAGACATTCTGGTCGTGGCAGAAATGTAAGAGGAAGAGGAGGTAGGAATTCCACTCGAATTTTCTACCAGCTCTATCAGAAGCCAAATCACTCAGCTCTGCAGTGTCACAAAAGATTCAATCCCAACTGGCAAGGTCCCCCATAGTCTCAGCAGCCCTGGAGATCCACCTCTCAACCTGTGCAAACATATACTGGATATCATTCTCATCCTCAAGCACATTTTGCAAATTCTAGTTCCTCTAACAACTATATTGTTTCTCCACAGCAAGAAACATCATCAGAACCATCTACTGAGTCTTCTTGGCTTGTTGGCAGTGGAGCCACAAATCATGTCACTCTTGACATTCAAAATCTAAGCATCAGCTCTCCCTACACTGGAAATGATCACTTAACTGTAGGCAATGGTAATTTGTTACCTATTTCACACATTGGTTCCTCTTCCTTCCAAATTAATAAATTCTCTACACCATTACATCTCAAAAACATTTTGCATGTGCCTTCAAGAATAAAATCTTTTAAGCATTTCTAAGCTTACAAAAGACAATAATATTGCTATTGAATTTACTGATAATGGTTGTTTCTTTAAGGACAAGCTTTCCGGGACCACTCTTCTGCAGGGAACTCTTAAGGATGGGCTGTACCACCTCAAGACCGCATCTAAGTCCTCTCCTATCAATACTGTTGCACCTCCTTCTCTTGGTTCTACCTCCCCCAAAGCTTATGTCACTACAGTAGATGCAAATGTGCTACATGTTACCATGGGTCACCCCTCCCCATCTATTCTATCAAAAATTGCTAAATCTATGAATATCAATGTCAATATGACCACTTTAAAATTATGTGATGCTTGTAAGCTTGGAAAGTTACATCAACTTCCCTTTCAAATTCAGTCAATTAAAGTTAATAAGCCCTTTGAAATTGTGTATTCGGACATATGGGGTCCCTCTCCCACTCTTTCCACAGAAGGCCATCGGTATTACATTATCTTTATTGATGCTTATACTAGGTATACTTGGTTCTACCCCCTTAAACTAAAATCAGAAGCCTTTTCCACCTTTCTCAAATTCAAAGCATATGTGGAACTACAATTTACTCACAAAATTAAAGCATTTCATACGGATAATGGAAGTGAATACCAGTCTTTCCTACCTTACCTTACTGCCCAAGGAATTATTCCCAGACTCTCCTGCCCCTACACACATCAACAAAACGATGTTTCTGAATGAAAGCATCGTCACATCACTGAAATGGGTTTAACCCTTCTTTCCCATGCCTCTATGCCTCTCTGCTTCTGGTTAGAAGCTTTTCACACTGCTACCTATCTCATTAATCAATTACCAAGTCCAAATACCCACCATAAATCCCCATTTGAGCTTTTGTACAACAAAAAGCCCTCCTACAATCATTTAAAACCCTTTGGTTGTAGTTGCTATCCTTACTTAAGGCCATATTCCCCTCATAAATTCAATGTTCACACTTCTAAGTGTCTTTTTCTTGGCTACAGTCCCTTTCACCGTGGCTACAAATGCCTAAATGCCCATGGTCAACTCTACATTTCTAGCCATGTTGTTTTTAATGAGACTGAATATGCCTATCCTCTTCTTTTCAAACATAACTCTCACTCCTCTCCACCATCTCACAAAGCACATTCTACTCTACCCCTTGCTCTTCTCCATCCCTCATCCTCTTCAGTGCAGCCTATTGTCAGCAGTTCCCTGCCGAAGGACTGGTCTTCACAAGCTACCTTGGACTCTCAATCATTACAGGTAAACTCTCCTCACTTGTCTTCACATTATCATTCTCCTTCTGCTTCTCTTCCCAGCTCCTCTTCTCCCCTTGATCCTTCAGCCATTGCACCCCCTACTCCCTTGATTCCTTCAATTAACACTCACCCAATGCAAACTCGATTCAAAAATGGTATTTTCAAGCCTAAACTATTCCATACCCCTCTCTCTCCCTCCCCTATCACTGTTCCTCATTCTATTGCCCTTGCCCTACAAGATCCTATTTGGAAGGCTGCTATGGATGATGAAATGCATGCTCTACATACTAATCAGACTTGGACTCTAGTTCCATATGATCCTACCATGAATGTTTTGGGCACAAAATGGGTATTTCGTGTGAAGTATCACCCCAATGGCTCCTTTGCCAAGGCAAAGGCTCGTTTGGTGGCTCAAGGGTTCAATCAAAATCCTGGTGTAGATTTTACTGAGACTTTCAGTCCAGTTGTTAAATCCTCTACAATTAAAGTTATCCTATCTCTAGCTGTTTCATTTCAGTGGGACATTCAACAGATTGACATTAATAATGCCTTCCTCAATGGGATCCTACATGATGAAGTCTACATTCATCAGCCACAAGGGTATATAAGTTCTACCTATCCTACTCATGTCTGTCATCTCTCTAAGGCTCTATATGGACTCAAGCAGGCTCCTCGAGCCTGGTTTTTCACTCTTAACCAGACTCTTCGACAATGGGGTTTTAAATCATCAAGGTGTGATACCTCCTTATTCTACATTCATCAGCCCAACTACAGACTATACATTTTAATTTACGTTGATGACATTCTCATTACTGGTGATAGTCAAGAAGAAATACAAAATCTTATTAATCGTTTAAACAAACGATTTGCTCTCAAGTCTCTTGGCTCTCTACACTATTTTCTGGGTTTTGAAGTTCATTGAACTCCTACTGTTCTCTGTCTATCTCAACAGAGGTATATTTATGATCTTCTACAACGAGCTAACATGCTTACTTGTAAGCCATGCTCCACTCCTGTTTCCTCTGGGCAAAAGCTCTCTGCTTTTGATGGTACTCTCATTACGAATCCCTCCGATTATCGCAGCTTGGTCGGTGGTCTTCAGTACTTGTGTCACAGTCGTCCTGATATCTGCTTCATCGTCAACAAATTAAGTCAATTTTTGGTTAATCCTCTTCAACCGCACTGGGTAGCACTAAAAAGGGTTCTTTGGTACTTACGTGGTACTGCTGACAATCATCTTGTTTTTCGCTCTTCTTCATTTCCTTTGCAGATTCAAGCCTTTTCTGACTTTGACTGGGCTGACTCTGTTGATGATCGTAAATCCACCTCTAGCGGCTGTGTATTTCTGGGTGGCAACCTCATCCATTGGAGCTCCAAAAAGCAACCGATTGTCGCGCGCTCCAGCACCGAAGCAGAGTATCGAGCTCTCTCCTCGCTCTCCACCGAAATCATCTGGCTTTTATCGTTCCTCTCCGAATTAGGATTTTCGCCCTCTCATCGTCCCGTCATCTGGTGTGATAACAACGGTGCTCGCGCCTTGTCTCATAATGCTGTATTCCATGCCCGCACGAAACATATTGAAGTCGATGTGCATTTTCTTCGTGATCATGTCGTCGTTGGAACCCTAGATATCAATTATGTTAGCTCTGATGATCAACTGGCCAATCTGTTTACGAAGCCTATGACTATCGGACGCCACTTCCAGTTATGTTCCAAACTCAATCTTCGTAGCCCACGTGGCTTGAGTTTGCGGGGGCATGTAAAGGACATGGATCCTCCAGAAGATGCCCAAATCCTTCACAGGCCATAATAATACAAGCCCATCAACATGATCATTCTAGAAGCTATTATACCAGATATTTTTATTGTTGTAATCAGAGAGATTTTGTATAGGCAGAGAATGAGAAGTACAAGTGTATATATATTCTCTCCTTCTACAGTGTACGTAAGTAAGAAATAAACCTTCATTCTTTTCTTTTACTCTCAAATCTTACAGTCAAACTTAGGTACAACAATGCATTTGAATTAGTTTGCCAGATTTTTAACAAATATTATCCCCCTTTCATTTGATTCCCATGTAACTTGCATTGCCAATTCTTATCTTTGACTTCAACTTTTATCAATCGATTTATCAATATTCCATACAACACACGCAACATAAATCAATAACTCACTCATCCTTATTATTATCATCATCATTATTATTATTATAAGAAGATAATGACATTGTAGTGAATAAGATCTTCCCTTTTTTTAATATGGTCCAATTACATTTATTTGTTGAGATGACTCTAAGTTTGTCATTACCTTACAAATTCTTCTTTCAATATGTCCAAAGCATCTTTATTTTTTTTGTTTTACGAACTATGATTCTTGTGAAAATAATGTGGAGCTGTGTTATCATTGAATAACGACTTGTTTTTCTTAACAAATTCCTCACTATAAAACATTGTTTGAGTTACAATTGAATTTGCAAGCAATAGTGACGATTCTTCACTTCTATCCGACTACAAGCCATAAACTATACGTCTTTAAGTAGACTTTTATTTTAATCCTTAACTAATCTAATAACTAAAACAAACTTTAAAGAATGAACAATTTACAAGAAAATTAAAAGAGCACTGATCAATAACTTCAATGGTTTTGTTCACATCTACCTGATTTTTTCGTTTGGTATACCATCACCATCTTACTACGATGTAGTTAGTAATTCAATACTTCCTTTTAAGAAAGGCATACTTTGTATATTGGCCGTAGAAATAGTTGTGTCACAAGGTTATTTCCTTTTACGTAAATCAGGTTCATAGCTCCCTACATGCACTTAAGGAGCCAATTGCCAAACCCCTCTCTTTTTCTACCATAACTGATGCAATTTTAATATGTAAATGATTGTTGAAATTAAATCATATCAGATGGTACCACAGGCTTCGTTCTTTGAATTGTCATCTACTGCAATTGGTTTACACAAACCATCGACATCATCGCTAAATCCAATATCCGAATTAATTAATAACAGATTTGTTAAAATAACAATAACATATCTTGGAAGGATGCAATAATGAGGTGGTCCTGACAAGTACACAATGGTGGAATTTATTGCAGGTTACTGATTCTATACACGTCTTTCCTGTTGATAAACCCTTCACTTGTATATTATTTTAATTGATCCCTCTCTTGATCTGACTTCATAGATGAGTTCCATGATTGATGAGTGCTTATAAATGCTCACATTTCATATCTACTGTTTGTCCGTGGAAAAGTTGTGTGTTAAATAATTAGGATAGGCAAGCGAAAATGGCTCTAGTGCGGCAAAGCACATTAAGTAAGGCATATCCGATGAATGGTGGAAATGGCCTCTACAGCTACAGAAGAAACTCTGCTTACCAGGTAACCCTATTCAGCTAATGCTTTCATCGCAGACTGAGGTTGGCATATAGAAAGAGGAGATCTTGTCTTATTTGAGACCTATTAGCATTAGATGACTTAGTTGAGGGCTTTTGGTGATCGTTATTATTATGTAAGGAAAATTTTTTTTCATAAAAATAATAATTTTTAATACAGACTATCCACTGATATTACAATTCATCATTGATCACTAATAGGTGATATCTTTTTCTGTTGGTAAATACTAATAGGTAATATTTTTTTATTATTTTGATATTAATATTAATATTCAACACCTAAGTTTCTCTGCGTTGCTCTCCCTCTTTTTTGACACTCTCACTCTCTCTTCCTTCTTTGCAACCTCTTCGTTTCGGGTATAGTTCTTGATTAATCAGTCTCTTCTATTTTGGTATTTTTTGGGTTATGTTGAGTTTTTTAAAATTTCTGTTCTTTATAATTTTTTGTCTTTGATATTAGCTTCTTTGCTTGATTTAGTGCTTAATATTTTATGGGTTTTAGTATGTTAATTTATTTGCATCTAATATTGTTGGGTTTATGTCAAGATTGAATTTTTATGCTTAATGATCTTATGGTTTCATAAGTTTTGTATTTTTATATGTTTATTTTTCTAATTTTTTGTGTTTTGCATTATTCAAAGTCGAGTTCTTTGATGGTTTATTATTCTTTTATCATTTGGGTATTGATCCTTTTCTAAAGATAAATAGATTTTATATTTCGTTATATTTTAGTTTTAAAATATTTTTAAATGTCGAGTTATATTTTATTTTATTTATTTATGTATTTATTGTAATTTTATTTACATAATAATTTAGCGTGCAATTTTACTTATTTACTGTTTTAACCTGCATTACTCTTTTATTGTCACATTTGCATGTGAATCTATCGAAAAGAGCCTCTCTATTATGTAAGGATACGACTGCATACTATCAAACCTTCTCAAATTTTATTTTATTGCGAAACTTTAGACTATTTGCGATGATAACTAATAGTTAATGTCTACCAATCAACAATCACATAACTTTTACTATCATTTATCCCCTGACGAAGCTATTGCAAAGGACAACTAGTAATTACTGATACCCAATCACGTATCCATTTCTGTCATATTTACCCTCTAACGGAGCCTTTGCAAACGACACGCTCAAATTGTATTCTAAATTACTTGATAAGTACTTCAACTCCAATATTATTTGCCTCTTGATACACAAACCATGTAGGATAACTCAAGTCGGTGCAAGGTTCACTGTCATTGTCCTTAATAGCATAGAACTAAGCTCTACAGTAGAATACGTTAAGTACATGCTGCTTAACATTAATGCAAATTATATACAATGGTTTTGCAGGGAAAAGCTATAGACTCTACTAAAAAGCTTATCGATGATTCAATCGCCAAAGATCTTCACATTGAAGAGCTCTCATCGAACATATTTGCAGTCGCAGATATGGGTTGCTCTGTTGGACCTAACACATTTTCTGTAATTCAAAACATAGTGGAAGCTGTGGAAAGAAAGTGTCAATACAGAGGACTTGGTTCAGGGTTTCTTGAATTCCAAATTTTTCTTAATGATCATGCCTTCAATGATTTCAACACACTCTTCAGATCCCTTCCTGCCGACAGGAAATACTATGCAGCAGGTGTTCCGGGTTCATTTCATGGTCGCTTGTTCCACGATAACTCCCTTCACATAGTCACCTCTTCCTATGCCCTCCAATGGCTTTCCCAAGTACCACAGGAAGTAGTTGAAAAAAGTTCTGCTTGGAATAAGGGAATGGTCCATTATATGAATTCATCAGATCAAACTATCGAGGTATATTCCAATCAATTTGCCAAGGACATGGAATCATTTTTGTGTGCCAGAGCACAAGAAATCATGGGTGGAGGATTGGTTATGCTAATAGTTCCAGGACGCGAAACTGGATGCCTTCTTTCTCAAGTTTGTGGAATTATGACTTACAACTTGCTGGGATCTTGCCTCATGGATATGGTCAGGAAGGTGAGCCATCTTCAAAATATTTCCCTCTTTTCCAATCCTAAAGAAGCCACAGAAATTGCTTCTTGACATCCAATATGTCTAGATTACCAGAAAAGCATAAAACTTCGGTCCACAGGCCTTATTTTCTACCGTTTCTTCCTTTCATGAACTTAATTTGTGCAACGGTGTTTCCTAGATATGCTTATATTGAATTTTTAATATGGGTAGAGTATAAAGTCTACTAACAAGAATTGAGCTTGGGTTAACCATTATCCAAATAACTAGAACTAGTTGTTTGGATAGTTGACCTTTATCACTTATAAACCCTTTAACATTTTCATGTCTAAGCAATATGGGACACTCTAACACTCCCCCTCAAGTGTAACTAGGGCTGTGTTGAGGTTGGTTTTTTTGTTGTCCCATATTAGTTGGGGACAACAATTGAGACAAGACTCTTACCTATATAAGGAGGTGGCTACCTCCTTGTCTAGTGCACCAAACAAAGTCAAAGATTTGTATGACAAATTTGACTCTAGTTAAATTCCTCTTTTGAGGTGAGAGTTGGAGAGTTTGTCTTGTGTATTTCTTTGTGAATGTGTTGGTGTATTGAGGGATTGGGTGAGAGAAAAAATTGTGTGATTGTAAGAATTTTTCACATAGTAAATTTTCTTCTCGATGCCCGTGGTTTTTCTCCGATTTGGGAGTTTCCACGTAAATTCTCTTGTTGTTATTTTCTGATATTTTTGTCTATTATATAGACTTGGGTGTGAGTTCAGGAGGTCTAAATTCCTAACAGACTGGACATCTAGTTGTCACTTGAAATATACGCAGTGGTAATCGGACCGTCACGGACCGAACATCCGATTTTACAACCTGAAATTAATAATCCAAACCAAACCTGCTCTGATACCATATTGAATTTTTAATATGGGTAGAGTATAGAGTCCACTAACAAGAATTGAGCTTGGGTCAACCATTGTCCAAATAACTAGAACTAGTTGTTTGGATAGTTGACCTTTACCACTTATAAACCCTTTAACATTTTCATGTCTAGGTAATATGAGACACTCTAATAGCTTATTTTCTTTCATGCTCATACTTCTTAATGTGTAACTGACGCCAATAAGTATACTTACACTGAGGCAGGGAATATTAAGTGAAGAGAAAGTGGATTCGTTTAATATCCCAGTGTATTTTGCCTCTCCACCGGAACTGGAATTAGCTGTGGAACGAAATGGATGCTTCAGCATAGAAAAGATGGAATGTCTAGTCCAAGAGAAAACACAACTGAGTGTCCATGAGAAATCCAAAATAGTATCATTTGCAACAAGAGCTGGCTTGGAGATACTTTTGGAAGAGCACTTCGGGCAAGAGATCATGGATGAACTATTTGAATCCCTAGCCGAAAGACTCGAGAACTCCCCATTCTTTGATGTGGGGGATGTATACAATTTGTTTGTGTTACTTAAACGCAAACCAAAAGATCAGAAGAAGGTGCAGACCTGATGGTAAACGCCTCTTTCAAACCAAAAGGTTCAAATGGTAGCTTGCTTATTGCCTTGTAGAGGATGTGGGGGGAAAGAAAATAATGAATTGTAGTTCAAGATCTAAGCATGGAAAATAATAACTCTGGGGTGTAAGCATGAAATTATTTTAAGCAACGGAGAATATGGAATGTCATTTCGTTTTTTCCACGTCTAAAGCACATTGTGTCTTATTACCACCTATCATTGAAAATTAAATAATAATTTATAATTGACCTTGCGTCCCTTTTCTCTATTTTTAAAAAAGATATTTGGCATTTTGTTGAAATTTGAAATTGGGAATTACTGCATTTTTAATATAATTTTTCAAAATTAAATTGAATTAATTGTTAAAATGATTACAAAGATTATGAGCAAAAGTCTTATGACCTGTTTGATTTTACTACTAGAATAGATAAAGAATATAATAATTATTTTTAGAAATAGAAAAGACGAGGAATATAATATAATATATATTGTTTTATTTATTTTATCTGCTAAAGAATTTCTATGTCAGTGTTTGATTTGAAAATATAAACTTAGAATGATAAAGGAATAACTAACAAAAATATCAAAATATCCTTATCATCATCATCATCATCATCATCATTATTATTATTATTTTATTATTATTAAATTCCTTATTCTTATTAATTTTATTATTCTTATTATTAACAATTATTATTATTATATAGTTGCAATTGCAATATAAAATAATAATGTAACGATATTGAAAATAAATATAACATAGGAAATTGCTAAAAGTTATCTAGTTGAACAAAAATTAAGTTTTAGTCATATTTTAAATAACTAGAAAAAATATTTAAACTTCAACATAATCTTCAATGTATTGTAAAAAACCTCCTCACCCACCTAAGTCATTGAGAAGGCAGAACAGTGAAAAACACAAGCATTTGTGTGGGATGATCAGGAATATTGCCTAAAGCACCTAACATAATTGCTATAATGTCGCCCTTACGAGTTCGAAATCTAGGTTTATCTTTAATTTACACATTAACTCTTATATGTGTCCCATCTAGAGCACTTAAGCAATTCTACAATTCAAATAAAATAAAAAAGTAATGACGAACCTTAATCACATTCACTATATTTTATTATAAAAGTAATAGAGTGATTATCTACCTTAAATCACATTTATTAATGATCCAAAAAGTTTGTTGGTATGAGCTCAGGTTTCCTAAAAAAATGATCTTGCACATTATGAAAACACCGACTAATTGTCTCACCTGACCTTTTAAAATTTTTCTTAATAACTCAATTTTTAACATGATGAGCAATAATATGTATAAAAAATTGCTACTTGTTTATCAATAAGCATGTGTTTTGTTGACTTTAATCCTCCTATACTTTCTAGCATTTCACATAGTTTAAAAAAAGCTTACCTATTCATCCTAACTATTGAAATACATAACTCATCATTGTCATGCACAATTCGCCTTACATAATCTCAATTTGCATAAAAGTTTAGAAAATAACTTCTAACCCTTGGCTTATAACTATATAAAGAAGCCTCTAATGCCAACAAACTGAAAGTGAATTAACAATATTACACAACTGCAACCATACAATCAAGACAACCACAATCCTTTTTATTCTTTCGACATTTCTATGTAAACTCAAATTGAAACAAGTCATGACTGCAAAAAATAAATTTTCTAATGTATTTACATAAATTTGTTCAAACAATGTACAATATAAGAGAACAACTATGAAATAATTTAAAATAGTTGAAGGCATAAAGTAGAGTAAGAGAAAAAAAGAAGATAATATTTCCAGAGTTAAAAAGAGGGGATTATAGAACATAAAAACCAAAACTCAAACAAACAGTTTAAATGAAATCCTAACTCAAATAACCTAACACCAACTTAAGGAAGATAAAAAGAAAGGCAAAAGCATAATAAACAAAATGACCCTACTGGCTAAGGATAAGGAAGTACATTCATATCTTGATTTGGTTACAAATCTTTGTGTTTTGATCCAAATGTGAGATAAATTGAGTACAAATGGTGTATATTGCACGAACATTAATTAGATTATTTTTGTGAATTTTGTATATAGGTTGAAGAGAAAGTTAAGTTGCATGAAAAGAGAAATAAAAAATTAAAAAAAGAAAAAAAAAGTGGTAACAAGTGTCACCACCTCACAATGGTAAGTCACCACTTTATAGGTAGTATGACTAACTTAAATGTCACGATGGTGACTTCATAAGTCACCACCATCCGTGACTATTAAGTCACCACCACGCATGAATAGCATTTAGGTTAAATGCTAGTCACGGGGTGACTTAATTAGCCATGGCTAGTAGTGCGTAGCTAGTGACTTAACCAGTCACCCCGAGCAAATTCATAGACACTAAAATGAAACAAAGGATTTGAAGTATGATTGAAGTAAATGAAGTTATGTAACTTATATTGTAGCACCCCACTCCCGCAATGACCCGAATCCGATATCGATGGTGATATCCGAGTCCGTGCCCCGCGAGGGTGACGTGCTAGTGCACTACATTCGTTTAAAAGTCAGTATGATTTTTTTTTATTCCATAAACACACACTATGCGGAAGCCAATCATCACATACAATCAATAATAATTTCTATGGCCACTTGGACCCTTTCATAAATACAAAGCACTTAAGTCAATTTGACTTTACAATTGACATAATCATTTGTACAAAAGTTCATAATACACAATGTTATAAAGAAATAAGAAAACACTAATGCAGACGCGAACTGATCCCGACCTCTATCCTTCACTTGAAAGTTGTATAGATACTCCCGTTGGCCTAATGAGGTATTCTTCAAATCCTGAAAAATATTTGCAAATTTTGGGTGAGTTTTGCGAACTCAGTGAGTAACCATCATTGATGGCTCACTCCATCTCATAACAAATAATTCACATCTCACATTATTTCACATTCAGTGCATTTAATCATTCATACTATGTATCAAAAATCACATTTTTCATTATGCATATACGATGCACATGAGACTCTCTTTTCCATTTGTTATTTTGTTGTGACTGAGTACCTGAACTGTCCTGTATCCATTGGGTACCTGACTCATTGATAACTGTCTCATATAGGGCTCATTAAACGTTGAACCTGAGGCTCTGATTCACTTTTGAGCTCGAGGCTCTTTTTCACACGTTGAGCTCGAAGCTCTGATCGTTGGCTACTCTGGTCACAACTGCCTTTATATTTTATGCATTCATGCATTGGAATGTATCACTCACAATTGTATATCCCATTCAAACACTTTTTCATCTCATCGGACCTTAGTCCGGTATTCCACATTGAAGTGGAGAATTCACAATCTCATTTATTTACAAATACAAATACACATTCCTAATCATTCAAGATCACTCAATTCATAACATAAACAAACAAACAATAAAGTATGACCATCTAGGTCTACTCACAGTACGCTCCATTTTAGCATTTTCTTCCAAAATCGGGGCGCTGAATGCGAACACTTAACTCAAGCATAGTCCATTTATGCAAGACACACATTGCACACTCATCAATAACTGCACACATATAAACCTTTATTTATGCACAAATGTATCAATGGATAATGTACAATTCATGCTCAATGACAATCCCGGGTATATGTTCTAATAGACATTTTATGCTCATTCCCATTTCATAATTCATATATGTTTCATTCACTTCATTGGTACATGATCATTCTAAATTCTCCTTTCAATCTTCACCATTTGCATGAGTCTAGCTTATTCATAAGCTTACTTCTCAAGAACACTTGATTACTTTATATCATAACTTAATTTCTCATCATCTCTTTTCTAACCTCATATGATCTCATAACATCCAATTCCCATTCATGGTTTAGCACTTCATACTTATAAACACACTTAGGTGGGATTCTCTTAGTTTCCTAAGACAAACCAAATCTCGTTCAATAGGAATCCACTTTAAGATCCCACAATGCATAATCACTGAAATAGATTCTAGCATATTTAAACCCAAGCAATTTTTTCTAAACTCCATAAACTAGAATCCTTCCAAAATTCCAAGGATTCAAAAGGATCATACCTTGATTCTTCACCAAATGAAAAGATCTTTGACTCAAATGGAAGCTCTTTTCCTCCTCTTCCTTTTTCTCCTCTTAAACACTTCAAAATCTCTCTGGAAGGCCAAGGAAATTAAAACCCTAGCTTGTTTTCTCTTCTTTTCTCTCAACCACCAACTCTCTTTCTCTTTCTAACTCATTTTGGTTCTCTGGAATCTTCTCATTCACATTTTCCCCTTTATTTATAAGCAAGACAATACTCATTCTTCCAGTTATGCCCTTAATGAATGAGAATTGTCCAATTTGCCCCTTTCATTATGCCTTATGTCTTTTGTCTTTAAGTGTCTTGCCAATTGTACCCTTGAACAATCTAACATAACACTTTCTTCCGAAAGATATCTGCCATTGTCTTAAGTTTCGAATGCCACCGAAAACATTCCATTTGGTTTAGTGATTCAGAATATACACTTCAAACATTTTGGATTGTTCTTATCCATAACAGTATACTATGCATAACTTCCATAAGAATTTTAGACATCCTAGAGACTGAATCAGAATCCAAGTCCTCCATACCATTTGAAGCTCCATGTCTCTAGTTCACCACGAATCAGAAATCATCTCATTTCGACCTCTACTGATTCAGAAAATATCAAAATACTAAAATATGTTCAGTGAGATAACACCAGTTCAAATGATTGAAGAACACACTCACTGTACCCGTCTCACTCTTTTCACTCAATCTATCTCCATAAATTTCAGATAGCTTCTATTTTTGGTGGAGATTTATAGAAAAGTCTTCCAAATCCAATGGTTCAAGAATCAGGTCATTTGGAGGTCTAGAGAAGAAGTTATGGCCGAAGGACTCTAACACGTTTCTGCCCTTACTTGGAATGTACATGCCTCAGTACGAATGCCATAACTGTTTCTATAGATGTCTGATTGACTTAGTTTTTAGACCATTAAAAAGAGGACTTCGAGATCTACAACTTTTATGAAGACCTTAAAGGCCAATTCTATCTTCTACCTTATGTATTGTCTCATTTTCTATCTTCTTCTTTCTTCCGTCTGCTTTTCTATCGTCTGCTTTCTTCCGTCTGCTTTTCTATCGTCTGCTTTCTTCCGTCTGCTTTTCTATCATCTGCTTTCTATCGTCTTCTTTTCTATCTTCTGCTTTTCTATCGTCTGCTTTTCTATCGTCTGCTTTCTTCCGTCTGCTTTTCTATCCAGAACGTATCCACTTACAATGATCATAACTTTTGACTCCGATATTCAAAATTTACAAACTTTATACTGTTGGAAAGATAAAAGAAAGATCTACAACTTTTCAGAAGATAACTTTTCCAAAATCTATTTAGATCAAGTCCATATTTGGCCCTGATTATATCATCTGCTTTTCTTCCTTTCTATCGTCTACTTTTTCTGCCCAGAATGTCTCCACTTATAAGGATCATAACTTTTGAATATGATATCTAAAATTTACAAACTTTATACCTTTGGAAAGATAAAAAGAAATATATACAACTTTTCAGAAGGAAACTTTGCCAAAATCTATCTATATCAAGTCCATATTTGGCCCTAATTCTATCATCTGCTTTTCTTCCTTTCTATCATTTGCTTTTTTTTTCCCAGAACTTCTCCACTTATAAGGATCATAACTTTTGACTCTGATATCCAAAATTTACAAACTTTATACCGTTGGAAAGATAAAAGAAAGATATACAACGTTTAAGAAGACAACTTTGCCAAAATCTATCTAGATCAAATCCATATTTGCCCCTAAAATCTGAAGACAAATTTTTCATTCATAAACCAACACTGCACCCAATTCTTCACTTCATGACAAATTTGGAGACTCTTAGACACATAATTGAAATTCAATGTCTTCATACAAAATGTATCCATATATCTCTAGTTTAATCCAAATCAATAATCATCTTATTTGGGTAACTAGAGAAAACGTTGTGGATAAAAGACTGAAGCATACTCAGTCAACATTGTCCAGATCACTACCTTTCCTTATCACAACTCATACCAAGATCACTCTTTCTACTCCTTCTACTCCTCATTTTCAATAAAATCATATTTAATACCATTTATACCCAGAAGTTGTCAATGAATGCATGTACCACTTTTTATGTGAAAACATTTCGTATTTATGTGCATATATGCTAACATGATGCATGAGCAACTGAGCTCATAATTACTAAAAGTTCGGGTCCTAACCCTTAATATAGGGACGAGATGTTACATATATGTTTTCTTTACATTTTAACATAAATATAATTGTCATACTAAAGCATTTTAAGAATTTTTTTATGACTTGTTTCAATTGCTAATAACACCATTTATTCAATATTCTATTTGAAGTTCACTATAATTAAGATAAGTTATAATATGCTATTCTAAAGAAGTTAAGTTATGCAGTAATGGATTACATCACAAAATTTACTTATGTGTTCATCTAATATCCCTTTATATATACACTTTGCTATATATGTCCCTTTACTTATGCTTGAGACTATATAATGCTATATATGCCTTACATTTATTTCTTTTCAACTTTAAGTTTTATTCTCGGTTTTCATATCTAAAATCCAACAAAATTTATTAATGCTCCAACAACTTTATTAATGTTGAAATTCTATTAAGACCAGTAATAATCTTCTCTCTAAAGATGATTAACAAATTTTTTCCACAACATGAACATAACGCAAGGAACCAATCTCTACATCTACATCCATACCATATATAACCTATTGAAAGAAATAAAAATTTTTGTCAATGGTTAAATTTATTTGTTATTAATTTTAACTACTAGTCGTCTCCTCTTTTAGTTTTTGCTCTAATGCAAATCTATCTAGGAACAAATGTTGAAATGTAAAGTGAGAGTTTGTCCCACATTGGAGAAATAGAGGAAAGAAGACTAGTATATAAGTCTAGTGGGCTACTCTACCTATCACCAATTGGTTTTAGGATGGAACCTCATTTAGACTTATATGTAGTCTAACTTTCCTTCTCGTTTGGGCCTGTAAGTCCATTTTAAATTCTAACATGGTATCAGAGCAGGTTGCTCTTATGTTAGTCGTTAACCCCTCGAAATGATAGATTGTGTCACGTGTTAGACCCACACGTGAGGGGGGTGTGTTGAAATGTAAAGTGAGAGTTTGTCCCACATTAGATAAATAGAGGAAAGAAGACTATTATATAAGTCTAGTGGGCTACTCTACCTATCACCAATTGGTTTTAGGATGGAACCTCACTTAGACTTATATGTAGTCTAACTTTTCTTCTCGTGTGGGCCTGTAGGTCCATTGTAAATTTTAACAACAAACTCTTCTAGCCAATGTCATAATCCAGATAATGCAGACACTCTACAATCCATATTAATGCCACACAGATAACTCATCTTTAACATAATTCATACCACCCAGATAACTCAAATGCCCTTCAATCATATGAATTAGCAATTAATACGTCCCAAGCAGTTCACATAATTTTTTGCTCCAACTTCAAACAAATTGATACAAACACATTTAAACGACTCATGGACAATGAGTGGCTAAAGGAAAATGATTGATGGAAGATGGAGATTATAGATAAACACTATTCATAACTTTGCACATCAAACAACTGATTTACTTCTGCAAACATAACAAACTAGATCTATGGTCATAATTCAGGAAAATGAGAAACAAAAGACTTGTGCCCTCTACTAGCATTTGATTTCCTTTTACAAAAGAGTCAAGTTGGGTTTACAAGAAAAACTAAAGAAAAAAGCAATTACTGGCGACAAATGTTAGGGGAAAGGTTGTCCTTACCAAATAAATGTAGCTGGCAAAGAAATGTTGGAGAAAATCGATGACAGCGTGAAGAGCGAGAGCCAGAGACGAGCGTGAATGAGACCATATCAGAGGGTGGAGAAAAGAGATGAGTGCGAGAGAGAGAGCCATTGGACTTGAGTGAGACCAGATGAGATGGTGATGCTGCGTGAGTGAGAAAGAATTGTGGGAGGAGAGGATGAACTTGCTGCTACGTAAGTGAGAAAGTATCGTGGGAGGAGAGGACGAAATTATCAAGTTGAACAATTTGTTTTGTTTACCTATTTCAGATGTGCGTAAAATATGTAAAGACAAAGGTTAGTTATCTTTATCTATTCCTTGATATCTAGGAATTACTAATGTCAGGAATGATTATTTTGCATACGTTGTGAAAGTCCCATTAATACAATTGTCTTGTCGATACTGGTGCAAGTATGCATCAATCAAAGCATCATCCATAGCTTGATTTCAAAAGCACAACTCTCTTCGAGATGGCATTTTGTATGTTACAAATTTAATTACAGAATCTAAAATTTATATCAAAAGCATACACAATATTGAAGCTTCAAATATTTCCAAATAATATAAAAGGCAAGAATAATGAATAAGCATTACAAAGACACAATTGTATGTGAAAATATTAACAGCACTAATAAACAGGGTCATATTTAGATACAAGTAGCTAATACATATCTTTTAAGTAGTATAAAATCATAGAAAACATAAATTTATTATGATGCGACAGTATCTATCTTAAAGTGTAAACAACCCACATATGAACAACCATTTTATCTCTTATAATTTCTCCACTGTATGCATCATCTTCATCCTCATTTTCATACCCATATTGGTTATCATTTTCTCCTCCTTCGTACTATTTATTAAGAAATGAATCATTTAGATCTACACCAATTAAGAAACTGTGTAGGATGACACACGCCACAATAAATTTTTTTGAGTCTGAACGTCATATGATGGTTCTATGGTAGATGCTATAATTAGGAATCATTTTTTCAACACACCAAATACTTTTTCGATAACGTTACGCAATGATGAATGTCAACGATTGAATAATTCACGAGCATTTCATGGAGGATTCTTTGAGTATTCTTTCAAGTGATATCGTTCCCCCTCTATACAGTGTAATAAGTCTACTTCTCAATATGTATTCAGCGTGAACAAGATAGTATTTTCTTATCATAAATAAAACTATGTCACAATGTAATTTATGACTTACAAAACAAAGAAAAAAAAAGATTCTCTATTGCTTGTGATTTGACCAACGAAGACACTCCTCCACTATTGGTCGGCGACTTGCTCTTCTTTGGTATAATGTAGGGGTGTTCATGGTAGGGTAACCTGATCCGTTCATCAATAACCTGAACCTGAACCTAAATGTCGAGTTCGCAATTTCACTAACTCGAACTCGAACTCGAACCTAAAGAACCTATAGGATTGGTTAACCTATTTTCGTGTTCGGTTCTTGAAGAACTGTAACCTATTCATATCAATATATATGATAAAATTATAAAAAATTCGTGAAAAATACAAATTATTCATAAAAGTATGTATATCAAATCCATCAAAGATTAATCCAATATGTTAAACCAAAGCAAAGTAAAATAAGCCAAACAATGTCTTATAAAAGATCCATACTTGAAAAAAGATAAAATATTAAACAATTATTCTTTAAATAGAATGGTAGGATGATTCACATTATACATGAAGTCATATCTATAGAAAATAAAAATAAAAGAGTTAGACTTTTATTTCTTTTAATTGAAAAAGAATTTTTATTTATTTGTATGTTAAAACAAGGTAAAGTAAATTAGATTGCTCGATTCAATTTGTTCAAGTTTTTCAATTCTCTTCCACGTAAAGAGGAGCTGTGATTTTCTCAACCAATCTTGTCTACAAACAAGAGTCTCCACCATCTTTGGAGTAAGAGAGCTACGAAATGAATCAAGACTCGACCTCTTGTACTAAAAAGTCGACTCGTATGAAATAGTGAGGAAAGAATCTGCTTCTACTAGATCTTATTGATTAAAATAATAATAAAACTATTCTTCTAACATCATTAAATCTTATTTTATCATGTTAAAATAAATAATAATAATAATAAACTAATAAACACAAAAGTATCATTCTTCTTATTGCAACTTAGTGTAGAAAATGCAATTAATATCATAATTAAAACTTCAAATATTATATTATAAAAAGCGCGTTGCATAAAAAATACAATTTCATAGTCTATTACTAAATCAACTCATTTTTCATTCGTTTTAATAAATAAAACTATGTTTTTATTTATACAAGACAATATTATTATATTATTATTATTTATTAGCAACTATATTATATATTTTTAAGAATCAGATTACTTGCTAGTTTAATGTTTATAATATCTCATGAATATCTAAACTAATATATGTGTCTTAAAAACTAAAATTGTAGGATTTTTAATAAATGTGTTTTACATTAATTTCTTTAATTAATCTCTAAACGATTATATTATTTTAGTCAATGAATGTTTTTATTAATAGTTTAATACTTGATCAATAACTTTGACACATATTAATTACTATTTAAAGTAGAAGTATTAAATGTTATGCATTAGTTGTTACTTATAATAGCAATGTTTAATATTAACATTTAATAACATAAGTAAAGTAGTTTTTTCCTTTTCTTTTTTCACTCAAGAATTAATATAGTAAATACTAGTGAATTTATTATTATTGATATCCTCTTAAATTGTATATAAATATATGATACTTTTTATAAATCGAGTTCTGTTCGGTTAATCTACTATATAAGTGCGGTTTAGGTTGGTTAACTAGAATCATGAAGTTAAACTCGAACTCGAACCAATGAACCGATTTTTCGAGTTGGTTCAACCGAACCTAAACTCGAGTTCTAAGTTAACCTTATTTACTGAGTTTGGTTAAATGCGGTTCGGTCCGGTTTATAGGTTTGCGGGTTTTTTTGAACACCCCTAGTATAATGATTGCCAACGCCCAACATAATGGATGTTTTGTGTTAGTTGTTATTAAGATAAGAAAAATAATGGATATTATGAAAAATTATTGAAGGTATATTAAATAATATATATTTATAAGTTTACATTTTATTCTAAAACTCCTTAATCAATCGTTTCTTATTTTTATTATTTAAAATATAATTTAAAAGTAATATAAAACTCCGTCCGCCTCATCCTTTTTTATTCCGCTATAACACTTGAAGGATAAAAGTATTTTACATTTCATCCACTTACATTACGAATCTCTCAACCAACTTAACATTCGGCATCCATAGCTACTCATGTAATTTGAAGACCAACTTCAAAGAATGTCTTCTTTAAGGTCCTTTCTATCTGGCCCTTCACTCTTCCGTTGTACTAGTTCCCTCTCCCCAAAGCCCTTCCTTTCAACACCGCTCCATTTTCTTCGTCGCAGTTCCTCCGCCGTCGCCGACACTGTTTCCGACGTGAAAACAGAACCCGTTAACTCCCTTCAGCCGCATCCATGGCCCGAGTGGGTGACTTTCGTCGACAAATTGAAGACGAGAGGCTACTTTGTCCCAAATCCAGTTAAACAAGGTATTAATACACGGGATGGGCATGACACTGTTAACAGTGACGACAACATTTACGTGGACATGAATCAATTGAAGGATCCTTGCCTTAGCTTTGCCCGTGATAGATACGATGTTTTCAAGTAAGTCATTTTCTGTTACAAACTTTCCTGTTACTTATGGCATTAAGAAACTGGGAAATTCGTTTCTTTGTAGTTCAATTTGTTTGTTTGTGTATGCATCGGAAAATTTGTTTAAGCTATCTTACCAAACTAATTATTTTGCATTATTTGTGGATTCAGATTATTGTCTACATCGGATATTCAAGCTATTGTGGAGTGTGGATGCCCGAATCTGTTGCGCAAGGCTGTTAATTCTTCGAAAAGATTGAGAATTTATGTGCGATTGGATGAAGGGGATGTATGTTTTTTCTTTTTCTTCTTCAATGAGATTTCATCATTGGTGTGCTAATGAACATTTACTGAAGTATGTATGACATAAATGTTAAGGAAAGTTAGAAGTTCCTGTTTTGTTTTTGTTTTCACATTTTGGTTCCCATGACTTGAGAAAGATTTTATACTTTTAGCCTCTTGATGACTGTCGTGATGTAACTGACTAATTGCTTGCAGGTTTGTGGTGCTTGCAATCTGCGGGGCTCCTGTGACAGGGCCTATGTGATACTAAAAGAAAGTGAAGGAGGTGCCCGTACTGTGGACATAGTACGCATATTGTTATTCTATGCATTAGAACCACTTGTTTTTTCAGGAGGAACAAAGCCTCCTGGTAGGGGATCTGTTCATGCTGCTGTCAGAAAATTGCTGTCTCAGTTGATTGAATTGAGTGAAACAGCTCCTGATCCAGCACTACCAAAGGCTGCTAGTAAAATTATCCCTCAAAAGGAGCAAGATAAATGTTCTACGGCTGTTGGTCTTTGTTGCAATGTTGAAATGAAAAGAGGAGATTGGATGTGTACCAAGTAAGTCAGACATGAAATTAATATCTCTATAATTTATTTTAATATGTATTTTTTTTCCTTCATGTGGTCTATCGAAAACAACTTCTCTGTTAGTTAGGGGTAAGATTGCGTACTACTAAACCTCCCCAAACCTCGCATATTAACAGGATTTTGACTTAGTTATTGCTTTTGTAATCTATTGTCGAGTTTGATGACAAGAAGTATTGCCAAAATGGTCTAATACAAGAAATATAAATGGGCCACAGAGTGGAAGGGAAAATTGAAAAGATATGAAGTTCTAGTGCAAGGAGCTAAAACTAGAAGAAACCCAAAAGCCTAGATGAACGATTTGTTCATTTCACATTGTAGTTACTCACGTAGTCAATTACCTAATTGTGTTGAATGAAAGTAAGATAATATGATGTAAAATATCAGGGGCATAATTGTTGCCTGATGAATACCTATTTCTGTACTAATATAACTATCCTGGTTCAAGAATGCTTTAAATCAGAATTTTGCAGTAGTATAAAGATTTTGTTCTCACAACTTATTGTGTTGTGGTGTTTCCTCCGATTAAGGTTTATTATTGTGATAATTGGCAACAACCCTTACTTTTGTTTTTGTCTACGTTTAGAAAACAGAGAACTTAATTTGAATTGGAACTTCTATTACATCTTTTGTTGTTGCACGCTGATGTTCATTTCTCAAAGTTAGGCAATATCGTTCAATGCAGCATTCAACACTTGAGTTGTGATGTTTGGTTCAGTATGCGCAATGAGTTTACAGTGACTTTATGTGCTGAAAAAATTAACTAAGTTAATGTTGTTGAGAATTAGATCCTGTAATTCTTAGATTAAGAGATGTTAGTTATGAGTTCTATATGATTGCAACCTTTCCTGTCTTAAATTATGCATTTTATATATTGGAATGTTCTGCCAGAATTAAGTTTAAATCATTTTTTAACATTTAATTAATAACAAGCTAGATATTAGTCATGTCTAAGACCTGAAATAGATGATACTGCTGGAAAATTTTGTAGGCACTTTTATGTCCTTAAAATTACGGAATCCATTGATTGCGGTAGAATATATGACATTTGTTTCATAGGACAGGTGTCTGCACGCATGACTCAAGGTTATGGATCTAACAGCAGAGGGACTTGTTAAAGTGAAATGGATAATTGGACACCATGCCATTTCAAGAGTCATCTGAAAATGGAGTCAATTTGGCATGAGGCATCTGGCACTTGTTTGATGTTTATTATAAAGCATCAAGTTATAGGCTCTCTTGAGTTCCAATTGCAAGTAATGCCTAAATCTTTGGTGTATTGTTGGATACAGTGCTGAGGGCAGTGATACTATTATTCTAATCAACAAAGTCCTTTTGAAATAGGCTATCAACAGTTTTATTTCAATGACTAGAATGCTAGTTTGATGTAGTCCAGCTATTTTAGGACAGTATTTTTAAGTTGCATCCGTAATTTGTTACTTCTAGAGTTTTACAACCATAGTTAAAATGAAATATTGACCGTTAAAATATTATCAATCACTATCTTCTAATTAACTAAACAAAGACTAATACACCCTTAAAGATAAAATTCAATGCAAGATGAACATAAAGTGACACTAGTAACACTGGAACAAATTATTGATGATTTATGTTGCATTGCTGCAGCTAAATATTCTAGGGAGCATGTCCGATTGGTCTTGTTAGTTGTTAAATTCAATCAAGTTTATGCCTCAACTCCTCGGCAAAATGCATGACCAAACACAACATATTGAATGGTTCTTATATTCATTGTTGACTACTTTAATCTTAAATGTGGTTGGGTGAACTTTGAAGATGAATGTGTTATTTGGAAGAAATTTTTTAATTGATAGAAACGATGTTTTTGTGGAAAGAGAGTAACGTGGTTATTCATGAAAATATTAAGGTTTCTGATTCATCATCAACAACTTGTTTCCGAGTTGTATGTGTGAGATTCTTGTGAATGATTGCATGTAGTTTGAACTTGTGGTACTTGTAACTGAACAAGGGATAATCCATCTTTCTAAAATTGACAAGAGGTTGACCTTAGGACTTCTCTTTTATTTGGCATGGAGAATATTAGAGTTGCTGCCACATAATCTAAAGGAAATATCTTTCTAGTTTATATTCTAGTTACTGCAATATTAATGGTGTTATCAGTTTGATGAGGATATGAGATCTGTGGCATTCTTTTGATGCTGTAAATCTATTAAAGAATTTCTTCAATTTGGTTTTCGAAACGGTCATGTTCACTTTGTTGACACTTTTAGTTGATGCACTGTTAATCGTCAATTCATTTCTCGTAACTTTCATCTGCACAGATTGACACAGTTCTAGAGGATACCGCTCTGCAGGAATTACATACACTCCTATTATTCCCTTTATTGCAGTCCCTATGTCACTTTTTTGCACTCTTATTGTTGCTTGTGTAGATACAATATTTTTATGATTGACATCCCTGTAATTTTTCCACAGATGCAACTTTTTGAATTATGCTAGAAATAAACGATGCCTGAAATGCAATGAAGGCGGACCAAGAAGTGTTGGGACCACAAATATGGAAATGCAAGGCGGACCAAGGAGTGTTGGAACAACAAATATGGAAATGCTTAAAGGAGATTGGATATGTCCTAAGTAAGTCTGTGTTAGTCTTTGGCCACTAGTGGGTTGCTTTTTATTGACATTAGTAAAATTTTCATATATTGATGTCCAACTTTCTGTTATGGAGCCACTAACACGAGGCTTTATTTGTATTGTAGGTGTGAGTTCATGAATTTTTGGAGAAACTTAAGGTGCCTAAAGTGCAAAGCAGAGGGACCAAGGGTTGATATAACTAATGTAGAAATGAAAAAGGGTGACTGGAATTGCACGCGGTAAGCTGCTCTCTTTTCCATCATATTAGTGTTAAGCATCAGACATCATAACCAAATCTGGCTGGATGGTTTTGCCAAGAAGAAACTAGCAACATAATCAATTTTTGTTGAAAATTAAAGAACATGATTAATCCGTATGCTCAGCAGTATGCACATGAATCTGTATCATTAAATATATTCTTTATTGTAAATGAGAATATATTATGTTAGACCCTGATTTCACGTATTCTCTTCAGTTCCATTGTATAGAAACTTATTTTTCATTGTTGCAGGTGTGGATTTATGAATTTTGCTAGCAAAAAGAACTGTCTACGTTGCCATGATCCTCGGCCTAAGAGACAACTGAATCCTGGAGAGTGGGAATGCCCGTCGTTAGTATCTTTTTCTTTCACGTATATATCACTCAATGGATTCCCTGTAATAAAATCTAAAGCATCGTACTATTTCTTGATTCTCCAGGTGCGATTTCTTAAACTACCGAAGGAATGCCGTCTGCCTTAAATGTAATTGTGAGCGCCCACTCCATGAAGATGCACGATAGCAAAGATAACATTATGCTTGCTTGACATAATTGACGCTACTGAATGAGATAAAAGGAGGGTAAGAAGGAAGCAACAAGAATGCAATAAAATTTTACAGGCGTCTTAGAAAAATCACTGGACTTTTGGCTTCCATTTCTGCATGGGGCGATTTTGTGCGCCAACTGGCCTTTTGAAAGGCAAATGTAGCTCCACTAGAACTCCAAGTGGCAAGGCCGCTCTCCTAATATTAGAATGTGTGAAGTACGTGTGTCATATACACTGTTACTGATTGTTGAGTCTAGCTATAGAAACAAAATGTTTAACTGTGACAAAGAGAATATATTGAGAAATTATCTTTTATGGAGGGGAGCCAATGTTATGAATACTGTACCGGGTTCGGTATCGGATTGAACTCTGGAACGGAACTGTACCGGTACCGGTTGGTACCGGATATCGTTTCGAGAAATTTTTTAAATTTATGAAATAGTCCTTAAAATTTTTAAGAATTACAAAACAGTCCATATTGGTATGCCCCTCAATTTTAAATTTATGTCCGTTTCAATACCGTTTTTAGGTCGGTACCGGTCGGAACGGAACGAAATTCAGAATATTGAGGGAAGCACGACGAGGCGCGTTTCTCGCTTTGTCGACTAACACGCTTATTTCCATAATTTTTGTTTTGTTAACATACTTATTTCCATAATTCAAATGCCTTACATGAAAATTTCTAAACGTAAGGTTTGACATAATGATGAAATTTTGTTGGGTGAAACTAATTGTAACATTAAGGCTTTGTCACATTACTAATATAAGAAAAGGAAAAGATTACCCATAATTGTAACATCATTCGTCTCGTAGCACTATGCTCTTCTTTTAAATGAGTGCTTAAACAAACAAATTTCATTTCTCTCTTTCACAACTGATTGTTGCTTCTGATACAACTTTCTAAATACAAAGTCGAATTGTGAGGCCAACCATTCAGATTCGGGCCCAAATTTACAATGTCCCTGAAATCAACGCAGCTCTACCAATAGAGCTCTGATCATCTGTACACGGTATTGCAATGTAAAGTTGGACCCCTTGTAGGTCAAACTATAAAAAGAGATTCAAGAGCATGCTCTCCTCAAGAAGTATAAAGAAATTGTGCAGCTGAAAGGATCAATCACTATTGCCAGTTAATTAGCTGCAGCGACAGGATGTTGATTCGGCTGATGTGGTACATCAATGTTGGCAGCACCAACAACAGCATGCCTTCGTTGCCGTTCACGAAGATAGAGAACAGTAAGGAGACAAACAAAGAGAGTTAGAATTGTTGCATTTCCTTCCTCCAAGATCACATTCTCTACCCAAGCTTCAACTTTTGGATAGACTTCAGGCAATGAATCAATCAAGTGTACCTAAAAGGAAACACAGTAATATGTTGGATTAGTAAGCTGAAGTCTTTGTGAGAATAAGTTACAAAAACAATGCAGAACTCCACCCTGCCTGTTCTCAACCCAAATTAACCATCATGGCGATAGCTTGGAATTTGCTATAGACAAGGAGTGGGTATCGTAAGAGGCAATAGGATTATTATTAGAAAAGACAAGTCATGTACCATCCATATTACAAATAAGAAAACAGCAGTTTCGGATAACCATCCACAAAAAATATGCCACATTGACAAAATAATTACATATAATCTAAAACCTCTACGACTAACTTCTTGAAGCTCCTCATCCCAATAAATTATGGTAAGCTGGAACTTGCATATTTGTTAGCATTTAATAATTTTCAGTACACAAAAAATGTTACCAGGTACACGGTTCAGAAAGCCATAGCAAAGTCAACATGTTGAATTGTTGTGCCTATGCATAGAATGCAAATCTTACAATATTATATAATATTTTCCTAGTACTGAATTAGACAAACAGAAACTTACCAGGAAACTGCCATCATAGTTCTTTCGTAACCACAAGCTTGCCAAGGCCAAACTAACAGGTAATTTTGCAGTGGAATCTATCTCCAAGGCCTGATCATAGTAACGTTTGGCAAGATGAA
This sequence comes from Erythroxylum novogranatense, assembly GCA_029891385.1. Taxonomy (NCBI): domain Eukaryota; kingdom Viridiplantae; phylum Streptophyta; class Magnoliopsida; order Malpighiales; family Erythroxylaceae; genus Erythroxylum; species Erythroxylum novogranatense. The sequence goes on along the minus strand of CM057233.1, from coordinate 28,494,311 downwards.
GATCAAAGGGAAGTCCTTGTCCATGCTCATGCATGTAACCAAGGTTGAACATGGCTTGTGCATTGGATTGAGATTTTGCATGCATGTAAGCTTCAGCTGCACGCTCATAGTCTCTTTCAGTACCCTGTAAAATAGGCAAAATTTTGATAAAGAAATAGTTTTTAAGTTTATGATTCAAATTTCATACATAAACAAAAAGCATTAGCTGATTTATAACCAAACAAAAAAATACATACCCGACCATAGTAATATGCATCGCCAATCAACAAAGCAGCATGTTCATTACCCTGCTCAGAAGCTTGCCACCACAATGAATGTGCACGTTGATGCCTTTCCCCATCAGAACAAAAACCAGACTCTCCCATGCACATGCTACGTTCTCCATATTTGTCAAGAATCCATGCAGCATTACTTTGTGCAATCTCATATCCCAATTCAGCCATTCTAGAATACAAGAAGAATGCCTTCCCCACATCAGCTTTTAGGTATGATTCCAAAGCCCACCTCGACAAGGAACTCCATGGTCCTCGCTCTGCAACTAGTTTGTATAATGCAGTGGCCTGGAACCAGAAAATAAGTGAGATATGCATGTCTACAGATGATCAAACATAAGGGTTACAAGCAATGAAAATGAAAATACAAGGTCTAAAACATAAAAATTCGCTATGGTTTAGACATATTAATAAAGGATAGGCCCGTATTACTTATTCAGTGCATCAATATCCAAAATTGACTAGAAGCAAGAGCCTTACACGCCTTGTAAAACTTGAGCAATCCTTCTACCCTCAAAGGGCCTTTTGGGGTGGAGCTTGCACAGTTTTATCATGATATCTAAAACTATTGCAAAGTTTGCACACCAAATTTCATTTGCGAGCATGACGTGGGTATTAAATGTCTGAATATCCACGTCAACTAGAAGAAAGAGCCTAACAAGCCTTACAAGGTTAGGACAATCCTCCACCCTCTTAGGTGCCTTTTGGGCAATTAGACCCGAATGGTATCAACACTAGTCTACCAATAGATCTGTAAATTTCAATCATTCAAGAATAACTACAAACTTATCAAAAAATATTTGGGAGACATTTTAACTGCATTTTTTATTATTCCTAATGGTCAAGCTCAGAGAACAAATATATCTTAAAATATATGAAATCAGTTAAATCTTTAAAGAGGCGATTCAACCCAAATGGAGCATTTTTGTATTTCTGCAGACCAAGGGGATGCTTATGTACTTGGTGTAAAATATTAAAGAAAAGGAAAAAAGTAATATCAATAATAGTCATATTCAGAAATTAAGAATTAAAAAATAAAAAGACAATCCGAGCAGCCATCCCCAATAATGAATTGATAACAAAAGAATTAGGAAAGAAGAATAAATTGTCGAGGGCATAATACATACAGATAAAGATAATAGGTACAGAGAGGCGAGAAACAAGGAGGAAAAAAAAAAGGAATTTACCATGACCAGATTCTTTTTGAATCCCACGCCTTTGTGAAACATCTTTGCTAGCTGGTAAAAAGCCTTTGGTTGACCTGCATTAGCTGCCACTATGAAGAGTTTGTATGCCAACTTCACATCTCTCTTTACTCCAATCCCTTTAAGATACATTACTCCAAGGTTATAATGCCCACCAGCCTCCTCATTCTCAGCAGCCTTCTCAAAATATTCTTTTGCCTATAAAAAAATGCACCATACACTATACTTGAAGCATTCCAATTTGAACCATTCTATAAAAGAACCTCAAAACACTCCATATAGGCCCATAACCTAAGGGATCAGTTATTAAGGAAAATGAAATGCGATAAGCGCAGAACACAAACACATACAGGCTATTCAAATACACAAACAAAGTGAATAATGAAAAGGAAATAATACAAAGCAAGCATCCAAGTTTAACAAGAATATCATGAGATACACCATAAAAAACTATGTTTCTGGCAGAAGAATCACACTCAGCTTTATCAGGTCTTGCAGCATTTCTTCTCAAGGAATTAGAAAACAAAGCATGAATATAGAAGAAAATGCCAGAATTATAATCAGCTGGACCAAAACTACGAAGGAGACCCCTTCAAAAATCTTAACTTGTTTACTTTTCCAATGTTCTGATGAGGTATTCAAGATATTCAACTTGCTTATTCTTCTCATGTTGCTTTCATGCCAATGCCTTTAACCAAATGACAATTCCTAAATAATCTATAGTCAAAATTCCACTAGTAGTCACAAAGAGTGCTGAGGTACGACAGGACAATCAAAGTTGACATGGAAGATGCAAGTGATGAATGGGTCAGAGACAAAATTCTGATGAATGTAGGCTTACCATCAGTATGCTGTATATTGTACCTGTTTCATCAGTTTCTTACCTATATTGAAAAAATAAAGAAGCTATTGCAATGTATAAGCAATAGGGACAAGATTTAGAAATCAGACCAAACCATGGAGGTATAAAATCCACTTGCAACTACAGACAGTAAAACAAAAAAAATGGATAAACTGAATAAATACAAAAACGTTGATTACTGCCAATTCCTTAAGTTTGACACCAAAATTTAAAAGCCAAAGGCAACCCAAGCCACATTGAAAGATTCTTAGGTCAACATATTGAGCATAGCAAATCAAGAAGAATCCTTTCTCCTAGTCAAACATCACAATCTAGTATAGCCTAGCTTCAGCAAAACAAAAGGGATTTAATGTAACAAAACAGAGAAAAATGAGACAGAGAATAGAATGCAGCATGGAACAGTCAAAGATTCCAAATACTCTTTAGTTCACAAAATATATATATATATATATATATATATATACCGACAAGCTATAAGAGCTTACTTTAGTGTAGTTCCTCTTTTCCACTCCATAACCTTTAACATAGAGATACCCCATGCCATTATAAGCTGAATAAAGTTGCTGTTTTGAAGCAAGAGTGAGCCACTCCAGTGCTCGCGTGTAATTTCTTTCAACCCCAGCTCCCCTTGCATATATCTCACCAAGAAGTTCCATTGACCTTGGCTCCCCTCTCTCCACAGCCTTTGAAAACCATGTTAATGCCTTAGCATGGTCGCGTCTTAAGCCTCTCAATCCAAAGTAGTAAAACAGTCCAATTTTGTGCATTGCAGCCGCATTCCCTTTCTGAGCCTGATATTCAAATATCTGGAAGTCCTCATCCTCCTCACCCCTGGACTTTCTAAGAGCATCCTTGTTCTCCTCAGCCCCATTATGAATCCTAACTGGTTCAATGACAGGCGAATCCTTTGAAATCAAGAAACTATTTACTGCCACTTCTGCTAATTCCGCATATAGTTTAACCGCTTGTTCATGCATCTGATATAAAACATAGATACAAACAAACCAATCATCTATCAAACTACAATCAAGTAACAATTGTTATCTACTACTATTTTTCTTCACAGTCTAAAAACTTCCAATAACTACGCGAGTGAATAAATCTTACATCTTGGCGGGAATAAGTGTAAGCAAGAGCCATCTTGGACTGCATATTCCCTTCTTCAGCGGCAAAATGATGATACAAAAAAGCCCTAGCTTTACTTTTCTCTCTCAATTGCCCTGACCCGAAGAGAAACCCTAGCACCGATTGAGCGTGAGGGTTCCCGTTCTCAACGGCCAACGCCTCGATCTGAGCAGCGGCCTCCTCCACAACCCGAACATCGCCGCCACTAACACCGGCAAGCATCTTCTCGACAATGGAGTAATAATCGGACATGTCATGGTAATACTCGTTGGTGGAGGAATCTGGCTCGAAGATGGGACGCCATGAGCCAGGGTCGAGCTCGTGGTCTGGTTTGGAGTTGGAGTCGCCAAACTCGTCCCATTCGGGCGGGGAAGAGTCGGCTGGCGGTTCGGCGTCATTGGAGATGTCCTTGAGGTCGTCCGGCGAAAGTATGAGAACATAAGGACGTGTCGCGATGAGAGAGATCGGAAGGAGTGACAGAGTGAGAAGAGAGAGCGTGAGTTTACAAGCTGAGAGCTTCATTTTCACGGGAGAATGGGAAAAGAAAATTCAAGTGATGGTCGAAGAAGATGGAGAACAAGGGGAAAAACGATGGGGAAATTCTGGTGTTGACGGAAGGGTAGTCCCGGTATTTCAGTTTTATGTTGCCACGTCGTGCGAGGGAATTCAGCCAATTACATGTTGCCATGTGTGCTACTGGTTGTTACAAACGACTCACCGTTGTGACAGTATTTAATTTACGTGAATAACAGTTTACAATGGAAATGTTAAGTCATTGGTGCTATTTAGGTTCTTTGGTTATTGTAACAGTAGTAATAGTTTGGTTATTGTGACAATACTAAATAGACATTAATTAACTGAATTTTTATTGACAAAAATTCTCTGTCACACAATTACTTTTTGTGACGAAAATTTTCGTCAATAAAAATTCAGTTAATTAATGTCTACTTAATATTGTCACAATAATCAAACTATCACTATGGTCACTACTATTCGTAATTTAGTGACAACTCTTTTGAGTCTTTATGACAAAACAATTAATTGACACTATTGTTTGAATTAACTATGATGATTTTTTTGTCACTAATACAAAGGTAATTGTGAAAATTTAGAATCTTTCACAATTAAATTGTCACAATTAATATATTAAAAGTGTCAATTTTTCTTTTATCACTAATTTCTATCACTAAAAGCTTACGCGATTTGACGCCAATATAATTTTGGTGGGAATGAATTGTAATTGTGATAAATCATATGTTGGTCAGTAAACTTTTTTATTTGTTGTGACAAAATATAGTTTGGTTACTAATATTTTTCTCTTGTTGTGATGAAACGGCTCACCGTCACACGATATTTTACTTTTTGTGATAAAAAATGATATCAATAAAAATTCAATTAGTTAATATCTACTTAATATTGTCACAATAACTAAATTATCACTATAGTCACTATTATTTTTAATTTAGTGACAAGTTTTTTTGTGACTAACTGTGATTGCATCACTTATATAGGTTTTTTGTGACAAAACAATTAATTGACGCTATTGTTTGGATTAACTGTGATGCCTTATTTTTTGTCACTAATATAATGGTAATTGTGACAATTTGTATCTTTCACAATTAAATTGTCACTATTAATATATTAGTAGTGTCAAAATTTCTTTTATCACTAAGTTATATCACTAAAAGCATATGCGACTTGATGTCAAAATAATTTTGATGGGAATGAATTGTAATTGTGACAAAGCATATGTTAGTCACTAAATTTTTTTATTGGTTGTGACAAAACATAGTTTGGTTACTAATATTTTTCTCTTGTTGTGACAAAATGGTTCATCGTCACACAATATTTTACTTTTTATGACGAAAACTTTTGTCAATAAAAATTCAATTAGTTAGTGTTACTTAACATTATCACAACAACTGAACTATCACCATGGTCACTACTATTCGTAATTTAATGACAATTTTTTTGTGACTAATTGTGATTGTGTCACATATATGAGGTTTTTTGTGACAAAAAATTGATTGACACTATGTTTTGGATTAACTGTGATAATTTTTGTTGTCACTAATATAATGATAATTGTGACAATTTAGTATCTTTCACAATTAGATTGTCCCAATTAATATATTAATAGTGTCAAATTTTCTTTTATTACTATGTTCTGTCACTAAAAGCATATGCGATTTGACGTTAAGATCATTTTGGTTGGAATGAATTGTAATTGTGATAAAGCATATGTTGGTCACTAAAATTTTCTATTTGTTGTAACAAAACATAGTTTGATTATTAATATTTTTCTCTTATTGTGACGAAACGATTCACCGTCACAATATATTTTAATTTTTGTAAAAAATTATCAATAAAAATTCAATTAATTATTGTTTACTTAATGTTATCATAAAATGGAATTATCATTATGATCACTACTATTTGTAAATTTTGTGACAAGAAATTTTGTTATCACTTAATCATCAACTTTTGTTACAAAGGTTATTGTCACAACAAATAGAAATTAACCACTCTAATGATTAATTTTTCCATTATTGTATAATTTACGGACTAGAAACTACTTGTCACGCTTTTTTCGTAATATTATTATTTGCAAACAAATTTAAATATTTTCTTATAAAATATTCAAACTACACATATTGATAATCTAACAGTAATATTTTACATATCAATAGATATTTGCTAAACATAACTTTGAAATTTCATCAAAATAAAAATCAAAATAAATAAATGTGTAAATATAATGAAAATATTATTCCAAAATATTAATCAAAACTCTTAACCATTTCAAAATTTAAGAACAAAGTTTTTGTCAATGCACAATCATTTTCATTGTTGCCTTCCTCATTTTCATTTATTGAATTTGTCTCATTATCATTCATAAAAGTATCTTCATCACAATCATTTTCGTCATCTTCTCCACCATATGTAGTGTCAATATTTAAGGGATTTCCTTCAACAATTGTAGCATCTAAATCAGATATATTCAAAGATATCATGTTAGTATCATCCTTTAAAATATATTTATGAAGTGTAAAGCCAAAATTTTCATGTTCTTAACATGACTCATCTCCTATATCATCATCAGGAAGATCATATATATCATGAGGATGTAACTCTTGATGATCCAATTCCCGCAATAATTTATAAAACTTAATAGCTTCCTTATTTGGACTGGTGGGGCCACCTCTGATAGGATCGTCAGCTTCTTCATTTAGATCATAAGAAATATCCCTCACAAATGCATCATTAGTCATTTGAGCATCAAATTTGTCAATATAAAAATTTATTGAATTATTATCTATTATTTATTTCAAAATAGTAATTATAAATTTATTTTTGTTATTTGGAGGTGGTTGCATAAATCCTAAAAAAATATTTTTAATTAATTTTCTTTATTAAATAGTACTAATTACATTTCCATTACATAATTCTTTAAACGTATTTTATAGTGAAACTATCAATAAAATTTTGCAAGTGAATTCTTAAAGAGAAGTTTCCCATATGATAAGATCATAGTTTCCATTAAAGAAATAGACAACAAACTTTAAAACACTTATTATATGTCTCTCTATCTCCCAAGGAAGGTGAATTGGGAGGCTTGTGGTAAAAACATCTCCTAACACCGACTTTCGATTATATAAATGTCATGTCTACAACGTCGTTTGCCTTGCTGTTTGATTGTAAATACATTGTTTCTATAGTTTCCCTCCACATTTATTTTGGTGTTATTTTCACTCCTTCCTTCCTCATCTTCTCTCCCTTTCTCTTATTTTTGTTTGTTTCACCCGTGTTCATCTTTGGGTTTGATTTTCGTAATCAATGTCCTTTGATCTGACCAAAGAACAAATCACTGAGAGTTCTTAATCACAGGTATATACAAACTCTATTGAAGGCATAAATGCTAACTTTAAGGTGTCTTTCTTAGTTAATGGCTTCAGACTATAGTTAATCTCACCTGTAATAATTCGTCGTCACTCATTTAAAGCACCTATAAGGTATGTTATTCCAAGGCTCTCTTCCATTTGTTGACTCCTCTCCATACTACTCACTTTTTCCTCCTTCATGATACTCTCCCGTCATATTATTTTTATATATTTTAAATAAAAAGTGGTCTATGTTGTTTTATTAATTTTTAAATACAGTCACGTAATAGCAGAGACAATTGTTCATCACTTACCACATGGTAGTGAGGTAGGGATGACAATTGGGTTTGAGTCCAACCCGACCTACCCTGGCTTGACTTGAATTCAACAGGCTAGGCTTAGGTTGGCTAGGCCTTGGGTCCAAATTTTTTGAAAAATTAGGCTCAAGCTCATGCTACACAGGCCCACTTTTCCTAACCAACGCCTGAATCTTATAAATAAAAATACTTTGTTTTTTTAGTCAAGCTCATATTCAGGTCTAAGTCAGACTTAGGCTCAAGTCGAGCAACCTCATGCCAAATCGGACTTAGGCTAGTGCCCCTTCCTCAGGTCCAATCAAACCTTAAGCATTAACTTCCAAACTTGAGCCTGGATAAACTTATTACCATCCTTATGAGATTATATTTATATATTGTAGGTGGTAAATTTCAATTGTACTTAAAGTTGCTTTATTATGTATATTAAAGAAAATGGTGATAAAGCTTACGGATTATCCAACACTGTAAATTCAAACCCAACTCCACACGCATAACCCAAATCGAAAGTCTTCCCAACCCTATTTTAATGTCACCAAACTCCATTAAAATGAAAACCCATTTCTTACTACTCAACACAAGGCCAATTGCTTGCAAAGTAGAGCCATGCCTTAGCCTTCAGTGTAACACCCCACACCCGCAGGATCCGAACCCGACATCCACAGTGATATCCGGGTCTGTGCCCCGCGAGAATGGCGTGCTAACCACTCGATCAGAAATCAGTACATTACTTTTAAATAACAAATGCGCGGAAGTCTATCCAATTGGGTACAAACATTTTCAATAGCCACTGAGATCAATCTTACGAATACAAATAACCATTTTAGTACAAAAGTCAAGACATGCAATGCAGACACGAATTGATCCCGACTTTTGACCTTCACTTGAATCCTGCGAATATACTCCCGTTTTGCTAACGGGGTACTCTTCGATTTCCTGAAAAATAAGTTGCAATGTTGGGTGAGTTTGCGAACTCAGTGAGAAACCATCATCGATGGTTCACTCAAATCATGCATTACGCAAATTGCGTATAAGACGACACGATAATATTAATTAACATATTATATAGCGGTTTACGGTGGTCTATAACGACCATTTACAACGATATCTGATGTCGATAACAATAATACAATGGCGTAGAACCTTTTACGTAACGATTATACGATGTCTATATCAATTATACAAGATGTCGGTAACAATATTACAATAGCATAATGCGATTCACGATATCACATCACAATTCTGATAAATCATGGCATCACTCGATTCAAGAATCATCACACAATTTGACATTCAATCAATCATGTATATGATGCATATGAGACTCTTTCCGGTTATTCATGTTGTGCCCAAGTGCTCGATCGGTGATCACTTGGACGCGTCGAGATTTCTCCCTCGGGCTAGGCGTCGATCAAATCTTAGGATAAATCCCTCGGGCTCGAGGCGGTCGGTAAAGAGTAACAATGATCGATGGGACGCGTCGAGTTTTCTCCCTCGTGCTAGGCCCGACGATGCAAAGGTTCGAGCTCTAGGCTCTTTTCGATGAGATTAGCAACTTGGGTCACGCTTCTTTATCGATCATGCATTTATGTATGCAATGCGATGTTCAATAAATTCAGATTCATACCGATTCAAGAGCTCAAGATATGGCTATAAAAGCCCGTAGTGTATTTCTCAAGAACATACTGAAATTCATATTCAAAGATTCAAGAATTTACAATGTATAGCTATAAAGCCCAATGGTAACAATTTCGATGATTCATAATTGATCCAATACAATAAACACATACAATGCGATCGTACTCCTTTCCAAAGAGTCATGCAATCATACGATGCAATTCACATTGTTCGATTCTATACAATGAAGAGCATGCAACTCGATCATATACATTTCAATAATAATACAAAGGCAATCCAATCACATAAAATTCAGTAATCATGTACTTCACGTTATCAAGTAATTTACAGTTGAACATTTAGACACTCAAGAATTTGAGAAACCAACTAGGTTACTCACCGTAACTTCCGAACTCTTGCTGAAGTCCCAAAGAATGCCCGTGGAATGACGATCCAACGGCGCCTCTATAATGATTAATCTGATTCATTACTAATTGCCCAATTGATCAATACAAGAATGCATATGTCTCGGTGAAATGATGTACAATGCATGTTCACGATTTACGGTGCTAAATCCCAATTTCGATACCTTTAGCCCAATTCCATTTTCTCATTCAATTTCTTGACAAAACTGATCCAGTCCTATGATTCAGTCCAATCTCCTATATTCATACTTCCTATAACAATTTCCTATCCATTGGGTCAAAACCTCTATGGCAATCTCCAATTAAAACTTCGATAGTCTCAATTTGACACTTATGTCACACTATGAATCACAATTGACCTTAATCTCTATAATTCAATACCATTTAAATCAAATCTAGTTCCCATAATTATTCTCAGTTGTAGACCTCTTTTCCTATTTCATAACAAATCTGGAATTACCTCAATTGGAGGTCTATACCAAAAGTTATGCCCAATAAACCATAATTAAACCAATAAAATAGTTCCTCGCCGCGACCTTGCGGCCTTCGCCATGACGAAAGAGGCACGCCGCCATGGCGTGAAGCACTTCACGCTTGGCGTCGTCTCTCTCTTGACTTCGCCGCGCGACGTTAGCCATAGGTTCGTGTAACATCCCGTTATCGGAGTGACGGGTAGATTCGTAATTTGGATCGGGTTAGGATTTGGTACAGGCAAAGTGTTGCATTGCACATGCATTACGCTTTGATAGTCATTGATAAATGATTATTGACTGCATAAGTATATATATATGTACATACATGTATGACAATTTCTGACTTAATTGTGAAATTGGAAATTGGTTATAATTGGTCCGATGAGAATTGGCTTAATTGTGCAATTGGGAATTTATCAAAATTGTACATATGAGAATTTGGTTTGTGAAAATTGGATATTTAGTAAGTGTATAATTGGGTTTTGAATATGAACTTGGAATGAAATGGATTATAGAGAAAGGGAAATTGGAAATTGAGTATAGGAATGAGCATTTCCTAATTTTGTGAATTTATGAGAATTTTCCCGAATTTTAGAGTTTTGGATCCGACCGAAAATTTGGCTAAGGACTGATTAATGTGATTCCGGTCCGAGATTGATTGACAAATAATATGAAATAAATTGAATTATGATTTTGGGAATTTTGGTTATGAGTAGCGAAATTGGGAGTAAAATAGAATAAGAATCGGACGTGTTAGACCTAAGAATTGGACATGAAGTGGAGGATCTCATATATATATATGTATAAGCTTAAGGTAAGCTTATTTCTTCATTTCTCTTAAGCCTTAAATCGACGGTCGTGGGTGTGAGAAATCGTGGATTTGGAGTTGTTTGACGGATTTTCGACGGATTGATAACTTAATCAAGTAAGTTCATATGTGTTTATGTTGTTTGATCATAGATTTGAGTAAGAAATTGGTTAGAAAGTTAGAAAGTTTCGATGATAGGGTTTTTGTTGGTTTTGATTTGGGTTTTTGATGAAAAATGAGTTAAATGATGTTTTGAGGATAGAAATAAGTTGGGTTTAAGGTTTAAAACTGATTGAGAGTGTTTAGAATGGATTTGGGATGATTTATATCAGAGGATCTGCGAAATTTCTGAGTTTCGGACGAGTTTCTGGGTTCGCACGTCGCGACGTGTGATGAACACGCCGCGGCGAGCCCCCTTAGCGTGCACGTCGTGACGAATATTAAATATTTAGTTTATGTGCCGCGACGAGCAGAATATCGGCCGCACGTTGCGACGAATGGAGCCGTGCGTCGCGACGAGCAGGCTTGGTCCGCACGTCGCGACGAGCAGCAGCGTACGTCGCGACGAACAACAGATTATACGTCGCGATGAGGGAGACTGTTTCCGAAAAGTTGAGTATTGAGGTTTTTGAATTGGAGAATTTTGGGATCTAATTTGGATTGGTTATGGATCAAAATGGCATTTGAGAGAATAGGAATTGAATTTGATGATTATCGGAAATTGAGTGGTAAACGTATAGTGATTGTGAGTTTAATTGGAATGTGACTATAGAGTATGGAAATTGGTAAATTGGTTAATAACAATTGGAATTGTTATGGATTAGAGTGAGAGTGATTAAATTGAGAAAATCGGGAATGTCATAACATGTATAGTATTTATCGTATTTGCTATTGAATATTGAAATTGGTATCTTTGGTAATGTGATTATTTGACTGTTTTTAAAGGCACCGATGGAGCAATTCCACGGATATGCTGGAACTTCCAGGCTATAGCTCGGAAGTGCAGGTGAGTAACCTAGTTGGTTTCTCAACCTTATGTGTTTATTAATTATATGCATTGATTGCCATGAGGAAGCAAGGATGGATATATGTGATTGAGTGATTTGATTGATTTCGAACCATGGGTGTTCGAAATATTGGATTGTGATATTGAAGTGCAAATGTGAATAAGTATGTGTAAATGCATGAGTAAATTGGATTGTAAATGTGTTAATGAAATGAAATGTAAATGCATAGGAATGAAATACTGGACTAAAAGTCCGAGGACATTGGGAAATGATCGGAAATAGTAATTAATTGAAATTGGAAATAGAAATGCAATAATTGGAAATTGGAAAGTGACATGTGCATTCATGCATAGTAAATGATCAGATAATAGTAGTTGTGACCGGTGGTACCAACGTATGCAGAGCCACAGGCTCAATGCACTTATGCAGATCACATCGGGCTTTCGAGGCACATCATGCCCAATGTATATGATAGAGCTTTAAGCTCAACGCACAGGACCTCAGGTCCAACAACTGATGGAGCCTCAGGCTCACCGCAGGGCATATCAAGCCCAACGATTTCAGAGCCACTGGCTCAACGCAAATGATCAGGCGCACGGTCACAACAACGAAACGAAAATTGAAAGTGTCTCATGGGCATTGCATATGTATATGACTGACTGAAAATGTAAATTGACTGTGAATGATTGTGAAATGTGAATAAGGAAATTGCATGTGATATTACTGTAAGTGCTACTGTGTGTTATGTGTATATGATTGTGAATGCATGAGTTGGGTGAACCATCGATGATGGTTTCTCACTGAGTTCGCAAACTCACCCAACATTGCATCTATTTTTCAGAAGTGAAGAGTACCCGTTAGACACACGGAGTATGTCTACCGCTAAAGCAAGATAGTATCGGTCGGGATCGGTGTCGTCACATCTGCATTAGAGTAGTGAATTGTTTGATGGGCCCTTTTGATTTATGTGTACTTGTATGGTATAACTGAAATTGGTTTATAATTGAAATTGTTATGTAATTGAAAATGTTTTGTTATAATTGGGCCAAATCATTATTGTTTTCTTGACTCAACTGCTTTAAATGAAAAGAAAAATGTCATATTGAGTTTTAAAAGGTAGTGATTGTTCTAATCGCCACCCTCATGGTCACGGGCTCGGATATCACCGTTGATGTCGAGTTCGGGTCTCGTCGGGAGTGGGGTGCTACATTTGTGGTATCGAGCCCGTATACAATCTTACATGGGCATTCCGAGACAAATGTGTCAAAGTGCATGCATATAAGTTATGTCTCGGCAGAGATAGTGACGATCGATCCCGGTCTAGCATATGAGTCTTATACATGAGCTGTACTAGTGATTTAAGTGGTTAGAAATAGTGAGGAAAAGATGATATGGGAAAATGTGATAAATGAAAATTGTAGAAATCAAAGAAAAGAACAAGTATATAGTGCGATATGATGATTGAAGATTTAGTGTATTGGTATTGATAGGCGTATTATGAAATACGACATTAGAGTGATATTGGAAAAATCAGAATGGGAAGTAGATGTGAATTGTATATGTGTAGTTGTGAAGTGATAGAAGAAATATAGAGATATGTGAAAGATGGCAAATAAAATGTTTTATGATCGAGTTACTTGAAGCGTGATGGGAGTTATGATTGGAGGTCTATGACCTAGAATTTGAATATGTTAAGTGAGAAAGCAACAATGGATGTATATTTGTGATACTGGATTTGAGTGTGGTTGCAGAAACAAAATGATGAAAGGATCGAAATGAGAGAAAATAGTATTGAGAGAAGAAAAGTAAAAGTTGTTAAGGTCGTGGATTTGCCTATGCGAATGCACACGATAAATGGAAATGATATCGAAATCAATTAGTGCATTAGTGGATAACCGCCAAGTCAAATAGTTAAAAGTTCATGTGAGATAGAGTAAGAACCAAAAGTGTTTATAGTGATATTTGGAAATGAATTGAGATTGTAATTAGGATGTTGGTAAGGAAAAAGCCTCATGATCGAGGATAGGTGCGAAAAGGAAAAAGGTGGTCAAAGATCAAATGAGATTGAAGTGTCTTTAGCGTAAGTGACTAAGTGGTAAATTAATGTAATATCAGAAATGGTATGTATCTCAATGAGCGGTATCAAAAAGAGATGCTTTGGTTATGTGGATTATGGTATAGATTGATCGTCACAGGACATTGTGAATAATTGAAATTGATAAGAAATGTGACGACGATTGATGATTAGGAATTGAAAGAAGAATTTCCCTGAATGGAATTAAGTTGATTAGATGATTAAAATTGAAAAGTTTAGAAATGAAAAGACAAATTGGAAAAAAATGTGAAATAAATGAAAAGTCGCTTTTAGGAGAGGAAAAAAATAGAATAAGTTATTAAGAAAGTATGTGTTACGATAATGTAAAGAGTTTGATTGTGTAATAGGAGTATTGAGCAGAAAAGGATATCGGTTGTGATTTGAGGAGAATATCGGTCGATATATTTTGTGTGAATATCGGAAAGTATAAAGTGGTTTTGAAAATTTTGTTTGAAATGATAGTGAATAAATTGAAATATGTGGAGAATCCAGTGTAAAAGAATGTGTGTCAAAATATATTTGATGAAATGGAGATAGATCGTGAGAAAATTTGTTCCTCATTGGAGACAACCGATAATTAGGAAATGATATAAATTGATTATTGATATGAAGAGTCATTATGCTACTGAAGAGCAACATATCTTACTTGTGTTTAGAGTGAAATGTTTAAATTGTGTTCAAAGTGGATGATGATCGATTGAATACATTTGAAAAGTGAATAAGAGAAATTGGCATAGTTGAGGAAATTGTTTGACATGTAAGTTTTATAAGAGTGAATTTGATCTTGGTAGAATAATTAGTGGATGAATTATTATTATTCGAACATGGTATTGGGAGATTAAATGCAAATAGAGGCAGTGATAAATGTGAAATTGTAAAGGATAAGTATATAAAGAATTTGGAGTTATAATAAGATTGATTGTATACTGGATACATCCAGAAATTGGTAAAGGTCTTCTGACTGTAAATGATAAGGAAAGTGTTAAAAGGAAAATATGTGAAGTGTATGACAAATGATTGTAAGAAGAGATACTTAGAGAAATGTTTAATTCGAGTATTGATCGTATCAATTGAATTGGTGTTATAATATGAAATGAATTGTAAAGATAATAATGTGATCTATTGGAAAAATGTAAAGAGATTCTATGTGTATGGAGATCATTATAAGCTTATGGGCTGCATTGGTATTTGATGACTTAAAAATCTATTGTATTGAATAGTGTATTGGAAAGTGTTGTGAAAAGTTTGGAGATTCTATTTGTACAAAAAATGTTTTGGATGAATATGCGTTTGTAAAGTAATAATGATTAAGTTATATGAGTAAATTAGGAAAAGGATTATGTGTTGAATGTTTCGAATTTTGATAAGGAAGCAAATAATTAGATGATAAGATTATGAAACTGGATGAAAGATTATATGTAAACTGTCGAGTTGGTAAAGTGTAAAAAGGAAAAGGAACGTATTAGCAATTGGGGATTCCACATCAAGTGTGCAGAGGTGTATTGAAAGCATGGCAAAATCCGAATCGAGAATTTTGAATAGTGGATAGTATCGAGAAATGTGTGAATAGATTAGTCAGAAAGAAAATGAGTAATGTGACTGGATTAGGAAATATGAGTAAAACTCATGAAAGGAATTGTAAGTGCATTAAAAGTGTAACAGAAAGTAAAATGTGACGTTGAAAGATTATGAGTATGTTTGACCTATATGGTTGACTGTGTGTTATCAGTGTGAAACTAATATAGGTTTGGAGTTCATAAGATTGTGAGATTGATGCATAGATAAGATTGATTGTGTTTCATTGGAGATATCATTTGAAAAGTGTATGAAAGGTTTTATATCTAAAAAGGAGTTGTTAATTCGGATAGTAAAATGATCAGGACCTAATATAATTAGAGGCCCTGGATGATTTAAGTTAAGATTGACAGGTGTTTGAATCAGTAATATGGTTTAAGAAATTCAAGTTGATGAGAATGAATTAAATTAATGATTACCGAAACTGTTGAAACCTGATGAGATTAGAAATTGGCATTGGAGAGATGCAATATGTTCAACGATACAGAGAATGTTTCTAAATGTGTCACCTTGGCCAATCTATGTATTGATTGAGATAACAGGTAAATGGGAAATGAAATTTGTTATTAGGGGCCTCGATGTGACCGTGTTGTGAATCGATTTATGGATTGACAAGTCAGTGGTAACCTAAAAGATAAATAGAAAGGAAAAAGAGGTAAGTAAGTAGTTGTAGTGTGATTAAAATAGCAAGTCCGTCTAAAATCCTAAAAGATGATTCGGATCCCAAAATGTTACAAAGACTGAATTGGAAAATATTGTTAGGATCCGATATATGTGTTATCGATTTTGGAAGTGATAAATTGTGTGTAAAAGGGCAATATAGCGTTAAGAAAGATTTGATGAAATTATTCAGATAGCGAAATAAGTGGAAATCGAGAATCAATGATCGAAAAGACTCCCCTAACTTGGTGATAAATCGTATATGAAATTTCGAGGACGAAATTTTTATTAGGAGGGGAGAATTGTAACATCCCGTTATCGGAGTGACGGGTAGATTGGTAATTTAGATCGGGTTAGGATTTGGTACAGGCAAAGTGTTGCATTGCACATGCATTACAGTTTTGATAGTCATTGATAAATGATTATTGACTGCATAAGTATATATATATGTACATACATGTATGACAATTTCCGACTTGATTGTGAAATTGGAAATTGGTTATAATTGGTCCGATGAGAATTGGCTTAATTGTGCAATTGGGAATTTATCAAAATTGTACATATGAGAATTTGGTTTGTGAAAATTGGATATTTAGTAAGTGTATAATTGGGTTTTGAATATGAACTTGGAATGAAAT
The DNA here is from genome assembly GCA_029891385.1 of Erythroxylum novogranatense. NCBI lineage: Eukaryota > Viridiplantae > Streptophyta > Magnoliopsida > Malpighiales > Erythroxylaceae > Erythroxylum > Erythroxylum novogranatense. The sequence goes on along the minus strand of CM057233.1, from coordinate 28,477,354 downwards.
GGATTATAGAGAAAGGGAAATTGGAAATTGAGTATAGGAATGAGCATTTCCTAATTTTGTGAATTTATGAGAATTTTTCCAGAATTTTTAGAGTTTTGGATCCGGACCGGAAAATTTGGCTAAGGGACTGATTAATGTGATTCCGGGTCCGAGATTGATTGACAAATAATATGAAATAAATTGAATTATGATTTTGGGAATTTTTGGTTATGAGTAGTTCGAAATTGGGAGTAAAATAGAATAAGAATCGGACGTGTTAGACCCTAAGAATTGGACATGAAGTGGAGGATCTCATATATATATATGTATAAGCTTAAGGTAAGCTTATTTCTTCATTTCTCTTCGCCTTCGTCGACGGTCGTGGGTGTGAGAAATCGTGGATTTGGAGTTGTTTGACGGATTTTCGACGGATTGATAACTTAATCAAGTAAGTTCATATGTGTTTATGTTGTTTGATCATAGATTTGAGTAAGAAATTGGTTAGAAAGTTAGAAAGTTTCGATGATAGGGTTTTTGTTGGTTTTGATTTGGGTTTTTGATGAAAAATGAGTTAAATGATGTTTTGAGGATAAAAATAAGTTGGGTTTAAGGTTTAAAACTGATTGAGAGTGTTTAGAATGGATTTGGGATGATTTATATCAGAGGATCTGCGAAATTTCTGAGTTTGGACGAGTTTACGGGTTCGCACGTCATGACGCAGTGATGAACACGCCGCCAAGCGAGCCCCTTAGCGTGCACGTCGCGATTTAATATTAAATATTTAGTTTATGTGTCGCGACGAAGCGAGTATCGGCCGCACGTTATGACGAATGGAGCCGTCTTGCGCGACGAAGCGAGCTTGGTCCGCACGTCGCGACGAAAGCAAGCGACGTCGTTCGCGACGAACAACGGATTATACGTCATGACGAGGGAGACCTGCTTCCAAAAGTTGAGTATTGAGGTTTTGAATTGGAGAATTTTGGGATCTAATTTGGATTGGTTATGGATCAAAATGGCATTTGAGAGAATAGGAATTGAATTTGATGATTATCGGAATTGAGTGGTAAACGATATAGTGATTGTGAGTTTAATTGGAATGTGACTATAGAGTATGGAAATTGGTAATTGGTTAATAACAATTGGAATTGTTATGGATTAGAGTGAGAGTGATTAAATTGAGAAAATCGGAATGTCATAACATGTATAGTATTTATCGTATTTGCTATTGAATATTGAAATTGGTATCTTTGGTAATGTGATTATTTGACTGCTTTTAAAGGCACCATGGAGCAATTCCACGGATATCTTTGGAACTTCCGTGCTATAGCTTTCGGAGTGCGGTGAGTAACCTAGTTGGTTTCTCAACCTTATGTGTTTATTAATTATATGCATTGATTGCCATGAGGAAGCAAGGATGGATATATGTGATTGAGTGATTTGATTGATTTCGAACCATGGGTGTTCGAAATATTGGATTGTGATATTGAAGTGCAAATGTGAATAAGTATGTGTAAATGCATGAGTAAATTGGATTGTAAATGTGTTAATGAAATGAAATGTAAATGCATAGGAATGAAATCTTTGACTAAAAGTCCGAGGACATTGGGAAATGATCGGAAATAGTAATTAATTGAAATTGGAAATAGAAATGCAATAATTGGAAATTGGAAAGTGACATGTGCATTCATGCATAGTAAATGATCAGATAATAGTAGTTGTGACCGGTGGTACCAACGTATGCAGAGCCACAGGCTCAATGCACTTATGCAAATCCATCGGGCTTTCAGGCACATCATGCCCAATGTATATGATAGAGCTTTAAGCTCAACGCACAGACCTCGTGTCCAACGATCGATAGAGCCTCGGGCTCATCGCAGGCATATCAAGCCCAACGATTTGAGCCACCGCTCAACGTAAATGATCAAAGCACGGTCACAACAACGAAACGAAAATTGAAAGTGTCTCATGGGCATTGCATATGTATATGATGATCGAAAATGTAAATTGACCGTGAATGACCGTGAAATGTGAATAAGGAAATTGCATGTGATATTACCGTAAGTGCTACTTGTGTGTTATGTGCATATGATTGTGAATGCATGAGTTGGGTGAACCATCGATGATGGTTTCTCATTGAGTTCGCAAACTCACCCAACATTGCATCTATTTTCAGAAGTGAAGAGTACCCGTTGTAGACACGGAGTATGTCTCTCGCTAGCAAGCGCGTAGTATCGGGTCGGGATCGGTGTCGTCACATCTGCATTAGAGTAGTGAATTGTTTCATGGGCCCTTTTGATTTATGTGTACTTGTATGGTATAAGCGAAATTGGTTTATAATTGAAATTGTTATGTAATTGCAAATGTTTTGTTATAATTGGGCCAAATCATTATTGTTTCATGACTCAACTATTTTAAAAGAAAAGAAAATGTCATATTGAGTTTTAAAAGGTAGTGATTGTTCTAGACGCCACCCTCGCGTCACGGCTCGGATATCACTGTTGATGTCGGGTTCGGGTCTCGTCGGGAGTGGGGTGCTACATTCGTCGCGACGTGGCTTTTTCCCTTGCTCGTCGCGACGTCTTGCTGCATACGTCGCGACTAATACATTTAACTTAATTCAATTTTATTCGTCGCGACGAAGCCCTAACGCTTCGATGCTCGTCATGACGTCGAAGACCAGTCGTCTTCTCCGATCGATTTCCGCCATTAATACACATACCAACCTCCATTAAACACTCTATCAACTCAAACAAACCCCATAAATGCCATAAATACTCAAATGACCAGTAATAACAACATTAAAGCCAACAAAACTTACCAATCGACGATAAATCCCAAATCTCAAAATCGCCGTAACCCTAACTTCCTCAAATCATCGATTAACACTCTCCAAATCTCTCAATCCTTCATCAATCACAATAAATCAGTTAGTCTTGCACAATAAGGAGAACACCATAAGGAGAAATCAAGAAATCCTCACCGATGAGAGGAATCGCAAGTCACCGTGGGATGAGGAGAAGAGAAACTCGCAATTGCCTTCGAAAATTTTCCCCAATTTCAAGTCTCTGCTATATATATAGCTATAGGTCTTCTAATCAGTCCAAATTTCAGTCTTAAATTTTCAATGGCTCCAACTATAATTCATCTAACAGTAAAACTCTAATTTTTTTTCTCAATTAATCACGATTTAAGCAGTCCAGTCAATTCGATCAGTTCTAATTCACAATTAAATACCGGAAAATCATGAACGCATGTACCAATGAACATATGCATATGCAGTAGACCAGTTCCTCTATAATTAGAGGCCAGTAACATGTTCAGTCAGTAAATACAGTAAGGCCTATCAGTCAATCTCATAATTACCCTAATACCCTCGCTAACAGTAACGGGATGTTACATTCAGCCTCCTTCCATTGCACCAGGCCACCAGCCTTCCGCCACTGCCCCACACTAGTCATCAGCCCTTACTGTCAGCTACTAACAGCATTCTCCACTTACTCCAACCACCTTCAAACCTCTCAAACCTAGAATTTCCTTCCTCTTCCTCTTTCCTTCCTCTCTCCTTTCCTCCTTCCTTCTCCTAGCCTTTTCCAAAACCAGCAAATTAGGAAAACAAGAAACTCAAAAACCAACAAGGATACAAACTTTCCGCCGCTGACAATCCACCAGAAAACCCTACAAAACCCTCACAACCCTAACCTTAACCCTAACCCTATTCCCAAAACCACTCTACTTTCCCTACCTAAACCTATTGGTCTTTCCCCATCTCCCTCTACCTCTTCAAAAACCAACCCAACCCTTGCAATGGTTGTCGTTGTTCCTAAAGGAGCTAACCCTATGTAGAGGACAATGCAAAAGGTGCTAGGAAAACTTGGAAATTGGTTGTTGGGGATAACTTAGATTCCTCCTTGGTTTTCAGCCCTCTTATTGAGAATGATGGAAAACTAATGGTGGCTCCTAGTCTAGAAGATTTACAACAAGGAGCTAGGACTTGGGAAGCTACCCTAGTGGGTTTTTTAATGTAGAAAAGGCCAGCTTTTTCAGTTATACAAGCATGGGCCATGAGGAATTGGAAAGGAAGAGGCTTATGGAGGTCATGCTTACGGAATAAGACAACATTATCTTTACCTTTTCTTCCAAATCAGAAGCCCAAAAGGTCATAGATAGGGTCCTTGGCATATCTCTCAACTTTTCCTATTTCTACAAACTTGGCGACCGAGTATGGAGCTTGAGAAAATTAGATCGAAGAACATTCCCCTATGAGTCAACATCTACAATATCCCTTTGGAGTACTGGACTACTAAGGGATTAAGTATGCTTGCAAGCTATTTGGGAAAAACAATTTGCATGGATGAAAATATAGCATTGAGGAAGAGAGTTGGTTTTGCACAATTACGTGTGAGTACGGATTTGGCTAAGGAATTAAGGATAGTATTCCTATCCTAAGATTAGCGGATGAAAACTCATTAAGAGAAGATCGAGTAATGGTGACTTATTAATGGAAACCCTCCCTTAAAACACAAGGCAAGGGATGAAAATTGACGGGTAAGCTTTTCATCAAAGGTGACTATTAGGAAGTGATAGGAATTGAAAATAAGGAGGCAAAAGATTTGAAGGAGAAGGACGAGACAGTGCAAGAAGCAGGGAATCAAGATATGGTTCTTATAGAAAATGACTCCACAAACAATAAGAATGACAATCCGAAGGAGGATAACTCATCTCAAGCCCAACAAAAGGAAACATTAGAAGATTTTAGCAAGGCTGATTTGAATGAAGGCGGAAATGATTTGGAATCTATTAGAACAAATCATGCTCAAGACTCTTCGGGGGAAAACCAAAATGAGCCAAGTTCATCATGAGTTGAGGGGCAAAAAGGAATGAATCAAGAAGAGCAGTTTGAGCAAGTCACCTCTCGAAAACGCAGTAGAATTAGTAGGAAAAGCTCCAAAGGTAAAACCAATAAATTATGACGTTGGTAGTATGGAATGTGCGTGGAATAAATAACCCTTTAAAGCTTTGTGCTTTAAAGGATTTTGTGATAAAGGAAAAGTCGTGGGTATTTTGTATGTTGGAGACTAAAATTAGGGAAGGGAATCTTAATAAGATAGGTTGTTTGGGCAGCAACTAGCAATTCATTACTAACCATCAAAGTCATGCTTATGGAAGGATCATTATAGCTTATGATGGTAATTTTGTGAAACTTGAAGTACTGGATTCTAGTTAGCGGTATATGCACACTATGCTTTACTTTAAAATGGAAAATTCTTGAATTGTAGCTACTTTTATATGGTTTCAATACAGTGTTTCAGAGAACTGACCTATGGAATTTTTAAAGAAGGATTAAGCCTTCGGTAAGCTCCCCGTGGATGGTCTGTGATGATTTTAACACTACTTTGTATAGATCAGAGGTTGAGGGAAATTGTAATCTACTCAACTACTCTATGGATATGTATGACTGTATGCAGGAGGTGGAACTTGTTGACCTGAAGGTTGAAGCTCATAAGTTTACTTGGACAAATAAACAAATTTTTATTTGGAACATCAGGAAAAAATTGGACAGAACTTTAGTCAATGTGGAATGGCTAAATTCTTTCTCACTAAGCTATGCAAAATACCTAGACCCTAGTATTTCGGACAACACTCGTATTAAGATAGTAGACCTATTCACCTCCTACAGAATCCAGCACCCCTTCAGGTTTAATAATTTTCTGGTTGGAATGGAGGGCTTTCAAGAAGCTATACAGAAAGGATTGGAGCATGGATGTTATAGAACAAAGCAATACATTTGTATTCAAAAGTTTAAGGCCATAAAATAGGAGTTGAAGATTCTTAATAGGAAGAGAGGATGTAATCTGACTAAGGAGATTGATATCTCTAGGGACAAACTCTTCTTTATACAAAAAGAATTGGTAGAAAACCCCTTGGATGGAGAACTAGCAACAGCAGAAAAGGAGGCTCTTAAAAAATATCTGGAAGTAGTGGAAAATCAACACTTTTTACTAAAACAAAGAGCTAGGATAAACTGGATAAAGGAAGGAGATAGATGTTCAAAATTCTTCTTCAATGCTATGTTAGCCCGCAAGCATACTAACAGAATTACCTCTTTTAAAACTGAAACTGAAGTGGAGGTTTTTGGACAAGATGAGTTAGCAACGGAAGCTATAAATTTCTACAGTAGACTTCTTGGGTCAGATTCTCTTTAAACTGTGCAGGAGTGCAACCTTATCCAGTTTGTAACATCTAAGATTCTAGATCATGAAGTTTACAGGTTAATTAGACCTGTTACAAATCAGGAAATAGATAAGGTGGTCTTTAGAATGAATGGATCTAAAGCCCCTAGTCCTGATGGACTAAATGGATTCTTCTATTAGAAAACCTGGAATAGTTTGGCTGGGCTTAACAAGGAGGTAGTGCAGGAATTCTTCTTAAAAGGAGTGCTACTAAAAGAAATAAACAAGACTTTCCTATGCCTAGTCCCTAAAAAATCCAGCTCGAAAACTTGAAATGACTACAAACCCATTTCTTGTACAAACTTCCTATACAAGATCATAGCCAAGATATTAGCCAATAGGATGAAGGAGGTATAAAGGTAGAGATTTACCAGCACATCACCTGCCAAATAGGGGAGGGGGACAGGCTCTCATTATGGTATGATAACTGGTCAGGAAATAAACCCTTAATACAAAACTAGATGGTCATTACCCTATTAAGTCGAATCCCCAAGGATGTTAAACTCTAAGAAATAATAAGAAATGGGGAATGGACCCTATTTTCGGATGAGATTACAAGTCTACACATACCTCAACTCATAAGACAGGGAGAGAGAGATAACTACTTATAGAGGGGTATCCTTATCTCGGAGATTACTGCAAAGGAAGTAAGAAAACTAGGAAAAGGCCAAAAAATAGGGTAAGATGAGATGCTCTGATATGGAATAAGACCCTCAGACCTAATGTGAGTTTTCTGCTATGGTTGGCAATGTGGAATAGGCTGAGCACTATGGACCGATTGAAATTCCAAACCTCCCCTAAACTATGCATTTTTTGTAATCTAGTGGATGAATCCAGAGACCACCTCTTCTTTGAGTGTGGCTTCTCCAGGGAAATATGGTCAAGAATCTCTACTCTATATGCACCAGAATTCAATGTCTGTAGACTTATTAACATCATACAAGAGCTTCCTAATGTGAACATGTCAAAATATGACAAGGCTATAACCCTATTCTCAGTGGCTAAATGTTTCCAAGTGATCTGGAATGAGAGAAATAGCAGAAGTTTCAAAGACTAGACTACCTCATTAACCCTTCTTATAGAGCTCATCACTACAAGTGATACAATCATATTTTATATATTTTTAGAACTTTATATTTAGCATCTTGCATGTGTTTTATGGATATTTATGGCCTTTTCATCATGTTTTATAATTATTAGAGCTTTAGACACATAAAATACAAAAAAATCCTTAATAGGTTGAAATTAACACTGTTTTTCAATTTCTGGCAGATTTGACCTTTGGATCTTTGAATATTTTTATCTTGGGATTGGGTTATTAGAAAATTCTAAGATTTGGCAGGCATAATCTTGACTCATTGAAGAATGTTTCCACCAAGTTTTAGAATTTTTGGAGTTGTCAGTTGAGAGCAGTAAATTTGTGAAAAGTGACAAACAAGTTCACAAGAGGAGAACCAGCGAAATAGGAGACCGGCAAGAAGGCAATTAATTAGTAAGCTACAGAAGAGAGGAACATGCAAGAGGGACCCAGACGTGTGGAAAGCAGCTGAAGAAAATTAAAATTGTCACAACAGCCAATAGGAAGCAGACATAGGCGTTGCACAAGCAAGTAAAACGGCGCATGGGCATGAATTAAATCAGCTACAGGAGAAATTGGCCATTCACGTGGGAAGCAAAACAAAAATCAAGCTTGGGGCTCCACTATGGTGAACTTATACATGAAGACGTGACAGCTGTGAGGGAGGACTAGCTATTAACGTGAGAGTAGCTGGCTGGAACTTGAAGAGAGTTCTAGCTCTCAACTTTACAAAAACAGCACTCACTCTTCATTTAAAAAAGAACTCACTGACGCTACTTCAAGGAGGGCTGACACGCACTCAAGGAGCTCTTCAAGCATTAACGTAATTAAGGGGAGGCAAGCAATAAGACAAGTCAACAAAGGAGGCTGGCTTGGACTAAACAAAAGGGTTGGAGGCTTTTGATTGGAGAAGCATGGAGAAGCATGTAACAAGTGACTGCGTTGAAATCAGAGAAGAGTAACGTGACCAAGAGGCAGCAGCTAAGAAGCAACAGGTGGCGGCTCATGAAGAATCAAGAATTGGAGACGCTAATCACGCAAGGAATTAATGAGCCAGGAATTAACGCACAAGTAGATAGCATAGAGATCAGCGTTGGAGGCAACACGCATGAGATGGAGACAACTGGGGAGGAAAATAATCACGCATGAGAAAGGAAAATCAGCACAACACATGGAGGCGACACTTGAGGAATAAAATCAACGGGAGCTTGAGCTGTATGGGCGTGAATCAGCTACAGTGAGGGAATAAATCAGTAGAGAAAATCAAAGCTATAAGGAGGCGTGTGGTGGCGGTACCGTGAGCGTGGAAAGGCAAGGAAGATTTAGCAACAATCACGTTGAAGGACAAGAGAACGCAAGAAAATTAAACAAGCTGGATCAAGAAAATCAAGCAAGGCGTGAAATAAAAATATAAGACAGCAGGAGAAGAGCTAGAGAGGCGTGCTTGGGCCGGCGTTTAACGCATATGGAGAGAGGAATAAATCAAACAACAATAGCCAAGAGATGCAAGACACGCGTGAGATAAATAAATCACGCATGAACACCAACAGGAGGGGGCGTGAGCTGTTAGTTACTATCCAACTTAGAAACAAAAAATAATACATTAGTAAGAGAGGATAGGTAGCTGGTGGGACATGGAGCACTAAATTAATTGACCAATAAGGGAGAAGAGAGCAAACAAAAATCAAAAGGGGTTTGGGCTCACATGTTATACCTCATCCAAGAGGGACCACACATAGGAAAAAAAAGACACACTCGCTCCATTTTGGAACTCCACTCAGGACAGCAAAAGATGAGGGCCATACCACATTTTATATGTCATTTTTTAAAACTCTCCACTCACTTATCACTTAGGTGGTCCCACCAACTATTTGGCTCTTAATCTCCATTCACGCCCATTTGGAGGAGGAGAAGCTTACACGTTACACATCAAGGGGGGCTCTACTTTCTTTAAAAAACACTCTCCATTAACGTTGCATGGGGGGAAGGCACTCACGTTATACAAAGGAAGGCTCCACTTTCCATTAATTCTACAACAAGCACTCACTCCATTTTGACTCAAGCTATTCACGCACATCAAAAGAAAAGGGGGTCCATTTACGCACATTGAGGAGGACTTCTAAGCAATCACCATTTGTTCTTTTATTTCTTCTACTCATTTCATATTTATAATGCTTGCTTTTATTATTTTCAGTGCTACTACTGTCGTTATGAGTAACTAATCCTTCCATTCTAGGATTTTAACCGAACCCTTGATGTAATCTCGGTTAATTGGTATTTTCTGTGTTTAATTTCTTTTGCCCGTTTTTACTTAAAGGTTTGATTATTGCAATTTGTTCTTAATGCTTTTCATAATTTGATCACCTATGAAATTGATTTTCTTAATCGTTGTGTAACGTAACAGGGAGCAATAGATTTGGAAAAAGATTGCAATAGCTTAGGATCACTTTCATAGTAATTTGTGTCTAGGATCGGGAGATACCTATCCACCCTAAGTAACCACATTAAGATTGGTTTGATAAAGCAATCATCGAATTATCACAATTTACCATAGAAATATAGGAAATTGGTTCGATGATTAGGATTACTAATGATCCGGGAGGGCTTAGTAATTAATTCTGAATCTTAGGTTATGAAACCCGGTATATGAATTAAATCGAGAAAATTTTGACACCGAGGTAAAATCAAGGGGGAAGTTAAATTCCTAGATTTTCATTTCACTGATAATTCTTATATTTTTATCTTGCATTAATTCTCGTTTTTATTTCATTTTTCAAACCACAATCACTCAATCTTTTCTTTAATTTTTATGTTATTAGCTTAAATTAGAAGTTATTACGAGTATTACGTTTTAACTAATTTGGTCTCCGTGGGATCGATATTTTTACTACTTGACGATAGAAACGCGTGCTTCTTGCGTTTAATCGACAAGTTTTTGGCGCCGTTATCGGGGACCAATTTTAGTTTTAATATTGATACTTGTTTTGATTTTGATTTAAGTATACTTAAGTGTCTCATTTTGTTTTTATTGGCTAGGTGATCTGCATGCTCACCCGCCTAAACCGATCCAATCTATACGTGATCCCAAATAGAGAGCGTGTAAAGCGAATCGGAGAATAGTTCGAGAACAAAGAGCGTGACGGCCGACATGGCAAATAATAACGAGACACCCGAACAAATGGCCGAACGACTCCGAAATGAAGAAATACGGAGACAAGTTCGAGAGGAGATGAAAGCCGAGCAAAGAGAATTGGAACGAGCACGAAGTTGCTTAGATTTCTATACACCTACTTTTGATGAGAGAACGAGTATAGCTCACACTCGGATTCCAGCCACTCAAACTTTCAAAATCGACGGAGTGGTCATGAATTACTTGAGGGACAAACCTTTCACTGGAGTGGCATCCGATTGTCCCATCACGCACCTTAAAAATTTTCTTGAAATTGCCGATAGCTATCAAGTAGCAAATGTGTCAAATGAGCAAATGCGACTAAGGCTCTTTCCATTTTCTCTTGCAGGTGCAGCCAAAGAATGGATGTGGGATGCAAACCCAAAGGTTCGTTGACGACGTGGGGCAAATTAAAGGACAAATTCATGAGAAAGTACTTTTCACCAGCAAAGACTCACAAGCTCAAAATGGAGATTATCAACTTCAAACAATCCGAGACGGAATCATTAGCTGAAGCCTTTGAACGATTCAAAGAACTCCAAAGGAAGTGCCCACATCACGGGATTCCTCCATCATCTCTAGTCTCTCATTTATATCATGGGTTGACTCTTGCTATGGCAAGTCAATTAGATACAATTGCTGGAGGTACGTTCTTAGAACTCAATCCCGATGACGCTATATCGTTAGTAGAAAAGGTTACTGCTAACAACTGTAGGGCTCATGAAAGAGGAGGATCTCAACCTACGCGGAAAGCCCCAAGTACGTATGAAATCAATCCCTCAAAATTGATAGATGCCAAGATCTCGAATATGTGCAAGAAAATCACAGACACTGTTTTGGAGCAACTTAAACCCATAACACAACAGGTAAAGGCCATTACAATTACTTGTGATTATTGTGGTGAAAGTCATCATTATGAACAGTGTCCAAACGTCGAGCCACCGACCGAGACGGTAAATTACTTCGAGAATCAAAGAGCTCCGTATAATCAAAATGCAAACAACTACAATTCGGGAGCAAGAAATTACCCTCCAAGGCAAAATCACCCACCGGGATTCCAACCACAACAACAAAATTGGCAATATCAAAACCAACCACAAGGACAACCTTCAAATACATCCAACCAAGCATCATTGGAGAATATATTGGGGAAGTTCATGGAGCAAAGTGGTCAAAGAATGGTTAAACTTGAAGAATCAACACGGAACTTGCAAACTCAAATGCAACAAGTGATTGAAGCTTTAAAAAGTCGTCCCCAAGGAACATTGCCAAGTGACACCGTGAATCCTCGGAAGGAACAACTTCATGCCATCATTCTTAGGAATGGAAAAGAGGTGGATACAACATTAACTCCCAAAGGGAAAGAGGTATGTATAAATTCTGAAAATTCTAAAATTTTGCGGGATGATGTTGTTGTTGATGTTGATAGATCCATGGAAAAAGAGGAGGAAGAAAAACCAAGGGAAGACAAGGAAGAAAAACAACCAAGGGAAAGACCATATCCTCCACCACCATTTCCTCAAAGGATAGCAAAGCAAAAACATGAAAAAGGGTTTGAAAAATTTATGGATGTTTTTAAGAAACTAACAATTAACATTCCCTTTGCTGAAGCTTTAGAAAATATGCCAAGCTATGCCAAATTTATGAAGGATGTTCTATCAAAAAAGAGAAGGCTGGGAGATCATGAAACGGTGGCCTTGACGGAAGAATGTAGTGCAATACTACAAAAGAAGCTCCCACCAAAACTCAAGGATCCTGCAAATTTTACAATTCCATGTGTAATTGGCACACAAATTTTCGGTAAGGCTCTTTGTGATCTTGGTGCTTCCATTAATTTAATGCCCATCTCTGTTTTCAGGAAATTAGGCATGAGAGATGTAATCAAACCAACTTCGGTGAGATTACAATTAGCCGATCGTTCCATTATCCATCCATGGGGAATTCTTGAAGATGTGCTAGTTAAGGTGGATAAGTTCATTTTCCAGTGATTTTATAGTCGTGACATTGAAGAAGATGCAGAGTACCTATCATTTTGGGACGACTGTTCCTAGCCACAGTAGAGTTCTCATCGATGTTGAAAAGGAGAACTTACCATGAGAGTAAATGGAGAAGAGGTAACCTTTAACATTTTTCTTCAATGAAATTTCCAAATGAAAATGTTATGCAATTTCTTCAACCAGTATGATTTTAAATGACTCAACTATGAATGTCAGAATCGATGATCCTTTGACAACCGCTTTAACAACACTTAATGAGTTTGATGAAAAGAAATTCTCGAATACATTAACTTGTTAGACGCAGTTCATCTCTAAGACCATTTAGAAAAGTTATAGAGCCATTGAACAATTCCAAGGATGAAGTAGCAAAACCTTCAATCGAAGTACCTCGGAGTTAGAACTTAAGCAACTTCCTCATCACTTGAAGTATGCTTACTTAGGTGAGAACTCCACCCTTCCTGTTATTGTTTCCACATAACTAACTAATGTGCAGGAAGAGAAGCTACTTCGTGTTTTGAAAGGACACAAAAGAGCAATCGGTTGGACCTTAGCCGATATCAAAGGAATAAGCCCACTTTTACATCAACACAAGATCATACTAGAAGAAGAGTTCGCTGCTAGTGTGCAACCACAAAGGCGATTGAACCCGAACATGAAGGAAGTGGTGAAGAAGGAAATCATGAAGTGGCTTGATGCTCGTATTATTTACCCTATCTCGGATAGTTCTTGGGTAAGTCCGGTGCAATGTGTACCCAAAAAGGGAGGAATGACGGTGGTGACAAATGAGAAGAACGAACTCATCCCAACGAGAACCATTACCGGATGGAGGATTTGCATGGACTACCGAAAGCTGAACAAAGCAACAAAGAAAGATCACTTTCCACTACCCTTCATTGATCAAATGCTTGATCGATTGGCTGGTAAGGTATATTATTGCTTTTTGGATGGCTATGCAGGTTATAATCAAGTCCCAATTGCGGTGGAAGATCAAGAGAAAACTACATTTACATGCCCTTATGGCACTTTCGCTTTCCGACGAATGCCATTTGGACTATGTAACGCACCAGCCACATTTCAAAGATGTATGATGGCCATCTTTTCAGACATGATTGAGAACGGGTTAGAAGTGTTTATGGATAATTTTTCAGTCCATGGAGATTCATTCGATATGTGCTTAGAAAATTTAACCAAAGTTCTAGAAAGATGTGAAGAGACCAACCTTGTGCTCAATTGGGAGAAATGTCATTTCATGGTACAAGAAGGTATTGTTCTTAGACACAAGGTTTCTAGTAAAGGGCTGGAGGTCGACCGAGCAAAAATCGAGACAATTGAGAAGCTACCACCACCTACCTCAGTCAAGGGAATCCGAAGCTTCCTCGGACATGCCGGGTTTTATAGACGTTTCATAAAGGATTTTTCTAAAATCTCGAAACCCTTGTGCAATTTGCTTGAAAAGGATGTCCCATTTAAGTTTGATGAAAATTGCATGCTTGCTTTTCAAGTACTAAAGGAGAAGTTGGTGTCTTCACCAATTATTGTTGCACTGATTGAGTCGCCTTTCGAGCTTATATGCGATCTGTTTATTATCGGGTGGGTGCCGTTTTAGGACAACGGACAACAAGATTTTTCACTCTATCTATTATGCTAGTAAAACTCTTAATGATGCTCAATTGAATTATACCACAACCGAAAAAGAGTTATTAGTGTTGTTTATGCATTTGAGAAATTTCGATCTTACCTTGTTGGCACGAAAGTGAAAGTTTTTACAGATCATTCAGCCATCAAATACTTGATTGAAAAGAAGGATGCTAAACCGAGACTTATTCGATGGGTCTTACTCCTCCAAGAGTTCGACCTAGAGATAGTGGATAGGAAGGAACCGAGAATCAAGTGATCGATCACTTATCCGTAATGGAGAACGCCAAAGCTCTTCACCAAAAGTCGTGCAAATTAACGAGTCTTTTCCCGATGAAAGACTCTTCATGGTGAATGACAAACAAATCCTTGGTATGCTGATTTCATTAATTATTTGGTATGTAAACAATTACCTCCGATTTTACATATCAACAAAAGAAAAATTCATGCATCGATGTTAGAGCATATTTTTGGGACGAACCATATCTCTACAAGTTGGGTAAGGATAACGTATTGAGAAGATGCGTTCCTTTCGAGGAACATCAAAACATTATTTATCATTGTCATTCTTCTCCATACGGTGGTCACTTCAACGGTGAGCGGACAGCAGCCAAAATCCTCCAATCCGGATTCTTTTGGCCAACACTTTTTGCGGATGCTCATAACTATGTAAGAAGTTGTGATGCATGCCAACGAGTCGGCAAGATCACTAAGAAAGATGAGTTACCTTTGACTAATGTTCTTGAGGTTGAATTATTTGATGTATGGTGAATTGATTTTATGGGTCCTTTTCCAGCTTCAAATAGAAATATTTATATTCTTGTGGCAGTTGACTATGTTTCAAAGTGGGTAGAAGCAATTGCTTCTCCGAATAATGATGCAGGTGTTGTTACAAGATTTCTCAAGAAAAACATTTTCACAAGGTTCGGAACTCCGAGAGCCATCATCAGTGATCGAGGGACACACTTTTGCAACAAACAATTTGCCAATCTCGTTGCCAAGTACGGAGTCCGACACAAGGTGGCACTCGCTTGTCATCCACAAGCAAATGGCCAAGCCGAGGTTTCAAATAGGCAATTAAAGCAAATTCTCGAGAAAACTGTTGATGCCTCACCAAAGACATGGTCAATTAAGCTAGATGATAGCTTATGGGCTTTCCGAACGGCATACAAAACTCCAATAGGGTGTTCGCCTTATCAATTAATATTCGGAAAGGCTTGCCATCTCCCGGTAGAGTTGGAACATAAAGCATTTTGGGCCACAAAGCAATTGAATCTCGACCCAACTCTAGCCGGTGAACAACGTCTTCTTCTGTTACCCCCAGAAATTTTTTTTATGACAAATCAAGCATGATTAGATTAATGGGGTGAATTAATATAGTATTTAGTAAAGTTAGCATGAATTAGCATATGACATTAAATGAGTTAGGTGTTAAGAATTAATGTTAGTAAATGTATTAGTTGGCATGAATTAAATGAGTTAGGTAATAAATAAATGTGATTAAATGAGTTAGATAGCAAGTATTAAATGTGTTAGTTGGTTTAAATGAATTAGAGGTAATTTAATGTGTTAATTGGGCTTTGGGTCCAAATGAAATGAAAAGAGAAGAGAAATGAAATGGGCTTAAGTTGTAAGTAGTGTAAAAGAAGAAAAGGAATTAAATGAAGTGGACTTGGGCCTTGGGCTCAAGAAGGAAGTATAAAAGAAGAGGAAAATAAGAAGGAAGAAGGAAAGAAGAGGAATGAGATGGGCTTAGGTTAATGGGCTTAAGTAATGTTAGTAAGTAGGAGTATAAAAGGAAGAGAATTAAATGAGTTAGTAGGAAAAGAAGGAGGAATACTGAAAATTGAGAGGGAGAAGGAGAGGTTTCTGGTGGAGGAGAAAAGAAGAGAGAGAAGAAGCTTGGCTAGGGTTTTGATTTTCCAAGAGATTCAAGAGGTTTTTGAAGAAAGTTCAAGAAGAAAAGCCTAGAGGAAGAACTAAGTTACATTTTGATACAAGAGACCACTTGTTTGGTTAAGGATTCAAGGTAAGTTATGAGTCTTAGTTTGAGGTTTTGCTTGGGTTATGGTTTGAAAAGCTTAGAAATGAAGTGGGTTTAGTGATTTTAGGGTTAATTTCATGATTAAGGTTTATTGGTCTTTTCAATTTTGAAACCCTATGTTGATATGGGGTTATTTTCTTGTTATGGTTAAAGAATGACAAGAAAGAGGAGAAGAACAAGAAGAGGAACTTCCTTAGGCAAGTTTAAGCAAGGATACAAGGTGAGTTTCATATTTATCTTTATGTATATAAGCTATAAATGTAAATTAATGCATGACATTAATGAGTTTCAACTACTTGGAAGTTGTATGAAATGCTTGTGTTAGTTGTGGTTAGATGACATTAATCATGAGTTATGTGTAAATGAAAATAATACATGTTGATGATTTGATGATGGTTGAATTAGTATTGAATGAAATAGCTTAAATGAGTATGAATGCACAATATGACTTATGCATGAAATGTACGATATGAAATATGCAAGAAAGAGAAGATTTTCAAGAAAACATTGAATTGGACAAGAACAGTTCAATTTTATTGTATGATACATGATTGTTATGTTATGTGGGTAAGGTATAGTCCTAAGAACTGTCACGTGCACGTCGACCATGAAAAGCCTTCACCCGGCTGCCCGATTGTGGCATAGGATGATCCAACATTTTGGACTCCTCAAGATTTGCCCATATAAGCTCATTAAATGAGACTATATGGTTGCCAAGAATATGGACTTACCGAGCCATTTGATGTGTTTCATATGTGATTACATGAAAATGCAAGAATTATGAATGTTCGAATTGTGTGAAATTATGTTTATGAATTGATGAAAATTGCACGATGCATGTAGTATGATTTCATTGAAAGATTGCTAAAAGTATGAATAACTAAATAGACATGCTTGTTATATAAATATAAATGTGTTACCCACGGAGCGAAAACTCACCCCCCTCAATTCTCCAGGAAATGAGCAGGATCCCGAGGAGCGAGCTTAAAGGCATTTACTCCAAGATTTTCTTTTGGTCTTGTATTTGAAATGATCTTTCTAGTAATCAATGCTTTAGGTTGCATTTTGAGAAAACAGATGTATTTTGGCAAGATGTATTTTGATTGAATTGTAATAGGCTTGAAATGCCTACTAAAGCATTGTAAAACATTTGTTTTGATGTGAATGAAATGCATGAATGAATTTTTATCATGGTTTCTCAAGACAGATTAATATCATGTCAAGTGTAGCTTTCAAAGTTGTGTCGAATGGCTTTAAAACTCCATGTGGGTAGAAATACATGTTTAGTTCAAGTAAAGATGTGTATAGCGTTGTGATTGATGAATCTTATGTAGAAGTAAGAATGATGAATCTTATGTAGGAGTAAGAATGTTTTGAATGATGGTTAATGAGTTTTGCATGAGTGAATGTGCAGGACCATTGAAATTGAACTTAATTCTTTTTGTAAGTCAAACTAGGTGTTTGACATGAGAGGAGGTGTTAAAATATTAAATGAATGAATCCGGTATAGAAATGGGTAGGTCTAAAAAGGTTAGGAGTGTTCATGGTGTTTGGGTTAGGTCAAGAGAGCGTGTAGAGGTTTGGTGATGAGTTAGTTATAGACATAACTCGAGTTATTTGTCTCCATAACTCGACCTGTGAAGCATAAGTCAAGTTATTTGTCTCGATAAGTCGAGTTGTCGGCATAACTCGAGTTATGAGTTATCATCCAGCATAACTCGAGTTGTTAGTCAAGTGTTTTGGGCATAGTTAGAGGCAGAATCTCATTTTTTAGTCTTAATGAGAGTTGTAGATCTAGATGTCTACTTTCCAATGGTGAAAGAATGAACACAATCCGACACCTAGATTAAAAGTTATGAGAATCCCGCCAAAAGAGTTTCATTTGGTTTTTAGAAGTGAGCATGGTCTACTCTCTTGGGCATAATTCCCTCATCCGGCCTTCAATTGAGGTGAGGTTTGAACCATTGGATTTATAAAACCCCGATTGAAGCGATTCTTGTCTTAAATTAAGCAAGAGTCATAAGGCTATGACTTACAAGAGAAATAAATTTGAAATTAGGGTTAAATGAAATAAACCCTACAAGGCAAGATGATTAAGTTTCAAAATTTACGGTTCAACAGTTGGATTCCGGTAACGGGATCCAACATCAGTTGGGCTTTGGAAACGGGGTCCAACATCTGTGGTATCAGAGCGAAACCAGGTTTAGGGTTTTCTAGGAACCTTAGTGGGATTGTCTAAGGGTCAAGTCATCATGCATTTCCCTACATGAATTATATGAATTATGTGCATTGTTTTAAATGCATAACATGCAACATTGTTTTCAAATGAGTGAATTGAACATGTTTTATGTGAACTAAAGATTTTCACTGATTTTTAAACTGAAGGAGTAATGCCGCCTCGAAAGAGAACTCGAGGAGCTCAATCTTGACCCAGCTCTCAGCACGGAAGTACGGATGAGTCGTATGTTCCGCAGGATGCAGGGACCTTCCCTGTCTTTGACTCTGATGCACCAAGTGTGCAACATGAGGCGCCTTCACCGCCTCCTCCTCAAGTGAACCCTATGGATCCCCAGTTCTTCCAAGCATTTGCTCAGGCTTTCATCTATGCCATGGGTCAAGGAAGACAGGCTCAAGTGTCACCCCAGAGAGAGAGGAGCCCAAGATGATAAGCTCGGAAGTATGGGCGCTTGACTTCAAAGGGACTACTAATCCCGAGGAAGCCAAGATGGTTGAAGAGGACCGAGAGGTCCCAATCGATGAAGTGTTACGATGATGAGAAGCTCGATTATGCAATCGACCATCGCAGGGATGCACCGCACCGGGGGAGTCGAGGCCTCTGATCGAAATACCTCCCAGATCGACATGAAGGGAGTTCTTAGAGGCCTTCCGGAGGAAATATTTCAATGGTCTACATGCGGGAGAAGGCCAGGAATTTTGAATCTCACCTGAGGAACCGAGTGTGGCGTAATATGAGCTGAAGTTCACTCAGTTGTCGCGATATGCAGCCAATATCGTGGCGACTGAAGCAGACAAATGCCGAAAGTTTGAGGGTGGATTGCACCTAGGGATCAGGGAAAAGGTGGTAATTCACAACTTTTGTGATTACCAGCAGCTGGTTGATGCTGCTCTTCAAGCAGAGAAGTTAGAGAACATCAGGGCTGAAGTGACTAAGAAGAGAAAGAACAGGGAACAGTTCTCCAAGAAGGGCATGAGTGCTCCAGCGCCTGCAAGGAGCACTAGAACTCATTATACTCAGAGTGAGGTGGGCAGCAGTGGTCCCACTCAGAGCAAGCAGCCTAGGGCTATGTCAGGGCAAGCTTCAAGTGTAGCAAGCCCGGGATGG
Source organism: Erythroxylum novogranatense (assembly GCA_029891385.1). Taxonomy (NCBI): domain Eukaryota; kingdom Viridiplantae; phylum Streptophyta; class Magnoliopsida; order Malpighiales; family Erythroxylaceae; genus Erythroxylum; species Erythroxylum novogranatense. The sequence continues at coordinate 28,457,879 of CM057233.1, read as the reverse complement.
ACAGGTAGAGGGAATTCCCAATGTGATCACTGTGGGAGATTTCACAAAGAGGAATGTCTGCTGAAGATAGGAGCATGTTTTGGTTGTGGCCAAAGGGGGCACAAAATCAAGGATTGTCCCAGCAACAAAGGGAAGGGTCTCGATCCTCAGCCCCAAGAAGAGCAGAAAGAGTGGCATCTCGGCCAGTACATGATGTGGGCAGTTCAGGAACTGGAAGGAAGGCATATCCGGCAGGGAGACCTAGAGGACAAGGTCAGGCACCAGCTCGGGTCTTTGCCATGACCAGGGAAGAAGCCGCAATGCCTCAAAAGTAGTGATTGTATGGCTATGCTATTTGATTTACCAGTTTATGTGTTGATTGATACTGGCTCCACCCATTCCTTTGTATCTGCAAGTATGAATATGCATGCTGTATGTCCTGAGATTATGGACAATTTTCTGGTTGTTAGTACTCCTTTAGGGAGTAAGGTGGTGGTTAGTTTGATCTACAAGAACTGTGAGCTTAACATAGACGGTGCTAGACTGGTAGTAGACTTACTACCTCTGGACCTTCAAGGGTTGGATGTCATTTTGGGGATGGATGTTATGGAGAAATACAAGGCGAAGCTAGATTGTAGTTTGAAGGAAGTAGAATTTGATTTGGGAGATAATCAGAAGATAGTTTTCAAGGGGGACAGGAAACTGCCAGTGCCGAGGATCATTTCGGCTATGTTAGCTGACAATATGATGAGCCAAGGGTGTGAGGCCTTCTTGGCGCATGTAGTGGATCCAGAAGTGAATGTGTGCAGATTAGAAGATTTTCGGGTTGTGAGGGAGTTTCCCGATGTATTTCCAGAAGAATTACCAGGGTTGCCGCCGGTGAGAGAAATTGAGTTCGAAATTGACTTGATTCTCGGAACCGCGCCAATCTCCATACCACCCTACAGAATGGCTCCAGTTGAGTTGAGAGAACTCAAGGAGCAATTGCAGGAATTGTTGGAGAAGCAGTTCATCAGGCCAAGTTCTTCACCTTGGGGAGCTCCGGTCTTGTTTGTTAGGAAGAAGGATGGAACATGGAGGATGTGTATAGACTACAGGAAGCTTAACAAGATGACGATTCAGAACAAGTATCCTCTGCCGAGGATAGAAGATTTATTTGATCAGCTGCAGGGAGCAAGGGTCTTTTCGAAGATTGACCTAAGATCAGGTTATCATCAACTTCGAATCAGGGAGTCTGATGTAAGCAAGACAGCTTTCAAGATCCGTTACGGGCATTATGAATTCAGGGTCATGCCCTTCGGATTGACCAATGCTCCAGCTGCCTTCATGGATCTGATGAATAGGGTGTTTAATGAATTCTTAGATCAGTTTGTCATTGTGTTCATTGATGACATTCTGGTCTATTCTCAGGATGAAGGAGAGCATGAATGACATCTCAAGATAGTATTGCAGAGATTGAGAGAGCAGAGTCAGATGCCAAATTCAGAAGTGTGAATTTTGGCTGCATGAAGTAGTTTTCCTCGACATGTGATTTCCATAAAGGGATCCATGTTGATCCGAGAAAACTAGAAGCGATGTGAATTGGCAAGAGCCCAAGACAAAGGAAAGAGGTAAGAAGCTTCCTAGGTTTGGCGAGGTTATTATAGAGATTCGTGGAAGGATTCTCAATGATAGCGCCCTATGACTAAGTCATTAAGAAAGAATCGGCAGCTCATATAGAGTGAGGAATGCCGTAAGAGCTTTGAGGAGCTCAAGAACAGTTGACAAGTGCTCCAAGATTGGTTTTGCCCAATGGAGACCGGGGTATACTTGTCACAATGATGCTTCGAGGAAGGGTCTAGGATGTGTCTTGCAGATGACAGGTAATAGCCTATGCTTCACTGGCAGCTTGAAGCCATATGAGTTGAATTATCCGACTCATGATCCGGAATTGGCGCGTAATTTTGTCTTAAAGATTTGGAGACACTATCTATATGGGGTTCGCATCAGATTTTCACGGACCACAACAGGTCTTAAGTACATTATGAGTCGAAAGAGTTGAATTTAAGGCAGAGACGATGGTTGGAGTTGCTCAAGGACTATGACCTGATGATAGAGTATCATCCAGGTAAGGCGAATGTAGTGGCAGATGCTTTGAGCAGGAAGTCATCCATATCTTATGTGCAATCAGTTTACTTGCCTCTGTTGGAACAGATGGCCAAGTTGAAGATCAGTTTAAAGCAGGATGAATTAGATGGTGTTTTTGCTCAATTCAGGGTGAGACCTATCCTTAGGGAAAAGGTCAAGGAGTTGCAGGAGCAGGATACATAATTAAGTAAGCTGCGAGATGAAATTCAACATGGTAAGCAGTCAGAAGTGCAAGTAAGGGATGATGGGCTAATGGTAGTCGGAAACAAGTTATGTATTCCGAATGATAAGGTCGTTAAGGATGAGATCATGGATGAGGCACACAATGCGCCTTATTCCATACGCCCAGGCAGCACCAGAATGTACAGAGATTTGAAGGAACATTTCTGGTGGAAAGGCATGAAGAGGGACGTAGCTGAATATGTGAGTAGATGTCTAGTGTGTCAGCAAGTCAAGGCTGAACACCAGGCACCTTCAGGCATGCTAAGGTCATTGTCCATTCCTGAATGGAAGTGACAAAGGATCACGATGAATTTTCTGATGGGTTTGCCCAGAACTAGCAAGAAGCATGATGTCATTTGGGTTATTGTTGATCGGTTGACCAAGTCAGCCCATTTTCTGGCAATCAAGCAAACAGATTCATTGCAAGTCTTAGCCAGGAAGTATATTGATGAAGTGGTAAGGTTGCATGGAGTTCCGGATTCCATAGTATCCGACAGGGATCCTCGATTCACATCGAGATTTTGGGAAGTTCAGCAGAAGCATTAGAACTAAATTTGAATTTCAAGATCTGCTTCATCCTCGACGGATGGTCGGTCCGAGAGGACAATCCAGACTCTAGAGGGAATGCTTAGAGCATGTGTCATGGATTTCAGAGGAGCATGGGATGATCATTTGCCGTTGGTCGAATTTGCTTATAACAATTCGTACCATTCGAGCATACAGATGGCTCCTTATGAAGCCCTTTATGGTAGAAGATGCAGGACTCCGATATGTTGGGATGAAGAAGGTGAGAGGAAGCTAGTGGGGCCAGAGTTGGTCCAGATGACAGTTGAGAAAGTGGATGTAATCAAACAATGCTTAAGGCGACCAGATAGAATGAAGAGCTATGCCGATGCTAACAGAAAAGAAATGGAATATGCAGTGGGTGACAAAGTGTTCCTCAAGACGTCTCCATGGAAGGGAGTTATGAGATTTGGTAAGAAGGGGAAGTTAAGTCCTCGCTATGTGGGTCCGTATGAAGTATTGGAGAGGATTGGGCCGTTGGCCTACAGATTGGCATTGCCTCCAGAATTGTCGCAGATTCATGATGTATTCCATGTTTCCATACTGAGGAGGTACAGATCAGATCCTTCTCACATCATTCAGACCTCAGAAGTTCAGCTGAGTGATTATTTGAGCTATGAAGAGGTGCCTATGGCAATTCTGGATAGCAAGGATAAGATCCTCAGGAACAAGACAATCAAGCTAGTCAAAGTCCTATGGAGAAATCATGCAGTTGAAGAGGCGACGTGGGAGCCTCCGGATGCAATGCAGAGCAAGACTACCACACCTCTTCAAAGGAACTGTAAGAATTTCGAGGACGAAATTTCTTAAGGGGGGGAGAAATGTTACCCCCAGAAATTTTTTTATGACAAATCAAGCATGAATAGATTAATGGGGTGAATTAATATAGTATTTAGTAAAGTTAGCATGAATTAGCATATGACATTAAATGAGTTAGGTGTTAAGAATTAATGTTAGTAAATGTATTAGTTGGCATGAATTAAATGAGTTAGGTAATAAATAAATGTGATTAAATGAGTTAGATAGCAAGTATTAAATGTGTTAGTTGGTTTAAATGAATTAGAGGTAATTTAATGTGTTAATTGGGCTTTGGGTCCAAATGAAATGAAAAGAGAAGAGAAAATGAAATGGGCTTAAGTTGTAAGTAGTGTAAAAGAAGAAAAGGAATTAAATGAAGTGGACTTGGGCCTTGGGCTTGAAGAAGGAAGTATAAAAGAAGAGGAAAATAAGAAGGAAGAAGGAAAGAAGAGGAATGAGATGGGCTTAGGTTAATGGGCTTAAGTAATGTTAGTAAGTAGGAGTATAAAAGGAAGAGAATTAAATGAGTTAGTAGGAAAAAGAAGGAGGAATACGAAAATTGAGAGGGAGAAGGAGAGGTTTCGGTGGTGGAGGAGAAAAGAAGAGAGAAAGAAGAAGCTTGGCTAGGGTTTTGATTTTCCAAGAGATTCAAGAGGTTTTTTTGAAGAAAGTTCAAGAAGAAAAGCCTAGAGGAAGAACTAAGTTACATTTTGATACAAGAGACCACTTGTTTGGTTAAGGATTCAAGGTAAGTTATGAGTCTTAGTTTGAGATTTTGCTTGGGTTATGGTTTGAAAAGCTTAGAAATGAAGTGGGTTTAGTGATTTTAGGGTTAATTTCATGATTAAGGTTTATTGGTCTTTTCAATTTTGAAACCCTATGTTGATATGGGGTTATTTTCTTGTTATGGTTAAAGAAGGACAAGAAAGAGGAGAAGAACAAGAAGATGAACTTCCTTAGGCAAGTTTAAGCAAGGATACAAGGTGGGTTTCATATTTATCTTTATGTATATAAGCTATAAATGTAAATTAATGCATGACATTAATGAGTTTCAACTACTTGGAAGTTGTATTAAATGCTTGTGTTAGTTGTGGTTAGATGACATTAATCATGAGTTATGTGTAAATGAAAATAATACATGTTGATGATTTGATGATGGTTGAATTAGTATTGAATGAAATAGCTTAAATGAGTATGAATGCACAATATGACTTATGCATGAAATGTACGATATGAAATATGCAAGAAAGAGAAGATTTTCAAGAAAACAATGAATTGGACAAGAACAGTTCAATTTTATTGTATAATACATGATTGTTATGTTATGTGGGTAAGGTATAGTCCTAAGAACTGTCACGTGCACGTCGACCATGAAAAGCCTTCGCCCGGCTGCCCGATTGTGGCATAGGATGATCCAACATTTTGGACTCCTCAAGATTTGCCCATATAAGCTCATTAAATGAGACTATATGGTTGCCAAGAATATGGACTTACCGAGCCATTTGATGTGTTTCATATGTGATTACATGAAAATGCAAGAATTATGAATGTTCGAATTGTGTGAAATTATGTTTATGAATTGATGATAATTGCATGATGCATGTAGTATGATTTCATTGAAAGATTGCTAAAAGTATGAATAACTAAATAGACATGCTTGTTATATAAATATAAATGTGTTACCCACGGAGCGAAAGCTCACCCCCCTCAATTCTCCAGGAAATGAGCAGGATCCCGAGGAGCGAGCTTAAAGGCATTTACTCCAAGATTTTCTTTTGGTCTTGTATTTGAAATGATCTTTCTAGTAATCAATGCTTTAGGTTGCATTTTGAGAAAACATATGTATTTTGGCAAGATGTATTTTAATTAAATTGTAATAGGCTTGAAATGCCTACTAAAGCATTGTAAAACATTTGTTTTGATGTGAATGAAATGCATGAATGAAGTTTTATCATGGTTTCTCAAGACAGATTAATATCATGTCAAGTGTAGCTTTCAAAGTTGTGTCGAATGGTTTTAAAACTCCATGTGGGTAGAAATACATGTTTAGTTCAAGTAAAGATGTGTATAGCGTTGTGATTGATGAATCTTATGTAGAAGTAAGAATGATGAATCTTATGTAGGAGTAAGAATGTTTTGAATGATGGTTAATGAGTTTTGCATGAGTGAATGTGCAGGACCATTGAAATTGAACTTAATTCTTTTTGTAAGTCAAACTAGGTGTTTGACATGAGAGGAGGTGTTAAAATATTAAATGAATGAATCCGGTATAGAAATGGGTAGGTCTAAAAAGGTTAGGAGTGTTCATGGTGTTTGGGTTATGTCAAGAGAGCGTGTATAGGTTTGGCGATGAGTTAGTTATAGACATAACTCGAGTTATTTGTCTCCATAACTCGACCTGTGAAGCATAAGTCGAGTTATTTGTCTCGATAAGTCGAGTTGTCAGCATAACTCGAGTTATGAGTTATCATCCAGCATAACTCGAGTTGTTAGTCAAGTGTTTTGGGCATAGTTAGAGGCCGAATCTCGTTTTGTAGTCTTAATGAGAGTTGTAGATCTAGATGTCTACTTTCCAATGGTGAACGAACAAACACAATCCAACACCTAGATTAAAAGTTATGAGAATCGCGCCAAAAGAGTTTCATTTGGTTTTTAGAAGTGAGCATGGTCTACTCTCTTGGGCATAATTCCCTCATCCGGCCTTCAATTGAGGTGAGGTTTGAACCATTGGATTTATAAGACATGTACCTTTATTGCTACAAAAATTGGTATAAATTGGAGTTAAATTTAGGAAGTTTGCATTAAAGCAAGTGAGAGGTCAGTTAAGAGAGCATGTTTCGGGTATGAACTCCTTTAGGTTTTTGGAGTGTATCTTGAGTTATAAAACCCCGATTGAAGCGATTCTTGTCTTAAATTAAGCAAGAGTCATAAGGCTATGACTTACAAGAGAAATAAATTTGAAATTAGGGTTAAATAAAATAAACCCTACAAGGCAAGATGATTAAGTTTCAAAATTTACGGTTCAACAGTTGGATTCCGATAACGGGATCCGACATTAGTTGGGCTCTGAAAACGGGGTCCAACATCTTCAACTAGAGCAACTTGAAGAATTTCGTCTTAATGCATATGACAATGCACGAATTTACAAGGAAAAGACGAAGAAATGGCACGACCAGCATTTAAGGGAGAAACACTTCAAACCGGGCCAACTCGTGTTGCTCTACAACTCTAGACTCAATCTCTTTCCAGGAAATTGAAGTCTCGATGGTCCGGACCATTTCGAGTATTGGAAGTTTTTCCCCACGGAGCCATTGAAATTTCACCTTTTAATTCTACACATTCATTTAAGGTGAATGGACAACGCTTAAAGCTATATTTAGGAGGCGAAGTCGATAAGGGAACAGCAACCATTCAGCTCATTGAGGCTTAAAGAAGCAATAATTTCTAGCCAAAGATGTTAAAGAAAAGCGCTTCTTGGGAGGCAACTCAAGGTTTGCTTTCATTTTGTTCTTCGAAATTTAATTTTTAGTTGTTCATAATTCTGTCAGGCTCCTATTTTTTCGATATTTTCATTTTGAATTTTCTTCCAATATTTTGTCTTTCATTGTTTGATGTCACTTGGTCGCAAGGTTTTTATTGTTTTGCAGGATAGTATGGTCACATAACCTCGCAGCTCCACCATCACCTTAGCGCGTCGCTTAGAGAAGATCCTTCTTACCCTTTACTTTTTACTATTCTTGTCTTTCATTTGCTAACATTGAGGACAATGTTTCGTCTCAAGTGTGGGGGAAGGGTTTAGGTTAAATTTTGCATGAAATCTTCGAGTTTCAGTGGATGAATAGTTCAGATTTTTCTTGATTTTTGTGCTTCAAAGTGCCGCACCTTTGCTCTTGCTTGACCTTGAAGATTTTCACTTGTACTTGCATGTTTTATTTCAACAACCCATAAAAAACAAATTTTGTTCTTTGTGCTTTTATAAAAAAATTTTTGGTCTTTGTGCTTTTACAAAAACAAAAAACAAAAAAATAAAAATAAAAACAAAACAAAGGATTTTCCGTTCTTGCATGCTTTTGCACCTCTTTTGATCTCCCAATGATTGATAAGAATATGAGTATTATAGGTGAGAATTAATCTGTGCTTTTTGAATCATAAACTTGATGAATGTGTTTTTATGTGAGTTTTAAGCTTGATAGCTTTTGGAATGATTTTGAAACTACATTGTGTTAACTTAATAGACGATTGTCCCATGTAAGCTTTTGAACCTTCAACGCAATTCTTTGATGTGTGTTCATTCAATGCTTTGTATCTCTAGAACTTGCTTTATATCTTGTTGAGACTACACTTTTACATGCATGCGTGAAGATGATAAAGGCACTTAGGATTTTAACCACTTGACCAAAAAGCCAACCTAAAGCATGTTATCCACTAGTGAGCCCATTTGAGCTTATTATCTTTTCTTTGTTTCATCATGTTTAACTTAACCTTTTCTTAATTTATATATCTTTTTAACCCTTATCATGGTTAATAGAGCATGCTTATTGAGTTAAATTTGTGAAAGTTGCGCATATAGGAATATCAGTGGTATATGACTTGTATTGTACTTGTTGTCAATGGGGAAGGAATCGAAAAAAAAACAAAACAAAACAAAAAAACAAAAAACAAAACAAAAAACAAAAAACGAAAAAGTTTGAGGTCAAGAAGAGAAAAGAAAGAAAAGGATTCTCCATGTGCTTGATTGATAAATGTTTGGGTATGAAAGTTATAAAAAAAATGTGCTTAATTGTTTGATGATATGCAGGATGCGCACATATGTGTTATTGATTACCTGTTATGCTCTACCCACTCTGATACTTAGCCTTTTCTTACCTTTCTTTTACCTTACCCCTAACCCAACCAAGCTACATCCTTATTTAAGACCTTTTGATTTATGTTGTGCATGTAATACTTAGTAGTGTATTCAAGATTGAAGAGCAAGCTTATGGTAGAGCATTGCATTGTTTGAATTTATGAGAGTTAAAACACATTTGAGCCATAAACACTTGAGTGTTGGAGCGTATGATAATGAGAGGACCTATTATTTTGACATGGTGTAGATTTCCGCTAAGTCTATTGTGCTATCTTGCTTGGTTCTTACATTTAAAGTGAATTCATTATTTTTACGAATTAAATGACGCGGGTTACTTCTTGTTTATAATCCTTGTATGTCTTTGAAGTTGTTGGGAAGTTGGAAGAAAAACTTTGACACTTAAGAAAATATTCCCTGCATTTGCATATTTATTTCTTTTTGTTTTTGTGCTTTCAAAATTTATGTTTTTAAGCTTACTCGAGGACGAGCAAGAGCTAAGTGTGGGGGAGCAAGAGCTAAGTGTGGGGGATTTTGATACAATCATATTTTATATATTTTTAGAACTTTATATTTAGCATCTTGCATGTGTTTTATGGATATTTATGGCCTTTTCATCATGTTTTATAATTATTAGAGCTTTAGACACATAAAATACAAAAAAAATCCTTAATAGGTTGAAATTAACACTGCTTTTCAATTTCCGCGATTTGACCTTTGGATCTTTGGATATTTTTATCTTGGGATTGGGTTATTAGAAAATTCTAAGATTTGGCAGGCATAATCTTGACTCATTGAAGAATGTTTCCACCAAGTTTTAGAATTTTTGAAGTTGTCAGTTGAGAGCAGTAAATTTGTGAAAAGTGACAAACAAGTTCACAAGAGGAGAACCAGCGAAATAGGAGACCGGCAAGAAGGCAATTAATTAGTAAGCTACAGAAGAGAGGAACATGCAAGAGGGACCCAGACGTGTGGAAAGCAGCTGAAGAAAATTAAAATTGTCACAACAGCCAATAGGAAGCAGACATAGGCGTTGCACAAGCAAGTAAAACGACGCACGGGCATGAATTAAATTAGCTACAGGAGAAATTGGCCATTCACGTGGGAAGCAAAACAAAAATCAAGCTTGGGGTTCCACTATGGTGAACTTATACATGAAGACGTGACAGCTGTGAGGGAGGACTAGCTATTAACGTGAGAGTAGCTGGCTGGAACTTGAAGAGAGTTCTAGCTCTCAACTTTACAAAAACAGCACTCACTCTTCATTTAAAAAAGAACTCACTGACGCTACTTCAAGGAGGGCTGGACACGCACTCAAGGAGCTCTTCAAGCATTAACGTAATTAAGGGGAGGCAAGCAATAAGACAAGTCAACAAAGGAGGCTGGCTTGGACTAAACAAAAGGGTTGGAGGCTTTTGATTGGAGAAGCATGGAGAAGCATGTAACAAGTGACCGCGTTGAAATCGAGAAGAGTAACGTGACCAAGAGGCGCAGCTAGAAGCAACAGTGGCGGCTCATGAAGAATCAAGAATTGGAGACGCTAATCACGCAAGGAATTAATGAGCCAGAATTAACGCACAAGAAGACAAAGATAGAGATCGGCGTTGGAGGCAACACGCGTGAGATGGAGACAACTGGGGAGGAAAATAATCACGCATGAGAAAGGAAAATCAACACAACACATGGAGGCGACACTTGAGGAATAAAATCAGCGGGAGCTTGAGCTGTGTGGGCGTGAATCACCACAAGTGAGGGAATAAATCAGAGAGAAAATCAAAGCTATAAGGAGGCAAGGATTACCGGCAACGGTGAGCGTGGAAAGGCAAGGAAGATTTAGCAACAATCACGTTGAAGGACAAGAGAACGCAAGAAAATTAAACAAGCTGGATCAAGAAAATCAAGCAAGGCGTGAAATAAAAATAGAAGACAGCAGGAGAAGAGCTAGAGAGGCGTGCTTGGGCCGACGTTTAACGCATATGGAGAGAGGAATAAATCAAACAACAACAGCCAAGAGATGCAAGACACGCGTGAGATAAATAAATCACGCATGAAGACCAACAGGAGGGGCGTGAGCTGTTAGTTACTATCCAACTTAGAAACAAAAAACAATACGTTAGTAAGAGAGGATAGGTAGCTGGTGGGACATGGAGCACTAAATTAATTGACCAATAAGGGAGAAGAGAGCAAACAAAAATCAAAAGGGGTTTGGGCTCACATGTTATACCTCATCCAAGAGGGACCACACATAGGAAAAAAAGACACACTCACTCCATTTTGGAACTCCACTCACGACAGCAAAAGATGAGGGCCACACCACATTTTATATGTCATTTTTTAAAACTCTCCACTCACTTATCACTTAGGTGGTCCCACCAACTATTTGGCTCTTAATCTCCATTCACGCCCATTTGGAGGAGGAGAAGCTTACACGTTACACATCAAGGGGGGCTCCACTTTCTTTAAAAAACACTCTCCATTAACGTTGCATGGGGGGAAGGCACTCACGTTATACAAAGGAAGGCTCCACTCTCCATTAATTCTACAACAAGCACTCACTCCATTTTGACTCAAGCTATTCACGCACATCAAAAGAAAAGGGGGTCCATTTACGCACATTGAGGAGGACTTCTAAGCAATCACCATTTGTTCTTTTATTTCTTCTACTCATTTCATATTTATAATGCTTGCTTTTATTATTTTCAGTGTTACTACTGTCGTTATGAGTAACTAATCCTTCCATTCTAGGATTTTAACCAACCTCGATGTAATCTCGCTAATTGGTATTTTCTGTGTTTAATTTCTTTTGCCCGTTTTTACTTAAAGGTTTGATTATTGCAATTTGTTCTTAATGCTTTTCATAATTTGATCACCTATGAAATTGATTTTCTTAATCGTTGTGTAACGTAACAGGGAGCAATAGATTTGGAAAAAGATTGCAATAACTTAGGATCACTTTCATAGTGATTTGTGTCTAGGATCGGGAGATACCTATCTACCCTAAGTAACCACATTAAGATTGATTTGATAAAGTAATCATCGAATTATCACAATTTACCATAGAAATATAGGAAATTGGTTCGATGATTAGGATTACTAATGATCCGGGAGGGCTTAGTAATTAATTCTGAATCTTAGGTTATCAAACCTGGTATATGAATTAAATCAAGAAAATTTTGACACCGAGGTAAAATCAAGGGGGAAGTTAAATTCCTAGATTTTCATTTCATTGATAATTCTTATATTTTTATCTTGCATTAATTCTCGTTTTTATTTCATTTTTCAAACCACAATCACTCAATCTTTTCTTTAATTTTTATGTTATTAGCTTAAATTAGAAGTTATTACGAGTATTACGTTTTAACTAATTTGGTCTCCGTGGGATCGATATTTTTACTACTTGACGATAGAAACGTGCACTTGCGTTTACGACCGACAACAAGTATCAAGGAGCAACTGATTATAAATCAGTTACACGTACACTGTAGTGGGAGAATGGCTTATGTATGGAGGATTTAGCCATATCTAGTCTTTACCCTAAAGAAGAGCTACACAATCCACTCAATCAACTATGCAGAAACTAGTTTACAACTCAGAACCACAACTACAGTTCACAAAAGGTCTTAAGTACTAAACAGTCTGGCTCATTCTCCTCCTCAGGGATGAACACAGTATGAGGTACACAGTTAAATTTCTACTCAATGAAAGCAAGAAGCAACAGGAGAGAGACTAAACAAATACTTGGGTAGGGTTAGCCCATCCTCATTTTGAGAAGTTTGTAGTAGCCCTAGTATTCCTACAGGGAAGCAAATCAAGAACAATGAAATCAGTTCAGGAATACCAAGTTTGACAACAGAGGTATATGGATGCAGAAATGGAAGAAAAAATAAAAGATCTGACCTGTATCATCTTCTCACTCTTCAAATTCGTCTCCGACAGGAAGCCCACATAGAACCCTATTCCACCTTCAAAAAGAAAGAAATTTCTTAGAGAGCCAACCCTAATCTCTAAAGTAGTAATAGAAGGAGATGTTTACCTGTAGAATATAGTCGATTAGAAGAAGATTGGACAACGACATGGCCACTGGAACACCTGGAAGTCACAAAGATGTCTCAGAGGAAACCCTAAAGATGTCTCTAAAGTTACCCTGCGTATGGATAGTGTCTCCGGAGAGGGGGACAATGGACAAGACAGAAAAATCCCTGTCTTCGTGAGTGTTTGCTTCTTATTTCCGCGTCTTCGTCTCCTATCTCTAGAAAACAGGGACACAAATTTCTGTCTACTCTAAAAAGGGAAGACAGGGACAAGTCTGTCCCTGTCTCCAGCCACTTTCGCCTCTTATATGTTTATTATGTTTAGTTATTATGTTTACTATTATGTTTATTAATGTTTAGTTATTATTATTATTATTATTATTATTATTATTATTATTATTATTATATAATTTGTATTTATTATTATTCAAATTTATTATTACAATTTATTCAAAATTATTATTATTATTATTATTATTATTATTATTATTATTATTATTATTATTATTATTATATAATTTGTATTTATTATTATTCAAATATATTATTATTATTATGGTTATTATTATATAATTTGTATTTATTATTACTCAAATTTATTATTACAATTTATTCAAATTTATTATTATTATTATTATTGTTATTATTATTATTATTATATAATTTGTATTTATTATTATTCAAAGTTATTATTATTATTATTATTATATAATTTTATTTATTATTACTCAAATTTATTATTACAATTTATTTAAATATATTATTATTATTATATAATTTGTATTTATTATTAGTCCAATTTTATTATTATTATTATTATATAATTTGTATTTATTATCATTCAAATATATTATTATAATTTATTCAAATTTATTATTATTATTATTATTATTTTTTTTTATTATTATTATTATTATTATTATTATTATTATTACAATTTATTCAAATTTATTATTACAATTTATTCAAATTTATTATTATTATTATATAATTTGTATTTATTATTATTAAAATTTATTATTACAATCCATTCATAATAAAAGTATCAATGAATTACATATTTAGAGATGAATATAATTTTTTTTATTCTATCTACCATAACCAAATATCCTACTATTTTCAGTTTCTGTTCCGTTCTATTATGTTCTGTTTTGTTCCATCTTTAGCTACCGAAGATGGAGACAGAAACCATACATGAAATAATTATAGCTGTAACCGAAAACAAAAAAAAGGAATTACAGCCACTCACTCAATCACGAGTTCGTATACGCTACAAGCGGTGAACTTATCAAAGCTGCTCAGCTTGAATCTCTGTGACTTTCCAAGAGCAACGTCAGCGTCGGCCGATCAGTTGCCGATAAATTATGTCAAAAATAGAACTCAAATTTGCCCGTCCAAACCGCATCTTTCGTCCTTCCGTATGCGTCCTCTCTCTCTCTCTCTCTCTCTCTCTCTCTCTCTCTTTTCTTTAATCGCAGTCTTCACTTCTGGGTTGTTTGTGTTGGTGATGATCATGCGTTTTCAGGAATCTGTTGAGGGCAAAGTGATAATTACATCCTCTTCTTCCTTCTCACACTACGGAATTCACCTCACTGTCAACGGATCCGTTAACATGCAGGTCTTCTATTCAAAATTCTCTCGTCCTTGTTTACCTTAAAATGGATGAAAATCGCAACTGTGTTGTTAGTTGACTGTTTGCAGGTTCGAGGAGGATCGGCGGGTGTGATTGAGTCTTTGTACGGCGTTGTCAAGCCTATCGTCATTGTGTAAGCCTACACCTTTTCATTTGATTTCGCTTCTTGATTTTTGTTAGTTAATTTATGGTGTAGCTATGTTTCTTATTTATCCGTTGGCATGGCGATTTGGCATTGTCCTATCGTTATTTGTTAATGTTTTCTGTTTTATGCTTTTTTTTCAATTTTTGGTCCTGTACTGTCATCTTTGATTTTTATTTCTTGTGGTTATCTGGTGAAGTAGTTACTAATTTATTACTTCAGAATACCCCTCTATATTGTAATGCTAATAGTTTCTTCCAAATCACTGAATGATGCTGGAGCATTCCATGATATTTCTTTACTGTATTAAGTTTGATTATTTGGCTTTGTTTATGGTATTTCCATGCCATTCCACTAAGTTTGTTTCAAGTTAGATTGTAATAAGGCTACAATATAATATGGTTGTTTGAAGTTAGATTGGAAGGTTTTCTTGAGAACCCTAATTTTCTTTGAATTGTTCCAACAACAATTGACTCTATTCTTGCCTAATTTGTTGAAATGCTGCCCTAACCTTTGCCTACAACAATTTATATAAAATCTTAAAATTCTCAATCTCACCATGGATTTTCGGCTCAAACTATGATTAATTTAGGTAGAGGCAACAAGTCTCAACAAAGGCAAAGATGTGATCAATAATTGAACACCTGACCCCTAACTGCGCAAATCTTGCAATAACTAGTGGGAATCCATGAAAATCCAAAAGTGAACACGAATCCCATGAGTTATGAAAGCATTTTGAGCTTGAAGATGTGATGAATGAATAAGCTTCTTCACAAAGTTGCACCCTGGGTTAAAGATTGGTTAATTTCGCACCTTTTATTTTAAAGAATGTAGCGGTCAAGGTTAAAGTTGTTGATTTTTCTGGAAGGAGGTTTAGTGGATAGCTTTTAAAGGAGTTCAAGGAGCTAGTTAATGAGGATTTTCTAAAAAAGTTGCCACCTCTAAAGAGCATCCAACATCATATCAATTGGTACAGGGGAGCATCTCTATCGAACCTACTAGCATATAGAATGTGCCCTGCTCAATGAATTGAGGACAGAAACAAGCTAGATAACTTTTAGAGAAAGGTTTGGTGGGTTAAAATAGAAACCTTTTTGTTTGCCCAACTTTTACTAGCCCCCAAGAAAAATCATTTATCGTGAAAACACGTGGATAGTCAAATTAGTGTTCAATATTGTTTATCTATTCCAAATGATCTTTTACATGTAATCTTTCATGAAAATCATTAAATTAAGCTTTGACTCATTCACTGCTTAAGGAAGTGAACTGATTGCTCTTCTAATCTAACTCATGCTCATTGGTTCGTTGGTGCTTTTCATTATTGCATCTTCAACCTGTTCAGCTTACAAAATTTCAAGGGATTCATGGTCACCTTTGAATTCTTCCTACTTGCTTCCACTATTTCCTAATGCCAACTTTCAGCCTGGGTCAAGTATTCAATCATTTGCTTTATCTCTTCCAACCTTGTTTATTGGTGTTAGTTGCAATACTTTGACCTCAGTCATGATCAATCACTGTTTCTAAATTGAAAATCCTTTTTAGTATATAGGACCCTAAGCTCTCATTTCACTTATTGTATGAAATAGGCTAAGGTTATCCAGGAACCTCTTGAATGAAAGTATTGGAAAGAACAATAGGTAAGGATGTTGCTAAAACAACCTATCTGTATTAGCCTTCTCTAGTACTACCCCAATTAGAATTGGAAAGAGATTTAACTAAGAAACGGTAGTTTTCAAAACTTAGATGACCTAATTGGAAAATAATGTAAACAAGCTAAATAAGGGAACTTAATAATGTAAAGAAAATTATAGAAGGCTCATATTTTTATTTAGTTAGAAAATTGAGTTTGTAGATTGATTTGATGATGGTTTTAGCATGAACTTTTTTTCTTGTTTTCTTAGGTTTGATGTTGTATGATAAAAGATAAAACCAGTAATTATTAACTAGGTTTTAACCCTTCTATTTGTAATAGTAGAGGGTAAAAAGTAATATTAATAATGATTATATTCTATACTACGAGGATTCATATAAAGACAAACTTTATAGTCCCCACCCTAAACCTATATAAGGAAAAACCTTCGTATATTCATTTGCAAGCCTCTTGCAAGTTCTCTTTCAATTAGATTTCTTCCAAAAAAAATTAATAATGAATATCTTCAATTAGCATCAAAACCATAATTCTCCCCGGCATATTGATTGTAACTCTACCAATTTAGTATCCATTTCTCAAATTAATTGACAAAAAAATTCTCAATCAGAACAAAAATTCTCAATAAAGAAAACCTAAACTCATCCTGGTAATTTATTAGGAAAAATGTATGTTTTGATCCTTATTGTTTTGACGAAAATTTAACTAAAACCTTAAAATTTGGTAGTGTTCAAAAGGAACCATCACAGTATGAAAATCATCCCACTTGAATCCTCGAGTAATATGACTCTAAGCCCATGTCAGGGTTGTGTCAAGTATTGCCTACATGACATGTTTTTTGAGTGTGGGGGGTCTACCACTACCAATATTGCCAGTTTTTTTTTTTTTTTTGTTCAGAAATATTGCCAGTTGGCTTCATCACAAATTGTAATCCATAATTTAGGAAATTAGGAGTTGAAATCTGACTTTAGTGTCAACCTCAGTACATGCAACAGAAACATGGGAAACTATTGACATCTCTTTTTCTTCATGGACTTCTTGGAGCAACATTGTATCTCTTCTGCAATTCCTTTCTAACCCACCTTACTATGTCCGAAATTCTTAGGGAAGTTGATATGGTTGGTGAAAGCCCTAGAGATCTACTAATGAGTAGTTCAAGAAACACAACTCCAAATGAGTACACATCCTATTTTTTAGGTTGGTCTATTTCCTAGTGAATGAGCTTTAGGGGCAATATAATTGTTGCTATGCTCTATTTGGAAAGAGTTGATGTAAGGAAGTGCTTCACTAATAAAGCCACCAAGTTAAGGATAACAAAATCAGTAATTACATAATGTGCGGGGGATAAGCTAGGATGCCATGTTGGTAGTGGTGGATTCCCTACACGCAAAAAACATGTCACGTAGTTGATCCTTGACACAACATTAATGAGAGTTTGAGGTTTCGCCAACTGGGGCTTTAAATGTGATGACTTTCATAACATTAGTCTTTTTTGAACAATGCCAAATATTAAGTTTAAGCTAAATTTTGGTAAAAATAGTATGTTTCTTTTTCCCAACTTATTATAAAAAGAAATCTTCCAAGTAAAAGGAAACAAAATCTTCCCAAAAAATTTAAAATTGACTGAAAATCTTTTGGACAGAAAACATTTCTATTTTTTTTTGACAATACGGAGAATATAATTGATACCATGGTAGCATTGTTCACTATGGTAATGCCATGACCAATTTCTTGTACAATGCTAATGTGGTATTGATCATACCTTATTTTCATATTTTTGTTTTTTTTCCCTTGGGTTTCATTGGCTTTAACACTTGTAGAAGAGAAAAATAGGCATAGAATTAGTTATTATTAATTGGGTTTTAATATTTATATTTAGGGGAAAAGATACAAAGCTCTCGTGTAGTTTAAATAACTTAAAAAAACTTGCAATCTTGAAAAATTACAAGGTAAATGATATGGAGTTCTCTTGTAGTTTAAATTACTTAAAAACTCTCAACCTTTAAAATTCTTGAAAGAATTCCTTGCAATTTTCAATTTTTTGAAGAAAACTCCTCTTAAATTTTTGTTAAAAAATAACGTTGAAATACACGTGACATGAATATCACACATAGACTAATCAGATGCTATTGATATGATGACTCAACCTAGCTCCTAAATTCGAAACGAAGTCATTAAACTTGACTTGATGCTGATGGTATGATGACTCAACCTAGTTCTTAAATTCGAAACGAACTAGTTAAACTTGACTAAAACTAATAGTTTACTATAGTTATCTTAAAATATTTATTTGAGTCATATTTAATTGATTCTGGTCGTGTTTTAGGAGTTGAGTTGGATCTTCATGTCATCGACAAGATTTGATTCGTCCAATGTGTTTCGCCTTTATATTTTAACAAAAGTTTAAAGAAAGGTTTTTTTGAAAAATTGAAAAGCATGTGGAGTTTTTTTTAAGAATTTTAATGATTAAGTGGTTTTTAAAAGTTACTTTACTTAAATTATAGGGGAGTCTTGTGTCTTTTGCTCTTATATTTATAATAATAGAGCAATCAAGAACAATAATAATATTCCAAAATAATATTGGTCCAATAAATGATATATCCTATATAGGGTCCATAACATAACAATATTAAACCTCTAACCAATGTGATGAGTATGAAACCATTGTGGTTGTGCTTGTTAGCAATCTTGTAACCATCCCATTCAGTTGCAATTCTCTTTGCTATGGTTGAATTAGACTTAAGAAGATTTTCCATGGGCGAGGAAGCTCTAGTAACATTCTTGCAAGAAACAGTTGTGAACTTTTGTTTTAGTTTTATGCTTAATGTTAAGACACCTAAGAATGAGTGTGAAACAAGGGAAAACTTGCATTTGGTGCACATATAGATCTTAACCAGGCCTCTTGTAGCTAATTTAAGCTAGACATGCTTCTGAGATTAATTGCTATAAAGGAAAATACAGGTACCTTCTACATGAACATAACTGCAATTTGATTTTCCTATATTTTTGGAAGGCATTTAAGAAGTTAAGATATGCAATTCATGGAAGCATTTCTGAAACTTGAAATGGCTTTCTGTTCCTATTTGTAAGCCAAGTCCTCACATGTTATTGTTGAAGCACCTGTTAAAGTGACTCTTAAACTTTGTGTACTTGTATGTGAATTGCAGAATTCTTTCCTAGCAGCAGATTATAGGGGGTGAAGTCAAATTGATCTTAGATGAATTGAATTCTGGGACCTTGTCTCCTTTTTTCTTATGCTTTCTATGTTTGGCTTGTATAAATTTATATATACTTGTAGTCACTATCTTATTGTTTGAGTTATCATGTCAATGCATATTTGTGTCATGCTCTTTCTGACAGTTGTTTTGGTGTTCGATCTTAGATGAATTGAATTCTGGGACCTTGTCTCTTTTTTTCTTATGCTTTCTATGTTTGGCTTGCATAAATTTATATATACTTGTAGTCACTATCTTATTGTTTGAATTACCATGTCAGTGCATATTTGTGCATGCTTCTTTCTGACAGTGTTTTGGTGTTCCTTACCTTGAAACAGAAATAAGAGCCTTGAGATCAAACCGGCTGGAAAGATTGGCTCAGGTACAACAGAGGTATATATGAGGGAGAACAGTTGTGATTTGGTTTGATGGTTCATGAAACTTGATCTGCAGTGCTTCTAATGCAATTCCATAGTTAATAAAAATATACTTCTAGGTTACCATCAGAATTATCTTTGACATGTCTTTCCCCTTTAGATATCATTACAGATTCGTCTTCTCTAATTTCCTGTCACTGTTTGTTTCTCTTCTTTCTTTCAGTCATCATTTACTTTTATTTTCATTCACAAATCTGTAAATGGTGGCAGATACCATTTTCTGTAGTTTTGAAGCAGCCTCGGGGAGAAAATTTGGAAAGATTTTACGAGACATTTCATGGGACAAATATTAGTATCCAGGTGAATATTTCTGTATTATGAAAAAAGTCCAGAACCTTAATCAGTATATCATGTTATTTGTGGTCTCTTCCTTTTGTTTCCAGTTTACTTATGCCTTTTACTTTTCATGTTTTTATATATGTCAACAATTAATGAACTCTGTAATAGTATTTGGTTAATGTAGATATAGCGAGGGGTTACCTACATAGATCAAAATCTGCAACATTGGAGTTCATAGTTGAAAGTGACGAAGGTGTGTTTAGGGAATGAGTATCTGTTGTTAATGTTCATGTTCATGGATATTGAACTGAGTTTCTTCATTCTGGCATTATGATAATTCAGCGGATCTTCTTGAGAGACCTATTTCACCTGAGATGGTTGTCTTTTACATTACTCAGGACACACAAAGACACCCTTTACTTCCTGAGTTGAAGTCAGGTTTGCATCATCTTCATGTTTCCTCTTTCTCTGTACCTTTGATTCTAATGAGTTTTAGAATGGTTGGTTTTATCTGTCTGTCTACCTATATAGATACGTATATATATGAATAACAGTGCATGCATCATGTCAATTGGAAGATCTGTCATGTGACATTGTACTTGGCTATGAAGGTGGTTTTCGGGTGACGGGGAGAATATCCACTCAATGTTCTTTGTCGGATCCCATTACTGGGGAGCTAACAGTTGAAGCATCTGCAGTCCCGATCAGCTCCATTGACATTCACTTGCTCCGAGTGGAGTCAATTCTTCTGGGAGATAGAATTGTGACTGAAACCTCTTTAATTCAGACCACACAGGTATGCACTATCAAATTATTTTCACAAGCATGCCTTGTTTTGAAAATTTTGCCCTTTGCGTTTCTCAGATAGCAGATGGTGATGTCTGTCGCAATGTGACTTTGCCCATATATGTTATCCTTCGCCGGCTTTTGACTTGTTCAACTATCTTGGCTGGGTAAGTTGTATAGTTCCCATAATCTCTCTCTCCTTGGTTCTTGACTAAGGTGCCGATTATTAACATGTCCTGCTTCTTGGATTCTTCATGTTAACGATGATTAACAAAAATGGGTTAAATGTCATTATCTGGTTTTGACTTCGTGGTATAAATAACAGTGTTGAAAAAATACATTATTATAGCCTCACACCGTGGCTTAAGTAGTTGATCTGTGTGGTTTAATAAGTATGTTTGTAATATGGTCCGAATGCAAGTCTTAGTTTGTGAGTGGTGGAACCAAAAAAAGAAAAAGATTTTTGTTAGTCATGGACTCGTTTCTATCATGAATGTGCAACGAAAATTTATTAGCTGCAGCAAAAGATGCTTGAAATATATGGATAGCAAAAATGGGAGAACTATGACTTTCTGAAAGTGGGAATATGGGAACTTGTTTAGAGGTATACAGATTAGCTTATGGGAAAGAATTCTGGATGGTCTAATAGTAGTTCTATTTTGAATTATTCATTTGTTCTTATTTTCATGTCTTGGTTTAAATTATAGTGTGCTCTACAAGGTATTGTCTATACAGTTGTAAAGATGTTCTTTCAATCTTAAAAATGATGTTTGTTTCTTTTGCAGCCCATTTTCAATCGAGTTCAGAGCAATAATTGTTATTAGTTTTGAGTCAGAGCTTTCCAAATTGCATACAAACTCCATTCCAACAACTCCAAGACTCTGGGTAAGTGTCATTTTTGTATTTTACTGCACAGAGAAGCTATATGTTGTCTAAAATATGTTTTGTCAAATTTCAGCTGGCAATGGAAAGTTTACCACTTGAACTTCTTCGCACAAGGTGAGGAGATAACTACCTCATAATCATCGAGAGAGACATATATGCCCATCAACTTTGATATTCTTCTGTAAATGCAAGTGTCAAACATAAGAAGTTATTGCTCATGTTATTTGCCAACATAGCTGGAAATGAATAGACTTCCAGATTATATTTGTTTCATTTAAGCATTTAGGAAATACATTGGAAAGTACGCCTGAATCTAATCCTTTGACCTAATCATTTTTGCGTCTAATATATCTTTTGTATGCCATACTTCTAATTCCTCTACTCTCTTTATAGCATTTTCGTTCTCAAGTTCGTACACTGTGGAATTTGTCTAGTTATATAGGGCATCTACCTCGCACGCGATATTTAAGGTTTAGTGGCTACTATTAGGTTTTATTGACATCATAATAGTAGGAAACATTTGCGTAGAGAAGCAATAGCTATAGAAGCGCTGACTATATGTGATAAATAAGTCAAGTCATGGCGGATTGAATAATGCTTTTATTTTACTTTGCAAAATTAGAAACAAGGCGAGCTAAACTTTATGATTCCATAGATTCAAAAATATGTTACATTAATTTTAGTACCCTTAAACTACTTGCTTGTTAGGGTGATGTTTGTTGCTAAATATGAAATCAGCCAAGACTTGGCCCCAGAAATAACGGGGGACAAGTGCCTCCTTTTTAGTTAAAGAGTTCAAATTGTGGGAATGCCTACGTAGAAGAGATATTTATTTATTATGGGATATTCAAGCTAGCATAGAAACCCCATAAGCTTTGCCCCTTTTATCCATCCTTTGTCTTTATTAATCCCTGATTTCTCAAACCCTAAAAAGCTCTTTTATTTGTTGTCCTTTTTCTTGAAGGCAGGGCATGTATCTGTAATTCTCTCAATGTCATGGATGAAATTGAGAGATAGCAAAGGATATGGTTTAACAAGCAACTGTTCATAAAACATTTGAGTGTCCTTATACTAGTTACATAATCTTAAAATTTGATAAACATCATTTATATTCATGAGATTATCGAATTTGGAATCTGAATTGTTATTCACCAGAGGTTATTATAAATATCATAATGACATGACATTGTAAAAGTTTATTTATACAACTTGAGTTTATGTTGGAGAAGATAGCATCAAGATTGATTTTTTTTTGCAAATAAAAGAAGAAATTGCTTCAATTCAATAATAATTATTAAATGGGAAACTTGGAAAAGATTGTTCTATATCTTTCCATTTCGCAATTCCTCAACTTGAAATTTAAATTTTTTATTAGACTTAAATTCAACTTAAAACTTGGTTAAATTAAAATTTTCAAATGGTGATTTTTGGTAGTGACAACCCCCATCTTTTTCAAGACTAAAGATTTTTGGGAAATTCACCATATGCTGAAGGTTTCGATAACCACGATTTATTAGAATGAAAAAAAGTCTAGATTTTGAAGAAAATAGCATTTTGGACAGCTCCATTTCTATGTAGTAGTTAAAGGGTAAAAGATAGAGTGTGATGCAAAAGCCATTTTTAACAATTCCGTAGTACATTATACTTTCACCTCTACAAAATAAGGCAATTCAAAGGACTTCAAACGAAAATACTGGGGATCATGTGCAAGGTTCATCATTTCATTATTCATGAGTAAGAGAATTGCATCACCATAAACGGTTCAGAGTCTTAACAATTTCTAAAGGTGCTAACTCATTCTGTTGAAAACTCAAACAGCATAGTATGCTTGTACTTTTCTCCAGGCTGAATGATCACTGAGGGGAAATTTGGTTGATTTACAGCGTTGGGAAAGCCCTGAGTTTCCAAGCAGAGCCCTGATTGCTTTCCATAGACAGCGCCTCCTTTACCAGCTACTCCATTCACGTAGTTTGCTGTGTAAAACTGCATCCCAGGGGCATCTGTCCATAAGTTAAGAACCCTTGAGCTTGATGGATCCTTGACTTTTGCAGCATGCTTCAAACCCAATCTCTCTTCCCCACCGTCCAGTACATAATTGTGATCATAACCCATACCCACCTCATGGATCGAGGTCCCAATCTTTTTCTCAAAGGTGAAGTCAAATGGAGTGCCTTTGACTGGCACGAGTTCACCGGTTGGGACAACGTTGTCATCCACAGGAGTAATGTGAGAACCCCATATTTGAATTGAATGGTCAAGGACATTTCCTGAGTTGTGACCAGCTAAATTCCAATACGTATGCTGAGCTAAACTTACTGGAGTAGCCTTGTTCTCAGCCACTGCTTCCATGTCAAGTCTCATTGTTGTGCTTGAAGTAAGTGTATAACTTGCACTTACAGAAAGGTCCCCTGGGTAACCTATGGCAGATAGAAACAGAAAATATTAGGGACATTGAGAGTAAGAGAGAGAGACGGTACGTTGCACACATGATAACACACGCAGACACAGAGATAGAGAGTACCTTCTTCTCCATCTAGGCTTCGGTATTTGAAGGTGACGGATGGATTATCTCCTTTCTTATATTCTGCAACTTTCCATAACACCTTGTCGAAACCCTTTTGCCCTCCTAGAGGAGGTAATAGAATATGTCACATGCCAAGAATAAATTATGAATTTCCATCTGTAGTTCCGTTTTGAACTCAAATCAACTCATAAAATAAGAAACTCTAAATAGTAGGAATGCTTGCACCATAAGATCGTGACTTTATACTCAGATATTATGAAAAGCTACTGAACCCACAGAAAACACATGCATGAACCATCTCTCAGCTTATATGTCTGGATATTCCAAAACCTCAATAGTTAGCTCTGATTTCCAGTTGACTTCAACAAAGACTTGTTTGTGTGCTGTTTAGCAGTGGGGGGTCATAACTTTGCATGAAATTGCATCTACTAATTACAACATGGCCAACAAGGCTCCTGGCCTACCCAACTGACACAACGATCATGATTTAAAGATAATCACACCATCAAACATTCTATTAGATACTCCAATGTGATCTTAAAAGTGGCTTTTTTATATGAAACATAGAAGTAGCATCTGATTTTGACCAGAAATAAGGCATTTATTCCCAACCTTTTCCCCCTTTTTTCCTTTGCAAATAGAATATTATAATTGGGCAAAACGATTCGAGCTGTGAATATACAATATTTTGACTAGCTGTTTGAGGTGATAAAGTTATCAACATGATTGAAAGACAGCCACGATTAAACATAATAACATCAAACTGAGGGAATTAACAAATAAATACCATGGAGACTGTTTGGAGGCTTGTTGATGGGCAAAGAGTATTCGATTCCATTAAGGGTGAACTTTCCATTTCTTATCCTATTCGCCACTCGGCCCACAATGCAGCCGAAGTAAGGCGCAGCACCTTGCTGGTTACAAATAAATTCAGGACGCGTCAGAAATCTCAAATATTGATCACCCAAAAGGAGACAAGAGTCACCATTAAACTAGGAAGACACCCTCGAACAGGTATAGGTCACAAAACGAATTTCCTGCCTTTGATTTTTCTTTCTGTTATTAACAAAAGTAACTATTGAAGTGACTGTCGTAAAGGGAAAGGAGAGGAAGAAAGGAACAGAGCCAATACTTCCGATAATGATCTATTAACTGTCTATAAAAATGCAATCTTCTTCTCCTTTAAAAGCGAGAATCAAATCGCCAAGAAGACATGACGTAATCCAAACAATTTGAACTGAACTTCTAATCAGATCATAATATTTATCAAAAACTATTGAGCGAATAGAAGAATTACCAAATATTGCTCCACGGAGTCCATCCCAAGAACAACATCAGCTAAATTCCCTTGAGAAACCAACAAAATACAACAAGAAGTGAAAAAAGAAAAACCCAAAAACTACAATGACAATATCAGGGTTGACAATTGAAGTAAATGAAAAAAAAAAAAAACCAGAAAGTTACCGTTTTTGTCCGGCACAAAGAGTGAAGTAATAGTGCAACCGAGGTTAGTGATCTTGACCTGCATGGAACCATTGTTGAGTTCAAAGATTTCAGGCTTCTGGGTCTGATCCGTCATCGCTTAAAAACGGGAAAATTGAGAAAGAGCTTGAAACAGAAACAACTATTGGCTTCTGTTGCAGCTCGGTAATGTTGACTTATTGTTATTATCACATTCGTTACATTCAAGTATAGGGAGTACGAGTATGATGTTGGATGGCGCTTATTAACAACTAACACGTCACTATCTCAGTAAGATGTGGGGGGATTCTGCCTATCCACTTTATACGTATATGCTTTGGTGGGGCTGTTGAGATAAGGAAAGTCAACTGAAAACCCTTAAACAGTTAAACCACTGATCCTTTTGAATGGGCTTGGGCTGGATGCTTTTGGATTGCAGAGGTAATCGGATCGCTTTCTAATTTTAATTCGGCTTTGGCAATGTAGAAATTAGATCTGAAATGAGTTCATTGGGCCTATACTGCACATGGCTGGGGTCGAAATTATTAGACCTCACAATTACAATAGTTAATTAAGGGTCCAATTAGTATTATTTTAATTTTTAATTTTCAAATTATGTAAATATTTATTTGATTTAATTTACATAATTTAAATTATGTAAATATTTATTTGACTTAATTTTAAATTTAATTTATTTCAAATTTTGTTTCTCATGCTCTCATAATTTGTAAAAATAATGAAATTTTGTTTTGGTCATAATCTAATTTTAAAATTAATGAAGTATATTATATAATCATTTGATGTTAAGTACTAACAAAATTATGAATAATTCAATCTAAATATTTAAATCAAATTATATTTTAAATAATTTTTTAAATAAAATTACAAAATTTTTCAAAATAAATTTTTTGGTAAATATAATTAAAATTCAAATATTTTACGTCAATTTTAAAATTTTAAAAGTGGTTATTATGAAATTAAATTATTAAAATATCATATACTTAATTTTAAGTAATAGCACTAGTTTTAACAATTAAAGCATACACTAAAAAAAAAAATATTAGTTTTAAGATTGGAGTCCAGGCTTAAGTCATCTTCGGATTTCTTCCATTCTCCAGATACCTTTCCCTATTTCATTCCCCATTCTCCAGATCCACCTTGTATCTCCAACGTTGATGATACGCTTACTTATTTGTAAATGAGGAAATTAGTTAGTCATTGTTGGAATCTAAGTTTACTCATCTTCCATTCTCCAAATTAAGAGGATGATTGAATATGGTGCTTGAGGACATGTGAGTTTTAGGCTTTTAGTTATTCTTTTTCTTGGTAGAAGATGAAACTAGATCTATTCCTATAATCATACTTTGTATATTGAGAAATATGGTTGTCTTTCTTTATTTACTTCCTTCTATTTAGGCTAGTTGCCCATTCTTGTTGATTCTAATCTTCTATCTATACTATGTACCATATGAGATGAATATTCATAAAAACATATTCTTCTTCCTCCAAGTCACACGACATCATAATCGAATGGTTATCATTATGGAAAGAAGTTTGTGCAATTGTGATAAGCTATAGATGTTGAAATAACTACTCTGTCAAAAAACAAACACCTAAATTTTGATTCCAAATCCATCAAGTCAGGGTCGGCCCTGGATAAGGACAGGTGAGCACCTGCTTAGGGCCCATCTTTATAAATAATAAAATAAAGCCTATTTTTATCTTTATAAAAAATAAAATGAAACAAAATAGAACCTACTTTTGATCTCATAAAGAACAACGAAAAGGATTTATATTTTGTTTATTTTTATTTTATATGAGGGCTCAAAAATAAACAAAATAGAAACTTTTTTTACTTTATTTAAGACCTATAAAATATTAAAAACGGCCTTGCATCAAGTTATATTATTGTGGGGTGTAAATATTTTTTTGTTAAGCAGCTGCAAAATGGTTCAATTAATAAATATAATGCCCATCCTATAGTTTAAAGATTTACTCTAAGCTATATATATAGCCACCTTCGGAAATGGTTGATTAAACAGTTGGATATTAGCAATCTTTGTCTCCATGGGAATCTCCATGAAGTTGTTTATATGGCTTAACTGAAGGGGTATGCTGATTAATAACATCCAAACTATGTTTATCATCTGAAGTGGGCACACCATGCTTGGTTTCAATGGCTATCCAATTTTATATGCATACAATTAGCTTCAAATCTTAAAATTAAAATTTCTCTTTGTATTTATTTAATGATAAAACTGATCATTTCTGTTGTGATATATTGGTGATTTAATTGTCACAAGCACCAATTTAGAAAAAAAAATTGAAGCCTATCTCCAAAAAATGAAAAAGGGAATTTTCAATATGTGATTTAGGCATCTTGTATTATTTCTTGGATGTTGAGGTTAAGCAATTATCTACTAGGTTATTATGTACTCAGAAGAAATATATTTGGCCTACTCTACTGAATGTTACTAAGTACATAAGCATCATTGGCTCTCTTTAATCTTCACGTGACCAAAAAAAATTTATACAGTCAATCAGTTGTATTAGTTTTATTCATTGTCCAATTGATGGTCACTAGTAAGCAACAAAAAAATATGGTTTCCTTTTCTCAAATTCTTTATCATTGTTATGTATAGTTTTTTTTTGCTTTTAAATGCTTTCATACCTTGATTTTGATTACAAATCTTTGTATTTTGATCCAAATGTGAGATAAATTGAGTGAAAATGGTGTAAATATCACATGAATATTAATTAGATTATTTTGTAAATTTTGCATGAAAGTTGAAGGAAAAGTCAATGTAAATTTTGCATGAAAGGAGGAGTTACCATCGTGACAAAGTTTGTCAAAGTATTAAACGAAGGATAGTCAAACTTTACATCATTTTAGTATTAAACGAAGGATCAAGAGGAGAAATTTAATATGGAACGAGAAACTATAGACGTTTAGGTTAAGAATTAGAAATATATTAACTTAAGTGGTAATTAGTAGCTAGGTTTTCATAATTAATTCGGATAATAAATTATCGAATATGAAAGTTAGATTTAGTTTATTATTCGAGTTGATTTTAAAACCCAACTATTCATTTCAGTAAAAAAACTATCCAATCATTTCCGGTTAATCATGCATAGGAAATTAAATTAGTGAAATTAATTCTCAAGAGTTTTCCACTTCGATTAATCTATTCATTTTTTCTTCTGGTTGAATCAGTTTACTTTTTAATTTAATTAAGTGGTTTTCTTTAAAGTCTTCACTCAACAAATTACGATAGAATGTTTAAGATTGCATGTGTTTTTATTTTTTATTCAAGATTAATTTGAGTAGACCAATTTCACCTCCATAGGAGACAACCTTGGATAATCACTACAATTACCTTGTATACTTGCGAATAGGATAGCCTAGGTATTTTTAAAACTTATTTGAGCACAAGAAGTTTTTATCACCATTTTCAGGGAGATGTTTATTGTTTTAAACTTGAATTAATTTTTATTATTTTTGTTTGCTAAGGGATTTTGATTTTTTATGTTTGTTTATGCATGTATGTTTTATTGTGTTATTTTATTAACGTGTTTTGTTAATTTTCGTTATTGATTTAGTACTATCTTATTTTATTAACATGTTTAATTGCATGTTTTGTTATTAATTTAGCATTTTCTTTAGTTAGTTTAAGCTAGGTAGGAGGAGTCTAGGAAGTTCACTCAAGTAGTTTATGCTAGGAAAGAGGTTTGCATATAGTGAACCTATCTTTTTTATTGATAACATATATCGAATACGAAGAACTCAAGGGGACGTTGAAGACGATCACGAAGAACCCAAGCTTGAAGATAAAGTTAATAACTAAAAGATAGGTGAAAGGCAATTAATGATGCAGTATGCTAGACCGGTGATTGGCACTGCCACTTCATGTAACGTTTGGGAGCGGTAGCTACAAATTATTAATTGAGGAGAATCCACTACAACATGCTACCATCTTTCTATGGGGTTCCTAATGAAGATCCTTTCAACTTCATTCAGGAGTTCTATACCACTCTCCAAACCTTTTTGTTGGATGACTTAAACAAAGATCAATTCAAATGAGATGCTTCCTATATACATTGAATAATCGTGCCAAGACATGGTTGATGTCAGTTCCACCCTGTTCGTTGATTACATGGGAGGAGGTGTACAAAAAATTTATAGGAAAATTCTTTTCCCATCGACAAACCGGAAAAGGAAGGGAGGAGGTTCCTTTAGCCAACAACCCAAGAGGAGTTGTGGTAATTCAACTCCGGGTAGTGCTAGAGACGTTGAATCATCAACTGTCAATTTAAGATCGCCACGATCGGAAGGTTAGAGCACTGCCCCTACTATTAGCTCTACTTCTCAAGCTCGATCATATCGGTCCAAACAGTGTAGAAACTGCAAAAAGGTATATTCAGGCAAGTATACAAAGCGAAGAAAGTGTTTTCATTGTGGAGAGACAGGGCACATGAGGAGGGATTGTCCACTGCTGACTTGGACTTCAACTTGAGAAGGAGATAGCTCGGTGCAGTCAGTGAGCCACAGAGGGGAGACTGCCAAGGCAGGTGCTTAGTCTTCTGGATCCATACGGAGGACTAGTGTGGGCAGTAGTACACCTCCAGCAGGTCAACAACGTCCTGCTTCGTAAACTCAAGCACGAGTTTATGCAATGACGAAGGAGGATGTTCGAGCTAATTCGAACACGATTACAAGTATTTTCTGGATGAACATTTCTTTGTTATTGTATTGCTATATTGTGATGCATGTTCAGTGTAGTATCGGTAAACTTTTAAATAGTATGAGTGCTAACACATAGTGTTATTGTTAGGCCCCGAATTTTCTTTATGATGTCATTAAGCATGACTTGTGGTAATTATGTGATTATGTTTTAATTTGAGTTAATCGGGGGTATTAATGCGGAATTAAGGTTTAATTATGGTTTAAATGATTTTGGGCTTTGGCTTATTAGGAAGGGCCCAAGCCCTTAGGGTTTAAAGAGAAAGGATTATAAAAGAGAAGGAAAAGAAGAAAAAGAAGAGGAAAAGAAGAGAGGAAGAGTGTGGCCGTCGACGGAGAGGAGAAGAGGAAGAGAAGAGTTGCGATTTCGATCGGTTTCGACGATTCTAAAGCCTCAATCGGTAAGTTTTCGACCTCCTTATCATGTTTTCATTTGGATTAAACATTGTAATGGCTTGGATTGAGAGAAATCGATGTTTTAGGATTTTAGGGTGAAAAATTGGGAAAATCTTTAGATTGATGATTTTAGGATGAATCTGAAGCTTAGAATGAGTTAGAATGGTAGTATAAGCCTTGATCTATGCTTTGCATGTGGTAGATTTGAGTTTGGAACAGAATCGAGCTTGGGTTATGCAGAAATTTGGGGTTCGGAGTCGAGTTCCGAACCAGACGTCGCGACGAGCGTATGAATGTCGCCGCGGCGTGTGGGGAAGGGAGCCACGTCGCGACGTGTGACGTTTGGTTCGCGGCGAACCTTTATTCGTCGCGACGAGCGTCTCTTCGTCGCGGCGATCCCCCTGTGTTTCCGAAATAAGATTTTCATATTTTTGGGAATATCTTTTGGTATAGATGTCCGATTGAGGTGAATTTGGATTCATTGTGACCTAGAAATAAAGGGCTCCGAGTTGTATGAAGTCGGGAAGTTCGGAATTTGCCTCGCAGGGTTCGAAATTTTAGGAGAAGATCGGATATAGATTTTTAATGCTTTCTTTGGATTCCAAGCTTCGCACATTTACTATGGATATTGACTAAATGGAACTTGGTTGTTTTAGGAAACCAAGTGACCGATTTTATCGCAAGAAGAAGGACATCGAATCGGTTCTCGGCGATTAGAGGTGGGTAATATTCTTATAGTTATTGTGTGATTAGGCAATTTCTTGCCTATGTATGAATATATGTTATATGCTATGCATGTTAAATGTGATGAATAGAATGACTTTGATTTATCTATTTTGACATAATCATAGGAATTGATAGAAGTGCATTCGATTTTGAGCATGTTATGCCTCGACTTGGTCATGGCATTTTGGATAAATGAGAAACATGAAAACCTATCATTTGATAAAATGATTTGAGTATGATTATGTGATTTTGTTTGGGCGAGAGTGGAACCATTTCGTTAAATCACGTGCACGTTGACAAGAGCCTTCTCCATTGCCGCTTGTGGCCTATGAGCTCGAATGGACTCATTTCGTTCAGGATGTAAACTTGGTTTCTTCCTTTTGTTTCCATGGAACCCTCGAGCCATTGTTATGTGCATTGCATATGTGAATTGATTATTATGACGCATACTATGTGACGTATTTATGAATCGCATTAATTATAATGAATGTGTACTTTAGTGATTGGCATGTGAATGTCGATGTTGTATATAGATATAATATATATACATTCATATGCTGGGATTTGTGCTAATTGCCTATGGCTATAATTATATTAGCCATCGAAATGTGTAGCTCAACCCATTCCTTTCCTCCTCAAAGTGCGGTCGGACGATCGTTGACTTTCTTGCGACATCGAAACTTGCACAAATTAGGAGCTTTGTATTAAGTTAGTATTTTGTTGGCCCTCCGAGCATGTTAACATTGAGCATACTCATGTATTTTTGGATTTAGATTTCATTTTGTATTTTGCTCTAATTGAGGATACTTGTTGACTTTTCTTAATTTGCAATAGTATGAAATCCCTATGGTTATAGGGTCTTTAATGTATGGAAATGTATGTATGTATCGTATGACCGTTTGAGCCTAAATGTTGGGATCGGGTCCGCAGTTTGGGGCGCTCGGTGCGGGTGTGACCCGAGGGGCCACCTCGGGATTCGGAGATCCGGGGCCCCGGGCCCAACAGTTATAAGGTGTTATGTTTGTTCTTAGTAAAGACGCTAAATTTTTGATCGATATTAGCACGCAAAGATCTTTTGTTAGTGTGACCTTCACCGAGGATATTAGTCATCCTTTGGAGCCATTAGATCCCCCTCTTATTGTAGTCACTCCTCTTGGAGAGCAACAGGCTTGTGATGAAGTATATACGGCATGTGAGATAAATATCGATGATGCTGTGTTAGAGGCAGATCTTATTACCCTCGATCTCCAGGATTTCGAGGTGATATTGAGGATTGACTGGTTAGAGAGGTATCACATCATGGTTGATTGTTTTAAGAAAGAGGTGGAGTTTGACCTTCAGGGTGGAGTCCCAATTGAATTTACTGGTGACCGACGGATATTTCCGAGTTGTTTGATATTGGTGATCAAGGCTAAAAGGTTTATTCATCAGGGATGCTAGACATACCTCGCATATATGATTGACACTTTGGCACAGAGGGTCCAATTGGGAGATGTCCTCATTATGAGCGAGTTCCTTGATGTCTTTTCAGAGGAGTTACCTAGATTACCACTTGATTGGGAGTTTGATTTTACCATTGACTTGGTCCCGAGGACAACACTAATATCCATACCACCGTATCACACGACACCAGCAAAATTGAAAGAGTTGAAGATTCAATTACTTGAGTTATAGGACAAGGGCTTCATCAGACCAAGTCATTCACCGTGGGGAGCACTAGTATTGTTTGTCAAAAAGAAGGATGAGACCCTCTGCTTATGTGTTGATTATCGACAGTTAAACAGGGTTACCATTAAGAATAAATATCCACTCCCTAGGGTCGATGACTTGTTTGATCAGTTAAGAGGAGCTACAGTATTCTCAAAGATAGATATGAGGTCTGGGTACTATCAGTTGAAGATTGATGAGAAAGATGTACACAAGATTACTTTCTAGACGAGCTATGGACACTATGAATTTTTGGTGATGCCGTTCGGATTGACAAATGCACTGTACTATTTATGGATTTCATGAATAGGGTGTTCCATCCATATTTAGATCAGTTTATCATAGTATTCATTGATGATCTTCTGATTTATTCTAAGGAAGGAGAGGAGTATACTAGACATCTCCAGATTATGCTGCAAATACTTCATGAAAGATAGTTGCATGCGAAGTTCTCAATGTGTGAATTTTGGCTGAGAGAGATATAATTCCTTGGGTATGTGGTATTAAGGGAAGGTATTTTTATGGACTCGAAGAAAGTGGAAACTATAATTAAGTGGGAACCATCGAAGAATGTGATAGAAGTATGCAGTTTTTTGGGGTTAGCTGGTTATTATCAGAGATTTGTTGACGCTTTCTCAGTACTTACAGCCCTTTTGTTAAGGTTTACCCGAAAGGAGATAAAATTTTAGTGGGATGATAAATATGAAGCGAGTTTCTAGGAGCTGAAGAGGCGATTGACTTCTGCACTAATGCTCGCTCTACCTATCCAAGGGGTTAGGTATGAGGTGTGCAGTGATGCTAGTTGTCAAGGACTTGACTGTATACTTATGTAGGCCGGTTGAGTGATTGCATACGCTTCTAAACAACTGAAGAAACACGAGCTAAATTATCTTACACATGATTTGGAGCTCGCAGCGATAGTGTTTGCACTCAAGATTTAGAGACACTATCTTTATAGGGAGACTTGTCATATATACATCGACCACAAGAGTGTGAAGTACCTAACTTCACAGAAGGAGCTAAACCTCAGCCAAAAGGAGATGGTTGGAACTGATTAAGAATTATGATTTAATGATTGACTATCACCTGAGAAAAGCAAATGTGGTAGTCGATGCACTGAGTCGTAAGTCCTTTTTAGTAATAACTGTTAGGCAAAATCCTTATATGATGCACTTGATGAGTGTATGGAGTTTTGGGGTTGGATTCTAAGTGGCAGAAGATGACGGAACATTGCTAGCATGATTTGAAGTTCGGCCGACATTATTTGATGAGAATAGGAGATTGCTGGCCAACGATCTAGAGTTAAAAGTCATTCGGGAGAAATTGCCATCCGAAGAGAGTGAGGGGTTCTGACTGAGAGAAGACGACTTGTTAATCTTTAGAGACAGAGTTTGTGTGCCAGATGACCAAGGTCTCGATGGAGAGTGGAGTGTGTCTATCACATTTGTTAATTTTCTTTGAGTTGAAATACTTGTTAATTTTGGCTAAGCATGCAGAGAATAATATATCTATGGAGTATTATGAGTTTCTAGTTCTCATATTGTGTTTCTTGAAGTGACCATTGATATCTTTGACTATTATTTGGAAAAATCATTATTTTCATTGGTTGTTCTTGTATAGTCTAGTTTTTTTTAAAAAATTTTGCGTGGGGATAAGCATAGCTTGGGGGGGATTGTTGTATCTAATTTCTATTAATTTTGCTTGCATTCATATCTTAGTTTTGGTTACAAATTCTTGCGTTTTTATTCAAATTTGAAATGAATTGAGTGAAAATGACGTGGATGTTGCATGAATGTTGAATGGAGTGTCTTGTAAATGTTATATGAAAATAAGAAAAATTATGCATGAAAAAAGGAATGTTGGACGTGAATTATGCATGCATTTTTACGCTGTAGCATTAATTTTAATACATGCGTTTTAATGGAGTCACACTCGTGACTCCCATAGTCATGGGCGTGATCGTTTGTTTGCACTAATTTTTTTAATCTGACATGTGCAGGTTGACGACGGGGTTAAAAAAGAAATGTAAACCTAAACTCTCGAATATATTTGTAGAAAAAGAAGGAGAAGAAAGAAGGAGAATGTGGGAGGCTAAAAATGAGACAAAACTAGAGAACACTAGAGTCAGAGAAAATAGAAGACCAGTTGGTTGTGAGGATAAAGAGAAACAATAGATATAGAGAAGGGAGAGCTGAAGCTAATGGTAGCATCTGATTGTCAGGGTGAGAATTTAGCAAAGGTAGAAGGCAAAAGATGACGCAGAGAGCTTGAGATTGAGAGGAGACCCACCGCTAACTCCCTCATCTGAATTTTTTCTGTTTACTCATTCTGTTTTACTTTTATATATGTTTCATTATTGGATATGAACTTATTATTACGTTAGTTTTTTTATAGTTCATTTTGTTTGTTCACTATGTTTATTGCATGATGGTGGGATTGAAGTATATAAAGAAATGAACCTTGTTTATTTATGATAGGCTGATTTCTTTTCTAGAGAATTAATGAAACTATTTTAGTTAACTATGCATAAATGAGTTACTGTTTTATTGTCTTATTATTTGCTATAGTTTTTAAGCTTATTGAATGTAATAGTGTAACCAATCTTTGCAGTATTTTGGTATTAAACGAAGGATCGAGAGAAGAGCTTTAATTTTAGATCGAGAAATTATATACACTTAAGTTATGACTTAGAAATATATGAACTTAAGTGAGTAATTATTAGTTGGGTTTACATGATTGACTTGGATGATAAACTTGTTGAACACGAAAGTTATATTTAGTTTATTATTTGAATTAATTTAGAACCTAATTGGTAATTTTAGAAAGACAATTATCCAATCAATTGACCTTAGTCATGTATAGGAGATTAAATTAGTGAAGTTAATTGCTCAAGATTTTTCACACCGATTGATTAATCATTTTTTCTTCTAGTTAAATCAATTTACTTTTAAGTCTAATTGCGTAATTTTCCTTAAATGCTTCACTTAACAAATCAGGATATAATGTTTAGGATTGCATTTTTTTAATTCAAAATTAATTTGAGTGAACCAATTTTACCTCCTTGAGAAGACAACCCTGAGTATTCAACTAAAATTACCCTGTATACTTACAAGTAGGATAACTTAGGTTTTTAGAATTTATTTTGGCACAACACTCCACACAACAATATGTTGCTAGAGCTAAAGAAGAGTTGGCTCTTATACAAGGGAAGCTTGCTAAGGAGCCTGCCAATATTCTTTCATTGAATACCGAAAAGAATTGCTTGAAAGAATATTTGACAACCATCAAAAGCCATTATAGCCTCATGAAGTAGAGTGTTGGCCCCGGGTCCCGAATCTCTATTCTCGAGGTGGCCCTCGGGGGCGCCGGGTAGGGGTGAGCTCCTAAACTTCGGACCCGATCCTAACATCTATACATAATTCTATTCACACAAACATATATACACATATTCTACACATGCATTCCATCTATGAATTAAACACCCCATAAACCAAGGAGCTTCATGCCATAACAACCCGAGGGAAATTCAAACAAGCATTCTTAAGAATAGCTTAATACATGTCAAAGTTTGAATTCAAAATACATGAATATGCTCCAAGATGATATGCTCGGAGGGCCAACCAAATACTAACTTAATACAAAGCTCCTAACTAGCTTGAAGTTTCCGATGCCTTGCAATATCAACGATTGTCTCGTTCTGCACCTGAGGAGGGGGAGATAATAGGGTGAGCTGCGAAGCTCAGTGGCATATACATTTATAGCCATTGGCAACGAGCCACACATTTAAGCATATATATATATATATATATATTCAAGCATAAACAAGTCAACACTTATCAATTTACAATCATCACAATCATATGCCATGTGAATTCACAATATAACAACTCATCATGCATCATGCTCAATAAGTCAATAATAAATGCACACAAATGGCTCAAGAGTTCCGTAAAACGATCCGGATAAACCGAAGTTTATACCGTAAACAAAACGAGTCCGATTTCTCAAGGATCTCGTGGTCTCAAGCGGACAGCCGGGAGAAGGCTATACGTCGACATGCACGTGACTAACAATCCGTTACTCTCTCACCCAAACAAAGCACATAACAATTCGTTTCATGCTCACAGCATTTTATCAAGCTTTCATACTTTTCATTCTTACACAATGCCATAATGCCTATCAAGGCAGTACATAATCATGATCACAATGCATTTGCAATATTTCTTATAATTCAACACAAGCAGTGTCACACACATGCAAGCAAACATACACATATGACCCATACACACAACAACCATAAATATATTACCCACCTAATATCGCTCAAGAATCCAACTCACTGTTATCCTTCTTCTTACGATTGGATCAGGTCGGCTTGGTTTCCTATAATAAACCAAGTTCCCATTCAAACAATATTCAAAGGAAATATTCAAAAGCATGAAAATCAAAAGGAAAAGCACGAAAAGTCTACATTTGACTTCCACCTAAATTCTCGAATCCTAAGAGGTAAATTCTGAACTTCCTTTATTCATAAAACTTGTAGCCCTCTATCTCTAGTCTACAACGAATCTGAAATCACTTCATTTGGACTTCTATAGCAAAAGATATGCCCAAAATATCAAAATTCATCTTATTTAGATAATCGGGCTCGCCATGGCAAAGGCTACGTTCATTACCGTGAACGCCCGAGCGGCGTGGTGAATGCTACGTTCGCCGCGACGAAAGATCCGTGTGTCATGACGCGCACGCGCGCGCGCCATGTGCAGCATACCCCCTAAATGTACACTTCAGCGCCATGACGCGTGCGGTCAGAACTCCTCCCGAACCTGATTTTCCAGCTTTTTCTCATCCCCAATCTTCCCATCTTGCAAAAGAAACACACCTAAACCTTGATTCAAGTCTTAGACTACATTTCTAACCCATTCAAACCTTAAAACAGTCATAAGATCATCAACCCAAAGATTTCACTTAGGTTTTTCCGAAAACCCTACATAATCGGTTCTAACCTCATACAAAACGATTCTAGGGTTTAATCCAACTAAAACAAGATGGAAAGAAGCTAACTTACCAGGAATGAGCTTTAAATCTGTCGAAAATCTCTAGGATCACAAAGCCTTATTTTCCTCTTCTTCCTCCTAGCTTCTACGGCACTCTCCTCTTCTCCTCTCTTCTTACTCTTTTCTTTTCTTTCCTTTCTTTCTAATTCTTCTAACTCTTAAGTCTAAATGAGATGGGTAAAGACCATTTTACCCCTCCATGCTAAACCTTAACTCATCTAACTCAAGCAATCTTCCCAAAATACCCTCATAAACTTTTATCCTTTAATTCCTATTTAAACCACATTAAACTCAATTAAACCTCAGTTATCCACTAACACTCCCAATTTAATCAAACTAAGCCTTAATTACATAATTAACACAATTCATGCTTAATGACATCATAAAAAAAAATTTGGGGCCCAACATAGAGATAAAGCCAAGGGGATTAAAGGAGGTGAAAGGTTTATTAAATTATTCTTTAACACTATAATGGTTATAAAGAATGCAAATAGAATTTTGTTCCCTAATACTACCAAATGACATCAGTAAAAGGATCTCTTAAATGAAGATGAGAGAAATTTAAGGGTTTTTATTAATGTTCTCATAGAATATCATCTTCTCCTCCACTTAGCTCTTTCATTAAAAAGAGAATCTCTTAGGAGCAAGCTGAAAAACTCCCTAAGCCAGTTGAGAATAAGGACATATAAGAGGTGGTCTCTCAAATGAATCTAAACAAACCCCAGGATTTGATGGGTTGAATTGCCACTTCTTCCATAAGACATGGCACAAAGTTAGCCCTATAGTGAAGAGAGTAGTCATGGAATTTTTGTTTAGAGGAGTGCCACTGAAGGAGATCAACAAAAATCATATTGGTTTGATACCTACGATCTCTGGTCCCACATCCTTTGAAGAATTTAGACCTATTGCATATACCAATTTTTAATACAAGGTAATTTCTAAAATCTTGACAAATAGGTTGAAGACAATCCTAGAATCACTAATTTTTGATAATTAAAGTGCCTTTATGCAAAGGAAGAATTACTGGGGATAATGTCTCTATTGTTCAAGAATGAATGAAGGGATATTAGAGTAAGAACTACTCTCTTAGAGATAACTTTTATGCCCTCAAGGGATTGAGAAATGTTGCCATAATATAGCAACTTCGCAGATAATTTTTTAATCATGAGGCTAGGGTAGGCAAATATATAGAAGGAAAGGTAGATAAACAAATACAATACTATCGATAAAAGGAATTACCCGCTGGGGAAGATGAGGTGGACCATGTAGGATAGAACGTCTGTTCCAGGATCCCTCTTCCCTTCTCCAATTTCGATTAATTAGAAATCTTTGGAAGTGTTAAGTATAATTGATCTTGAGGTTTGCATATTTGAATATTAAGCATCTTGTGATGCATTGCTGACTGATTTCCACTGGTGGAGGCAAAGACGGGATGAGATCCTCTGGCACAGAGTTGGCACAAAAGATTTGACACAAAAGGTCTCATCCCGGCTAAGGCACACTAAATCCCTAATTTGGCTAATTCTGGCAAATGGAACGTAAGAGGATTTTCTAGTCCTCTTTAATAAACCCTACGTATTGACAAGCAACACTTTGAAGAGTAGTTGGTTTCATTTAATAAAAAACATGTCCTATGTAATCCTCATTGCAATGTTATGAGTATCGTGCCGGACTTGGTATCGGATTGGGTTCTGGTACAATACTGTATCAATACCAATTAATACCGGGTACTGTTTTGGGTAATTTTTTAAATTTATAAAATAGTTCCTAATTTTTTTTAAATTACAAAATAGTTCATTGTCGTATTCTACGATTGTAGTTTATTTAATTTAGCTTTTTTATATCTTATCCATTTTAGTTTATATATGTCTTTATTATATTCTAATTATTTCTATATATAATAGTTATCTATATATAATAATTATCTAATTATAATAATTTATTGTAAAATAATGAAAATAATTCAAATTTTGTAATTTATCAAAATTTTGAATTATTTTTAGAATTGATATTTTATCACATTCCATTTCATTTTATATTTAATTAGACATAATCACAATTTTAATTTAATATATAAAATTAATTTTATAATTATTAATAAATATAATTAAATTTAAAATAAAATTTGATTTAATAATTAAAAAATAAATATTAGTTTATAAATAATAATTTTAAATTATTTATTTTAAAAATAAAATATTTTATTAATACTTTATTAATAAATATTATATAAAATATTAAAATAAATTTTAATAAAATAATTATTAGTAATTAAAATAAAAATATTTTATTTTTAAGTTTTATTTAATTTATAATTATTATTAATAATAAAATATTTATTATTATTTTAAAAGCTTTGAAAAAAAAAGGGGAAGGAGATAGGAGGTAGGCACGAGAGAGGTAGATTTTAAAATTTTTTGTAAAAATCAGCCGGTACCAATCAGTATTCAAACTCGATGTCAAAATTTAAAATACCGTATCGATTTTGGACTAATACAGTATGTACCAATTAGTACCTGCTAGTACGGAACACAATTCGTAACCATGACCAGTGTCATTTAATGAAACTATATTTTAATTTCTCACAAAAGAAAAAGCTTGAGATGGAAATCTCCGTCCCAAACGTGAGCTGGAATTTTTGCCGACTTGATTATCCTACGCTGTAGCTTCACTACTTCCCCTACATATATCTTCACTCGTTATTTTAACTCCTCACGGTCCGTCAACGCTAAAGATATCTGTTGGCGTTCAATGCATTGCAGAGTGCAACGCCGCCGGGAGTACCGACTTGCGTTTTGTGCACAGGACTGTTACTTAATACACATGCCTTGCGATTCATGATATATAAATAACCTAACAGAGCCGGTCAAAAGATTACAGACGAATTTGTGGTTGAATCACCACTTTTGCTCCCTCAGATTCAGAGTTACTATATCATTCCCTAGGGCGTGGGCGTGGGTGCACATACAAAATCGAAATTAACTTGTTACGATAATGATAATGTGTTATAGAAGATATTAATTTTCTATTTTATTTCGAAATTATGAGACTATTCTCGTGTCTGAAATCTGCATTGACAAGCAAATTTGGAACCACACAAAAT
The DNA here is from genome assembly GCA_029891385.1 of Erythroxylum novogranatense. Classification (NCBI taxonomy): domain Eukaryota; kingdom Viridiplantae; phylum Streptophyta; class Magnoliopsida; order Malpighiales; family Erythroxylaceae; genus Erythroxylum; species Erythroxylum novogranatense. The sequence continues at coordinate 28,416,575 of CM057233.1, read as the reverse complement.
AGAAATTAAGTTCTTTGCTCATGAGCCCCCAAAAGTTGCAAATGCTTAAGAACGTGTTACGATGATTCAAATGTATAATTTGGTTGAATTAGGAGCAATTTTTAGGTGCAGACTCACTTAGAAATTCTTCATCAAGGCCGGGGAAGGAAAAATGCAAAGCTTAGGCTTTTCCTGCTGATCCGAATAAACGCATCTTCTCTGCGACCACAGCCTTCATGGCATCTTTTGCAGAAGCTATCACATGGACCAAATCCTTCTGGGGGATACTCAGTGAGTCCAAGTAAGCCTTACGCACCTCCGTGTTCACATTGAACTTTCTCACACCTCGATCTATACAAGCCTGCTCATAGCAGTCAAGATGAATAGATGATGACAACAATGTTAATCAAGTTCTATTCCTCAAACATAATGCAGAAGCATATCATGTGCACCAGCTACCATCTAATTATTTCAACGTATCAGTAGTTGTTTGTAATTGTCTATACACATTTTTCATGTGAATTATGTGATGGATTCTGGTTATATGCACACACATTTAATCACACATGTAAAGCTTTCTCACCAAAATCTCACATGTGGCACATTTGATAAAGAACAACTCTTAAGATTTGATTTTATACATCATAAAATTTAAAGAATAATTACCTAATGACTATAGTTAATATCAATAATTATTGACTTTAAGTTTGAGAGAATCAAAAGGCAAACATAAACTTATAAACATGAAACTAAAATATGTTAATGGTACTTAAAACGTTAATAATATTAAATATTCATTATAACATTTTAATTCAAATTCAAAAGTCTCTACTCTCTAGCATACAATTTTACAGTAATTTCTAAAATAGCTATGGATAGTTGGGTTTGCAATTAATAATTTTGAATTAAAACCAACTTTCCAACATCTTATTGAAGAGAGTATTAAATATCAATCAATTTAAAATTCAACTAATTAATGACATGCCTTAATCGTATATACTTCCATACATACTTTCTTATTGATGTTTTATTAAGAGTATTTAATAATGAAATGTTTCACTTTATTTATTTAATATATTATATTAGTTAATAAAGCAAAGAATATGATTTTAAGATATAAGATTTTCATTAACATAAAATTTACTTTCAAAAGTGGTGCTTTTGCACCTAGTATAATTCTAGTTTGTGGCAAAAAGAAATCGTTTTGAATAAAACGTCATTTCTATTTTTAATTATAAAAAATAAAAATTTTCAAGCAGACAATCAAGCTAGGACTCGGGATCGGGATCGGGCTCGGGCTCGAGCCCATGCTCGGGTATCTCAGGCTACTGACAGATCGAGGGCCCAGACCAGCTTATTTCTATCCCCATTTCTAGGTATGCTTCTCTATTGTTTCTCTCCTAAACTATCTCTGATAGCAATGGATGAGAATCAGGTAGTTTTATTGATAACTAGCAGTAGCCTTGTAGTATAGTCCACAAGAGCTAAAGCTTCCAGCCACTAATGGCCCTTCAGCAATCAGCCGAATACAGTGTAAAATGATTCGATACCCCCGAACAATCCCCCTCTCCATTACATATAGCTCTCTCTCTCTTCTAACTAACTTCTATTCTAACCGTTTTCATTACATGTAGCTGACTCATTCCTCCTAGCCTTAGGGAATCTCCTAGCATATGTGAGCATGGGCTTCGGGTTCATATCTGGACCCTTCTCCCTCTTCCTCCTAGAATAAGTCAATATGGGTTTAGGATCCATATTGCTATCAATTCCACCCTCTACAGGAGCCGCCTTGTCCTCAAGGCAGAAGGAAGGAAACTGCTGCTGTAATTGGACAGCTGCTGTCCATGAAGCCTCTTCGATAGGTCTGCCCCTCCACAGAACTAACCACTCTACTAGTTGCTCCTGACCCTTCTGAACAGTCCGCTTCGCAAGGATGGCTTCAGGCGCAATTGGTTCAGTGGAATCCACCTCTAAACCTGATGGAAGAGTAGGTTCAGGCACATGGCTGCCAATCACCTTCTTAAGCTGAGAAATATGGAACACCGGATGAATTCTGGAGGTGTCTGGAAGAGCTAGCTTGTAGGCCACAGAACCCACCTTAGATAACACCTGAAAAGGGCCATAAAACCGGGCAGAAAGTTTAGGACAGATGCGCCTAGCCAAGGATGTCTGACGGTGGGGTCTAAGCTTGATATAGACCCAATCTCCGACTTCCAAGTGAACATCCCTGCGTTTCCCATCAGCTGCGGATTTCATCCGCTGTTGAGCTCGAACAAGGTGAAATTTGAGCTGTCTCAAGGCTTCATCCCTGTCAACCAACACTCCATTAACAGCATCAATTGGTGATTCGCCAATGAGAAAGTGAGGAACCTGAGGTGGAGGTCGACCATACAACGCCTCAAAAGGGGTAGTGGCTGTGGCTGAGTGGAAGGTGGTATTATACCAAAACTCAGCCCAAGAAAGCCAAATGTGCCACTGCCGAGGTTGTTCAGAAACAAAACACCGAAGATAAGTCTCAAGGCACCTATTGACCACCTCGGTTTGACCATCGGTTTCCGGATGATATGAAGTGCTCATACGAAGAACCGTGCCCTGCATCTTCCAAATTTCCTGCCAAAAACTACTAACGAAGATAGGGTCCCGATCACTTACAATGGACTTCGGAATGCCATGGAGTCTAACCACCTCCTTGACAAAACAATCAGCCACAACCCTGGCTGTGAAAGGGTGTTTGAGAGGAATGAAGTGGGCATATTTCGACAACCTGTCCACCACTACCATAATTACCTCAAATCCGTGACTTCTAGGCAATCCTGTTATAAAGTCCATGGAGATATCTTCCCATACTGAATTGGGAATAGGAAGAGGTTGAAGTAAGCCGGCTAGAGCTAGAGTTTGATACTTATGTCTCTGGCACACATCACATTCCTTTACAAATTGCCAAACCTGCTTTCGCATTCCAGCCCAATATAAACATCCCACTATCTTCTTATAGGTTTTAGTAAACCCCGAATGTCCTCCCATAGGAGTGGAATGGAATTCATGCAAGAATTCTGGAATTAAGGTGGAAGTTGGTGGTAAAACCAACCTGTTGCCTTTGAAGATTAATCCTCTGAGCAACTTGAAGTCAGAATTTGCTGCGGGGTCAGAAGTAAGTTGCTGCAGCAGGTTGGACAGCCAAGGATCTCCATGATACTCCCCTTGCAACTTAGCCGAATCCACCCAATTGGGGAATGAAACCAGATGATGAAATTCTGATTCCACTGGTGCTCGTGATAAGGCATCTGTTGCCTTATTGTCGGGTCCTGGCTTGTAGAACACCTCAAATTGAAAACCCATCAACTTGGACAGCCAATGATACTGATCTGGAGTATTTAACCTTTGCTGGAGGAGATGCTTCAGTGTCTTGTGGTCAGTATACACCTTAAATGTTCTGCCCAACAGATAATGCCTCCAGTGTTGGATGGCCAGTACTAAAGCCATAATTTCCTTTTCATACACGGATTTGGCCTTGGCTGAAGTTGACAAAGCCTTGCTGAAATAGGCAATGGGCCTGTTCTCTTGCATAAGGACAGCTCCTAAACCATAGCCCGATGCATCGCACTCCACTACAAACTCCTTAGAAAAATCCGGCAAGGTGAGAACCGGGAAGGAGACTAGGCAATGCTTCAGCTCTTCAAAGGCTCTTTGAGCTTCGTTACCCCAAGAAAAATTATCCTTCTTAGTAAGTTCAGTGAGGGGTCGAGCAATCTTTCCATAGTCTTTGATAAACTTCCTATAATACCCAGTTAGACCAAGGAATCATCTAACCCCTGTCACATTTTTTGGAACCGGCCAGTCTTTAACACTCTTGACCTTGTTGGGATCCATTGCAACCCCTTCAGCCGAGATAACATGTCCCAAATACTCAATAGATTGCTGTCCAAATAGGCACTTCTTGTGATTAGAAAAGAACTGATGTTCAATCAAGAGTTGCAAGGCTTGTGCCAAATGTTTGAGATGTTCCTGCCAACTGCTGCTGTAAATCAAGATGTCATCAAAAAAAACCAACACTCCCTTCCTCAATAGTGGTCGAAAGATCGAATTCATGGTGGATTGAAAGGTGGATGGGGCATTCATAAGCCCAAAGGGCATGACTAAGTATTCATAGTGGCCTTCATGAGTTCGGAAGGCGGTCTTGTGAATATCTTCATTCTTAATTCGGATTTGATGAAACCCGGACTTCAAATCAATCTTAGAAAAATACTTGGAACCATACAATTCATCAATTAGCTCACTGATAGTAGGAATAGGGAACTTGTCCGGAATGGTTACCTTGTTTAGAGCTCGGTAATCTACACACATCCGCCACGATTGATCCTTCTTTTTAACCAGGATCACCGGGCTAGAGAAGGGACTGGTACTATGTCGGATAGCTCCTACGGTCAGCAACTCCCTGACTTGATGCTCAATCTCATCCTTATGATGATAAGCATACCTATAAGGTCTTACACTGATCGGATTTGTTCCACAAAACAGATTAATAGCGTGGTCATGGCTTCGCAAAGGAGGCAACCCCTTCTGCTCTTGGAATACCAGCTGGTTAGCCTGCAACACTAAGGTTAATTCCTGCCATTGGGCTGGAAGTAGGGTAGTCTTACACCCAGAAACATTCTGATCATCGTCACTACTCAGCTGTCCAGTATGGGAGTCCATGGCAATGGACTGAAGCATCCCTTGCAAGGCAGAAAGTTGTTGGGGATGCTCACAGCCCTGCCCCCTCAACGTGACCACTTCCTTCCCTTGCTCAAAACCCCACCTGATAGTCTTCTGCCTGAAATCCAACCGTACCTCTCCCAAAGTCTCTAACCACTCCCCTCCTAAAACTAGGTCTATTCCTCCTAACTGAAGAATATATGCATCAATCATGAGTTCAACATTTCCCACCTTCACCATCAGCCCTTTGCACCGACCTTGTGAAGAGCACCTAGTTCCATTGCCCAGCTTGACCCCATATGTCTCGGTTGGAGTCACTGTCAGGCCCAAGGAGGCCACCAATTCAGACGACAGATAGTTGTGGCTGGCTCCACTGTCAATGAGCAGCAAGATAGGGACTCCAGCCAAATTGCCTTCGATTTTGAGGGTCTTGGTCTGTGCTATCTCCCCATATTCGGCTACTTGGCAGACCATCTCCTCGGTTTCTCCCACAGTGGCTTCATCGTTATCCCCACAACCAGTCGGCTGTCCATCATCGTCTTCCCATATCAACAGACGCAGGTGCTTATCAGGACAAACATTTCTTGGTCCGAAATGTTGCCCACATTTAAAACACAGACCCTTAGCTCGCCGATCTAACAACTCCTGATACTACAAATTCCGAGTTCCCTTTGGTCGTGCCTCTACCGGTCTCTCCAAGCCTGGTCGCCGATTCCCTTCCTGGCGCGCCCACTGGTTGGCGCCTCCGTTGGCTGGTGGTTGGGGACGACCCATGCCGGGTCGCGTATCGACCCAACCACGTCCAGCCAGAGTCGGGTTAGGAGGCCCGACTCGTGGAACACCCGCGGGTCTCCAACCCGATACTGGTTTGGCATGTGTCGATGGCGTCAGCTTACGCTCCACCGCACGTGCTGCTGCTATTAAACGATACCGGGAGGAAGGATCCAGAGCCAGAACCTCCAACCTTATATCCTCTCGTAATCCACCGATGAATAACCCCATGTATTGATCCTCCGGAAGGGGTGGAACCTGGGCCATCAACATTTCGAACGTCTCCACATACTCATCCACCGTTCCAAGTTGTGTCAGTGATTTCAGCTGGGAAAAGGGATTCCCGTTGAAATGATCACCGTACCGGTCGAACAGAGCTCTCTTAAAGGTCTCCCAATCCAGTTCTGGTTTCGACGCAAGAAGGACCTTAAACCAGTGCCATGTCATCCCTTCCATACAGATTTGTGCCAACTGAACACGGAGCTCCGGTGGAGTTCCCTGAATGGAGAAGTACAACTCCGCCCGAGAGACCCATCCAATCGGGTCTTCTCCTTGGAATGGAGGGAGCTCTATCCTCTTGGCTCGGAGCTGATACTCTTCCGACGCCAAGGATGTGACACCACTGCCGCCTTACATGGGACCGACTTCCGCGTTCTCTGAAGCTCGATCCGACCTCTGGCGTCCGATGAGAGGTCTGACGTTGGAACCCCTCCCTCATTTCAGCGTGCATCGCCGCCAACGCTCTAGAGAGGTCGTCAACCCCTTTATGCAAGCTTCCCAGTTGAGCCGAATGATCCAACAGCTTCGTCTCTACTGCTACCAACCGAGAATCCATTGCTTCCCACTTTTGCGACGCCATTCTAGTTTGCATACACCGGTCTCTCAATGAAAGCACCAATGATAGCAATGGATGAGAATCAAGTAGTTTTATTGATAACTAGCAGTAGCCTTGTAGTATAGTCCACAAGAGCTAAAGCTTCCAGCCACTAATGGCCCTTGACAATCAGTAGAATCACGATGTAAAATGATTCGATACCCCGAACAATCCCCTCTCCATTACATATAGCTCTCTCTCTCTTCTAACTAACTTCTATTCTAACCGTTTTCATTACATGTAGCTGACTCATTCCTCCTAGCCTTAGGGAATCTCCTAGTATATGTGAGCATGGGCTTCGGGTTCATATCTGGACCCTTCTCCCTCTTCCTCCTAGAATAAGTCAATATGGGTTTAGGATCCATATTGCTATCAATCTCTAGTTGTATTTTCTTGCTTCTTTAAGCTTTGTAGTCCCTCAAGTTCTCCTTTTTGTGTTGTACCTCCCTTTTCAGTTGTTTACCGTCTGTTAACTCTACTGAATCCCATTTTTGGTAAGCCTTTTCTTCTTCCGCTGCTTAAAACTCTCTTTTGCTATGCCTCTCTAGACTCTTGTCCTCGTGACCCTTTTGGTTTGTAGTTTTAGTTTCTCGCCTTTCCCTGTGAGCTGCCATTATATGATGTTGACAGATTAGGAATAGATATTGTTGACAGATTAGGATTCCTTATTCCTTGTATAATTAGGATTCCTTATTCCTTGTATAATTAGGATAGTTTCTCCTATATATTCTTATGTATACACCTTGTAAATTATGAGAAAGTGAATAAGAAAATCTTCATGGTATCAGAGATTGATGCCTATTTCGGAGATTGAGTTATTCTCTCTCCTGCATCTCGATTTTTCGTTTCATCCAACTAAGGGTTGAGTTTCTCTCCTCCTCTCAACACCTCCCACACCGGAAGATCGGCAAGGTCAAGTTGACCAGCCATAAAATTTCACGACCATCCGACGTCGCGCGTGGTGTCTCGCGCCACCAAGCTCAAACAACACTGTTTCACTCGCCGTGGCGTGGGCGTGTCACCATCTCCGACCACCGTCCAACGCGGGTTTTGCCCAGATCGTTCTCCGGCCCTCTGCGACTCTGATCGGCCTTCTCCGGTCATTTCCGACGACGTGTTTTTTTGGATCTTACGAGCAGTTCAATTTCTTACCGATCAAAATCCTTCAATCATTCTATCATCATGTCGGACCTTAAGAAAGGATCTCAAGTAGATAAACCCCACGCCTTTAATGACGGTCCCTATATTCATATTAGCCCTATTAAACTAGATGGTCGTGGTACTTATTTGGCTTGGTCTAGATCATGTTTCTTGTTTATTAAGGCTAGAAGAATGCAAGGATACATTAATGGAGATAAGAAGCCACCAACTATTCTTGATCCATATTTTAGTCAATGGGATTCGATAATTCTTTGGTTATGTCTTGGCTTATTAATTCTATGGATCCTAAAATCTCTAAGCGTATTCTTCGCTTGATCTCATGGAAAAATATGGAAAGCGCAAAAATACCTATTCTCGAGTGGGAAGCGATGCTCGGATTTTTGAACTCCGTAATAAAATTCATGGCACAAAACAAGGTGAGCTTTACATTTGAGAATATTTCTCCGAGTTGAGTAGTTTATGGCGGAGCTAGATTATTATCGGATTTTCGGGCTCAATGTCTTGTGATGCGATCTTGATACAAAATATGATTGAAAAGGAGAGGTGTATGATTTTTGGTGGTTTGAATTACGAATTTGATCAATTGAGAGTTCAAGTTATTGGCGATCTCCTTTTCCCTCCTTGAGGAGGCACATTCTTATATTCAGCAGAAGAGACTAGAAGAAGTGTCATGCTTTACATTTGCAGCTTGAAAATCGAGTTTAATCGCACATATTACTCATGAGCGGACAAAGAGTAATGCTTCGATAAAGATCGATTAATCTGTGATTATTGTGGAAAGCCAAGACATTCCAAGGAAACTTCTTGGAAATTGCATGGGAGACTGCTAGGGTCGTGGAAAACGAGCTAATTCAACAAAGGCTCGAGCAAATGTGGTAGAAACAGAGACTCTTCCAAGGAGGCAGATTTGATTGCAAATCTCTCTCTGATGAAATCCGGCATTTCCGCAACTTCTATCTCAATTCAATTCCTCCTCGGTGCTACATCCAATTTTGTTAAATCAGTAATCCGTGTGCTAATCTTAATACATGGATTATTGATTACAGTGCGAATAGACATATGGCGAGCACTTCTAAAGGCTTTCTTAACTATTCTCCTTGTCTAAAAAGGATTGTGTCGGGATAGTGATGGGTCATTAGCTTATTTACAGGGCGAGTTCCATTGTCTGTACTCAAATCTTAAAGCGTCTTGGTTCTTCATGTTCCTCAATTTCTGTCAATCTTTTATCTCATTAGTGCTATCACCAAAGCTCTAAACCTGTAAGGTCGAATTTTTCACGATTCTTGTATTTTTCGGGACCTTGAGCCGGGAAGAGGATTGGCGATGGTAGAAAACATGATGGCTTATACATGATGGAAGATGGTCAAGGTGTAGCCTTTTGGAGATTGTAAGGATGTCAATCGGAGATATCTGATTGCATAGGCGGTTAGGGCATCCTTCCTTTTTGTCTTAGAAAGATTACATCCCGATTGTTTTCTAGGACTCGATTTGATTCTTTATCTTGTGATGCTTGTGAGTATGCTAAACATACTCGGAACTCTTATCCTTTGGTGATAATAAAACTCATCGTTTCCTTTTACGCTTGTTCATTCTGATGTTTGGGGACCTACTCAGACTGTCTCTCTATCTGGACATCGTTGGTTTGTTACTTTTATTGATTGTTGCACTAGGATGACTTGGGTGTATTTGATTAAAGCAAAAAGTGATGTTTTCTTATGCTTTCAATCGTTTCATCGAATGGTGCAAACTCAATTTGATGCTAAGATAAAAGTATTGAGAACTGATAATGGGACAGAATACATGGATAGTAGATTTGGTACTTATTTGGAATCTCATGGGATTATTCATCATACTAGTTGTCCTTATACTAGTGCTCAGAATGGGGTAGCTGAAAGGAAAAATAGACATTTATTGGAGGTTGCTAGATCCCTTATGTTCACGATGAATGTTCCAAAACCATACTGGGGGGATGCTGTTCTGGTTGCAGCCTATCTTATTAATAGAATGCCTCTTAAAACACTCAATTTTAGGACTCCTTTGGAAGTCTTAACGGCAAGAATGGCTATCTTGTTCCACCAAGGTTTTTGGTACATGTATGCTTTGTCCATACCAAGAATATTGGCAAACTTGATCCACGGGCCTGAAATGTGTGTTCATTGGGTATTCTCAACCCAAAAGGGCTATAAATGTTATCACCCTCCATCTAGGAAGTTTTATGTTAGTATGGATGTTACCTTTCGAGAGTCTGAACCTTACTTTGGCACTACCCAATCACCTCTTGAGGGGAGAGTAGTGAAGGAGAGGTGATGTCTGTGGTTCTTGGTGATCTTGTTCCAAATGTTGTTCGGGAGGAGAATGAGGAGGCTGTTGTTCCAAATATTGTTGGACGGTTAGATAGACCCGATTTATTGAGATATTCAGGAAAAGCAGTGCGAAGAAGCCATCATGTCTTCTACTGCGAGAATCCTCCGGTGAGTTATCTTGATTACGATTTAAACTTACCTATTGCTTTCGAAGAAAAGGGTCGGGGCATGTACAAAACACTCTATATCTAACTTTGTTTCCTATGATTCCTATCTCCTTCCTATAGAGCCTTTGCCTTGTCTCTTTCTTCTATGTCTATTCCACAGATTGGAGGAAAGCTATTACAGATCCAAAGTGGAAAGAAGCTATGATAGAAGAAATGAAAGCTCTCGTCAAAAATGAAACTTGGGAACTAGTTGATGCTCCGGATAAGAAGCTAGTTGGTACATGAAGTGGGTGTTCACAATAAAACACAAAGTGATGGCTCGGTAGAGAGGTTCAAAGCTAGATTGGTGGCAAAAGGATTCACTCAAACTTATGGAGTTGATTATCGGAGACTTTTGCACTGTTGCTAAAATGAATACCATCAGAATTTTGTTATCTTGTGCGACTAATTTGGATTGGGATTTGCAACAATTTGATGTAAAAATGCATTCCTACATGGAGACTGGAAGAAGAAGTTTATATGGAGATTCCTCCTGGTTTTGACGATGAAAGAACTCGAGGAAAGGTGTGCGGTGAAAAGGCTTTGTATGGATTGAAACAATCTCAGGAGCTTGGTTTGAGTTCAATAAAGCCATGATTTCCTTTGGATATCAACAAAGCAATGCTGATCATACCCTCTTTATGAGACACTATAAGGTAAGATTACTCTTCTCATTGTTTATGTTGATGATATAGTGATGACAGGAGATGATAAAGAAGAAATGGCTCGTTTGAAGGAACTTTTGGCTCAGAATTTGAGATCAAGGAGCTTGGAAGATTACTGATATTTCTTGGGAATTGAGGTTGCGGATCAAAAAGGGAATCTTCATTTCTCAAAGGAAGTACATTCGGATCTTTTGGTGAAACGGTATGCTAGGATGTAAACCAACAGAATCACCCATTGAAAGCAATCATAAGTTACAAGTCGAATGAAGCTCCAGTTGATAAAGGCGGATATCAAAGATTGGTTGGAAGGCTTATTTATCTCTCTCACACGGACTGGACATTGCTTATGCGATCGGTGTGGTGAGTCAATTTATGCATGACCCTAGAGAGTCTCATATGGAGGTCATCTTTAGTATTTTGCGCTATTTAAAGTCGACTCAGGAAAGGTCTTCTTTTCTCTAAACATGACCATCTTGGATTGAAGCCTTCTGAGATGCCGATTGGGTGGGTCTCTAGATGATAGAAGATCCACTCTTGGTTATTGCACCTCGTAGGAGGAACTTAGTTACTTGGAGGAGCGAAGCGAGTGTAGTTGCTAGATCAAGTGCGAAGCGAGAATCTGAGCTATGGCTCAAGGTGTGCGTGAACTTTTATGGCTCTGAAATTAATGGTGGAGTTGAGGTTGGTGGGAGAGCGAGTTATCCTTGTATTGTGATAACAAGGCTGCAATCGATATTGCTCATAATCTGTTCAACATGATAGGACAAAGCACATTGAAATTGATCGACACTTTATTAAAGAAAAGTTAGCGATGGTGTCTTGAGCTTACTTCATGTGACTTCGAAAAGGACTAGCTGACGTGTTTACAAAAGGGCTCAACAGTCGGACCTTTCATACTTTGATTTGCAAGTTGGGCATGTGTAATATCTTTGCACCAACTTGAGGGGAGTGTTGATGATTAGGAATAGATATTGTTGATGATTAGGATTCCTTATTCCTTGTATAATTAGGATTCCTTATTCCTTGTATAATTAGGATAGTTTCTCCTATATATTCTTATGTATACACCTTGTAAATTATGAGAAAGTGAATAAGAAAATCTTCATATGAATTAATAGTATGATGAGAGAGAGGCTCCACCTTCTCACTAGTCTTCCTTTCTACTTGCCCTTCTTTCAGGTTGCTTCTTGCCTACGATGCTAGAGGGTACTTGATACTGAGCCTATTTTAATTGGCCTATTTCATGGTTTCAAATCCTTCTGCTACTGCAAAATACTGAATATGGTGAAGGAGAACTGAAGAACTCTCATGGATTAATCATATTTTTCATATTAACGCACACTATAATGCTATAACAGGTGCAAACTGGAAACTCTTTACTTGTTTCTCTTCCTTATATCTCACATGCCCATATATAAGGAGACTTTATTTATATATTCTAAGTGTTCCTGGAGCCCAATCAGGCTCGGGCACGGGCTCAGACTACAGACTAGGCCTGCACCTGTTTATGTTTTCCCTGGGCCTGACCTCAGCCGACGCCATGACTATGCTTCACAACTCACAACATTACTAACTGCTATCCCTCTGTAGACAAGGCCCTGAATCAATTACTCACTTGTTCTTCCGATGTTGCAATTCATCTTACCTCTTGGATGAAATACAAAGGGCTTGCAATTTGAATTGTGATTGCAAAGATTTTTCCAGCTTTATTTCCTAGAAGAGTAATAGCCAAGGAAGAACCGAAGAGGATAACCTAACAATCAAAATAACTTTTGGATGCTTGGTTTATGAAATATGGAGGAAAAGAAACTCCAGGATATTCAAAGACATTAGTTATCATTCATCTCAAACACTCAAGGAGAGAAAAGGTAGAACTAGAGAATTCATCTTCATTCATTAATTAAAACTTAAGTGCGGCAGAAGCATTGCTAGTAATTGAGACTTATGATTATGATTCCTATGTTGGTGAGAACTAGAACATTTCTTAAGCTGGGGGACAGCTAGAACTATTGTCATTCCTTGCAATCTTTCAAGCTTTGGCATAGGAAGTCAGTGGGTAATCTTGTTAATTTGTAAAGCTTCAAGTTACTGCATTGTAACTTGCAAAGCTCTGCATAACACAATTGATTCGGCAGATTTGGATTCCTATATATCTAATAATGTAGTACTTACTTCAATATACGATATCCACTAACTTGTAAAGCTTTAAGCTATTGCATACTTCCCTTGCATCCTTATTGGGACCCTTATTTAAAACAATTCCATTATTTTCAACCAAAAAAAAAAAGAGCTAATTAAGAGGTTTATTGGATTATCTGAATAAATTTTCATTGCTTGATTATTATTGATTATATAAACTTTAACAATTATATAGCGGAGTAGTACATACTATTGCTTTAGAATGTTTATAGTACTATTAAAATTATTATTTGAAAAAATTAAAGATCAACAAATAGTATTATATTAAGAAATCGAAAATCAATAATCAGCAATATTATTACACATAAAATTATCCTACTTTCTTAATTCATTGAGAAACAACTATCAACTTATACTCTAGATTTAATATTAAAATTTATTATTCACTCTTTATTTGATAAAATGAAATACCTAATTTCAAGGGTCAATTTAACATTTTCATTTAACTAATTTTACCATAATAATTCCAAAATTTTGGAATTAAAATTAATCAAATTCAAAATTAAAGGGCCTACTTGAAAATTTAAGCTCTAAAGGGCGATCTTACTACAAAAATCCACTTACAAAAGAGGTGTTGATACTAATCCTAAGTGGCAACTTGTTCGTGAGGTACATGTAGGTTCATTTTGCTCTCCTTCATATTATATATGTATATATAATGAAAAGATTGGAACTACGGTGAATTCTTAAATTAGATGAACAAGGCAGCATTTCATCTCTTTACCTTGATAAGTTCCTTGGGCAAGCCAGAAGCTCCATGCAGCACCAGGTAAACATCTTTCTTCGAACATAATGCATGTAAATCCTAAAGCCAGGAAAGATTTTAAAATCATTAAAATTACTCTTTATCAACAAACGTTAGATAAGTAGCTTAATTCGGTAACTCTTTTCAAATTTGTGGGATGTGAAACTATTACAGGTCTTATGAGAGAGCCAACTCCAAAAGCTAGCTTAAAGGGTGGGAGAGCTCATTAGCCTATAAATTCTACATTAGCCTCTCTTATTACCGATGTGGGACAATTAGACCGTAAAATTTCACAACACTTCGCAGCACAAGCACCGGCGGGTTGGCTGTGTGCTAGACCTTTTCTAATCCCGGGCGAGCACCCAAATACCTACGTCACCACCCGTAAACATGGCACGAGGACTTGAAAGAGTGGTGTTACCTCTGATACTAATTGTTACAGGTCTTATGAGAGAGCCAAACCCAAAAGCTAGCTTAAAGGGTGGGAGAGCTCATAAGCATGTAAACTCCACATTAGCTTCTCTTATTAACGATGTGGGATAATTAGACCATAACAGAAACCTAATTGAATTGAGTCTAGCAGGTACTTGTGCTATATATGAATGAAATAAAAGGGGTACATTCTACCAGGATTCAAGCGCTAGCAAGTGCACGGAGTGAGAGAGTTTGTAAGTATTTTTATCCAGAAAAAAATTATATAGACAATTTCAAAGGGTCTGAGTCAGACATGTATTAGTTTCAAAAAGCAAAACATACTGACATGAGCAACATCAGTATACTCTTACCTCAAGCAATTCAAGTCTCAGATTTGGCCCACATGCAGGGTACTTCCCATGTACATTGCCAATACATACTGCCAAGGCATCTATGCCAGTTTCATCAATGAACTCTTCAGCCTGAAATTCAAGTAATACCAATTACATCAATGTAAACTACATCCAAGTTAGCTATTTTTAAATGCATCAGGTAGTATAACGACCTGATTAACGTCAGTTAGCATTGCTTCATAATCTTCTACAGTCAAATCATCTTCAGTTCCTGACAATCTCCCTAGTTCAGCCTCCACCATCACGTTTTTGGAGTGGGCCAAGTGTGATATGAACTTAGTGTATGAGATATTATCGCTTAGAGAAAGATGTGAGCCATCAACCATAACAGAATCAAATCCCTGAAATGATTGATAAAGGCAATTTGACATTAAACTATCAGCCCATATAGATTTATACTTGGTAACTTAACATTTGTAAATTCAATTACTATCAGTAATGTATTACATATCTTTTGATAGATTGTAAGATCCATACTTACCAGGTGAAGAGCTTCAATCAACTCTTGCCTTGAATTGCCATGATCAAAGTGAACAGTGATGGGAACCTGCCACATATGGATACTAGTTAATTATTGTCCCAACTGATACAAAGATGCACCAAATCATAGGAAGCCCCCAAACAAGTACATTTTGTTATTTGGTTTGTTTTCTTTTAATATAGAACATCATCTTCTCTCATAAAAATCTACAACAAGCTCTCAAAATCAAAGTGGAAATAAATGAATTGTCAAGTATGACTACTTTTCTCTTCTCAAAGACATGAATAACCCAATCAAGACACATGTTATGTCACGCCACATAAAGAATAATGATTAGCCCAGATCTAAACAAATCTAATAACTGGATCAACAAGTAAAAAGACATCAAGGCTCCTGAAATACCCTTCTCCTACAATTTACCCTGCACCACTGCACTCCTCCCCATTTTCAATAAAAAAAATTCACAAAAAAAATAAATGTGAAACCATCACCACAGAGTTTTATTGTAACTATGACAATGGATGCACAAGAATATGTAGTCATTTGTATTTGAGTTTTATATGTAAATAGCCATTCTTTTGAAATAAACAAATTGGAACAAGATTTGATTCATCAGACATGGTTGAAAACATGTTACTAAATTCAGGTTTCTATTTTTTTGAGAGAATAATATGACATCTTGACAAAAATAAAAGAAATTCATGTAGGAAAAACAGTAGAATTATTAACTAGTAGCTAAAACTCACCAAATTTGAAATATGGCTGATGTTAGCCTAATATTTTAGGGTTTAATATGCTGGAAGTTAGGATTTTTGGTCACTAGAATTTTGTGATGAACACAAAGAATGGAAAGTAAGAAATTAAGAATCACTATTAGAAGAAAACATCACACTTTCTAATTAAAAACTCATATTTGTAGAAGATTTCAAATTGCTTGTTTTTTGATAAAGAGCTATATATATATTTATAAGAGAGAGAGAGAGAGAGAGAGAGAGTTCTTAAAACCCTTACTATAGTAGGAAAAGATTCCTAATTCAAATCCTATTATAATAAAATTCTATAAATCTAGATAACTAGGATAACATATCTAAAATAGAATAACATATTTAATTTACTATTACTTCCTATCTAATAAGGAATCCTAGCACAATCTAAATTTCACTTTTTATTTTAATGTCAACTCAATTTCTAATCCTCATCCTACCAAATTGAGGCTTATGGTTGACAAAATTTTCCTCTTTTATTTCTTCTACGTACTTTAAGCTCTTTTGCATCAACTCTCCCCTACTTGTTGGAAGTCATCCTCAACGTAGAGTGTGACAAATATTAATCATGTAAGTCTAGATTTAACTTTTGAAATTCTAATCCTAGAATTCAAATGCTGTCAAAAATTGGTCTTCCTTTCTACTTGACAAGAAATTATCAATATTCCCCATCTCTTGTTGATACAATTTGTTCATCAATAACATCTTCTATTTACTCTTTTAAGATGAGGGGTGGCTGGAATTCTTATGGATACAGCAAGGGCCTGCTCATCTTGCCTATAATAAATAGTTAAGTCCGCAATATTTAAGATAGCAGTTATTCCCTTGTCACTTGGTAACTCTAAAACAAAAGCATTAACACTTATCTTCTTGACGATCTTTTAAGGTACGGCATTTCATGAATGAATTTTCTTATATTCCCTTTTTAAAAATGCTCTTGGAAAATCCTAACCATCACCATATCCCCTTTATTGAAGTCTACTAAAAAAAGATGTTGATCAACATGTTCTTTATAAGAAAAATTGTTGGTTATTGTCTTTCATCATATCTTATCAAAGATGTCCCTCATGTGTTGTGCAAAACCTTCAACAATAACTCATGTTGTTCGCAATAAAGGGAACAAGACCAATAGGCTTCCTTGGTTGACTCATGAAACTATCTCAAAAGGGCTCTTACCAATAGACCTATTTATAGAACTTTTATATGCAAATTCTGCCACCAACCAAACATCTTAATAGGTCCCCCAAGCTTCTATTCACCACCTCTATTTGTCCATCGATTTGGGGATGGAAAGAACTTCAAAATTAAAGCTTAGTGTTCAATGTTTTCCATAGAGTTCCAAAAATAATTCATAAATTTTACATCAAGATCAGAGACGGTGGTTAAAGGTAATCCACGATAATCCATGGAGATGTACAATCTCATTGAAGAAAATTTTAGCCATATGGATAGAATCATAAGACTTGGAACATGGAATGATATAACTCATCTTAGAAAACCTATCCACCACCACAAAAATAGAGTCATAACCTCTTATAGTTTTAGGAATTCCCAAGACAAAATTCATACATATGTCCTACCATGGTTCATAAGGCAATGGTATTGGTGTGTATAATCCAAAATTCTGTTTCTTTCCTTTAGTTAATTGACATGTTCGACATTGCTGTATAACCTTAGACGTGACCGACTTCAAAAAGGGCCAATACAAGCGATCTTTAACCATTGTGATGGTTTTATCTCTTTCAAAGTATCATGTTGCGCCTCCTCCATGTAATCCCTAAATCACACACTCTCCTATAGAAGTATTAGGTAGACAAAGTCTATTTCCTTTGAAAATATAATGATCGTGGATCACAAAAGGAAAATGTTGGTCTTTTTGTCCAGCTGCAATTTCTGAATAGATTATTCCCAAATCTCGCTCTGAAACATGTTCACTTTTTATTTTATTGAACCCCACAACTTTTACTGCTAAAGTGTTAAGCAAATGACTCTTCCTACTAAATGTATACGCTGCCTTATTCTTAACTCCTATCCAATTGTTAATAACACAGTTAAATTGCTTTAAAAATTCACTCCCTAAGGCATGCCTTTTGTTCAAGTCCTTCTAGGACTTGAAGTGTTTAAGAAATTCATGATCCGAATATAAAATAAACTCCTTGTATGAGACATAGCGATGCCAATTCTAAAGAACACATACTACAACCTAAAATTCAGACAAGGTTAAGTATCGTTGTTTCTCTTCATTTAACTTTTCACTGAAGTAAGCAATCAAGTGTCCCTCTTAGCTGAGTATGCTTGCAATTCCCACATGAGATGCATCAAAAGCAACATCAAAATACCTTAGAAAAATATGGATGATGTAAAACAGAAGATCCAGTCATCTTTTTATTGATTTTTTCAAATGCTTTAGTTTCTACCTTTGACCAAGTAAGCTGTACTTTCTTCAAACAATCAATAATGGGTGCCATTATGGTGCTGAAATTATAAATAAATCGTCTATAGAATGTTGCTAAGCTGAGAAACCTCCTTCTCGTGCACATTCGCTAGAATAGGCCAATCAAGGATGACTTTAATCTTCTCAGGATCCATCTTCACTCCACAGTAGAATATAATAAAACTGAAAAATACAACACTTGATTGCATAAAAGAACACTTCTTTAAGTTGATATAAAATTTCTCTTGCCTCAAAACTCTCAAGACTTGTTATAGATGTAATAGGTTGTCTTCTTTAGTCTTGTTATATATTAATATATCATCACAATATATCACCACAAATTAGCCCATAAATGATCAAAACATTTGATTCATCACTCTCATAAAAGTGTCAGGTGCATTAGAGAGTCCAAATGGCATCACCAACCATTCATAAAGTCCCTCTTTAGTCTTGAAAGACGTTTTCCATTCATCTCATGGTCTAATTCAAATTTGATGGTACCCACTTCGTAAGTCTATCTTGGTAAAGATAGTAGCTCCAATCAACATGTCTAACATGTCATCAAGGTGAAGTATTGGAAATATATACCTTATTTTGATCTCATTTATTGCCCGATAACCATCCTTTTTAGGAGTCAATAGTGCTAGAACTGAACACGGACCAAGACTTTGTTGAATAGTCCACTTGTCTCTTTAGATCTTCATTCTCAATAGGATACAAGCAATAGGCTGGAAGATTTGGTAGAGCAGATCCAAGTACCAAGTCAATAGCATGCTAAATATTTTGTAAAGGAGGTAATTCACCGGGTAAATCATCCTATGTAATGTCTGAAAAATCAGCCAACAATTCCCCCACTTCTTTTGGTAAGGTAAAGGGTGTTTTAAGTGTTGTTTCTTACACTTCCATCACTACCATTGCAAACAAATTTTCCTTTTCCTTGCTAACAACTTCAAATTCTATCTCCTTAAAGATATTAAGAGGCTTTTTATTGGCATTTATGGCTGTCTTGTTACTTCCTCTTTGTTTTTCTACCTTCACAGGCTTCAAAATTATCTTCTTTCCATGAAATATAAACTAATCGGCATTATCTTTTCCGAAATGCTACACATTTTGGTCATAAAGCCACGAGCGCCTACATACAATGTGAGATACTTTCATAGGAATCACATCACACCAGATAGAGTCCTCATATATTCCTAATTTGAAATAAACCAAGCACCTTTGAGCAATTGGTATAGTACTATCATCTATTCAAGCAACTTTGTAGAGATTTGGACGTTTCTCTATGAGTAAATTCAATCGCTTCACCATGTTCTCCGATACCATGTTCATACTACTTCCTCCATCAATGATAAGCTTGAATACTTTATCTCCACATCTAACTTGAATAAAGAAAATAGCAGTATGAAGCCATTCTTCTTATTCTTCTGCTTTACAGGTTGTAAGTACGCAGCTTACTAAATAAACATTTGTACAACTAGTTAGTTCATCACTAGAGTCTCCATCCAACTCCTCTCTAACTTCGTACTCACACACATAATCATCAGATTCTTCCTCTTCTTCTTCTCCCATCATACGTAAACCTTTATTAGGACATTCATAGCAAAGTGGACCCTCCTATTACATCAGAAACACTTCTTGTCACTGCTGCCTCCTTTCGTTCCAGTCTCAACTATGGCTTTGCCTTTAAGTTCAGCTCCTTGAGAAGTTTTATAGTTATTTTATGGTGCAAATTTTGATGCACGGTTGTAGTTCTCTTTATGTCAAAACTCCCCATTTGACTTTGAAACTTTTTAGTCACTACTTATCCCAAGTATTGATCCGCTCTTAAAGCCAAGTGATATGCATCTTTAACGCTGTAAATCCTTTTCAATATTAGCTCCTCCCAAGTCATTTTTGTAATGGAATATAAGTTGACACTCTGACTCCATCCCTTCACATCGGATAAAAAGTTCATCAAATATTTCCATGTACTCAGCTTCAGACATAATCGCTTGTCTAAGAGTTGTGAGTTGATCTTTGAGATCATCTGATAATGAAATGGTAAGTATGATTTCGATAACTTTAGCTTCATCTCTTCCCAATCAACAATTGGTAGTTGACCTATTTTTTGAAGTCTATCCTCTACCGATCTCCACCAGTTTTTAGCGTGTCCAACTAGCTTCATCTTTGCGAATCAAACTTTTCAATCTTCTAACATATGGTACTAGTCAAAGAAATCTTCCATTGCTACTACCCAGTCTAAGAACATGTGTGGATCCACCTTTCCTACGAAATCAAGGGCTTCAACACAAACTTTCGTAGTAATGTCATCGAGCTCATTTTGTGTTTCAACTCTATTGTGGCCTCTAAAGGCTCGCTGCGCTCTCCATGTGTTACTGGTTGGTTTCTTTGTCTTGGATCTCTCAGTAGGCGTTAATTTCCTAACCCCATTAGCTGTTGATTAATGTTAGCCTCTTCGTCTTGGATTTCACTTTCTCCACTCTTACCATCAATTGTAATTTGTTGTCTAATATTGTTTTCTGGACTAGTTCTTGGAACACCTTGTGGTAGAGGGTCTTTAAGGTCCAATCTTTCTATAACTCCTATAAGTATTTCATCTCGCTCTTGGTTACTAAATATTCCTTTATATGCCCTTCCACTACGTGTCGTCATCGTGAAACAAAGCTTTGATACCAAATTGATGTAGGATAAATAGAAGAATTATTAACCAATAACTAAAACTCACAAGATTAGAAATATGGCTGATATTAGCGTAGTATTTTAGGGTTTAATATGTTGAAAGTAAGGATTTTTGGTTGCTGAAATTTTTTTGTGAACACAAACAATGAAAGGTAAGAAACTAAGAATCAATCCTAAGGTCTAAGAATTACTCTTAGAAGAAAGCATTATACCTTCTAGTTGAAAACTTAAGTTTGTAGAAAATTTTCAGATTGCTTATTTTTTTGATGAAGAGCTGAACACACACACACACACACAGAGTTCTAGAAACCCTTATTATAGTAGAGAAGGATTCCTAATTTAAATCGTATTATAATAGAAATTCTATAAGTCCTAAACAACTAGGATAACATATCTCATTACTACTATTTCCTATCTAATAAGGAATCTTAGCACAATCTAAATTTCAGTACTTATCTTAGATGTCAACTCAATTTCCAATCCTCATCCTACTTAATTAAGGTTTGTGGTTGACTAATGTTTCTCTTTTATTTTAACCTTAAGCTCTTTTGCATCAGAAATTGTGATTTCTGAACATGCAGCTATTTATCTCTTTCCCCAATTGTATTATTCTTTTATTATTTGGAATAAAATATTATGCACTTACATTGGCCTGATCAGCAGCACATACACAAGCAGAAACCAATGGAACTCCACCCAGTTTCAATGCGCTTGGATGAATCTGCAAAAAAAGCAAGTAAAATCAAGCCACAATTGGATACTCGCACCAATGAGCATCTACCAAAACTATTATTTTGCAAGACACTGCACTCTAACCTGTAAAATAGCAGGGCTATTTTCGTCTTCTGCTGCTGCAACAACAGCCTCAGCTCCTTCTATATTATAAATGTTAAATGCTCCAACCGCATATCCACCACTCTCAGCATTCTTCAATAAAAAAAAAGGTAGTCAATAAACTCGAAATCTTAGTTACAAAAAGAATAATTTTCATGATCCTTACAAGAAGGAGCTCTTTTGTCGATGAAACTCTGGAAGGAAGAGCCCATGATTTCACCACTTCTGCCAGTGCTTTAGTGTCACCAACATTACCTGAAAAATCCAATTTCGACGTTAGTTAGTCAGCTTGAAAAATAAACATCAGATGAGATAAAAATAACTAGCTAAAACTTACCAGGGAAAACAATGTATGGAACTCCTGGATGCCTACTTTCAGGACCTAGCTGCCACAGGGGAACACCGGCCAGGGCCTGTCCAACAATTGTGGCACATTTTGCTTCTAGAGCTTTAGTAGCAATATCTGATGACGTGATTCCACCCTAAAGGAAGAAAGCATATCATTAAGTGGATATAAAATTATTACTCGTGTAATAAAAATCCTTTGATAGAATCAAAGTCTTAATGTAATCCAAAACACAAGAATCTAGGACTGTAAAATCCAGGAAGATAACAAAGTGTTTTGGAAAAGATATTATAAGTAGCCTAATGCTACTGTACGAAGGCTAGACATTCCACATGGCATTTCTATTCCACTTAATTATGACAATGAAAGAGCAAGCCAAACAATTGCAATCTTTTTGTCTTTTGGATCCAACCACGTGAGAAAAGCAAATCTAAAACTGAAAGGGTTCAAAGGGATGGCCCTTGGCGTCATGGAATTTGAAATTATTAAAAATTGAAGTTACTTAAAAATATAATCATGGCACCCTCTATTACTTAAATTCTTTCTACGTTTTTTGCCCCCAAATAAAATCTATTGCTTCAGCTTAGATAGCATGAATGATTTCCAGCAAGGGTATGTCAACAATCATACTTAGGGAGCTAAAATCCCACAAATCGAACTAAGAAAACTCAACCATTTTACTCCAAGAATCACATCAAACCTTTCTAAGGGAATACAATAAAGGCCAATCTTCAACAACAGCTTAAAATGGAACTGATTTACAGATACCCATGCTGGATAAACATTCCCGATTTGCCACCTGCTTTCTCCCACACTACCAATCCCAAACTTGGTATTAATCCTTCACACAAAAAATTATGTGTGCTGTTTGAATCCACTATCACTGAAACAGAAACTCCTAAAATTTCTCCTAACAATTGCATGGTAGGGGAATTGCATATATCGCTGATGCCATGCAAAGAAATCTCAGGATCCCCCATGAGGTTGTCCTTCGGTTCATTATCTGCATCTAGAACGTCATCCAAAATAATCTTTTACATTTGTGCTCTGCAGAATAAGATTCATCACAGTTATAACACAGTACTTTGGCCCATCTTTTCACTATTTCAGTCTCAACAAAATTACACCCTAGATCTACGAAGACAGTCATGTTAGATTACAGATTGACTCTTACTCCTATGGACCCCACGGTGAAGCACCTGAAGGAAGAAGAAGCAAGCATCATAGATAAAGGGAGATACCAAAGAATAGTGGACCTTTCACATACTAGGACAGATACGAGTTTGTTGTAGTAATGATGAGCAAATACATGAATCATTCAATAGAGAAACACTTAAAGGCTGTTGTTCACATTCTAAGATACCTAAAACAAAGTCCAAGAAAAGGCCTTTTCTTTCAAAAACCTACAAAATGAGTAAATATTTTCATCGATGCAGATTGGGCAAGTTCGTTAACAAACCGCAAATTTACAATGGGCTACTACACATATGTCTGGGTCAATATGGTTATATGGGGAAGTAAAAAACAAGTTGTAGTTGCAAGGAGCAGTGCTAAGGCAACCTAATTCTAATAATGGTGCAAAGTGACAACAAAGCTGCCCTCGAGATAGTAAGGAATCCAATTCATTATGATAAAACCACGAATGTCAAGATTGACCAGCACTTAAAAAAAAAAAGAAATTGAATTAGTAAATAGGAAGTAGAGGTTCGACAAAAGAGATAGACATCATAGGGGGTCACCCATTACATCTTTTCGAGACAAGGCAAAAAACAAGAGCCAAGCTAGAGCTGAGGTTATGATAGTATTGTCCCTAGGTTTGCAGTGATGCTAGGACATTCAAACTACCGTGATGGTGCAGATTTTGCAGTACGATGTGCTCCCTAACTTCCGCATGGATTTCAAGGCTTCTTTAGAGGAACTTTTGTTTGCAAAACGTCTTAGATTTCTCTCCTGCCATAATCAGTAAACACAAAGACCCAGAGCAACGTGTTGGATCATCTGGTCAACCTTCGTATATGCATTCGGATTGGATAGACAGAAGAATATGTCTAGAAATGATTCCCCCAAGTTGAGCCATTGACATTGCACGGTGATATATTTCCAGATATCTTTGTTGAAAGAGAATTCGAAAGAGAGATGGTTCCGTGTTTCATTGTGTAATAGGCACATAGGACAAGATGTATCAACTTGCATGAATGGCATGCGATCTGTGATGCTTAGTTTGTTTTTAATAGCTAACCAGAGGATAAAGGATAATCGTGGTGTAAAGGACTCACTCCAAACTTTTTTAACCAGTCGACTCTAGAGCTTCGATACCTTAACAGCTGCTGGATCTCCTTGGTTGTGATATTGTGAATAGATTTGTCCTTCCAAAAGAATGTATCATGCGCATTCAAGTTAGGAGGTTGGTCAGGTTGAAGATGTCTTAATCAAAGTGGAAAATGCCTTGCATTATCTTGGATCAGGGAGTGTAATCTAGTGTGTAGAGGAAGCATATGAGCTCCTAGACGGTGTAAGGAGCTGATCAGTAGTCCCTGGTTTGACCAATTGTCATACCAAAAGATGACTAATCTGCAATCGCCTATTGTGCAGGATATTGTTAGACCTCCTATTATGAAAGTATATTCGAGGAGGGCAAGACAAGGAGTAGCTGAATGAAGGATGTCTTCATTCGGTTACGGGTAAGAATAGGTAGTTAGAATAAGGGCAGGAGAGAGAAGATGAGGAGTGAGTTAGTTATAGAATTGTCAGAGATATAAAAGAGAGAATGTGGGGAAAAAGAGGGAAAACATTCTGTGAGGAGAGGAACAATCTGTGAGCCTAAGGCTAGGAGAGAACAGTCCTCTCGAATTGACTGTAAACTATTGATAACTTGGCAGATTCCAAGTTATACAATAATAAAAATCAGTACAAAATCTCTCGATGAATGAGAGTTCTATCACTAGTTCTATCATCGGTATCGAGCATCGATCTTTGCGATGGCTAATAAGAAGGAGAAAATAGAATGGATGGAATTGAGAAGGATCTGGAGAACTTACGGGAGGATTTACGAAACACCTTGGTGATGAGGGAAGAGCGGAGAGTAGAGAAAGAAGCAATGCAACAAAGTTGGGAGCAATCTCATTTCGAGGTGAAGGAGTTCGTGAATTGCTAAAGCAATTTGTGCTTTCCCGAGAGGTTGAGAAGAGTGGGGTGAATGCGGGTATTAAAGTAACGGTGAACCGAGTGGACAAGGGAAAAGGGCCGTTGGAGCGGGGTGAGAGTTCAGCCCAAGCTGCAGGGAGGCACCATCGAGACATTGGCGACCTCCACCCGGGGCCTCGGTCGAACGTATTCTCGAGGGAGTATGGTTGGTATAATATGACTAACCCGGACCCACCGCATGGATGGGCACAACAAGGGCGAGAACGTAGACCATGGGAAGAAGGATGGAGGAATTTCAGCGATGGCGGCCCCACGGTTTCGCGAGACAATGGGAACCCCGGCGGGATTGTCGCACCAGACGAGTGGAGATGCCGATGTTTGATGGTGAAGATCCCGATGGGTGGATTTACAGGGTTGAACGTTTCTTCTCGGTGGGACGATTTAGTGAGATGGAAAAAATGGAACTGATATCCTTGAGTATGGAGAAGAAAGCGCTGGCGTGGTTTAGATGGGTGGAGGGACGCCGACCGATTCGAACGTGGGAGGAGTGTAAAGGCTTGCTGGTGGAAAAATTTCGACCGGTCCAGGGAGGCACCCCATGTCAGCGTCTCTTGGCTATCAAGCAAACAGGTACGGTTGAGGATTATATTGGTAGGTTCGAGGAGTTAGCAGCTCCTTTATCAGAGTTGCCGGATGAAGTCTTGGAGAGCTCTTTCTTGAACGGATTGTCCAAGGAAATCCGTCTGGAGTTGTTGATTGCCAATCCTCGTAGTTTGGGGCGGATGATGACGCTGGCGCAACAAATAGAAGAAAAGAATAAGGTAATAGGAAGGGATAAAAGCTATCGTCCACTACAGAATATTAAAGCAAGTGGGGCCAGTGGGCACCGTATGTGGGAGTTAATGGGAGACAGCACAACCAAGGAGGGACAAACAAGAAAGGTAGTGGCTACCGACAGAAATCAGGGAGGTTTTAAACGGCTGACTTTCGATGAGATACAAGAAAAGAGGAGAAAGGGACTGTGCTTCAAATGTGATGAGAAATATTCACCGGGTCATCGGTGTAGAATGGTGGACCTGAAAGTGTTAACAGTACTGGAAGAGGAGCTGGAAACTAGCGCCGAGGGAAGCGGGGAAGAGGAGGAAACAGCAGAAGGGGAACTACAAAACATCGAACTCTCAGTGGGGTCAGCTGTAGGGCTAACCCGACCAAGGACGATGAAGGTGGAGGGAGTGCTGGAAGGGGACCCGGTAGTGATTTTGGTCGACAGTGGAGCAACCCACAACTTCGTATCTAAGGAATTAGTGTTTAAATGGAGTTCAAAATGGGATAACACAGAAAGGTATGAGGTTGCCATGGGGAATGGAGAAAAGGTGTTGGGAGCTGGAATTTATCGAAATTTGAGACCGAGAATTGGGACTTAGAGATCTGTGAGGATTTTTGCCAATGAAGTGGGTAGTGTCGATGTGATCTTGGGCATTAAATGGTTGAGAAACCTTGGGGATGTTTGGTGCAAGCGGGTATGCGTTGACAATGAGAATACGGGTGAAAGGGAGAGAGTTGGTGATTCGAGGTGATCCGATGCTATCTAAATCGAGAGTCGCCCAAGTCTTTTAGCAAAAACCTCCAAGGAGGAGATCTGGTGTCTGGTTACAAAAGATGAACTTGAAGAAGAACCGGATACCGCATCAAAAGTAGATTCGAAATCGAAAGGTTTTGGAGGAGTATGGGGCGGTGTTTCAATCACCACAGTCCTTACCACCAGAAAGAGGGGGAGAGCATCACATTCACTTGAGGCCGGGTGAGGGTCCAATCCGAGTTCGACCTTACATATATCCGCATTTCCAAAAGAATGAGATCGAGAAATTGGTTAAGGAGATGTTAGATGCGGGATTAATACAAAACAGCACTTCCCCTTATGCTAGTCCGGTTCTATTAGTCAAGAAAAAAGATGGAGGGTGGCGGTTTTGTGTGGACTACCGTGCGCTAAACAAGGTGACTATATGTGACAAATTTCCAATTCCCATAATAGAGGAATTGATGGATGAGCTGAATGGGGCAACTATCTTCTCTAAGATAGATTTAAAGTCCGGATACCACCAGATAAGAATGAAGGAGGAAGATATTGAGAAGACAGCGTTCCGAACCCACGAAGGACACTACGAATTTGTGGTAATGCCGTTTGGGTTAACAAACGCACCAGCTACATTTCAATCTTTGATGAACCAGATTTTTAAACCTTATCTCAGGAAGTTTATTCTGGTATTCTTCGACGATATCCTAATTTACAGCAAGAGTAAGGAGGAGCATCTTAGGCACCTTAAGGTAACTTTAAACATCCTAGTGGAGCAACAACTTTATGCTAATCATAGGAAGTGTGTTTTTGGGCAACAACATCTGGAATATCTGGGGCACATTGTGTCTAAACATGGAGTGGCAGCAGATCAGACCAAGGTAGAAGTAATGCTTAAGTGGCCACAACCACTCACCCTAAAGGAGCTGAGAGGATTTTTGGGGTTAACTGGCTACTATAGAAAATTTGTGAAGGGGTACGGGTATATAGCAGGACCATTGACTCAGATGCTTAAGAAAAATAATTTTCAGTGGACTGCTGAAGCTATGAAGGCATTTAGTGAGCTGAAGAAGGCTATGACCACCCTACCGGTACTAGCCTTGCCTGATTTCAATCTCCCTTTTGTATTAGAAACAGATGCTTCAGCTGTAGGTGTGGGGGCTGTGTTGATGCAGAACAATAGACCCATTGCCTACTTTAGTCAAGCATTGTCTTTTGCAAGGAAGGGACAATCAGCGTATGAAAGGGAACTCCTAGCAATTGTGTTGGCTGTTAAAAAATGGAGGTCTTACTTATTAGGCCACAGATTTGTCATTCGTACAGATCAAAAACCCTTAAAATTCCTATTGGAACAAAGGGAGATCCACCCCGATTACCAGAAGTGGATTACTAAGCTATTAGGCTTTGATTTCAGCATTGAATACAAACCTGGAAGAGAGAATAAGGTGGCAGATGCCCTATCAAGAGTGCAGATCCAAGAAGAATTGCAGACTTTAATGACCTATAAGGTCATTGACATGGAGGAAATTCTACAAGAGATAGAGGAGGATAGCAAGCTCAGGGATTTGAGGGAAGCGATTAGCCAAGACCCAGGATTTAGGCCCCCTTACACTGTTAAGCAGAGAAGACTCTATTACAAAGACAGATTAGTCATCTCTAGCACTTCTGTTTTCATAGCCAAGATATTGAGAGAGGGACATGAAAGTCACTTGGGAGGACATGGGGGACCTTTAAAGACATACAAGAGGATCTCTAGCGAATTGTACTGGGAAGGTATGAAGAAAGAAATTTATCGATTTGTGGCTGCATGTTTAATATGTCAACAGAACAAATACTTGACTCTATCACCAGCCGGATTACTACAGCCCCTAGAGGTACCCAATCAAATCTGGGATGAGCTAACGATGGA
This sequence comes from Erythroxylum novogranatense, assembly GCA_029891385.1. Lineage (NCBI taxonomy): Eukaryota > Viridiplantae > Streptophyta > Magnoliopsida > Malpighiales > Erythroxylaceae > Erythroxylum > Erythroxylum novogranatense. Next base: position 28,387,983 of record CM057233.1, on the reverse strand, counting down.
TTTTATAGAAGGACTTCCTAAGTCTTTGGGGTATTCGTCTATTTTGGTAGTTGTAGACAGGCTGAGTAAATATGCCCATTTCTTACCACTCAAACACCCATACACGGCTCAATCAATAGCTGAAATATTCATCAAGGAAATTGTGAAATTGCATGGCTTCCCTAGGTCTGTGATTTCTGATAGAGACAAGATTTTTATAAGCAAATTTTGGGGAGAATTGTTCAAAGTGCATGGGACAACTCTGAAATTCAGTTCAGCCTATCATCCTCAAACGGATGGGGCTCTTGAGTAGTAAATCGATCGATGGAGGCTTATTTAAGGTGTTTGGCAGGAGAGATTCCAAAGCATGGGCTAAATGGTTAGGGTGGGCAGAGTATTGTTACAATACTTCCTATCATGTAGCCCTTCACACTACACCATTTAAGGTTTTGTATGGAAGGGATCCTCCTCCTATTTTCCAGATGGGTTCACGGGTAACTAAAATGGTGTCGATGAGAGGTCCTATTGCAACAGAGGGATCACTATCTGGAAAAGATTAAACGGCATCTAGCAAAGGCTCAAAGTGACATGAAGAATAGGGCTGATAAACATAGGCGAAGTAAACTTCAATGAGGGAGACAAGGTTTGGCTGAAACTAGCTCCTTACCGGCAACTCACGAATGAAAAGGACCAATGAAAAGCTGGCCCTAGATATTTTGGCCCATTTAGGGTGTTACGAAGGATTGGGAAGGTGGCTTATGAATTGCAACTTCCGAGTCAGCTAGGATCCACCTGCTTTTCCACGTTTCTCGGTGAGAAGCGATAGTGGGGAGGATCTTGATGAGCTGATCTTACGATAAATGGATAGAAGACAAGGAGTTATCCGTTCAGCCGAAGAGGTCTTAGCGGTGAGACCGAGGGGAGGAATCAAGGCCTTGAAGTTTTGATCAAGTGGAAGGGTTTGGCAACAAATGAAGCTACTTGGGAACTCTTCGATGATATGGTGACACTTTTTCCGGAGTTTCACCTTGAGGACAAGGTGCATCTTATGGGGAGCAATGTTAGACCTCCTATTATGAAAGTATATTCGAGGAGGGCAAGACAAGGAGTAGCTGAATGAAGGATGTCTTCATTCGATTACGAGTAAGAATAGGTAGTTAGAATAAGGCGGAGAGAGAAGATGAGGTGAGTTAGTTATAGAATTGTCGAGATATAAAAGAGAGAATGTGGGGAAAAGAGGAAAACATTCATGAGGAGAGGAACAATCTGTGAGCCTAAGGCTAGGAGAGAACAGTCCTCTCGAATTGACTGTAAACTATTGATAACTTGGCAGATTCCAAGTTATACAGTAATAAAAATCAGTACAAAATCTCTCAGTAATTGAGAGTTCTATCACTAGTTCTATCAGATATCTCCTGTTGTACTCTATCTCGGAGTTGTAATATGGGAATGCGATGGATGTTTTTGGATTGCCCAGATTGACCAACACTTTATCAAAGAAAAAATTGAGCAAGGCATACTCAAGCTCTCTTATGTTCCTACTAAGCAATAAACGACAGATATATTCACAAAAGCCCTTCCCAGATATAGTTTTGATGACTTGAAGTCCAAGCTGGGTATGATCGGCATCCATAACCTAGCCTGAGGGGGAGTGTGGAAAAGCTGGATAAGATGAGTCCAGACCTTTAGGAGATCCTTCTGTTAAGTAAGAGCAAATTCTTAGGAATTTAGCTCAGTAATATCCCCTTGAAATCAAGGAGATAATCTTGACTAATTTAGGTGTATTTTCAATAAGGAACCACGAGGAATGCCTCAAGGTTCTGCTCAAATATCCAACTAGAGCTGCTATTTGATTAAGTTTTATAAAAAAATAAAAAATCTTAAGTAAATTTCTTCAATAGTGCTCCTAGCCAATCTGTATACTGCTTGAAAATCATCTTATCCTGGTGAATGCATGAACTAACTCACTTATTTATAGCAAATGGTATATTAAGACGTGTATGGGATAAGTAAATTAACCTCCTAACAAATCTTTGAAATTTGTCAACATTCACCACATCATCTTTAATATGCTCCAATTTTAGGTTGGGTTCAGCAAGTGTTTCAGTCCTACACACTCTAGTAAACTTGTTTCATTAAGCAAGTCCAATATATATTTGCATTGAGAAACAAAACTACATTATTTAGATCGAAAAAACTTCGTTCCAAGGAAGTATTTTAATGCTCCCAAGCCTTTGATCTCAAACTCTTTAGCAAGCCCTTTCTTCAATTTCTCTAACTCAATATAATCACTACCTATCAAAATTATATCATTCACATAAACAAATAAGAAAACTATTTTTCCTACTTTTAAATGCTTGTAAAGTATGGTCTGATCTGCTTGACTTTGTCAATAACCAAGAGCTTTGACCATCCTTCCAAACTGATCAAACCAGGCTCTTTAGGGTTGTTTCCGTCTATATAAAGACTTCCTCAACTTACAAAGTTCATTATAACCAAACCCTTTATCAAAATCTTGAGGTAGACTCATATACAACACTTCTTCTAAATCCTCATTTAGGAAGGTGTTTTTAATATCTAACTAGTGTAAAAGCCGGTTGTAGTTCACAACTAATGACAATAAGCCTCGAATTGGATTGAGTTTGGCCACAGAAGTAAAGGTTTCATTATAATCGATGCCAAGGGTTTGAGTGAACCTTTTAGTAACGAGTCTCGCCTTATACCTCATGTTTCCATCGACATTACATTTCATAATAAATACCTATTTGCATCCCACAGGCTTTTTATCTTTTGTCAAATTTACTACCTCCTAAGTGTCGTTCTTCCTTAAAGCATTCACCTATCCATAACTGCTAACTTTCGATTTGGATCATCTATACCTTCCTAAATAGTTCTTGGAACAAACATGTTAGACAATTTACAAATAAATGCTTTACCATGAATGGAAAGCCTATGGTAAGATAAGTATTTAGCCATAAGATGTCGGGTACATGTTCAAGTTCCTTTTCTAATGGATGTACAAATATCAAGATCTGATTGTTTGCTGCTAGAAGGTGATGTACAAGAATTATAAACAAGTAAAGGTATAGATATCATATTAGGATTAAGGTTAATTGAATTAGGTGCAGAACTATCTCCCAAGGATTTTGAATTGTCTTGCGATAGAATGATTGGCAACTCAATACCCTTTTTTCGAAAATTTCTGTGAATAAAATACAAACTCAAGCTCAGGACTAATTTTTTCCTTTTTGTAGTATTTCTCCCCCTATTGGTGACTCATATGACGTATTAGTTTTCATTACGCTCAATATCTTGAGTAACTTGTTCCTGAGATGGAGGCAAATATAAAATTATGAGATTTGGCAAGGGGCCAAAAGTTTCCCACAAAACTTTTCCTTCTCTCTTTTGCTCCCCCTAAAATATTTGTTTGGAAAAATAGGGCTAGTTTTCAAAAACTTGACATCTACACTTACAAAGGTTTTTTGGTTTTTGGATTATAGCACTTGAAGCATATCCTATGAAACACAAATTTCCACTCTTGAAACAAGTTTAGAACAAAACTTGTTGGATATGTGAACAAAAACAGTGCACCTAAAATTTTTTAAGTGGCAGATCTAAATAAATTCTACAATTGAGAAAGGCCTTTTAAAAATAATTAACAGGTGTAAAATACTTTAAAACACTAGGAGATAGTGTGTCTATTAATTAAATATGATGTAAACAAAATAGCTTCTCCCTATAGATATTTCAGAACTTGCATATAAAACATCATGGCGCAAGCCACTTTAGGTGTTTATTTTTCCTGTTTGCAATTCCATTGCGTTAAGTATCACTAAAAGTAGATTAATTTTAGAAACATCCCCAAATGTTAATTGAAAAGCTTAGTTCCATTATCGAAACTAATTTTAGATTGAAATTGGATTTCAACCACCTTATAAAAATCCTGATCAAATAGACCCAACACAGTACAATGTGATCATCTATAAAAGTCACAAACCATTTTTTCCAAACATACAGCTAACCTTGGAGGTCTCCACACATCACTGTGAAATTAAATAAAATGGTCTTGATACAAAATAAGGTTTTGTAAGATAAGTAGCATGATGACTTTTTGATAAAACACAACTTTCACATTGAAACAAAGAGCAATTCAAATTTTTGAACAAATCTAAAAAGAAGTATTTAAGATAGGAAAAACTAGGATGTCCTAATCTATGATTCCAAAGCATCACAAACAGAATTTGAACTAATACTACTCAAGCCTTCAACTACTTTATTAATGAAAATTTTTTCATCATAATAATAAAGGTTACCAATCATCCTAGCATTGTCAATCATCCTCTCTGAGTTTCGGTCCTGAACCTCATGATGAGAATCAAAGAAAACAACACAAAATAAGAATTCTTAGTGAGTTTGCTAATTGATAATAAATTGTAGGCAAATTTGGGAACATGTAGAATAGATTCAAAATCTATATTCTTTTAAATTGTTATTTTAATCTTTCCTGCAATAGGTGAAAAATTATCATCCATGATCCTAACTTTTTCAATCCAAGAACAAGGTAAATAAGTATTAAACAAATGTAACAAGGAGGTCATGTGATCAAAGGCCCCTAAATAAAAAAAAATTCACTACAAGATAGAGCATCAGAGTTGCTACATGTTTGAGCAAGAAAGCCACTAGGAATACTAGATGAGGAATTGCACTTCAACAGTTTTAGAAGATGATCGATTTCCTCTTTACTAAAAGGACTTGTCTCACCTTCGTTTGTAGAGGAAAATGCATTAATGGGTATGTCACTTGATCTTTTACTTTTCCAATTTGCCTACTTCCATAGATTTTCCAACAGGTTTCTCAAGTATGGTGTGGTTTTTTGCAATAATCACCACACTTGAGTTATCTTTCACCATTGTCCCTGCTGGGCTTTATTTGCAGCAGATGTTATTAGGGATGAATTTTTGACAGATAAACTAGTTCCCTTTCTCCCAAGCATTACATTCCTACGACTTTCTTCACTTCTAACTTCAGCAAATACCTCACTGATAAGGGGGCAGAGGCTTTCAACCTATAATTCTCCCCCTCACTTCATCAAACTTAACATTTAATCCAACAAATTTTTCAAAAAAAAAAACATTTAATCCAACAAGAAATTTGTAAATGTGATGGTCTTCTATTGTCTTTTTAAAGTGTGGTAGTCTTGGGAAGACTTCCATTCATAATCTTAAATGCAAATTTTTCCCTAGGGTGACATTGTCCTCTCCTTGACAAATTTCTCCCAAGTTTTATTCAATTCATATATCTGGGATTGATTTCCCAAATCAGAATACATTTGATTCACATTTTCTCAAAGTTCTTTAGCTGTAGAATAACGCATGTAATTGGAACTGATGTCTTCCTCCATGAAATTTACAAGCCATATCATAACCATGTTCTTCATGTTGCAAACCGCAAATGAGGGTTTCTCCTTTTTTGGTGCCTCCTTATCTCTTGTCAAGTATCCAATCTTTTCTTGTCCCCAAACGTACATTTTGATAGATTGAGACCAACGCAAGAAGTTATCACCATTCAATTTGATATTGGTGACCTGTAGAGATTGTGATTTATAGTTGGAAACATGATTTCCAAGGGATTTTGGATAGGTAGTAGAGGAAGTGGAGTCTAACAAAACTTCTGACATTGTTAAGGGTGACAGTATTTCTTTAGGGTGTTTATAGAATCTAGAGAATGATTCCCTACTCTGATACCATATAGATAGGAGAGATACTGAAAGGAGAAAAAATAATATTTCTTCTCTTCAATTTACAACAGAATACAACACCTATATATAGGTGATACAACTTATAGATTTAGGAGTAAATTATTTCCTAACCTATATAACTTGACTAATACCATATTTCCAACAGATTTATAGCTAGCATAACTCTAATATATTGCTCATATCTTTGACTAAGCTAATTTCCTTTCCAACAGAAAGTGTTCTACAATTTCAATTTTATGGAGTATAAAGGATAAGATTTGAGCAGTGATTCAATAATATGAAGAAAAAGGACGTCAGAAACACAATCTTATGCAACTAAAAGTTCACTCTACGAGAATAGCATAACCAAGCAGCTCATTGGTATTTAAAAATTGCTATTTTAAGCAAATTACCTACCTTTGCTAGAATATATCGAGGTCTTGTAGATATCCGCCTTATGATTTCCACCAATGCAGAACTCACCTTGGAATTAATCTGCAAACTCTCAGAAGGAGCTATAAAACAAATAAATAATCAAGTTATTTGGTTAATAAAGACTAATTTTTTTCCTAGCTACAAAAGTTGTTTATACATGTTCTACAAAAGATAATTAGAATTGATACTTGAAACAAGAGGGTATAGAAAATATCAGAAGAAAAAAAAACCACTTTATTTCTATGATTATATGTAATTTATACACCAATATAACCTATTCTAATACTACTAAACTACTAGATTTTTCGTATATACTAACTTATCCAATCTATAGCATATGTTATCTGATCTACTAGAAGATAAACTTATCTCCTAGAAGATAATCTCCTAAGCTAACTAAACTTATCTAAAATAATTATACAACACTCCCCCTCAAGTTGAGGAATAGACATTTATCATTCCCAACTTGCTTAGAATTGTCTCGAATCTAGGCATAGGCATGATCTTTGTGATGATATCGCCTTCCTGTGCTTTAGTAGGGACATAGCATAGATCAATGTCCCCTTCTTCTATTTCACATTTGATAAAGCTCCTGTCAATTCTAACATGTTTTGTTTGATCATGTTGAACTGGATTCTTCACTATATTGATGGGCTAATTTACTATCACTAAAGACTTTGGTGGGAGAGGAAACGGTGATCTATAGGTCCTGCATCAACCTCTCTAACCAAATAACTTCACAAATTCCTTGTGCAATTGCCCTAAACTCTGCTTCTGCACTGCTTCTTGCTACTACAGACTGCTTCTTACTTCTCCATGTGACAAGATTCTCCCATAGTTTAGTACAATAACCAGATGTTGACCTACTGTCTTCAATATAACTAGCCCAATCTGCATCCATGAAACCTTCTATGCTTCTTTTCTCATTTTTCCGAAACATTAATCCTCTACTGAGACTACCTTTGAAATATCTCAGAATATGGTTGACTGCCTCTAAATGTCTTTTGAGTTGGAGAGTGCATAAATTGGCTAACAATACTCATAGAATAAGCAATATCTGTTCTGGTTAGTGACAAATAGATAAGTTTTCCTACTAACTTTTGGTATCTTCCTTTGTCAACAAGAGGATCTTCATTTTTCTTGATTTTCCAGTTTCTCTCCAGTGGAGTTCCCATAGGTTTGCAACCCATCTTTCCTGTTTCCTCCAGTAAATCAAGAATGTATTTTCGTTGAGATATGAAAATACCTTCCTTACTTTTAGCAATCTCCATTCCAAGAAAGCATCTTAATGCTCCGAGGTCTTTTACCCTAAATTCCAGCCTCAATTTTTATTTAAGATCATTTATCTCACTAGTGTCATCGCTTGTGACTAAAATATCATCCACATGCACAATCAAGATGGATTTCTTTCCATTTTTTCCACACTTCACAAACATTGTGTGATCAGCTTGTCCCTATTTGTATCCAAACTTGAAAAGAGTGTCACTGAACCTCTTAAACATGCTCATGGAGACTGTTTGAGGCCGTATAAGGATTTTTTTTAGTTTGCAAACTCTTCCCCTTCCTTCTTCGATTTCAAAACCTGGTGGTGTCCTCATGTATATTTTCTCATCTAATGTACCATTTAGGAAGGCATTTTTAATGTCAAGCTGATGGAGTTCCTAACCTAAATTTGCAGCCAATGATTGGAGGACTCTAATTGTGTTCAACTTCGCAATTGGAGCAAATGTCTCCTCATAATCTATTCCATAGGTTTGTGTAAAGCCTTGAGCCACTAATCTAGCCTTATACCTTTCAATCTCTCCATTTTCCCTATACTTCACAGTGAACACCCACTTACTATCAACCACCTTTTTTTCCTTTGGGTAGATCCACAATCTCCCATGTTTTATTATCAAGTAAAGCTTTCATTTCTTCAAGTACAACTTCCTTCCACTAAGGTTCTTGGAATGCATCATGTACATTTCTTGGAATTCTTACACTGTCAAGCTTAGTAGTGAAAGCTTTAAACTTTGAAGATAACTTTGAGTAAGTCAAATAATCTAAAATAGGATATTTAGTACATGATCTTATCCCTTTAGTGCAATTGGCACATCTAAGTCACTTACCATAGTCTCTCTAGGAGCCGGTTCCTAGTCCAATGATTGGCCTTGTTGAGGAGCTTTAGGCCTTCTAGAATATACTAAGGTTGGTTTTTCGAGAATTGGTTCTCCCACTGAATTGGACTAGGCAGTTTCAAGTTCAATGGTAGGTGTTTGTGGTGTTTGCGGGTTTTGTTGGAAGGTTTGTGAGATAGGAAGTGATATGCTTCAGTCCCAATAAATCTCTTCATGGGATGTCTCCCTCTAAAGAGAGGTATTGTTAAAGTATGGTTGTTTTTAAAAAAAAAATGACTTCATATGAAACAAAGAATTTGTTTGAAGAAGGTGAGAAACACTTATAACCCATTTGAGTGGGAGAGTACCCAACAAACACACATTTAATAGCCCATAGGTCAAGTTTGCTTCTACTGGGTTGATCGTTGTGTACGAAAACAGTACACCCAAAGACTTTAGGAGGAAGAGAATTAAGGAGCTTAATGGAAAATTGTTCTGGAAGAACATCTAATGGGGTTCAGAATTGAAGGGTTTTTTAAGGAAGACAATTTATCAATTATGAGGCAGTTAGAATGGTTGCTCCCCGATAGGAATTTAGAACAAAGTTGGTGAACATCATAGATCGGGCTACCTCTAAAAGATGATGATTCTTTCTCTCTGCTATCTCATTTTGTTGTGGGGTATAAGCATAAGAGCTCTGGTGAATGATCCCATTTTCACTGAGGTATTGAATAAAATCAGTTGAAAAATACTCTCCCATTGTCTGTATGTACTACTTGAATAGAGGTTTGGAATACATTTTGGATGAGTTTGTGGAACTGTTTAAAGATATGATAGGCTTTAGATTGAGCATGACTGATTGGGACCATTCTCGGAAATTCGTTCCATCTAATCTATGTTGCGTGATCTGCAACGAAAGATTATCAATAGGAGGAAATGGAGTTTGGGCTAAAGGTATTACATAACTAGGTGTTTGGGATGAGGTTTGGAACTTATCAAAGGAACCAAAGGTTGGTTGAACACCAGCCATGGCTGGGGAAAAAAAATTAGGCTACCAAAATCGGTTACTTTGATACCATGAAACAAGAGGGTATAGAAAATATTAGAAGAAAAAAACCACTTTATTTCTCTGATTATATGTAATTTATACACGAGTATAGCCTATTCTAATACTACTAAACTACTAGATTTTTCTTATATACTAACTTATCCAATCTACAGTATATCTTATCTATCTACTAGAAGATAAACTTATCCCCTAGAAGATAATCTCCTAAGTTAACTAAACTTATCTAAAATAATTATCCAACAATACTAAACAAAGGCTCAGGTAATATGCACAAATTAAGAAATAAATTATAATGGAAAGAAAAGATGACTGACATTTTCCAGTGATGAGCATGCGGCTGGTCATTATCAAAGTGTCTTTACAGGAAGAGAGGTAAAAGTCTGCCATTTCAGTTGCTCTATTAATTTCTTCATTTCTCTCTTCTAAGGACTTCATGGCCAACTTTTCAACAGAAACCTGTTCATAAAATGAAGGAGAATTTTGATATCTTAAGCGGGTAACATGTCTTTAATTGTAGCTTTACTGGTCGTGTGCAAAGGACAAATTATGTATCTATGGCAGCTCATTATATAAAGAAAGCAAAAGAAACTTCAATCTCAATCACCTCAATGCTACGTAACAGTTTGCCATAATCCAATTTGAGTTCTTCAACCTGAGAGTTATCACAAATAACCAATTGGAACCATACTGACAACATAAACAAACAGCAACCTAAAATAGAGAAAAGAAACTAAAATTCAGCATTGCAACCTGCTTAGTTGTCTTTGGAACATATGATCCCACAACAATGAGCCCACCATTTCTCTCGTTATTTATTCCTAAATCCATTGGCAGTATTGGAGCTTTTGGGATAATTCCAATTCGAGCAGAAACAAAACTGGCAGCGGTACGACACAAGAAAGATTTACCCCTTAATTCAGCCTATATAAAAAGGAAAATCAGTCCAAAAATCCTTTATAAACTCATAAGTACACGAGATTAACACAAAAAAAAGTGTTCAAGAATAGCAAGACTAATTGCCTGTATCATTCCAACTGAAAATACAGACATGTCTCTTTCACTTGCTGCATTAACTATACATGTTGAGCCCTGTTCAGCCAAAGAAAATGACAGCATCATTAACAAAATAAATTTCTACACATTCAAGTCCTGGTGGCCTAAAGAATTGACCATTGGTGGACTGAAACCTAATATGGTTCAGGTTAGTAAGCATACAAGTGTACATAAAGAATTGATCATCAAAGAACAATGAAATAATGAGTATACAATGAAACTACTGAATGATTGTACCTTCGGTAAGCTACAGAGAAGCTCACAAACAGCAGCTGGTCCTCCTTTCCTCAAAAGTTCAATAGAGACAGACGAAACACTTGTTGCTGGAATCCTACCAGTTGTTTTCTCCTCTACCCACTGAATAAACACAGCAATGTGATATCATTATCAAACCCAACTTACTTTGCATCATTAATTACAATAAGAAAGAGATAAACCTCACGAAGGTTTGATGATTTATAACCGAAAGCAGCATCCTTAGCAAATTCTGTTTCACCTGCAGGGACCAATCTGAACACAACATGTGTTTAGTGTTAGGTGATGTCACATTCTATTAAATTTCAGGATATGAGCATGAAGAAAAACTTACACATCAGAATCTGCAACATAATGTATATCTTCAATAGTGTAGCGACCTCCTTCAAGGAAAAAGGGGCATATGATCCATGCATCCATCTCTCCAAGTACTGAGGTTGCTGCATCTGCTTCCTATTAAAGCATGCTTCAATTATAATGTAACTAAAAGTTGCCCCAACTACCTTTTTTCAAATTATAACAATGATTGCTGATCAGGGAAATCATCATTATAACCCTCCTTACCAGATTTTTCGATATCAGTGCTCTCTAATATTCCATATTGTTCCTCACACAATTTGAGACACAGAAAAAGACTCTCTCCATTATTTTCTATTGAATGTTTCACTAATATTTCTCAGTGATCTATATGGTTAACATATTTTTAAGAGGACTTTAACAGGAAAATCATCAAGTATTTACTTTTCATTTAATCCCAAGAAGAGTTGATGGAAGGAGTTGACCAATAACTTTTCATATACATTAGGAAGCATATAGGAAAAACCTGAAGTAGAAGGAATGACTTGAGAAAATGCAAAAAGTAGGGGACCACAAATTAGATATCCAAAGATGGAATAAAATGTTTGGCTGAGAAATAAATCTTCCATTTGGTTCTAGACTTTTAGTCAAGGCCTAAAAACTTGTTATTTTACATGTAAAAAAATTTGAAAACAATAGGACATTATTGAATGCTAATATATTAACAATAGGACACTGAATTATTAAGTTCAACTCGGTTTGGTTTCACTTGGTAGCTGTTCCTACGGTATATTTAAGTACCCCGAGTTCCTGCTATTATGATACCATTTGAGGGTCATGGTCTTTACCTCAGGAAAATGACCACGTAAGGTTGAATCCCCTCTTAAGACCACCGTGTATTTAGTGTTCTTTAATGTTTTCGCAGCAGCAGCCAGATTACTGCAGATATCTTGTATCAATGCACCGGCCTGTGAGAAATGTCTAATTATAAGTTTGAAAAAATAGATTGTAGCCAGCAAACAACGTGAATATCTGATGAGATTTTTCCTCTCCATCTTGATTTAAAGATCCTCAAGAATTGATGACTCTATACCTTCCCAGAACTTAATGACCTGGAGTTTGTCAAAATGAAAAAGCACATAGGCTTTTTCTTAAATTGCTCAACAAGAGATTCAATGCTCCTGCAACGTAAAAGAAACAAAAGGTTCAAGCTTCAAAATGAACTTTGAAGAGTCTCTATTCCTGTAGAGATATGAATCAAGGCTCGCCATCAAATAGATGGGGTTTACATAGAAATTAAAGATATTTCTTTCCAACCAGGAATGCAAAGATAAAACTTCTTGCTTTCGGAATGGTTTTCATGTAATCAAACTAAAACAGTAAATACTAGGTGCAGAACACAATTTTGGAAGAAAGAAAAGAGATCACCATTCAGTTAGCACTTCAATATCATGAACAGTTTGTGTTCCAGTTGGATCATCATCCAAAACAATCAAGATCTTTGAATTGCTCTTATTCAAACTGTGTATATCCTTTACAGGATCCAGTGGCCACTCAGGTGGAAGAGATTGCAAGGCAGCATCCTTCTTAAGAACAGTGAGCTTCCCTCCAACTGTAACTCCTGTAAGTGTTTCATATACCTGTAGAAGTACGAGAAATTTTACTTGCACCTGTAAATTTTTTCATCGATCATACCTTCCCACTCCTTTCATTGAGCTATTAATCCATGATTAATATACCTTGACCACGCCAGCATCATCTTGTCGACCCCAGCCAGCAGCAGACCCTGATATAGATGAAATCGATGTATTTTAGCACAAGCTCCGCAAGCTAATAATAGAAGGGCGTACATACAAAGCCCACAATGATATATTGTCCATAAATGGAACCACAATATCCCTTTTCAATATTAAAAAACCATATATCATGCTGCATTTTTCAGAAAAATAAACGCTAAAAAATATTCAAAGTTAAATCCATATTATTTAAAGATTTTTCATATAAAAAATCAAACTCTAGAAACCTTATTTAATGCTATCCTTATATATGGAGGATAAAAATAAATCACACTCTGATAGAGGGCTAGAAGTAAAAGGTCAATAATAGGAAAAATCTAATAATTTTCTAAGAGCAAGGATCTCACTCGTAGAAGAATTAATAGCCAAGGGAGAATCCCCAAGAATGAAATACTTCTCGATAAGTACTACATACTGCCCATAGCTATTTATAGGATAGGATTAACCCATGACATCCTAAAAACTAGTTAATAGACTCTGAGATCTACGAGTAACAGATCTGGATTTACTAAAAATAATCAGTAACAAATCACTACTCACTAAGCCCCTACTTGGTATGAACACATGAAACAAATGACATAATAAATTGAAAACAAATTCTGCAAAAAAGAAGATAAAATCAGGTGCTGGTAGATAAGATAAAATCAGATGTTTGACACACGTGACCTCTTGTTCCTCCAATATGTAATTATGGTCTTATCATTTCTCCCTTCTTGGAAAGACACCTTCTCCTCAAGGTGAAAATGAGGAAATTGTTCAACAATAAGATCATAATCTTCCCAAGTTGACTCTTCATGTGGACGTCCTTTCCAAACAACAAGTAATTCCAAAATCTGTTCAGCAGTCCAGCGGTGTTCTAATACACGATCAGGCTATACTAAGAGTTCTCAGTCATCTGAATTGGGAGAGGAGCTGGTGAAGTTGAAGGCAAAATCCCAAGTGCAGGTTGCAACAATGAAACATTGAAGATGGCATGGATTTTTGCATCTGGTGATAGCTCCAACTCATAGGCTACAAACCAATCTTCTTTAGGACCTTGTACGGCCCAAAGTACCGAGGAGAAAACTTGTCAAAGTGTCACTTGGGAGTGATTTATGTCTGAAAGGTTGGATTCGCAGCCATACATAATCTCCAATGTCAAAGGAAGGCTCTTGTCGATGCTTGTCTTGTTGAGCCTTCATGCGAGACTGCACTTTAACGAGATTTTCTTTCAAAAGTTTCAGCATAGCATCTCAAAGCAAGAGCTGGTCTTCCAGGTCAGCATTTGATGTTTCACCCTTCACAAAAGAATGCAAAGGTGGAGGATCCCTACCATAGACAATCTTGAAAGGTGTTGTACTAGTGGAAACATGAAAACCAGTGTTGTATGAATATTCTGCCCAGCATAAAAAAGAATCCCATTTCTTTGGTTGCTCATGTGCAAAGCATCATAGATAAGCTTCCAAACACCTATTAACCACCTCCGTTTGACCATCCGTTTGAGGATGATAGGAAGTGCTCATTCTCAACTTGGTTTGGCTAAGGTGAAATAATTCCTGCCAAAAAGAGCTTAAGAAAATGGGATCTCTATCTAAAATTATTGAACGAGGCAGGCCATGCAAGCATACAACTTCTTTACAAAAGACTCCAGCCACTCTTTTTGCTGTAAATGGACAGGAGAGAGGTAAAAAAATGGCCATACTCAAGCGGTCAACCACTACTAAAATAGTGTCAACCCCATTAAACTTGGGCAAGCCAACCACGAAATCCATTGAGATATATTCCCAAACCCTCTCCGGAATAGCCAGAGGCTGCAACAAACCTACGGGTGCGAGGGTTTCATACTTGTTCCATAGGCAAATCAAAAATTGTTGAACATGAAGTTTGGCATCCCTCTTCATGTGAGGCCAATAGAACTGATCAGAGAGCCTCTTTAATATCTTCAAATAACCTCCATGACCACTAGTAGGAGTCTCATGTGCCTTGGCTAACAAAGTAGCCCTTAAGTGAGAAATAGAAGGAATAACCAACTTGCCTTTATAAAAGAGTTTATTGGCTGACCACTGAAAATTAAAGTGCGAAGATGAATCTTTTTGCAGGTCAGTTATGAGACTCTTAGTGTAATTATCCATGCAAAAATGAATAATCCAGAGGCACGGGCATAATTAAATTAAAAAAATCAGTTTGTTGTGGTTTCCGAGAGAGTGCATCAGCTGCAGCATTGTCCTTCCCAGTCTTGTATAATATAGTGAAATCAAAACGTAGCAACTTTAGAATAAGCCGCTGCTGAGAGTTTGTAGAAATCTGCTGCTCAAGCAAGTGTCTAAGACTGCTGTGAATAGTCGTAACATAAAAATGACTGCCAAGTAAGTGATGTTTCCACTTTTGGACAGCAAGAACCAAAGCCAACAATTCTCGTTCATAGGCTGACTTGTATCGGTTGCAATTGGAGAATCCTTTGCTGAAATAAGCTATAGGATGATTATATTGCATCAATACAACAACACCAACTCCTTCCATAGAGGCATCACATTCAACAGTAAAGGACAAAGAAAAATTGGGTAACTTTAGAAGTGGTACCATCGTTAGTGCTTCCTTAAGCTTCTGAAAGGCAGCTTCAGCACGATCATTCCAACAAAAGGCATCTTTCTTAGTGAGATCAGTGAGTGGCTTGGCAATAACACCATAATTCTGCACACTCCTATAGTATCCTGTGAGACCAAGAAATCCTCGAAGCTCCTTAATAATTGTGGGAGAGGGCCATTGTTTCACAACATCAATTTTCTCATGATCAACACTCACTCCTTTATTAGATACTATATGTCCCAAAAAATTCACTTGTTGGAGAGCAAATAAACAATTTTTTTGCATTTGCAAAAAATGTACAAGTGTGTAGTAATTTAAAAACCAACTCTTAGTGAAATTTATGAAGATGAGGAGAGGGACTATAGCCAATGATATCATCAAAGAAAACTAAAACAAAACGCCTTAAATAAGGACGAAAAAGGTCATTCATTATCACTTGAAAAGTCGAGGGTGCATTAGTGAGGCTAAAGGGCATCACAATAAATTCATAATGACCAGAATGAGTTTGGAAGGCTGTTTTCTGAACATCTTTTGGTTGCATTCGAATTTGATGATAACCAAAGCGAAGATCAATATTTGAAAAATAAGCAGCACCATTCAGCCCATCAAGTAACTCATCCACATTAGGTATAGGATACTTATCAAGCATTGTAATGTGATTGAGCTCCTTGTAGTCAACGTACATCTACCATGAACCTTTTTTTTTTTTACCAAGAGCACCAGACTTGTAAAGGGACTCGAACTTGGCCTTATAAAGCCTTTGGACCGCAAGTCAGCCACTTGTTTCTCAATCTCATCCTTTTGATAGTAAGGGTACTAATATGGCCCTGGGATTGAGAACAAGTAATAGGGCGATGAGTGGCAGAATCCACCCGCAAAATTGGGTTACAACTATGTTTCTTCGTTTTCCTGCCTTTAGAACCTGTGGTGTAGAAGGGTAAGAAGGCTCATTAAGAGAGAACCTTCCGATCTCCTGAAAAACGATAAGAGAATGAAAATTTTTCTACTACTCTATTGCTTTCATCCCATTACAATTTATAGAAGTCCAAATAACTACCTCCGAATCACTTCTACAAAATAATAGGAATCGACCTACCTACAAAATCTGGAAATACGAAATCCCTAGAATAACTAAGAGAGAAAACAAATATGAAATCCCTAGAATAACTAAGAAATAAAAAAAAATCTGCAGATAGATAACTTTTGACTTTGTCAACCTTATGAAGTCATGCCACGTCTTCTTTGGTAAACCAACCCCTTTGAAAACTTATCCACTGTTTTTTTCATAACAGGTACCTATAAGGTCATATGTTGGGAGACTATGCATTGGGATGAAGCACGATAGCATGAAAGTGAGAGCGCAAGGGGGGAGTGATGTAGGCTCTGCAAATAAATCTGAAAATTCCTGTAAGATGCTTTGTAAATCAGTGAGAGAGCTAACTAAGGCATCTCTGGACTCATCTTGTTTAGCTTAACTTTTAAATTCTGATGGAGATGAAGAATCACGGGCAACTCCTTGGAGTTCATATCTCTTTCCATTAACCCAAAAAATCATAAACATTTGCTGCCAATTAGCTTGCACTGTATTCAAAGAAGCTAGCCACTTAATACCCAAAACCATATCTGATCCAACAATGGCAAACGGATAAAAGTCACCAATAATCTTTAAATCTTGTACCTGGCTATGCAGCTGCCTACAAATCTTGATGCAACGGACACCAAAAGGGGGTATCGATTGAGTGGGTATCTGTATTTTAGAGATAAGAGAATCAGATATAAAATTATGAGTGGAGCCAATGTCAACAAGAATTAAAACGTCCCTCTATTTTATCTTTCCCTTCAACTTCATAGTTGTGCTCGATGTTTGGCCCAAAAATGCATGGAAAGAAATTTCAACATGCATCTCTGAATCGGTTTTGTATTCTACATCAGATTAAATCTGGTTTAAGGGCTCCTCTTCCTCAGATATTTCCATGATTTTGAGTGACCCAGACTTGCAGCGTGACCAGGCTAAAACTTCTCATTGCACTGATAACATAAACCCTTATCTCGCCTCCTCTATTTCTCCGTATCGCATGAGCTAGTTTTCAGATTTTGTGGCTGGTTTCTCCCCCAAAAAAACATGAATCACATGTGACCCAATTAGTATTGGTGGAAGGTCAGGTCAGGTTGCTTGACCTGCTAGGTTTAATCCCACAACCAATCTGATTTTTAGCCCCATCTTCGATAGCTAAACTCATCGCTTTGAACGTTGTTCGCGACTTTTGTATTCGCACGTCCTCCTTCAACTCCTCCTTCAAGTCATTCAAGAAAATGCCTAAGAGACAATGTTTAAGCCAATTCTTAACCCTAGTTGATCTCTTAGCAAAGTCCTGTCTATACTCTTGTATCGTTCCCGTTTGCTTGATGCGCAAAGATACTCATCTGGGTTTTGAAATTCTGATAGACCATAATTCTCTTGTAACACCTTAGTGAGTTCCTCCCAATAGAGAAGAGTTTGCTTAGTGTTAACCCACGCAAAGAGGTCGAGCGCATCACCCTCCAAATACACGGTGGCAATGTCCACCTTCATCTTGTCTGGTGTCTGGTAGTAGCGAAAGTACTTTTCAAGTTTTAGAATCCACCGTCTCAGATCACCTCCTTCAAATTTGGGAAATTCGATCTTCGTGCATGGACGCTTTGATGGATTTTTGAGCCACAAAGGCATGTCATATTCATCTTCATCACCTGAACTTCGAACTACTGTTTTGCCTTTCTCTCGGTTACTATGACTAAGTTCAGAAGAAGCCTTGAGAGCAGCCATGTCAGCATTGAGGGTGCCTAACTGAGCAGCCAAGTCAGAGAGCTGCTAAATAACAGCTTCAAGCAAGGCTATATTTGGGTGTTGTGGATCGGGCACAGTGGAAGAACGTAGGTTTTGTGGATCAGAAATATTGGAAGAACGTGTGAAAACCATCTTGTCAACCTACTCTGATACCAAATTGATAGAGGGCTAGAAGTAAAAGGTCAACAATAGGAAAAATCTAATAATTTTCTAAGAGCAAGGATCTCACTCGAAGAAGAATTAATAGCCAAGGGAGAATCTCCAAGAATAAAATAATTGAATTGATTTTCGATACGTACTACATGCTACCCATAGCTTTTTATAGGATAGGATTAACCCATGACTCGCTGAAAACTAGTTAACAGACTCTGAGATCCAGGAGTAACAGATCTGGATTTGTTAAAAATAATCAGTAACAAATCACTACTCACTAAGCCCCTACTTAATAGGAACACATGAAACAAATGACATAATAAATTGAAAAGAAATTCTGCAGATAAGAAGAAAAAATCAGGTGCTAGTAAATAAGACAAAATCAGATGCTTGACACACATGACGTCTTCTTCCTCTGATATGTAATTATAGGCTTATCACACTCTTCTATTAACAAGTATTTAGAGTTGGTATGAAGAGAAAAGTAGAACCCAAAAAAGTATAGGACTAAGAGGAGAAAGCATGACCAAATAGGAGTACTAAACCTGCCAAGAACAATTGATGTGCGACCGTTGAAACATAAAGTGGAACTTTACGCGATGAACATTCATGAGATACAATGCCCTACAAATGTTATAAACAGTCTTAAGAGAGTTTAAATCATTAACGACACTAGTATAAAAACAAGATGTGAGTGAAGTATCATCAGACCAAATCTTTGACGAAAATATCAAGTGCAGAATATGGGGTGTAATCATTGTCTAGCATGTGTGGAACGCGATTCTCAAACATCCTGCAACAAAAACAACATATTGCTTATTAAATTTTTAATTTTAAGAAATATTGTCATTAGACCTTTATGAAAAACGAGTCCTGGAAACTTTATTTCTAAGATAAATTATCAATAACAGATTCCACAAACTAGGCTAGAAACGAACCATAATTTTTGTGCAGACAATTAAACGTATCTTTCAAGAATTTTTAATTGCCTGATAAGTTGCATTGTCTTGAATTACACAACTCTACAGACTCCAACCAAACAAATACTTATTTTCATCACCAACCACATGTTTGAACTCAGAAACACAAAGCTAAATCAAATAAACCATCTTTTGAAT
Source organism: Erythroxylum novogranatense (assembly GCA_029891385.1). NCBI lineage: Eukaryota > Viridiplantae > Streptophyta > Magnoliopsida > Malpighiales > Erythroxylaceae > Erythroxylum > Erythroxylum novogranatense. Next base: position 28,368,606 of record CM057233.1, on the reverse strand, counting down.
CTATTCCAGTAACACTCGATGCGACATTTTATGCAATCCCATATCATACAAGAGCACAGATTTCCTACAATTTTTATTCCATTTTCATGATTCTTGCCCTTTTTTCATGAATTTAATTCAAAGATCTTCCTTTGACAATAACATTTCCAACTGAAACAGCATAAACAAAGAAGCCTTTGTAAAGTATACGAAGTGAAGTTTAGCACATGAAGAACAAGAAAGCAAATGTAGATTGTAGCAACACTTTATGAGGTCCCTAAAGCAGCTAACAATTTGCAAACTTTAGATGTTCCACTATCACCTTAAACTGTATTTTGCCTAACTATTGATGAGAAATCAATTCACCAAACCAAATATAACAACCTCAGTATAGAGAATATATTCTTTGATCAATCACTAAAATAATATTGTCAGCTAAAATTACATCAAACGAAGTCTGAAACAAACCAGGATGTTCCTCCACTGTTTCTAATGAAATCAAACAACATCCTTGTATTAAGACCTAAATGAGCTCCATAAGCCATTGCCTCCGCTGCTGATGCTATATGCACCCCAGCAAGTAATTGATTCACCATTTTTACACCACTATAAACAACAAATTGAGAACAGAATAAGAGCTTGCAATTCCCAAGAGTATTGAATGCAGTAATGAAAGATCAAGTTAGTTACGAAGATCCTGTAATATTTTCATATAACATGGATAAGTCCGTGAATCATCATGCATTTTAGAAGAGAGGAAATAATCATGTACCTTCCAGCTCCACATCCTCCTTTGATAACATAGAGCTTTTCACTTAATGCTGTTAATATATGAGCATTGCATAAGCATCATTTTAAATATATTTTATCATCCTAGCAACTATTAACATTTGAAGGCTTTATCATTACCAGAAAGCACTGAACCACATGAAGTAAGGGCTTCAATGGTACCAGACGCAATTATCTGATACAAAGCATAGAAATAATTGTTAGAATACAAACAATAAAACCTGAAACAAATGATCTATGATATTCAAGGCATTGTTTCAGACCGTTAATGTTCCATCAGCAGCCCTTTTAACACCACCAGAGACAGGAGCATCCACCAATTTCAAACCCTTGCCTTCATCTAAACATTTGCAGGTTGATCATGAGGATATCAGGAAAAGAAGTGTCAAGCAAAGGATAAAAGAAATATGTGAAAAATTCTAAACTAGACAATGCCAAAATGGCATCCATCCTGTTTGAAATACCACATTCTACTCATCACGTGCATTCAAGAGGTGAACCATCCACTATATATTACCAATGTAGCAAGCGCTCGGTTAATTTTCTTTTCCTCTTGATTCAACAACTGAGGTTGATTTAAAAGCCAAAAAATATCTAAGCTGAGGTACTTTTTGCTTGTCAAAGTTACAAAATCGAATGAAAGCTTTTCTTTCTCCAGTAGATTACAAGGTGCAGTGCTATTTGAAAAAATAAGACTCCTTGAAGCAAAACTTGTTGATAATCTACCTAAGAATGGAGTTTAACAGCAAACCTTTACTTTACAACAAATCCTCATATTACAATTGTTATAATGTGATTAATCAGTTCATGTGAAATCATAGACAAGTAAACGAGGAAGCTATATCTCCCATTTTGATGTACTTATACATAGAGCAGTTGAAGAAGGTTACTATTTAAAAGTTCCGATGACATTTTATGGCTGTTATTGAATGAATTGAAGGTTAATTTAGGGTTATAGCATTTCTTTTGGAGTGAACTTAGTAACAAAGAAGACTAAGGAGCAAAATGTGGTGGAAAGTTCCAGTGTACAAGTTTAAAAAACTGGAAAACAAGGTTTTCTAATTATTTCTTATCTTTTCTAGTTAATAATGAAACCTCAAAACACCAAACTTTATTTTCTTTGCATCTTGAAAAGATTTCACATAAACCTATCATCTAAGATCTTTATTTCACACCAACAAATTCGACCAGTTGTCCAGTTGTCACATTTTGGCTTCAGGAAGAGAAGATATGTAGGTCCATAATGAAAAGATAAATATTCTTCCTTAGCTTCCAACAACCTTCTTGAAGTGGCAAAGGATTTCTACAATTTTGGGTTCGAGTATTTTGATGCATATCACAACCATCCCATTATTTAGCTTAGAGCTCCTTGAGCACTTTTTCCACACTTTGTGTCCAGACTCTTTTCATGGCAGAAGATTTTGAATATAAACTTTTTAAGTTGGTAAATCCAAGAACAGAAATAACAACATTTTCTTTGAAAATGCAACTACAAATTGATAGTGAAGACCTTAGACAATCAAACATTTGAATTGGAGTTCGCATGCCATAAACTAGATAACCATGCATAGGTACATACTTCGCAAGCGCCGATCAAGTTGGCTCACAAATGCAGGAGATACAGTGGAGGAAAGGATAATAGATGCTCCTGGGGGAAGAGCTGTACAAAAGAAAAAGAAGTCAGTACTTCAACCACTGTGAGTATGATTATATATATGGTACCTGGAACTGCTCCTAGATCACCATAAAGAATGCTCTCAGCTTGATGTTCATTTGTTACCATGACTATAAGCACGTCAATATCTGAAAAAAGACAAAAAAAAAGTTGGTAATAGATCACAAGCACCAATACAATTTGGAAACAATCAAAAATATATTTTAAGAGACCAATCCCACATGGGAACATTAAGGCATGAACAATATATCTAATATCAAAAGAATAGAGAGAGAATTCATCTTCTTCCTCTTCCCGCCCTAACCCTCTCTGTTTCCTAGTTCTATTAGTTGTTTCTTTAGGTTTTGAGTTTCTAGAGTCTTCCTGTAGCCCTTGTTTCCTTGTTCTCTTCTCTACATTCTCTGTGATTGGTCCATATATGTGTTCGGCTCCCCTAAGGTTTTCTTCATCTCTTGGTGTTATAGGTCCTAAATCAGTTTCTAGTTATGGGACCCTACAAAATAATATCAAATAGATGTCTTTTAGGATTTTCTTCGTTTTTGAACTATGTTGGTAGGTTAGGAAGCAAGGTTCATTGGAGAGAACTCTTTAATCTCTTAAAGAAAGGAATTAAGAAAGTAAAATACTTCTTACTTTATTTCAATTTTTTAATAGACTTCTTATGATAGCTCTAAAAAACTCCTTAAAAACTTCCTTAAAAAAGGCTATAAAATCTTAACTGAAAAATAGAAATAGAAACAATTGTTATTTATTTAAATTCAGAATTAAAAATAGAAATAGAAATGACTTCCAATCTTGAGGGATCCTCCACGGCAAACCCAAACCAGACTGGAAGTCAATCATTGATGACCTCTGGTCTTGAAGGAGTTTCAGTTGTCAATTCTCTAACAAACTGAGAGGAACGAACTATCGAGAGTGGGCTCAAGCTATAAAACTTGCTATTGGAGGACGCAGGAAGCTGAGCTTTATCGTCGAAAATGGAAACGTTCCAGACCCAACGAACTTGGGAATTGCACGATAGTGGGAGATAGACAACTACATTGTCTCGTCATGGCTTATCAACGCCATGATACCACCAATCAAATGCAACTTTATGTTTCTGCCAACAGCTCGAGAAATTTGGGAAGTGGTGCGACAATCATACTCTGATGGAGAGGATGCATCACAAATCTACGAGATAAAAACAAAGTTGTGGCAAATGAAGCAAGGTGACAGAGAAGTTACAGAATATTGGGTCAAAATGGTAGCATTGTGGTAGGAACTTGGCCTTCTGTCGGATGATATAATTGTGACAAGCGATGATGTTAAAGAGAAACAGATCTTAAGTCAACGTCTATCTAAAGAATTTGAGATCAAGGTGCTAAGGAGGTTGAAATATTTTCTCATCATTGAGGTTGCCCGCCCTAAGCAGGGCACTTTTATCTCCCAACAAAAAATACATAACAGATCTTCTCAAGGAAATAGGTAAAAAACAGCATGCAAACCAGCAAGTACTCTAACAGATAGAAATATTAAACTTGGAACAGCAAAGGAAGAAACTACAATGGATAAGGGAGCATATCATAAGCTAGTAGGAAAACTCATTTATTTGTCTCACACACGACCATATATAGCATATGTAGTTAGTGTGATTAGCCAATTCATACATAATCCAAAGGAAGTCCATTGGCACGCAGCTCACCGACTGTTACAATATCTCAAGGGAACACCAGGAAAGGTATTATGTTCAAAAGTGTGAGAATCTGTTTTATAGATATTGTATTAGGTAAATATCAGATATAGGATATGTATTAGGATCCCTAAAAATAAGGGATCCTCAGATAGGGTTAGATTCCTAGTTCATGAAGGATTAGGAGATTTAGGGTTAGATTCCTAGTTCATGAAGGATTAGGAGATTTGTTTCCTAATCTATGTTGTACTCTTTATGTATATATATCCTATGAAGTTTCAATAAAGAGGGCACCTTGAAACCCTAAATTCGATATGGTATCGAGCTTTAAGCTCAATTTTCTGGAAAATAAAGAGAGGATTGAGCCTTCATTGCTATACTCTTCTTCTTCTTCCTTCAATTCTTTTCCTTTCTTCCTACATCAGCCTTCATCGCTGATTAGAGCTTTTATTGCTGTCCTATTTGGCTGTATCCAAAAACCCTTGTACCTTTCTATCTGTAACTCTACCGAAGATTGAATCTTGGGTGCTTGATCAGCTGAAGTCACTGTGGCAAGAACTTGATCATTATCGAGTAATTCAAACCAAGTGTCCGGATGATGCTGCTATACTAAAGGAGTTCATTGAACAAGATAGAGTCTATGATTTTCTGGTTGGGTTAAATTCGAGTTTGATCAAATAAGGATCCAAATCCTCGGAGGCGAAAAGTTCCATGCTTTAATGAGGTAGTGGCTATTATCCGGAGTGAAGAGAGTAGGAGGAATTTAATGCTTAATTCTCAACCTTCGATGGTTCAGCTATGGTGGCTAGGAGTGAAAAACATGCTGGAAAAAGATTTGATGCAGAAACTGGAAAAGGAGTCAATCCAAGACCCAAAACCGTGATGATCTATGGTGTAGCTACGCAAAAATCATGTCATACAAGGAAAAGTGCTGGAAGTTGCATGGAAAGCCTCTAGCCGTGAATGGGGATGAAGGGATATCAATCTAGGGGTAATGGACAAGTGCAGATTGCTGCAAGTACATCTCAACAGAAGACAGACCAGACACAAAGGGTTTTAACCGGATGAAGTGGAAAAGATGAGAGCATTTGTCGACAACACGTAGAAATTGCAGGTACATGCACCTTTGTGCATTTAGGTATGTGTTTAGTTTGGGTTAAGTGTTTGAGATCTGGTTTTCAGCAATCTTGGATTATGGATTCGAGCTCTTGACCATATGACCTATTCCTCCAAACTCTTTACTACCTATTCCCTTGCCCAAGCAATAAGAAGATAACCACAACTGATGGATCCTTAGCAACAAATGAGTGGCATAGGAGATGTAAAATAAACCCATACATAACATTGAGAAATGTTCTCCATGTCCCTAAACTAGCCACAAACCTAATATCTGCTCGAAACTCACACTTGATTTACTTTGCAATGTTACATTTCACTCAAGTCATTGTTTATTTCAGGAGAGGATTCGGGAAGATGATTGGAAGTGCTAGAGAACGGGATGGCCTCTACTATCTTGAGGAAACTAACGGATCAAGCCTATCCAGAGCAGATCTCCTACTCATTCTTATCTCAATCAAGCTAACAAATAAAGAAAAATATTCTTACATCATCGTAGGTTAGGTCATCCATCATTTAGGATTATTCAATCTTTGTTTCTGCTTTGTTTACAAAGCTAGATCTTGAGAGTCTTCATTGTGAGGTGTGTGAGCTTGCTAAACACAAGCGTATACCTTTTCCTATTAGCAATAAAAGAAGCACTTTTCCTTTCTATCTTATTCATACTCGATATTTGGGGTCCCTCAACTATTTCAAATGTGTCAGAGCAAGGTGGTTTGTAACTTTTATTGATGATTGCACTAGAGTTACTTGGGTTTTCTTGCTCAAACACAAGTCCAAGTGAGTTCTGTCCTTCCACATTTCATCTCCATGGTAAAAATCAGTTTGGTATAAAATCAAGAAACTTAGATCCGATAATGCCAAGGACTACTTCAACTAAACTCTTACTCCTTTTGTCAAAAGAAGGATAATTCATGAGTCTTCTTGTGTCAAAACACCTCAACAAAGCGGGTGGCGAGAGGAAAAATGGACACCTTTTAGACCAAACTAGAGCATCGTTATTTCAGAAAATGTACCAAAACACTTTTGGGGGAAGCAGTCCTAACAGCCACTCATCTCATTAATAGGTTACCCTCTGAGTCCTAGGATTCAAAAGTCCAATGGAGATACTCTCTTCATTCTACCCATATACCTACTTCAAACAATCTTGTACCTCGCATTTTTGGGTGTGTGTCCTTTGTTCATATTCACGGCCAAGACTGTGGGAAATTGGATCCTAGAGCATTGAAGTGTATTTTGTAGGGTATTCCTCAACTCAAAAGGGTATAAGTGCTATCATCCTCCTTCTAAGAAATTTCATGTGTCCCGAGATGTTACCTTTAATGAACAAGAAGCCTATTTTGTCCAACCTTATCTTCGGGGAGAATCTCAAGGAAGATAAGGAGTTCTTTCGAGTGTCGGAAATGATCCTTTCCTTCTATCTAAACCTAGCCAAATCAATCAAAACTTTCAGCTCAACCGAATCAGCTCAATCGAATCTACTCCAACCAAACTCAACCCATGTCCGAACCTAAATCGCATACGGAGATGTTAGATTTGGAAAGGTGTACTCGAGGCGAAAGAGGTTAATCCGAATCATGCATGTACATGAATCAACTAGATTCCTCAAATGAGGTAACAAATTCTGATACAAACTCTGATTTCCCTACTTTGCAAACTGACACTGAAGTGCAGATTGGTGAGGAAGATGAAGATCAACCTATTGCCATTAGAAAAGGAACCAGAACATGTACTAACAGGCCATTATACCCACTCTCCCACTACATGTCCTTTCAAAATTTCTCACCAACCTTTAAAGCCTTTCTTGTGAATCTCAATACCACCACCATTCCTAGAACCTTATCTGAAGCATTGTCCAATGAAAAATGGAAACAAGCCATGGATATGGAGATGGAAGCACTAAGAAAGAATAAAACCTGGAGTTTGGTGGAATTGCCAGCTGAAAAAAGACCAGTGGGCTGCAAGTGGGTGTATACGGTAAAATATAGGGCTGATGGGTCGATAGAAAGGTACAAGGCAAGATTGGTAGCAAAAGGATATACTCAGACTTATGGGATTGATTACCTAGAGACATTTGCTCCTGTGGCTAAGATGAATACAGTTAGAGTAATTTTATCTCTAGCAGCAAACCGTGGCTGGGAACTACAACAATTTGATGTAAAGAATGCATTTACGCATGGGAGTTAACAGAGGAGATTTACATGGAGGTCCCACCTGTGTATGAAGCAAAAGTGGCTACTAATCTCGTATGTAAGTGAATAAAGCTTTGTATGGATTGAAACAGTCCCCACGGGCATGGTTTGGCAGATTTGCAAGAGTTATGTTATCTATAGGAAATAAGCAAAGTCAAGGAGATCACACCTTGTTCATTAAGCATTCGGCCCCGGGAAGGTAACAGGTATTACTAGTCTATGTGGATGACATCATACTTACAGGAGATGATGAGATGGAGCAGCAGATCTTGAGTAAGTGTTTAGCCAAGGAGTTTGAGATTAAGACCTTGGGAAAGTTAAGGTATTTTCTAGGAATTGAAGTTGCACACTCCAGGAGAGGAATTTTTATATCCCAACAGAAGTATGTTACTGATTTACTTAAGGAGACAGGGAAGACTGCATGTAGACCCGCAACTACACCTATAGAGCCGAACCTTAAGCTAGGAAAGGCAGAGGAAGATGTTCCAGTCAATAAGGAAATGTATCAACGACTTGTAGGGCGACTAATCTACTTGGCTCATACCAGACCCGATATAGCCTATGCAGTAAGCATGGTAAGCCAGTTCATGAATAGTCCTAAAGAAGTTCACTTACAGGCAGCACATAGAATTTTGCAATACCTTAAGGGAACTCCAGAAAGAGGGATTTTGTTCAAAAGATATGAGGATATGGCACTTGAAGCATATACCGATACTGACTATGCAGGATCAGTGGTGGATAGGAGATCTACATCAGGTTATTGTATCTTTCTTGGAGGAAATCTGATCACATGGAGAAGTAAAAAACAGGGGGTAGTAGCACGATCTAGTGCAGAAGCAGAATTTCGTGCTATGGCACAAGGTATATGTGAATTGCTTTGGGTAAAAATCATCCTAGAAGACTTAAAGATTAAGTGGGATGCTCCTATGAGGCTTTACTGTGATAATAAATCAGCAATAAGCATAGCTCACAATCCAGTTCAACATGATAGGACCAAGCACATTGAGGTGGATAGACATTTCATCAAGGAGAAGTTAGACAGTGGTTTGACATGCACTCCGTATCTACCAACACAAGGACAACTTGCTGACATTTTCACTAAAGGATTGAGTAGCTCAATATTTGAGAACATTGTATCCAAGTTGGGAATGGAAAATTCCTATTCACCAGCTTGAGGGGGAGTGTGAGAATCTGTTTTATAGATATTGTATTAGGTAAATATCAGATATAGGATATGTATTAGGATCCCTAAAAATAAGGGATCCTCGATAGGTTAGATTCCTAGTTCAAGAAGGATTAGGAGATTTAGGTTAGATTCCTAGTTCGATGAGGATTAGGAGATTTGTTTCCTAATCTATGTTGTACTCTTTATGTATATATATTCTATGAAGTTTCAATAAAGAGGGCACCTTGAAACCCTAAATTCTGATAAAAAGGAATAGAGGTTTAGCACTTGAAGTATACACGGATGTTGATTATGCTAGGTCAATTGTTGATAGAAGGCCAAACACTGGATATTGCACCTTTCTTGGTGGAAACCTTGTGACATGGAAAAGTAAGAAACAAAATGTGGTAGCGCGATACAATGCAAAGGCTGAATTTCAGGCAATGGCTCAAGGTATTTGTGAACTGCTTTTGTTGAAAATTGTTCTGGAAGATTTGAAGATCAAGTGGGATGGGCCAATGAGACTATAGTATGATAGCAAGTCTGCCATCAGTATAGCTCACAACCCAGTACAACATGATAGAACAAAACACTTCGAAGTTGATAGACACTTTATCAAGTAGAAGTTGGAGAGTGGGTTGATTTGTACATCTTACGTGTCTACACATAATCAACTTGTATACATACCAAAGGGTTCAACAGTCCAATCTTTCAAAACATTGTATCCAAGCTAGGAATGGCCAATACTTATTCAGCAACTTGAGGGGGAGTGTGGGAAAATGTAATCTATATAATTATGTCTAAATTTTGGGGGATTAAGTCCATAAAATCTAGTACTAATTATGTCCATAAAATTAGGAAAGAGTATCCCATAAATCATGGGATCTAACAAATCTTTACAAATTTATTTCCTATATTGTACTAGGGTTAGTGAGTATAAAGCTAATGTATGTGTATTAGTTAGATATGAATAAAGTTACTCCTTCAAATTATGTCATTTCTATTAGTAACAATTGCTTCTTTCTCCTCAATGAAACAAACAAAAAAAATGGATTTAGAAAATATTAGTGAGATGAGAATATAGGCTACACAACACCTTCTGTACACCATTAACATCACATTATAATATTCTTATATAAAAATAGTCAAATTCATATATACGGCTAAAAGTTATAAGCTAGTGTTATGGACTCTTTTGTGGGACACGTCTATAATAGATGCAGTAACTGATTTCCAGCATTAAAAGGCTTAGGTTTCTATTTTTATTGTTGATTTATTTCCTAGAATAGGTTTCGGGAAATTGTTGATTTGTTTCCTAGAATAGATTTTTGAAAGAAAAACTAAATTATAGGTTTCCTACTCTTGTAATAAGACTAGTCCTATTTAAAGGGACAAGATGAATAAAAACCCTAAGCTGATTTCTATCTTAAATTTCAGAGGTCTAGAGCTCTCTCTCTTCTAACGAGTTCTAAGGTGTCAAGCTCCCTTTGACGAGTTTGAATCATTAAAAATAGGTCGTTCAAGAAATCGGAACAAGGGAAAGGAAAAAGAGAAGTCAATTGACTTAGACTTTCCTGTCAATCGCCCTGTGACCCGATCCTTTACTAATAGATACAACAGCTAGCTACAAATTGAGAAACATTTACAAAGAAGAGATATAGTAATTGGACAAATCATAATATGATTTTCAATCAACTCATACTAAAGACTGATAAAACACATACTATGTTACCTTTTGATGCTTCCGCTGGAGAGTTGCAAACCAAGCCACCAATATTAGCGAATTTAGTTAATGTTGGTTTATACACCTGCCATCAAATAGTGCAACATCTTTCATATTTACCAAAAGTTAGCATGAGCATGTCTATCTCTGATAAATACTTATGACAAACCTCACCTTGTCCTCTCCAAAGAACACTTAGTTATAATAATAACATATCCCACAAACAAAGAACAACATATCCAGCAAACAAAGGACAAACTAAGTAACCAAATACAATTTAATGATTGAACCTTACGATCAATAAAAAGGTAAGTTAAATTCAAGTTTCTCAAGCCTTACTTTCAAGTAGCATAACATCATTTCTCATTTATAGCAAAGCAACTAGTTTACAAAAACACTTAAAAGTCCAGTTTGAATTATTATAAAAGATATTGTTAGCAAAGTTTAAATAAATCAACTTCAGTTTCAAAGGCATACATCTATTTGGCCAAACAAGAAAAAATTTCATGGTCCTTTTGCTTCAACTTATCAGCTGCCAGATATAATACCCAAAAAAAAAAAACATGATTCTTTCATATTCAAATTTCTTTAAGTAGTGCTACAAATAAAAGATGAACATTTGGAAAAATGATGCAAAGGATACAAGCACACAATGAAAAACTATAAAAACCCTTTCCTACACTCAGAATTTATATTGATACAAGCATGAAAAAGAATCAAAGACAAGTGAGAAATTACATCATAGCCCATAACAGAGTAGTTTGAATTTAATAGGTGAGTGGCCATGCCAAATCCCATTGCTCCAAGGCCTACAAAACCAATTCGCTTAACGGTGGCAGATTTGGTTGTAATTTGGCATGCTAGTTGCTCGGGGTTGTAAGGTTCTGCACTGACCACTTCCTGAATATTCACCCCTACTACTCTTTCCAAAACCTAGAAAGAAATTTCAGTAACCTTATAAACAAAAACAAAAAAAATTAAGAAATAAAGGGAAATCAATTTTGTCCAAAAGCAGCAACAACCTTAATCAATGGGACTTCAGTATCATCTACATGACCATATGAAGAAGCTGCAAAAGGAAAATATTCATCGAGCAAGAACCTGTTATTTTATTTTCACAAATTATCAACACACCGGATGAAATATTTACCAAGAATTAGTTGTTGATGAGCAACAGCAAGAAGCGGAAGAGGAAATGAAAGTGATTTTGCTTCATCCAAAACAGCTCCCTAATTTAAAATACATCATTAGTATCAAGTAATATCAATTAAGTGTTAAAAAATAGTAGTTACTTCATGTAGTTCTACCTATCTAACAAATTCAAACTCATCAGGATTGTGAAACTACATGAAATGTTACCAAAACTATAAGTACTTGATTGGAAAGTGTATCCAAAAATTTTACTCACCTTGATAGATATTAATTTTTCTTTTACATTATAATTATCCATTTCAAAACAAAACTTCTTCAGGAGATGGACTATACATATGATAATTATCATATCAATGCATGACTCCTACCACAAACAAACATCAGCATTCCTGGAATGTTTCAAGTTATATATGAACCTAAATTGAATCCAATATGTCCAATATTCATAATAGAAGCTTCCAAAAATCCAAACACCAAATTAACATATCTTTATTGCCGAATTGCGTTCTATGAGACACACATAACTTCAATGGTTAGCCATTTTCATATGTGCACTACAAAACAATAAGGGAACAATATCCTAGATAACAATGAGATATAGATAGAAGAAAAACAGCATCCACACTATTCACATGTAGAAAAGTGTACATCTAAAGGTAACACATGCCCACAACTTAAAATGAATCATGGTAGTAGTCTATCATACCAAATTTTGTACCAAAGTACATAGTGACTGGGGCTTGCTTTCTCCTCTCAACAACTGGGGGACATGATTATTGAACACCCTACATTTAGCAGAACTCATCACCCAGTAAAAAAGCAAGAAAACAGGATAAAAAAGTACCAATAGAGCACATTGCATAGAGTCAGAGAATAGCCTGACCTAAATGAGAAAATGAACTATAGCACCGACAAAAGGAATATTAATCAGAAATAATACACTTGACATAACTTAAAAGTTTAGAGTTTACTTGTTATTGTGTACCTAACACTTGACCAAATCCCCTAACAAAAAGGATTGATTAGATAGAAGGAACCAATTATTAACATCTTATGTGGCCACACTAACCAAGGCACAGCTTCAATAAGAACCTTACTTCTCCTCCAAGGATATAGATCCAAGTCCAAAATCACTTCCCTTTCCAAGGAATTAATGCGATGTATTTTATTTCTGCTTGGGGTACAATCTCATAAATAGGGAAAACTCCATTATTAACTATGAAGTTATGAGGGAATATATATATATATATATATAAGTAAAAAGGAAGTTCTTAAAAATGTACAAATAGTTTTGCATCCAATCTTTTGTACGAGTGCCATGGTTCACTGGAATGTAGAGATCTTTCCCTGATCTTCTTGAACACGTTCAAAAGCCTACTGAAATCAAGGTTCTGACTATTTCTGAAATATGCTTTAATTAACAAGACAAACAGGTAGAGACATCTGACACATCAAACTGAAGGAGGGTTAACATACTCTCTGTAGAGATAACATTAATTTTCTTCATGCAAGTATAGATTAAAACATAGCAATGCAAGACATAGTTAGAGGAAACAATATCAAATAACAGATTTTATTAGTAGAAAAAATGCACTCACCAAGAATTTCCAGCAGCATTAGAAATGATGTCATAGACTATCCATGGATTAATTCCAGCCTTTGCACTGAGAGAAATAGCCTCCATTGAGGCAACAAGATGGATACCCTCAAGCAGCTCATTGACCATTTTAACTTTACTGTGATTCATAAGATAAAACCAAAAAGTTAAAAGTGGATAAGAGATTATATGGATCTTTCAAAATCAAAAACTAACATACACAAGGTTCAATACAGTATAACTAATGTCAATCATGTAAAGTTTCCTCTTTCAAACTTTCCAAGTTCTAAAATGATTGGATAAAGTTTATTGCAACAAAAGAACGCAACTAAATACCAATTATCTAACTATTAGGTGAAGCTTGGAAGATCAAGAACAAACCACACCTGCCAGCGCCAATTTCACTTTCAAAAATGTAAAGCTTCTCACACATCGCTAGACAAAGAAACATAAAACTTCACATAAGAATATGTGCAGATATGAAATATAAGCCATAAGGTGTAATAGATTAATCTGGTTGATATATAAGATTACCTAAGAGAATGGGGCTTGCCTTTAGCATGGTATCGGACCTTCCTGACGAAGTTATCTGGCCACAGGAGATCATTTAGGACCTCCCTCATATTTTACTATAAAACAAGTAAAATTCTCCACACCTTAGAAAGGTAGGGCATGGATACACATTATAAAAATGATATTACCGTGATCTTTCCATCTAAAACCTGAGACATTCCCCTGGAGACATAAGCATCAACAAAAAAGGTCGTGACATTGTTTTCTGCAGGAAAACCATGCCATTTTTTCACATTACTACCACTAACTTGTTTTCCAGAAACAAAACAACCATCAGGGTCATGAATATCTGTTATTTTCTTTCAATATAAGCAAGATCATGAATAAATCACAATCATGGAAGAAGAAATAGGAAACAAAAGAAAAGGACCATGAACTGATGAGCAGAAAATAGAATCCAAAGGCTCCATAAGGATGCAATCGTAGATTAAATTTCAAATAGAGTTTTGATATTAGATAAATATCATTTTTACATAATGTGCCGCATGTTTGAAAGATCAAAATCCGAATATACCTTTGAAATATTTATCCAGCTTCTTTATATAAGATGGGAAAGCAGTACGCAAAATTATTATTGCCCCTGTCTGTAGACCTGCATACAATTAACTCAGTTTTAAATCACTAAAATTAACAATCACCTAAACTGCAGTAATTCATCTATATAGACCTTTCACAACGCCATGCTGACCGAATATCGAATCATCCATCTGATCCGGATGAGATACTAGAATGACTACAGCTGCAGCATCTGCATATGAAATTCCAAGACACTAAACAACACTTTAGTTAAGGCTCAAATTCCTTTAACCAAAATCAAGTTATGCATGATAATGATATAGAGCTTTGAATTTTTCCTCATTGCAGTGGTGGTAAGTGAACATGTAAATGCTTCAAAGCTATGGTTGGAAAATCTTTATGATCAAATATACATAAATCCTTCTTTTTCCCATTCACTTCTCGACATTTTCTCTGTAGCCTTGAATTTGTGCCAACCCCAATTGTATGAGAAACACACACACAAACACAGAGCAGGTAGAGAGTGCAAACTTCAAACATTCATTTACCTTTCACGGTTTCAATTGGAGTGGCACATACTTCTCCCCCTACAGTTGAAAACTCTTTCACCAAACATCTCTCAGCCTGCGGCGAACCATGAAGAGCTCAAACACATAACTTTCAACTCCGGTAAAGAGAAAAGATACAAACTCGAATAGCTTATTTTGCATCTGCATTGACTTGAGATACTTGTAACTGACTGACATTTCAGAACTAAGTAATCAAGCAAAAGTCAGCAACTTATATGAAGCTAAATTCATTCCCAGCAAAAATAACAATAATAAAAGAGTATGGAGTTGACTGAAAATTACCTCAAAAGCTTTAATTTTATAGCCAGAGCGGAGGAGTAAAGCGGCCATTTCCAAGCTCAACTCATCCAGTCCCACGAACCCAACAACTTGAGAATCCATAAATCACACCTCTTAGTTTACCCCTATCAGTGATTGATTTCTTCAGTATGATTGTCTATACGAGTGTGCACGCTTACATATAGAAAGATAACAGATGATGTGCAAGCGCGAACATGTTGAACGATTTTATTCGATTCGGTAGACAACTATTTTTCATAATCAAGAAACAGCTTCTTGATAAATTTGATACTGTGGATGACTTTCCCAAAAATTGGTACAAGTTCGGGGGACAAGGACGCTGTACCTTAGGTGGCAATGACAAGGATGCTATAAAATTAACCGTATTTTATGGACTGATTCAGGCTTTACTTCTTTCAGACTCCAAGAAAATAACACAGGCATACGCTGTTGCTCTCTCGTAATGAAGTTTCAACATCCCAAATTATGCTTAGAGTGCAAGAGTGCCCTTTGATCAATTATAATTGGTCACTATAGAGTGCTTTTTTTTTTTTTGAAACGTTGTCAAGCGCGCTCAGCGCACATTATTCATATTTAAAGATAAAACGTCATACAGGAAATGAGAAGGGCATACCCCCACTATAAGCAACTTGATTCGCTAATCTTTTAATAAAAGTAGTGGAAATGAGTGCCATTTACTCCAATAAAAGGCATTATGTGATTAGCATCCTCAACATAGGCATAAGAATCATTCTAAATCAAGAAACAGTAAGAACAAGTTAGAGGATGTAGGAAAATTCAGGTGTGTACATCACATGCACACTGTGTGGAAAATAAAAATTTTTGTTAGGGGCCTTCCCGAAAGCCGCGATCCATGTAATATATAACAAACTCAAACCATAATTTAAAGGAGACCGCCTCTAATCAGATTCACGCAGAATCGGAGAACCTAACCGACAAACCCTTTAACTTTAATGCCTAAACAAATTAAAGATCGCTAGATCTTACCTTTGTTTTGGAGAGCTTAAACTAACGATGGAGGAGAAGCTTGAAAGATGAGATGAAGGAGAGCTTGATCGATGATGAAGGAGAAACAATTTCTCTTTAGGTTTTCACAAAACCCTTTCATCCAACGACACGAAGATCAACTCATTTGGTCTTTTAAATTGATCTTCTCTTCTCAAGCCACATGTCACACACGATGCTCATCCACCTTTAGCATTTTGTCTTTAGTCATTTAATGCATTAATGACTAAGCATATAAAAGCTTCTTCTCCTTTCTTCATCTATCCACGCTACACACACACACACACACACACATATATATATATATATATTAATTAAAGAATATATATATATATATATATATATATATATATATATATATATATATATTCTTTAATTAATATATATATATATATATATATATATAAATGTTTGTTGATCCAAATACACTTTAGAATTTGGTCCTACACTACTTCCGAGTCCCAAGATGGAAAACCACCTAAACTTTTTTCAAAGAATATCGATGTCAGCGATCTCATCGGACATATCTCGATCTCATCGGGATCCATTTAATTATTGCTTCTATTTATTGGATCTCTATCCAAAACTATTTTATTTAGTTCTCCGAGTCACTCTTATCGTGTGACCCATTAGGTTCCGATTATGTTAGTCACTTAGATTAACACTTAATCTGAGTAAGTCATGGCGGTATCTAGAACACATCACGACCCACAATTGACCGGAAAGTAATTGGTTTGATTTAATGAACATATATTCATCATGAACCATATCACTTAACCTTTCCATAGATAATTACTGTGCAATTAGTCCTTTAACCATGCTATACCCCACTTGGTTATGAGTATGGGCAAAGTGTCAACTCTACTAGATCGACTACGCCAAATCTAGTCAGTGATATTAGTTCTTGTCACGGACTCATTACTTTATATGTCATCAAGACACTCTTCATGACATACGATTCGATCGAGATTTCCAAGTAATGACCACGACAAGAGACCACGGGTATCATCTTCTGCTATCACAAAAGTGGTGAATCCTCTATTAATTACTCAATTACCTTCAATACCACAAACTGCACTCCAAGCACCACCCTACGAAATGACCTCTGTAAAGCAACAAGGAATGGAGTCAAAGACGTAATCAAGATTCAAGATATCCTCGAGTACCTCAAGTCTAAGGATACTTGCATCATCATTATGATGAGATTATCACCGACATTAAAATAAGACATCCATGTGATGATCTCATAGCAGAGTCATCCAATATACTTACTACCTCTAGTAAGCATCCACATCTCAACCCTAAATATCTCATATTTACAGTTTCGAGATCCACCGCTGATCAAATCAAGGAGCTGAGATGTCTAGTCTCTCCGGATTCTCATGTCCAGCCAAGAATCCTATGACTAGGATAATTTAGATACTGACATAATTACACATGATAGGAATCTCAGTAGTATGATCACATCACAATCTCCTTCATGCTATGTCATATATCATGGACTTCATTAATTTGCTTATAGATTAATATCAATTCATAAATAATGAACATCAAATTAATGAAATATGTCTTACTTTATTTATTTATAAAGTCTGTACACAACTTTGTACAAAACGGGCTAAAGGCGATTACCTTTAGGGCACTACTCTAACAAAATCTCTCACTTGACCTAAAGTCAATTGCCTTGATAACTAATACCATAGGCGAGTACATGAGAATCAAAACTCTTCTGTGACAATGGCTTTGTCAACGGATCAGCAATATTCTGCTCTGTGAGAATTCTCTTTATCTGGACATCACCTCGTCCAATGATCTCCCTGATCAGATGATATCTGCGGAGTACGTGTTTGGATCGTTGATGAGACCTTCGTTCCTTACTCGCAAGAATAGCCCCGTTGTTGTCACAATACAACCAGATGGGCCCATCACTGCTAAGAACTACACCAAGTTCAGTAATGAAGTTTCTAATCCAAACTGCTTCCTTTGCTGCTTCTGAAGCGACAATGTACTCTGTCTCGGTTGTTGAATCGGCAGTCGTCTCTTTTTTGGAACTCTTCCAATTGACCGCCTACCGCTCGGTGTGAATATATAACCTGTTTGAGATTTGAAATCATCCTTATCGATTAAAACCGACATCTCAGATACCCGCCACTTTGAGATCTTCATCTCCATATATCAAGAAAACATCCTTAGTCCTTCGCAAGTACTTGAGGATATTCTTGACAGCCACCCAGTGACCCTCATCAGGATCCGATTGGTATTTGCTCGTAACACTTAGAGCATATGATACATCGAGTCTCGTACATAGCATGCGTACATGATAGATCCTACCGTAGATGCATACGGGATCATATTCATGTGCATCCTCTCATCTTGTGTCTTAGGACACATAGATTTCGAGAGTGCTATCCCATGAGTCACGGGAAGGTACCCTCTCTTGGATTGTTTCATGCAAAACCTCTTCAACATCTTGTCTATGTACGTTGATTGTGAAAGACCAAGCAACCTTTTGGATCTATCTCTATAAATCTTTATCCCAAGGATATAAGTTGCTTCACCAAGGTCTTTCATGAAAAATTGTTTGGACAACCAAATCTTCACTGCTTGTAGCATAGAGACATCGTTTCCTAGTAATAATATGTCATCTACATATAGCACAAGGAATATGATTGCAGACCCACTAACCTTCTTGTACACACAATGTTCATCCGGATTTTGTGAGAAACCAAACTCTTTGATTACCTCATCAAAACGGATATTCCAACTCCTGGATGCTTGCTTTAATCCATAGATAGATTTCTGAAGCTTGCATACATTTTCGCCATCATAGGAGATGAAGCCTTCAGGTTGTGTCATATACACATCCTCAGCTAGATTCCCATTTAGGAAAGTTGTCTTCACATCTATTTGTCATATCTCATAATCATAATGAGTGACAACGGCTAGGAGTATCTTAATGGATTTAAGCATTGCTACTGGGCTGAAGGTCTCGTCGTAGTCAACTCCTTGTCTTTGACGAAAACATTTAGCCACAAGCCTTGCTTTATAGGTGATTACATTACCATCCATGTCGGTTTTCTTTTTGAAAACCCATTTACACCCTATGGGTTTTATTCCTTCGGGTGCCTCAACCAAAATCCATACTTGGTTTTCATACATGGAATCCATTTCAGCCTTCATGGCGTGAAGCCATTTCTCAGACTCTAAACTCTTCAGAACCTCTTCATAGGTGGTAGGCTCATTATCTTCTATGAGCAATACGTCATTCTGTTCATTCACGAGAAATCCATATCTCTCGGGAACAGAGCGTATCCTACGTGACCTATGAATTTCGTGTGTTGTAGAAGGTTGAATCATTACTTCATCTGTATGAGTCACAGCTTCAAGTTCAGCGATTGATCTGCGTGCTTAGAGCATCATGAACTTCTTCAAGTTCTATCTTGCTCCCACCGCCTTCTTGTAAAAGAAACTCTTTCTCTAAAGACAAGATGCTTTGAAACAAACACCTTTGTTCCTCGCCAGGTAGAATTGATATCTCATTGTTTCTTTAGGATATCCTACTAACAAACACTTGTCGATTTTGCATCAAGTTTATCTCGACCGTATCCGCTTCACATAAGCGAGACAACCCCAAACTTTCAAATGAGTAAGATAGGGTCTTTGTTAGTCCACATCTATGGAACTCGCTTAACAAGTAAACAAATTTGTCTCGATTAGATACCCCAAAAGGATTTTGGTAACTTTGCAAAGCCCATCATCGATCGTACTACGTCTAATAAGGTTCGATTTCTCCTCTCACCATACCATTATCTTTGTCGTGTGTAAGGAGGAGTCCATTGAGATAAAATCCCATTATCTACGAGATAATCTAAAACTGCTGGTCTAAGTATTCCCCACCACGATCGGATCGTAATGTCTTGATACTTTTCCCAAGTTAATTTTCTACTTCATTTCAATTGTTTGAACTTTTCAAATGCTTGATTTGTATCTCATCGATACAAGTACCCATATCGAGAATAATCATTGATAAAGGTAATGAAGTAAAGACAACCACTTCTGGCATGGATGGACATCGGACCACATACATCTGAATGTATTAGGTCTAACACTCCAGCCGCTCATTCACCCTTTCCCTTAAAGGGTAACTTAGTCATCTTGCCTAATAAACAAGATTCACATGTGTCATATGATTCATAATCAAATGACCCTAAACTACCATTCTCATAGAGCTTAGCTATGTGTCTCTCATTTATATGGCCAAGGCGACAATGCCATAAGTAAGTTGATTTTAAATTATCTCGTTTATGTCTTTTTGTGTCATTGACATTCATAATTGGATGTGACATATCTAATATGTAAATTCCATTGCATAATGTACCAGTACCATAAAGCATTCCATTCAAACTAATAGAACAACCATTGTTACTAAAAGTCAAATGGAAACCAAATTCTATTTAAACAAGAAATGTATAATATGTTCTTTGTTAAAACAGTACAAAATAATATTCATCCAATTTAATTACAAGCTCACTAGGAGTGACAAAAATAAGTGCCTCATGCCTAATGCAAAGAACTCTTGCTTCATTTTCTACACGCAGTCTAGTTCTCCTTCACGAGTCATCTCATCGTCCCGAGGCCTCGCATATCATTGCATATGTGTGAGCCACAACCGGTATCTAATACACATATGTTATGGTCAGAAACAGTATTAACCTCAATGACAAACGTACTTGAAGAAGTCGAGGCATCTGATGCCTTCTTCTGCTTCAAGGCTTCCAGATAGACTTTACAGTTTTGCTTCCAGTGGCCAATCTTGCCACAATGGAAGCAAGTTCCTTTTGGTGCAGTTTCTTTGGTTTTCTTTTTTGCTACACTTCCTTTTGATTTCTTAGACTTTTTCTTCTTTAGATTCTTTTTCTTTGAACCAGAAGAAGAAGAGTCCACCACGAGCACTGGCTTGCTATCCTTCTTGATAGCATCAAAAGCAAGTGGATCAGGAAGTGGAACATCTAGGACATACCTTAACTCCTCAGATCTGAGAACAATTCTCAGATTTCTCAGCCAATCAAGAAAGTTGGGTCCAGTTAATTTATTGGAGTCCATAAGTGAGCGCAAATTTACACTAGAAGTCATCTTCAATCAACCTAAAGGGAGAGAGAGAGAGAATGTTAGAATAGAATTACATGCATGATCATAAGGACTTGCATGACATGCATATGGCTCCCACTAGTTTCAAAGAATCCATAACCCTCATTACGAATCCAAGAAACATTATGACAAAATGTCCTAGTGGGTCGATATCCGACATTGCTAAAATGACCTTGGGTTTACCCAACAAGCTACCTTAGGTCAATCGGTAGGTATCGGTCATACCAATTGCATCGTAAATATTCGACATTACTAAAATGACCTTGGGTTTACCCAACAAGCCACCTTAGATCAATCGGCAGGTATCGGTCATATCAATTGTATCATAGATGCAACTATCGACTAGTGCTATCAACTCGTGATGTATGCACACACATTGGGTTATCAACTCTTGATGCGCGCATATCCGATGTACACTACCCAATTTCGCCTCATCCACGCCGACCTTGAGTTTACTCAACAAATCAACGCTTCTAGTGAAAACCCACCCATTAATCCGAAAATCTTATTTCCATGATTCAACATATCCGTATAGAGTAAGCTTGGGTTTACCGAACAACCCGAACTCTATACTAAGTCTGGTTCTCCCCATATTAATGGAAGGCGTTAGTTTTCATATTATGTGTGAGAGATTTCAAGCCTCATCTTCTTCTTCTCCAAGCTATAGGATTATAGTCATCATGACTATATGGAATGATTTAAGGCATTTCATCAATCACATTGAATCTATACCTTTGATCATCCATCATCCCACCTTTGCATGTTGTAGTCGACTGGTGCATGTGCTAGTCATTGGTGCATATGCTAGTCGACCGTACATGTGCTAGTTGACTACTATGGATTACTGTGCACGAGCTAGTCGACTGGTGCATGTGCTAGTCGACTGGTACATGTAATGGCATGCTCTCTAATCGGCTAATTTCTCAATCCGTGTAGTTAAAATTTACAATACCAAGTGTAATATCCTTTATTATGATGTACCAATGAAACACTTTCATTGTATCATGCTTACCATATATAGTTATACTATATATGAAACTTGAAATCAATGAATACATTCTTATTCATTTAGATTTCCAAATAATTTTTGCAAATATCAAACTATCACCCTAAGTGTCTCTAGGTAGTCTATACTTTATCAAGACTACTTCGGCACTGGTCACAAAATTTGTGACGGCCAAAACAATCAAGATAAGGGAATATACTAACGAGACGCTAATGAGACACATTTTGACATCCAAAAATTTTTGGAAACCCAATTTCAAGAAAATCATTTCGGAAAGCATACAACATCAATTTAACACATTTTTAATCACATTAAAAATGATCCAAGGCATTGGAATTAAGAAACACACATTCATTCATTCCAAACAAAACAACTCCAGCAACTTTCTCAAAACTGCCAAGCTCTGTGTTTTGCTTGAAAAACTCATTGAAAAAATTTCAATAAATTCTGAGAAAATTACAAAGGTTACAACATGTTCAAAACATGCTCTATAAATTTTTCAGGATTTATTTCCAACAAAAAACTCATCCAACCTCAGCAACAAAGCCAATGTAGAATCTGTGTTCCTCAACACAGTTATTCCCAGCAGCACACAATAAATTCCCAAATAAATAGTAAATCACCTCTAAAACATTTTTCCATTCTTGTATACATTTATAAACATCTTAGAGACATGTCACTGAAAGAAAATATGAAAATAATTTTTCTACAATTTATTCTCGAATTTACAAGCATGCCTGTTCAAGGAATGTGTACGAACACAGCAACCAGAACATTAGGGAATAAATTAGCAAAACCATATCAAATCACATTGATAAATTCTGGTCTTACACAGACATATTCCACAACATCTTATGAACACATCTGGGCAAGAAAATTTCAAAAAACAATATCTCTATACTGATTTCGAATTTGACATTTACAACATGCATCATCGTCACAAGCAATAGGCAGCTCCGACCTAGTTATGATTTCTTTGTTATATACGACACAAGTGGCTCTGATACCACTGTAGGAAAATCCCGGTGTGTACATCACATGCCAAACTCAAACCATAACAGCCAAAGGAGACCGTCTCTAACGGTATCCACGCAGAGATCGGAAAACCTAACCGACAAACCACTTTGACAGGAATGCAATAGAACAAATTAAAGACTGCTAGATCTTACCTTTGTTCTTGGAGAGCTTGAAACTAACGATGGAGGAGAAGCTTGAAAGATGAGATGAAGGAGAGCTTGATCGATGATGAAGGAGAAACAATTTCTTTTTTAGGTTTTCACAAAACCCTTTCATCCAACCTGACATGAAGATCAACTCATTTGGTCTTTTAAATTGATCTTCTCTTCTCAAGCCACATGTCACACACGATGCTCATCCACCTTTAGCATTTTTGTCTTTAGTCATTTAATGCATTAATGACTAAGCATATAAAAGAAGTTTCTTCTCCTTTCTTCATCTATCCACGTTTACACACACACACACACACACACATATATATATATATATATTCTTTAATTAATTAATAATATATATCTATATATAAATGCTGAAGTGGTCCAGCTACACTGGGGTCGGTCCTACTGGCCTTCCGGGTCCAGGTATGGAAAAACCACCGGAAACCTTTTTCAACAATATCGATGTCACGATCTCATCGTGACATATCTCGATCTCATCGGGATCCATTTAATTCTATTGCTCTCCATTTATTGGATCTCTATCTAAAACTATTTTACGAGTTCTCCGAGTCACTCTTATGCGTGTGACCCATTAGGTTCCCGATTATGTTGGTCACTTAGATTAACAGTTAATCTGAGCAAGTCATGAGCGGTATCTAGAAACACATCATGACCCACAATTGATCGGAAAGTAATTGGTTTGACGAATGAACATATATTCATCATGAACCATATCACGAACCTTTCCATAGATAATTACCGTGCAATTCGTCCTTTAACCATGCTATACCCCACTTGGTTATGAGTATGGGCAAAGTGTCAACTCTTACTAGACTGACTACGTCAAATCTAGTCCAAGTGATATTAGTTCTTGTCCTGGGACTCATTACTTTATATATCACTGAAGACACTCTTCATGACATATGTACTCCGGCCAGAGATTTCCAAGTAATGACCCTGACAAGAGACCATGGGTATCATCTTCTGCTATCACAAAAGTAGTGAATCCTCTATTGGCTACTCAATTACCTTCGAATATCTCAAACTGTACCCAAGCACCACCCTACGAGCGACCTCTGTAAGGAAACAAGGAATGGAGTCAAAGCACATAATCAGTATCCAAGATATCCTTGAGTACCTCAAGTCTAAGGATACTTTCATCATTGCTATGATGAGATTATCACTGACATTAAAATAAGACATCCATGTGATGATCTCATAGCAGGTCATCCAATGTACTTACTACCTCTAGTAAGCATCCACATCTCAACCCTAAATATCTCATATTTACGCTTCGAGATCCACCGCTTGATCAAATCAAGGAGCTTGAGATGTGCTAGTCTCTCCTGGATTCTGATGTCCAGCCAAGAATCCTATGACTAGGATAATTTAGATATCTTGACATAATTACACATGATAGGAATCTCAGTAGTATGATCACATCACAATCTCCTTCATGCTATGTCATATATCATGGACTTCATTAATTTGCTTATAGATTAATATCAATTCATAAATAATGAACATCAAATTAATGAAATATGTCTTACTTTATTTATTTATAAAGTCTGTACACAACTTTGTACAAAACGGGCTAAAGGCGATTACCTTTAGGGCACTACTCTAACAAAATCTCCCACTTGACCTAAAGTCAATCGCCTTGATAACTAATATCATAGGCGAGTACATGAGAATCAAAACTCTTCTGTGACAATGGCTTTGTCAACGGATCAGCAATATTCTGCTCTGTGAGAATTCTCTCTATCTGGACATCACCTCGTCCAATGATCTCCCTGATCAGATGATATCTGCGGAGTACGTGTTTGGATCGTTGATGAGACCTTCGTTCCTTTACCTGCGCAATAGCCCCGTTGTTGTCACAATACAACTGTATGGGCCCATCACTGCTAAGAACTACACCAAGTTCAGTAATGAACTTTCTAATTCAAACTGCTTCCTTTGCTGCTTCTGAAGCGACAATGTACTCTGTCTCGGTTGTTGAATCGGCAATCGTCTCTTTTTTGGAACTCTTCCAACTGACTGCCCCGCCGTTCAGTGTGAATATATAACCTGATTGAGATTTAAAATCATCCTTATCAGATTAGAAACTGGCATCTGTATACCCGCTCACTTTGAGATCTTCATCTCCATATATCAAGAAAACATCCTTATTCCTTCGCAAGCACTTGAGGATATTCTTGACAGCCATCCAGTGACCCTCATCAGGATCTGATTGGTATCTGCTCGTAACACTTAGAGCATATGATACATCGAGTCTCGTACATAGCATTGCGTACATGATAGATCCTACCGCAGATGCATACGGGATCATATTCATGTGCATCCTCTCATCTTGTATCTTAGGACACATAGATTTCGAGAGTGTTATCCCATGAGTCACGGGAAGGTACCCTCTCTTGGATTGTTCCATGCTAAACCTCTTCAACATCTTGTCTATGTACGTTGATTGTGAAAGACCAAGCAACCTTTCGGATCTATCTCTATAAATCTTTATCCCAAGGATATAAGTTGCTTCACCAAGGTCTTTCATGGAAAATTGTTTGGACAACCAAATCTTCACTGCTTGTAGCATAGAGACATCGTTTCCTAGTAATAATATGTCATCTACATATAACACAAGGAATACGATTGCAGACCCACTAACCTTCTTGTACACACAATGTTCATCCGGATTTTGTGAGAAACCAAACTCTTTGATTACCTCATCAAAACGGATATTCCAACTCTTGGATGCTTGCTTCAATCCATAGATAGATTTCTGAATCTTGCATACATTTTCGCCATCATAGGAGATGAAGCCTTCAGGTTGTGTCATATACACATCCTCAGCTAGATTCCCATTTAGGAAAGTTGTCTTCACATCTATTTGCCATATCTCATAATCATAATGAGTGGCAACGGCTAGGAGTATCCTAATGGATTTAAGCATTGCTACTGGGCTGAAGGTCTCGTCGTAGTCAACTCCTTGTCTTTGACGAAAAAATTTAGCCACAAGCCTTGCTTTATAGGTGATTACATTACCATCCATGTCGGTTTTCTTTTTGAAAACCCATTTACACCCTATGGGTTTTATTCCTTCGGGTGCCTCAACCAAAATTCATACTTGGTTTTCATACATGGAATCCATTTCAGCCTTCATGGCGTGAAGCCATTTCTCAGACTCTGAACTCTTCAGAACCTCTTCATAGGTGGTAGGCTCATTATCTTCTATGAGCAATACGTCATTCTGTTCATTCACGAGAAATCCATATCTCTCGGGAACAGAGCGTATCCTACGTGACCTACGAATTTTGTGTGTTGTAGAAGGTTGAACTGTTACTTCATCTGTATGAGTCACAGTTTCAAGTTCAGGCAGTTGATCTGCGTCTGTTCGAGCATCATGAACTTCTTCAAGTTCTATCTTGCTCCCACTGTCTTCTTGTAAAAGAAACTCTTTCTCTAAAAAGACAGCATGCTTTGAAACAAACACCTTTTGTTCCTCAGCAAGGTAGAATTGATATCTCATTGTTTCTTTAGGATATCCTACGAACAAACACTTGTCAGATTTTGCATCAAGTTTATCTGACTGTATCCGCTTCACATAAGCAGGACAACCCCAAACTTTCAAATGAGTAAGATAGGGTCTTTTGTTAGTCCACATCTATGGAACTCTGTTTAACAAGTAAACAAGCTGTCTCGATTGCATACCCCCAAAAGGATTTTGGTAACTTTGCAAAGCCCATCATCGATCGTACCATGTCTAATAAGGTTCGATTTCTCCTCTCAGCCATACCATTATGCTGTCGTGTGTAAGGAGGAGTCCATTGAGATAAAATCCCATTATCTCTGAGATAATCTAAAAACTGTTGGTCTAAGTATTCCCCACCACGATCGGATCGTAATGTCTTGATACTTTTCCCAAGTTAATTTTCTACTTCATTTCTGAATTGTTTGAACTTTTCAAATGCTTCAGATTTGTATCTCATCAGATACAAGTACCCATATCGAGAATAATCATTGATAAAGGTAATGAAGTAAAGACAACCACTTCTGGCATGGATGGACATCGGACCACATACATCTGAATGTATTAGGTCTAACACTCCAGCCGCTCATTCACCCTTTCCCTTAAAGGGTAACTTAGTCATCTTGCCTAATAAACAAGATTCACATGTGTCATATGATTCATAATCAAATGACCCTAAACTACCATTCTCATAGAGCTTAGCTATGTGTCTCTCATTTATATGGCCAAGGCGACAATGCCATAAGTAAGTTGATTTTAAATTATCTCGTTTATGTCTTTTGTGTCATTGACATTCATAATTGGATGTGACATATCTAATATGTAAATTCCATTGCATAATGTACCAAGTACCATAAAGCATTCCATTCAAACTAATAGAACAACCATTGTTACTAAAAGTCAAATGGAAACCAAATTTATTTAAACAAGAAATGCATAATATGTTCTTTGTTAAAACAGTACAAAATAATATTCATCCAATTTAATTACAAGCTCACTAGGGGTGACAAAAATAAGTGCCTACAGCCTAATGCAAGAACTCTTGCTCCATTTTCTACACGCAGTCTAGTTCTCCTTCACGAAATGCTCATCGTCCTCGAGGCCCTGCATATCATTGCATATGTGTGAGCCACAACCGGTATCTAATGCACATATGTTATGGTCAGAAACAGTATTAACCTCAATGACAAACGTACTTGAAGAAGTCGAGGCATCTGATGCCATCTTCTGCTTCAAGGCTTCCAGATAGACTTTACAGTTTTGCTTCCAGTGGCCAATCTTGCCACAATGGAAGCAAGTTCCTTTTGGTGCAGTTTCTTTGGTTTTCTTTTTTGCTACACTTCCTTTTGGTTTCTTAGACTTTTTCTTCTTTAGATTCTTTTTCTTTGAACCAGAAGAAGAAGAGTCCACCACGAGCACTGGCTTGCTATCCTTCTTGATAGCATCAACAACAAGTGGATCAGGAAGTGGAACATCTAGGACATACCTTAACTCCTCAGATCTGAGAACAATTCTCAGATTTCTCAGCCAATCAAGAAAGTTAGGTCCAGTTAATTTATTGGAGTCCATAAGTGAGCGCAAATTCACACTAGAAGTCATCTTCAATCAACCTAAAGGGAGAGAGAGAAAGAATGTTAGAATAGAATTACATGCATGATCATAAGGACTTACATGATATGCATATGGCTCCCACTAGTTTCAAAGAATCCATAACCCTCATTACGAATCCAAGAAACATTATGACAAAATGTCCTAGTGGGTCGATATCCGACTTTGCTAAAATGACCTTGGGTTTACCCAACAAGCTACCTTAGGTCAATCGGTAGGTATCGGTCATACCAATTGCATCGTAAATATTCGACATTACTAAAATGACCTTGGGTTTACCCAACAAGCCACCTTAGATCAATCGGCAGGTATCGGTCATATCAATTGTATCATAGATGCAACTATCGACTAGTGCTATCAACTCGTGATGTATGCACACACATTGGGTTATCAACTCTTAATGCGCGTACATCTGATGTACACTACCCAATTTCGCCTCTGTCCACGTTGACCTTGAGTTTACTCAACAAATCAACGCTTCTAGTGAAAACCGACCCATTAATCCGAAAATCTTATTTCCATGGTTCGAACATATCCGTATAGAGTAAGCTTGGGTTTACCCAACAACCCGAACTCTATACGAAGTCTGGTTCTCCCCATATTAATGGAAGGCGTTAGTTTTCATATTATGTGTGAGAGATTTCAAGCCTCATCTTCTTCTTCTCCAAGCTATAGGATTATAGTCATCATGACTATATGGAATGATTTAAGGCATTTCATCAATCACATTGAATCTATACCTTTGATCATCCATCATCCCACCTTTGCATGTTGTAGTCGACTGGTGCATGTGCTAGTCGACTGGTGCATATGCTAGTCGACTGGTACATGTGCTAGTTGACTACTATGGATTACTGTGCACGAGCTAGTCGACTGGTGCATGTGCTAGTCGACTGGTACATGTAATGGCATGCTCTCTAATCGGCTAATTTCTCAATCCGTGTAGTTAAAATTTACAATACCAAGTGTAATATCCTTTATTATGATGTACCAATGAAACACTTTCATTGTATCATGCTTACCATATATAGTTATACTATACATGAAACTTGAAATCAATGAATACACTCTTATTCATTTAGATTTCCAAATAATTTTTGCGAATATCAAACTATCACCCTAAGTGTCTCTAGGTAGTCTATACTTTATCAAGACTACTTCGGCACTGGTCACAAAATTTGTGACGGCGAAAACAATCAAGATAAGGGAATATACTAACGAGACGCTAATGAGACACATTTTGACATCCAAAAATTTTTGGAAACCCAATTTCAAGAAAATCATTTTGGAAAGCATACAACATCAATTTAACACATTTTTAATCACATTAAAAATGATCCAAGGCATTGGAATTAAGAAACACACATTCATTCATTCCAAACAAAACAACTCCAACAACTTTCTCAAAACTGCCAAGCTCTGTGTTTTGCTTGAAAAACTCATTGAAAAAATTTCAATAAATTCTGAGAAAATTACAAAGGTTACAACATGTTCAAAACATGCTCTATGAATTTTTTCAGGATTTATGTCCAACAAAAAACTCATCCAACCTCAGCAAAAAAGCCAATGTAGAATCTGTGTTCCTCAACACAGTTATTCCCAGCAGCACAAAATAAATTCCCAAATAAATAGTAAATCACCTCTAAAACATTTTTCCATTCTTGTAGACATTTATAAACATCTTAGAGACATGTCACTGAAAGAAAATCTGAAAATAATTTTTCTAAAAGTTATTCTCGAATTTACAAGCATGCCTGTTCAAGGAATGTGTACGAACACAGCAACCAGAACATTAGGGAATAAATTAGCAAAACCATATCAAATCACATTGATAAATTCTGGTCTTACACAGACATATTCCACAACATCTTATGAACACATCTGGGCAAGAAAATTTCAAAAAACAATATCTCTATACTGATTTCGAATTTGACATTTACAACATGCATCATCGTCACAAGCAATAGGCAGCTCCGACCTAGTTATGATTTCTTTGTTATATACGAAACAAGTGGTTCTGATACCACTGTAGGAAAATCCCGATGTGTACATCACATGCCAAACTCAAACCATAACAGCCAAAGGAGACTGTCTCTAACAGTATCCACGCAGAGATCGGAGAACCTAACCGGGACAAACCCTTTGACCCGGGAACAGCTAGAACAAATTAAAGACTGCTAGATCTTACCTTTGTTCTTGGAGAGCTTGAAACTAACGATGGAGGAGAAGCTTGAAAGATGAGATGAAGGAGAGCTTGATCGATGATGAAGGAGAAACAATTTCTCTTTTAGGTTTTCACAAAACCCTTTCATCCAACCTGACACGAAGATCAACTCATTTGGTCTTTTAAATTGATCTTCTCTTCTCAAGCCACATGTCACACACGATGCTCATCCACCTTTAGCATTTTTGTCTTTAGTCATTTAATGCATTAATGACTAAGCATATAAAAGAAGCTTCTTCTCCTTTCTTCATCTATCCACGTTTACACACACACACACACACACACACACACACACACACACACACACACACATATATATATTCTTTAATTAATTAATAATATATATCTATATATAAATGCTGAAGTGGTCCAGTCACACTGGGGTCGGTCCTACTGGCCTTCCGGGTCCCGGTATGGAAAAACCACCGGAAACCTTTTTCAACAATATCAATGTCACGATCTCATCGGGACATATCTCGATCTCATCGGGATCCATTTAATTCTATTGCTCTCCATTTATTGGATCTCTATCTAAAACTATTTTACGAGTTCTCCGAGTCACTCTTATGCGTGTGACCCATTAGGTTCCCGGTTATGTTGGCCACTTAGATTAACACTTAATCTGAGCAAGTCATGAGCGGTATCTAGCAACACATCATGACCCCCAATTGACCGGAAAGTAATTGGTTTGACGAATGAACATATATTCATCATGAACCATATCATGAACCTTTCCATAGACAATTATCGTGCAATTCGTCCTTTCACCATGCTATACTCCACTTGGTTATGAGTATGGGCAAAGTGTCAACTCTTACTAGACTGACTACGTCAAATCTAGTCCAAGTGATATTAGTTCTTATCCTGGGACTTATTACTTTATATGTCACTGAAGACACTCTTCATGACATACGTACTCCGGCCAGAGATTTCCAAGTAATGACCCTGACAAGAGGCCATGGGTATCATCTTCTGCTATCATAGAAGTGGTGAATCCTCTATTGGCTACTCAATTACCTTCGAATACCTCAAACTGTACCCAAGCACCACCTTACGAGCGACCTCTGTAAGGCAACAAGGAATGTAGTCAAAGCACGAATCGATTCAAGATATCCTCGAGTACCTCAAGTCTCGGGATACTTGCACCATTCTATGACGAGATTATCACCGACATTAGAATAAGACATCCATGTGATGATCTCATAGCGGGTCATCCAATGTACTTACTACCTCTAGTAAGCATCCACATCTCAACCTTAAATATCTCATATTTACGCTTTACGAGATACATTTGCTGATCAAATCAAGGAGCTTGAGATGTGCTAGTCTCTCAATTACCGATGTCCAGTTTCAGTAATCCTATGACTAGGGATAATTTAGATACTGACATAATTACACATGATATGAATCTCAGTAGTATGATCACATCACAATCTCCTTCATGCTATGTCATATATCATGGACTTCATTAATTTGCTTATAGATCAATATTAGTTCATAAATAATGAACATCAAATTAATGAAATATGCCTTACTTTATTTATTTATAAAGTCTGTACACAACTTTGTACAAAACGCGCTAAAGACGATTGTCTTTAGGGCACTACTCTAACAGAGGAAAGGGTTAATTACATCGAATCCCTAGTGGTTTAACCTTTTTTTTTTCTTAATCCTTATATTTAAAAATTATCATTTACCTCATTATAATACTGTTTAGCTATCATATAAGTTCTTCCATCATATTTTCTTAATTTTATGTCTATTTGTAACTTCTAAACAAAATCATATTGGAACTTAATAATTTCAATAGTACATCATTTTGAGAAAAAAGAAAAGAAAAGAAAAACTAATAGAATATGATGGAGGGCATTGTGTGATAACTAAACTATATTAGAGGGGAATAAGTGATAGTTTTCAAAACATGGGGATGGGAATTAAAAAAAAAAAGGTCATACCATAGATGAAATTTGGGACTTGTTATTCATTTTAGACATGTTAATCTTCTTCTTGCATATGACAAGATGCCTCTATAAATATCTTATTTTCCATAATTATCAAAGGCTTCTATCTTCTCAAAATTTTCATTTAAAGACAAGCTTTTTTTTCCAATTAGGAGTTTATTTAAATGACTAATATAAAACAAAATTTTACATCTCCAACATTCATTGTGATAATGATGCAACTCTTTTTACCCTCTCTAGTAATACAAAGTCAATAGGAATTCATAGCATCCTAAATATACACCCAAAATTAAGACATTGAAAGCAATGGAAAGAAATGGAAATGGAAATTAAGACATTGATTTGGAGAAAACTTTACAAAAACTAAATGTCCTAACAAAAGATCAACATTTTTCTTTCTAAGAAGAAATCCATAACTGAAATGTGCATAGTGAATATAAAATCAATTAGAAAACTCTTCAATTAAGTTATCATTGGCCTAGTTGTAAAGGAGATTGCACTTAGTGAATTTGACATTTTACTATGACCAACTTATTGCCTCAAAGGTCGTAAATTTGCGTGGGTCACAAAAAATGGTGATTTGGGAAAAAGTTAAAGAATTATGAAAAAATCAAGGACTCATTAGCAATGTTATGAATACCGTACCGGACTTGGTACCGGATTGGGTTCAGAACGAACTGTCTGATATCTGCTTAGTATCGAAACTGCTTTAGTAATTTTTAAATTTATAAAATAGTCCATGAAATTTTTAAAAATTGCAAAATAGTCCATATTAGTATATTATACAGTTATCTTGATACTTTATTAGTTCTTCGCTTACGTCGACCATACTTTCAAAAATCTTAATAGTAAATAATAATGACAATTAATATGAAATAAGTCAATAACAATAATTTTAAATATTTTACATATAAATAATAACCACAATTAATATAAACAAAGACAATTATCATCATACACACATCAAATTAAGAATAATACAAAGTATTTAATATATTACAAATTAATTCATTAATAATAATAATAATAATAATAATAATAATAATAATAATAATAATAATGTTAAGAATACGAATAAGAATAGAAATAATAATAATAATAATAATAATAATAATAATAATAATAATAATAATAATAATAATTTTATCATTAATAATTTATTATTAATAATAATTAATAATAAATTATTATTATTAATTAATAATAATAATAATAATAATTATTATTATCATTATCATTATCATTATTAATTTATTATTATAAATCCATAAATAAATAATTACATAAATAACAAATTAATAATAATATCGAATTTAATAATGTTATGAATAATAAATTAACAATAGACATTTTAATTTATTGAATTTCCAATAATAACCAACAATTTTCAATCCCAAAATCACAAAACAATCATAATTCCATTTCTATTTACAACAATTTCCAACTCTAAGTTTCTAACAATCACAAAACTTTCATAATTTTATTTTCATTTTCTTACATTTACAACAATTCCTAATTCCAACAATCTCAAAACAATCATAATTCCATTTTATTTCCATTCATAATTCCAATTGAATTTTCAACAATTTCCAATTCCATTTCTAACAATTTCAATTCAAAGTTTGAAAATAATGATTAAGTTGAAGGGTATAATATGATTTACATAATTGGCAAACAATGCATAACATATCTTATACAATTGTTCATACACATATATTAATGCACAATCATCAAGTTCAAAGATTTATTCATAACATGAGATCAAGTTGAATGATATAAATTTTAACAAACCATAATATTATATACACCATTTCATATTTCATTCTTAAATATATATGTTGCTTTTAAAATTTTTAATTGACATTAATAAATGTAAATATAAAAGTAAAATATACAATTACAAGTCTACAACATATTCACAATTTGACAACAAACATTCAATACATCACTTCTTTATGCTCAAACAAGTTTTTACAATTTTACAAAATTTTGTTATCAATTTTACAATTTCACATTTAATTATCAATTTTACATTTGATTATTAATTTTACATTTAGGTTTAAATGTTAATTATCAACTTTCAATTTTAAGTTTTAACAATCTTTGCATAATACATAATTAATTAATTACATACTAAGTTACTAACCCCATTTTATAATTCCAATTTCAATTCCAAATTTTCAATTCTAATTTTCAATTCCATTTTACAATCTTTGCATAATTACAAATTCATAACAAAATAACATAAATTACTTACCTACGGTATTTTTTAATTTCACCATCAATTTCAAATTATCAACTTTAAAATTCTATTCCAAAACTGTGAAAATTCAATTTCAAAACAATTTGAATTATTATATTAATAATATTGAATTATTTAATATTTATTTTCATAAATTTTAAAATAATTATTTATAAAAATAAAAAAAGCATTTATGAGTTTTTGATAGCTTTTCCTTTTTCCCATGCTTTTTTAATGGTCTTGGAATCTTTGATTGTCGATTTCCCATATATATGACTTAATTACTGCCTTGACTCTTGGGCTCCACTAGTATGACTTAATTAATGCCTTGACTCTTCCCAAGACAAGTCACGTTTGTTAAAATTTTGACACCAGTTTTTGTTTTTGACCGACTTTCTCCATATTTTTTGAGTCCTCCTTCTTCTCTGTCTCACTCTTACCATTTACATGAATTGTCTTCGACTCTTCGGTCTTCCCACCACACAAGAACAGAGGCGTTATGAAGAGAGACTCAAACTTCTTATTAAATGTCGGATCGGTGGCTGGTGGGGCGTCGGAGGCTCGGAGCTGTCGGTGGTCAGTGAGGCGGCACGTCTTCGGATGGAGGTGGAGGAGAAGACGAGGAGGAGGAGGAGGAGAAGAGCGACGTAGAGCAGAGGAGGACCGGTGGCGACAACGAAGAGGAGAAGAGGAGGACCGGTGGCGGCAAGCGGCCAAGCAAGCAAGCGGCGACAAAGGTGACAAAGCACGACAAAGGACAAACGATTTATGAAGAGAGACGAAATCTGAGAGGGAGAGTCGGCTGTGAGAGAGCTGTGAGAGAGAGAGGCAGTCCGCAGTCGGGGTGGTTGGGATTTTTAGGGTTAAATTTTTAATTTTGCAAAATGGTCCCTGACCAACTATTTTTTTGCTGAATTGTTCGGAAGGTACTGAAATTTTTGGTTTCGGGAATTTTTTACCAGTAAGATTTTTCCTGTTAAGTAGAATGCGTCCAGATGCAGAACGGATTCTAACACTACTCATTAGGTCAAAAAAACAAAAAAAATGAGGACCTAGGCAAAAGCGAGAGCCTCAAGAAACGAAGAAACTCCCTAGGTCAAAAGTTATAAATGGATGCCTATAAAAATTTAAGAGCATAAAAAAGAAGAAGCAAGTTTATAGGGCTAAAATTGGCACGTAGTAGCCCAAATGGAAGATAATCTAAAAAATAAAGAAAAATTCATTGGCTTGGAGACCTATAAAAGAGAACCTAGGCAAAACTTAGAGCACAATGAGGAAAGAAGAGAAAAGCTTGCTAAGTCAAAAACTGGTTAATGGTAGCTTAGGGAAAATTAGAGGATGTATAAATAGAAGCGAAAAACTCACTTAAAGAAAAAGCAACAAATGAAAATCTAGATAACAAATAAAAAAACCATTCAATAAAAATGAGAAAAATAATGTGAAAGATAGACGAGGGCAACACTTGGGCTAGAAGCAACATTAGTAAAGGTGACTTTTCCTGAAATAAATTGTATTGTTATATTTCATGGTCAATTCTAGAATCATTGTTGTTAGAAAAATATTTTTGTTTAGGATTAATATGATTTAAGCAATGACAATGATATGATTAAGTTATCAAGATCATTGATAATTTTGTCTCTTATCTTTTTACCCTCTGAGTAAATTAGTTGTCTTATTATAAGGTAATAATTCAATTATATCATCACTTTGACACAGAACACTCCAACACAATCCTTACTACTTCTCTTGAGTATCCTAATTTCATCTTTCTTTTGATCAATACTAAAGCCATTTATTAGACTTAATTTTTTTTTAAAAAGTGATATGTTTGAGAAAATATAAAAAAATTTCCATTAAAGTTTGCATATATAATCAATAAGGTGATCCTTTAAATATAATAAGGTGTATTATCCTTAATGTCTTAATAACCGGCTATCTCACTACAAATTTTTCTCTGCCTTCTCTCTTACTACATTGACTCGTTAACCCTTTACCTTTTCCTTTTTTGGATTTTGTTTCTTCTCTAGTGAAGTTGCGGATTTGACTTTAGCTGAGGTTCTCACCTTAATGGAGAGCCTTTCAAAGGCCAGGAACTCCACATATGAAAGAGGTGAATCTTCTACATTGCCATTGGAAGAGTTCCCTACACTTTTAAGAGTAGCTACAAACACTAGTGCTAATGACAATTTGGTGACATCTAAATAAATTAGTAGAAATAATAACACCATTGATTCACCTCATCCTACAAGAGCTTGAAGAAATAAAATTAACATCCAATAGAACAAATTGCAACTCAAACACTACCAAAATGTTATGAAGGATGGAGTAATTTCCCCACCCATTGAGCTACTTTAAGTAGGTGAGAAACCTTGATCTTCAACGCTGGTTAATCTCTTTTGGAATAAAAGACTTGCTTTCCCAGTCATAAATGCATGGGCTATAGCACGATGGGGAAAAAGGGACTTAAGAAAACATTGTTAATGGAAGCTGGAGATAGAACTCGACAAACGCAACATTGATACCTTTTCCTATATGGGTGAACTTCCATAAACTACCTTTAAAATTATAGACAGTAGAAGGTTTAAGTTTCTTAGGAAGCTCTTTAGGAAAATATCTATATATGGATGCTTGAACAACTAGCATGAGGAGGATATGCCAAGATTTGTCTTA
The DNA here is from genome assembly GCA_029891385.1 of Erythroxylum novogranatense. NCBI lineage: Eukaryota > Viridiplantae > Streptophyta > Magnoliopsida > Malpighiales > Erythroxylaceae > Erythroxylum > Erythroxylum novogranatense. Next base: position 28,331,026 of record CM057233.1, on the reverse strand, counting down.
AGATAAAGAAAAAGTCAATCATACCTGACAACTTAGTTGTTATGAAGCTAAGAGAAACAAGAGATTTGGAGCAAACTAAAATACATTTAAAATACTCAACGCATTAAAAAAGTGGGTTCCAATAGGTAAAACCTTTAAAACAAGATGGTAGGAAGAAATTTTGGTTTTAGAGATTAATGAAGAAAATCATACAAGTGTAGAAGATGATAAAACAAATTCAAATACAAATGAGCAGAGTACTGATGAATATGCTTTGTAATGGAATCAAGTAGGTGCAGAAGTTGATAAACAAAAAACAAATACAACAATAACAATAATATCCAGTATGAATCTTGCTGAGATGTAGGGTCTTAGTACCTTACTTCTAACTGGTAGAAAGGTTTTTTCCAATTGACCCATATAAAAAGAAAGAAAGCGAGAGATAGGAAGAGAGAAAGAGAGATAGCGAGAGCTAGAGAGAGAGGAGGAAATAAATAATAATAATAAGAAGAAGAAGAAGAAAAAGAAGAACAAAAAGGAGAAGAAGGAGAAGGTTATTAATAAAGCAAATAATAATAATAATAATATGATTAATTATTATTATTATTATTATTATTATTATTATTAACAGTAGTTGTTATTGTGATGGAGGTGGTGGTGATAAGACTACTAATAATGCTAATAACAATAATAATACTAATAATAGTCACTAAATCCAACTAAATCCTTACGAGGTAAGTACTACCAATTGACAAGTTTAGGCAAACTACAAGAAGGATTACAAGAATCTCTTTACGAAGGCTCCTTTATCTTAATCCTAGTATGCCAAAAGTCATGTCCTCAATAAGTTCCAACATTGACAAATCGTTCCTAATCACCTCTCCGTAATTCTTCTTAGGCTTCCCTTGTTTTCTCTTACAATCTCTGAGTACGATCTTCTCACATTTTCACACTGAAGCATCTAGGTGTCTCCTCTTAACATGTCCAAACTACCTAAGTCTTGTCTCTCGTGCTTTGTCAAAAATATTAGCTACCTTCATTCTATCCCTAGCCATTATATTCTTGACCTTATCTCTTCTAGTGAGGTTGCACATCCATCAGAGCACCTTATTTCCATCACCTTTAGCTTATAGCTATGCACTTATTTGATGGGCTAATATTTTGATCCATAAAGCATGGACGACCTAATTACTAAATGAATTTACCTTTAACCTTAAGTAATATCTTCTTATTACATAGAACTCTTAATGCGCTTCGCCATTTAAGCCACTCAGATCTGTTCCTGTGGACTATATCTTCATAAATTTCTTTATTACTATAGATGATATAACCCAAATATTTAAAACACTCCTTCTGTGGTATAACGTTGGAATCAATCTTTACCTCCTCATCAGTACCTGCTTACAGTCCCAAAAAGTCATACTCCACGTACTCACTCTTAGTCATACTTAATTTGAAACCCTTTGACTCTAACGCATCCCCCCAAAATTCAAGCTTGACATTGATCCCATATTGTGTCTCATCCATTAAAACAATGTCATCAACAAATAACATATACTAAGGCACATCCCCTTAGATATTCTTAATGAGCTCATCAATCACTACTGCAAATAGGAAGGAGCTTAAACAGGTTCCTTAGAGTAGCCCAATATCTATAGAAAAATGCTATGTATCTCCTTCTATCATCCTTACTTTAGTTTTTATACCTCTATACATCTCCTTAACAATTTGGATATAGGTCATAGGAACCCCCTTGATTTCTAAACACTTCCATATGATTTCCCTTAGAACCTTATCATACGCCTCTCTAAGTCAATAAAAACCATGTATAAGTTACATTGCCTTTCCCTGAAATACTTTATTAACCTCCTAAGGAGATGCAAGGCTTCTGTCGTAGACCTTCCCAGCATAAAGCCAAATTGGCTTTCCGAAATAGAGGCATCCTTCCTCATTCGCTTCTCAATCACCTTCTCCCATAACTTTATAGTGTAACTAAGTAATTTGATACCTCTATAGTTGTTACAACTTTGGATGTCCCCTTTGTTCTTGTATAAAAGAATCAACATACTAAATCTCCACTCGTCTAAAATCTTAGTAAACTTAGGGATCACATTAAAAAGCTTGGCTAGCCAAATGATACCTTCTTCACCTAGGCTCTTCCACACCTCTATGGGTATCTCATCAAGCTCTACTGCCTTATTGCTCTTCATCTCCCTCAATTTTTTTTCTTAATTTCATCTTTTGTAATCTGTTGGTAGCAAGTAAAATTACAAAACATCACGAATGATATAAGGTCACCTAAGGAGATTTTTTCCTCTATGCCTTCATTAAAATGTTATATAAGTACCTCTGCCATCTTCTCTTGATGTCATCATCAGCTACGAGCACCTGCCCTACTTCATCTTTTATACAATGCACTTGATCAAAATCTTTTATTTTCCGTGCCCTAGCTTTTGCCAACTTAAAAATATCTTGCTCTCCATCTTTAGCATCCAAGCATCGATATAGAGTCTCGTAAGCTCTACTTTTAGCTTATGAGACTGTCATCTTTGCCTCTTTCTTTACCAGTTGATACCTTTCTATACTAGTGACTCTCTCTACCTCTGTAGTGCTATCCAATAGAGCTTTGTAGGTGGTCTTTTTGAGCTTAACTTTTTCTTGAACATCTTCATTCTACTACTAAGACTCCTTTTGACTACCTTCTGCCCCTTTAGAAATACCTAAGGTCTCTAACGTTGAATTCCTTAAAAGAGTTGTAACTCTTTCCCACATTTGCTTAGCATTTCCTACCAAATTCCATTCTTCTCCATAAAGGATGCCATCCCTAAATAGTTTCATTGTATCCCCATTCAAATTCCACCATCTGATTTTAGTACACCTCTTAAGATTTCTTTTCTTCCTTCAACCCTTGATAGAAAGCTCTAAAACTAGCAAGCAATGTTGAGTTGACAAAAAAATAGATACATATGAGCAAAAAATGGATGAAAATGCCTTACAAGGGAACTTTTCCAACCTGACAGAAGATAATCGAGCAAATGAAGAGGAGTTGATGGAAACCAACCAACTGAAATTATAGAAACTTCCCAAATCGAAATAGAAGAGAATCAAGAAAATGTTATGAAAATGCTAAAAAAACATCAAAATGCTAAACAAATAGACATCCCCCAGATGATGTGTGTAAGCAACAAAGTGTTATCTAATGGAGTTGAAGAAATTAAAGATATTCCTTCAATTCTAGAAGGAGATCAACTAGGAGAAGAGGCAAAGAAAATCAAAGGGCACATTCCACAAGATAGCAATCCTGGTTTGGAACATTAGAGGGCTTAAAGACCTTTTTAAAAAGTCTATGGTGGAAGAGGTAGTGCAAAAAAAGAAGCCTATTCTTGTACTTCTTCCTAATACCAGAATAAAGGCCTCACTTTCACATGAAGGACTCAAGTTTTTGGGTGTTGAATGGAAGCAAATTTCCAACCACTTATTTCATAAAAATGGTCACATAATCTACCTATACAATTTAGATTTGATTGAGGTTCAAGAAACTAGAGAGAGTGATCAAATCATCTATTTTAAATGCTAACTTAAAGGTAAGGTCCCTATCTTTAAAGTAACTCTCATTTATGCCTCTAACTTTAGGTTCAAAAGGAAGAAAGTCTAGTCGATATGCAACATATACAAGTTGGAGATCATAATCCATGGATAGCTATTAGAGACTTTAATTGTAATTTAAGCTCTTATGAAGTAAAGGGTCAAAGAAGATTCATAATGGGTGAAAGTAGAAAATTAAATCAGTTTTTTCCAAACAGTGAACTTGGTTGATTTAATCTCAACCAGAAAGATTTTTACTTGGACAAGCAAACAACAAGGAGAAATGCTTATTAGGAAAATAGATAAAGTTATTGTAAATCAAGCTTAGATAAGTATGTTCCCCCAATCATTTATGGTTAGGGAATCCTAAAGGAGCAACAACAAATCATGTAAAGAAGCCTGAGGCTAAGAGGAGTAACTATGGTTTAAGATAAAGTGATATGGAATATATTTCTAATCCTCAAAGTATCCTTCACTAAATGGTTACCTGTGTTGACATAACTTCCATCCATGTATAAATTTAGATACCTTAACCTATCCACAGTATACCTCTTAAGCAAACAACACATGGAAAATCATGACCATTTTTTATTCATAAGCACCTATTCATAGAGCATCTGAAAAAAAATACAAGCTTTGTGTCACTTAGAGAATTCTAATTTGACATATTCAAAATTCATCATCTAAATATGAGAAAACTTGAGAATTTACTAACGAAACATTCCAGTTTATTCCAACATTCTTGGGTCATGCAGGTATAAGTTGTGGAAGGAGAGAAATTTAAGATGTTTCTTGAAAGTGCAAAGCAGGCAAGAGGAGTTACAAAAAAAATACTATTAAGTTTATTTGATTATAGTTAATGGAAAACGATGTTACTAGTAGTTGTAACAAGAAAATGAAATAATCTTGGGAACTTAGCTAAAGGAAGGAGATAGACCTCAAGGAAAACAAGGAATGCATGAACTATAAATGCCAACTTCAATTCATAATTAATAGGTGCGAGCTAGGAAAATCAATAAGAGAATACTCACACGAAGGTCCCTATAGAGACAATAAACCATCTTCTAAGCAAGAAGCAACACAAACGAAGGTGGTCCTATGTGCAAATTAACATGCAGGCTAAAGAAAGACACTTGTCATGTAACAGTATATGAAGATCACACCATGGGCATATTCTATAACAAAAGAAATGGGTTTAGTTAAAGCATGCAAAGAGGGTTTTAAGGATGGAGGAATGGTGACAAAAAGAAAAACAAAAATAAGAAGGTGAGCAACTTGAAGAATGAAGGGTATATATTTGTCAAGACAATGTTATGTTTAACTTAGTGAAAGTAGCCATATATTAGGCTTGTGTTGAAATCTATTAAGTTGACCTTGGATAAAGTGTTGAACTGTAGTAATTTTGGGGTAATATTTGGCTATTACTGTTGGGACCCGATCTCGGGACCGGACCCCAACCGGAGAAACAAAAAATGGATCATATACGAAGCGAAGGAATTCGAAACATAAAGCGAAAGAATCGAAAACGAATCGAAAATACAACAGATCAAAAAAATATTACGAATGAAATCTAACGCAAAAAGCCAAAAGTGAAATCGGAATCTGAAACAAAAACGAAAGAACGGATCTCAACCCGAAACTAGGACAAATCAGAAGCGAAACACAAAGTGAAAGTAGCGAAACAAAACGAATCAAATCGATAAATCAAAGAATCGGATTTACCAAACGAAAGCCAATCGAAAACGAATCAAATTGCTTCGGAATCAAAGTAAACAACTTTCCGACATCCGAAAACTTATACCTTATGAAAACTATCGCGTTGGAAACCTTAGACAAAACCAATCCGAACAAAGCGATTTAATTTCCTCTTAGGAAATTTATCCTTATGCAAAATCTCAATTCATAATAATAATGTTCTTTTATACAATCATACTTATCCAGAAATCCACAAATCATACAAGATAAGTACTTCAATATCTCAATTCCAGCAACACAATTCATCAGACCTCCTGTCCGGAATCCATATCGTATTCACCCATGTCTAAGACATAATCATATCTCGATTCAATATACAATTCCATAATTCAATCCACAACCTAAACCAATCATATTCATATACAAGCACAATTCATATCCCATAATCATACACAAATTTATAACACAATTCCATACATAAATTCATAATTCATATACATCAATGAAATAAGTGCCTACAATACATTAATGGCGTTCCAAGCCATATACCCAAAACAATACTAAAAACCAAACTACTCAAAATATAAGATATGCAAAAATCTATCAAAAGCCTTGACTTTCTTTCATCCGATCTCCTGCTCGATACCTGAAGATGGGAATGAGAGGGGGGGTGAGCTTATAGCTTGTAAGTAACAAGTTTATAACTGAAAACAAGCAAAAACCATTGTAAAGTTCAAATTGAAATCCATGTCACATATTTTCAAATTCAATAAGCAAAACTATTGAAATGTTCATTTGTTATATACAAATCTTGATAATTTCGTAAAATACTTCGTTTCCAAATTCTCTGTCAAATTCGCAATTCAAACTCAAAACTTATAATAAAAAATATCATCACATCACAAAGCATATTCATTTAATCATCAATACAAAACACTCAATTTATGCAACATATTTGACAATTCCAAGATGCAATGCACAAACAAATGGCTCGAGAGTTCCATAAACAAAACGGTTTACACCGTGAACAAAACGAGTCCAATTTCTCAGGATCTCGTGGCCTCAAGTGGGCAGCCGGGAGAAGGCTATAGGTCATCATGCACGTGACTAACGAAACAGGTTCTCTCTCGCCTAAACAAAAGCACATAGTCATTTCATGCTCAATCAATTTATCGAATGCTTTCATACTTTCAAGCTTTTCTATCTTTTCCATTCATACAAAAATGCCATAACATGTTTTAATGGCATAACTTGAGCATAATTCGCAAATCGCAATGCATTTTCAATAATCACAATATCACACAAATTCACTTATCAAGTTCTCAATCAATTAAGCATATACACACATAAGCAAATTCTTTAAATCATTTAAAAGCAATATATGAAGTAATTGAAATCATTTAGTCTCTTGATTTGGGAAAAACTTTAATGGCTCATTATTCAATCATAAATATGAAACCCACCTCATATTCATGCTTATACTTGACTTGCTCAAAACGCCTCTTCTCTTTGCAAACAACCTGAGGTATCAAAGGTTCTTTCTCTTGTTCCTCTTGTCCCTTTAACAATAACAAAATCCCACTCAGTAGGGTTTTCAATTGAGAAAATCCCACAAAGCATAATCACTAAAATTTACTTTAGAAATCACAAACCCATAACATCCTCAAGCAAATTAAACCAAAATCTCTTTAAAGATTCAAAGATCAAAAATCTTCTTTCCTAAAATTCCCTAAACTAAATTCACCCAAATTCAACCTCATAAAAACATAATTACTCAAATTGAGCTTAGAAAACACAAATCCCTCATATATTCAAGCTATCTAAATCAAAAACTTCCAAAATTCCCAAATCACAAAAATTGGGCATAAACCCTAATTCACAATTATCCAAAATTGAACTAATTAAACCATGCTATCTCCAAAATTAAGCTTAGAAAACATAATCCCATAACATTTCCAAGGTATCTAAACCAAGAACTCATCAAAATTCACAAATTAAAAAAATTCAAAACCTACCTCTTTCTTCCCCCATTTTTGGATTTCTTGGTTCCATTAGGGAGTTTTTGTTGGACCCCACCCCCCACACCTGGGCTAACATTTCCCACCCAGCGTGTGTTTGCGGGTTATACCACGACGGGTATTTGCGGGTTATACCGCGGCATCCAACCTTAATCAGTACTGTCCTCTTTGGTCAAGGGTGAGCTACGGCTCGAACCCAAGACCTCAAGGTTTTGTTTGTAGCACCCCACTCCCGCCAAGACCTGAACCCGACATCAACAGTGATATTCGAGCCCATGACCCGCGAGGTGGCGTACTAAACTAGTCACTAACTTTTTAAAACTCGCTATGACACCTTCCTTTTAAAAACGATTGAGTGCGCATAGAAATCAGTAAACAAATTTGGGCCCGCAATACTAAAACATTTCCATACAAAAACAATTTCCATCAATCACTATCTCAAACTTCAAATCATTTCATATACATATACTCATCACTAAATCGAGCCTTATACCATTTCAATACCAAAATATGGAAATGCCAAATTACACATAATCCAAATTGACATTTATGCAAACGTGAACCGATCCCGACCCTTACTTTGGCTCCTTGCAGGAGACATACTCCCGTTTCACTAACGGGGTACTCTTCGATTCCTGAAAAAAAATAGATGCAATGTTGGGTGAGTTTGCGAACTCAGTGAGAAACCATCATCGATGGTTCACCCAACTCATGCATTCACAAATCATTTCACATATTCATACAATAGCATTTACAAACATATCACATTTTTCAGTCATTTACAGTCAATTCACTTTATTTCAGTCAGTCATATACATATGCAATGCGCATGTGACACTTTCATTTTCTTTTCGTTGTTATGATCGGCGCTATCGGTGATCGATGAATCGAGCGTATCTAGGGAGTAGGAGAGCCCTCGGGTATGCACTAACTCCCTCGAGCTCGGCTTCGGTTCGATAATGATGTTTCGTTGGGCTTGAAGCCCTGTCTGATGGGCTGTGGTATCCAAGCCTCGCGTGAGAGAGCCCTCGTGGTATGCACCACCTCGAGGGCAAGCGATACCACGGCATTTCGTTGGTCGCTCCGATCACAACCTGCCAATTATCGATCATTCGATGATGCATGAATGCATATGTTGCTTTCCAATTGTCAGTCATTTTCACTTTCAGTCATTTACCATTTCCAGTCATTTACCAATGTCTTCGGACTTTCAGTCCGGTATTTCAGTCATATGCAATTCACAATTCGATTCACTCATGCATTCATATACATTTACTCACATTAGCACTTCAATAACACATTACCAATATTTCGAACACCCATGGTCCGAAATCAATCAAAACAATTACACATGTATCCATCTTTAACTCCTCATGGCATCAGTGCATATAACTAAACACATAAGGCTGAGAAACCAACTAGGTTACTCACCTGCACTTCCGAGCTACAGCCTGGAAGTCCCAATACTGGCCGTGGACTGTCGATCCATCGGAACCTCTATATCAAATCAAATAAATCACACATTACCACTTATACCAATTTCAATCAATAATACATATTTAACAAATGGGATAAATACTATACATGTTATGGCATTCCCGATCCAAATTCCCGAATTTCCCAATTTAATCACTCTCACTCTAATCCATATCAATTCCAGATATCATTAATCAATTTACTAATTTCCATATTCTTAGGTCACATTTCAATTAAAATCACAATCATAATTCGTTTACCACTCAATTTCGATAACCATCTAATTACGTTCCAAATTCCCATTCTTATCAATTCAGTATTCTTAGTCTCCAAATTCCAATTAATCATTTAGAAACCAATTCATTTGAAATCACCCTTAAACTCATTACTTGTAACAATCATCTCATAATCACTTAATTTCATTTCTCCCAATTTGTAATTTCTATTCTCTCAAATGCCATTTTGATCCATAACCAATCCAATTTAAATCCCAAAATTCTCCAAATTCAAAAACCTCAAAATCTCATATTCGGAAATCAGTATCCCTCGCCGCGACGTCCGATCCTTCGTCGCAGCGTAAAATCCATTGCTAAATCGCGACGTCGTTCTTTGCTTTCGTCGCGACGTCGACCTCAACCCGCTTAAATCGCGTTTAATTATAAAATCAATTATTCGTCGTGACGTGCGAGTTAAAGGGGCTCGCCGCGGCGTGTTCATCACACGTCGCGACTTGCGAACCCAGAAACTCGTCCGAAACCCAGAAATTCATATGATTTTTCTGATCTAACTCATTCAAATCCATTCTAAATACTCTCAATCAGTTTTAAACCTTAAACTCAACTTATTCCTAACCTCAGATCATCATTTAAACCATCTTTTATCAAAAACCCAAATCAAAACCAACGAAAACCCTATCATCGCAACTTTCCAAATTTCTAACCAATTTCTTACTCAAATCAATGATCAAATGAAACGATTTAAGGCATAAACACATAGAAACTTACTCGATTCAAGCCAGCAACCTTCAAAAATCTTGCAAAAACTCCAAATCGCAAGATGCTCACCCACGACCGTCAATGAAGAAAACTAACAGTTAAACTTATATATATATAAGCTTTAAAGGCTTGTTTGGCAATTTAGTTGCCACAAGTCTAAATCTTAGAGTCTATCGGTCAAATTCTTATTCTATTTTTCTCCCGATTTCATGATGACAAATAATAATAACTCCTCAAAATCATAATTCAAATTCTCATATTAATTGCTAATCAATCCCGGATCCGGAATCCAATTAATCAGTCACTGAGCCAATTTTTCCGGTCCGGATCTATTACTCTAAAAATTCTGGAAAAATTCCCATAAATTCACAAAATTAGGAAATGCCTATTCCTGTACTCAATTTCCAATTTTCACAACTCAATTTTTCATCTGAACAATTTTAGCCAATTTCTGATTTCACAATCAAGTCGGGAATTGTCATACATGTATGTACATATATATATATATATACCTGTACAACTGAAATCATTTACCGATGTCTATCGAACTTTAATGCATGTATAATGCAGCAATTGCCTGTACTCGATCCTAAGTCGATCCAAATTACCAACATACCCGTCACACCGGTAACGAGATGTTACAATTCTCCCCTCCTAATAAAAATTTCGTCCTCGAAATTTCATATACGATTTGTTAAGAAGATAGGGGAGTCTTTTAGATCATTGACTCTCTGATTTCCACTTATTCCGCTATACGAATAATTTCTGCCAATGTATAAATTTATACAATCACTTATCTCTTTTTCCTTTCTTCAACTATAACGATTTATAATTACTCGCAATTCTTCATATTCACGACCAATAACACACATATCCGATCACACATCCGATCATATCAATATTCCCTATTTCTATTCATAAAGCATTTTACGAATCCAATTCATCTTTTCGGTTTATATTAACTTGCCTTACAAATCTATTCATACCACAATCATATAGAGGCCACGTAATAACGAATTTAATTTCCCAATTTACCTGTTATCTCAAGCAATACATAGTTTGGCCGAGGTGACACATTTAGAAACATTTCATGTATCGCTTATCATATTGCATCTCTCTGATGCCAATTACTGATTTCATAAGGTTTCAACAATCGCAATAATCATCGATTTGATTCATTCTCATCAATTTGGATTTCTTAACTCCTATTACAGATTCAAATCACCTATAATTTTAACTCAAATCATTCAGGGCCTTCGACTATATTAGGTCCTGTTCACTTTACTATCCGGACGAACAATGGATATATGACCTTTAATACACTTTTCAAATAATGCCACCAATTTAACAAATTCTATTTTCACAATCAATCTAATCTATACATCAATCACATAACCTTATGAACTCCCATAACATATCAGTTTCACATTGATAACAAACAGTCAATTATGTAAGTCAAACATACTCATAATTTCTCAATATTACATTCTATTTTCTATTACTCTTCTATTACACTCTTACTAGAACTTATAACTTCGAGTATTCCTTGAGTTTTCACTAATGAGCCCTTTAATGAGTTTTACTCATACTTAGAGTCCAAATCACCTTTCTGCTATTCACAATTCCTCGATAAGGTCCACAAATTTAACATTCTCAATTCGGATTTTGCCATGCTTTCAATACACACCCGCACACTTGATTTGGAATTCCAATCGCTAATACGTTCTTTCTGTACTTTACCAACTCGACAGTTTACACTCAGTCTTACATTAGGTTTCACAATCTTATCGCCTAATTATTTGCTTTATTAACGAAATTCTGAAACATTCAAACACATAATCCTTTTTCCCAATTCACTTATATATCTTAATCATTATTGCTTTACAAACGCATATACATCCGAAACAATTTCTGTACGAATAAAACCTCCAACCGTTTACAACACGTTCCAATACACTAAATTTCCAACTCATCAAATACCAATGCGACCCATAAGATTATATTGATCTCCACACATACAGAATCTCTGTACACTATTTCAATCGATCGCATTTTAATCTTTACAATTTATTACATACTGTACATATTGTAAAATCTCCAAATGTTTACCTTTGTACAATCAGTAATCATACACTTCACACATTTTTTTCCTTGAACATTTTCATCAGGAACTAAGATCAGAAAACCTTCAACAATTTCTGAACATATTCATCATACAATTGGTTCTAAAGTAACTTCAAATTCTAGATATACATACCCTTTGCAATTTCACATTTTATTAATTCCTCTATCAACATTAACTCTCTCAATACCATGTTCAAAATAATAATTCATACACTAATTGTTCAATCAAGGTCAAATTTACTCTTTTGGAACTTGCATGCTATACAATTTCCTCAACTGTGCCAATTTATCTTCTTCACTTTGCAAATGTATTCTATCGATCATCAATGATTACAGTCACTATCCACTTTAAACTCAATCTAAACATTTCACTCTTCAGTACAATAACGAACTCCTTACACCTATGATCAATTTGCAAAACTCTTTAATTATCATACGTTTTCAACGAGGAACGATGTTCTAACCATTTTCCTCAATCTCATTTTAGCATATTCAGACACAGATTCTCTTACACTGACTTCTCCACCTATTTCAATTTATTCGCTATCATTATAAACTGGGTTAATAATACATTCATCAAATTCTCTTTATGCTTCACGAACATATTCACACAGAATATACCTACACCGATATTCTCCTCATAATCACAACTAATATCTCTTTACTGTTCAATAATCCTATTATACAATCAAATTCTTTACATTACCATAACACATACCTTTTATTCTATCTTTTACACATGAGTCTCCGCTAGGATCAGGACTCCCAATAACAACTTTTCATTCATTTCACATTTATCTCCAATTTGTCCTTTCATTGCTAAACTTTTCAATTTGAATCATCTAATCGACTCAATCCAATTCAGGGAAATTCTTCTTTCAATTCCTAATCATCAACAGTCATCACATTCCTTATCAGTCATTATCAACGCCTTTAATCATCAATGTTAACTATAGCTCTTAATATCTCATAAGGATCAATTATGTCACAATTCATATAGGACATCCTTTTCACGTCATCTCATCGAGAAATAGACGTAAAGCAACTTATGTCACTTACATTTAGGATACCTCAATCTCATTTGATTTTTGACCACATTTTTCCTTTTTGCACCAATCCTCGATCATGAGGATTTTTACCATAATATCCTGATTATAGTCTTAATTCATTTTCCAATTAATCACTATAAGCACTTTCATTTCTTACTCTAACTCACATAAATTTTAACTACACAATTATGATTGGCGTTTATCCACTGACTCACCAATTGATTTCAGATATCATTTCCATTATCAGGTGTGCATTCGCATAGGCAAATCCATGGAACCTTTACAACTTTTCAACTTTTTCATCTACCAATATCATTTTCTCACCTTTCGATCTTTTCATTATTTCGTTTTACGCAATTACACTCAAATCTATATCACAATGTACATTCATTCTTGCTTTCTCACTTAACATATTTTGACTCTAAGTCATAGATTTCCAATCATAACTCCCATCGCGCTTTCGCTGCGCAACTCTGATCATAAAACATTTTATTTCCATTCACTTTACTTATACACTTTCAATCTTGCCATCTTTCACATATCTCTATACTTCCTCTATCAATCCGCAACTACGTATATACATAGTCACATCTATTTCACATTCACTGATACAATTCTAATATAACTCTAATGTCGTATTTCACAATACGCCCATCGATTCAATACTGAATCTCCAATTATCATATCGTACCATATATCTATTCTTATTCCTTAATATCTACAACTTCCATTTATCACATTCTATACATCATCTTTTCTGCACTATTTCTAATCATGTAAACCACTAGTACAGGCTCATGTATGAGACTCATATGCTAGACTGGGGATCAGTTGTTACTGTCTGCTGAGACATGACTTTAAATGCATGCACTTAGACACATTTTCCTCAGAACGCCCATGTAAGATTATACTTCTGGGCTCTAATACCACAAATGTAGCACCCCACTCCCGCCAAGACCCGAACCCCACATCAACAGTGATATCCGAGCCCGTGACCCGCGAGGTGGCGTACTAAACTAGTCACTAACTTTTTAAAACTCGCTATGACACCTTCCTTTTAAAAACGATTGAGTGCGCATAGAAATCAGTAAACAAATTTGGGCCCGCAATACTAAAACATTTCCATACAAAAACAATTTCGATCAATCACTATCTCAAACTTCAAATCATTTCATATACATATACTCATCACTAAATCGAGCCTTATACCATTTCAATACCAAAATATGGAAATGCCAAATTACACATATTCCAAATTGACATTTATGCAGACGTGAACCGATCCCGACCCTTACTTTGGCTCCTTGCAGGAGACATACTCCCGTTTCACTAACGGGGTACTCTTCGATTCCTGAAAAAAAATAGATGCTGTAACATCCCACCCCCTCCTAGAAGGGTAAAATAGTAAAATTGGTATAGGATGAGACTAATAGGGAATATTTAGTACTGTTCATGCATAATAGGATTGATACACAGTATCAATTGTGTACATGGAATTACGGTAAATGCATTCATGACATTCCCGGTAATTGGGCCTAACGGTATTTTATTGTGATAAGCGTGGTTATGGGATTTGAAAAATTATTCGAGAAAAGTTGTTTGCGTTTTCGATTTTAAGGATTTTCAGAATTTTTCTGAATTTTCGGAGAAAATTCCGAACCGCAAAATCGCCATTGCACAGCCTAAACATGTTTTATGGTAGAAAAGGTAATTGTTGTGATTGAAAAATTATTTGGAGTGCATTTATTACTTTTTATAATTTTAGGAATTTCTTTAATTCTCGAAAAATAATTGGGAAATTCTCGATCGGATAAATCGCCAATTAGCTAACCGGTCGATTCTCGAGAAAAATCGCTACCCACCGATACTGTAATATTGGGTATTTTATTTTGGGACTGAAAGTAGGGTCACTGGAATTAAATGGAGTAAAATTTTGGACTAGAGTAAACAAATATATTTTGACTTTTCTTTGACCTTGAAACCAATGAGAATTTGCCATTTATAAAGAGACATTAAATGCTCCCTTTCAAGGCTTACGGATATGTATTGGTATTAAAAGGAAAGATGATTTTGTGCCTTATGTATAGCCATCCGAAACACACAAAAGCCAACTCTTCTTTTTAAACCATCGATTTTTGCTATCCTTTTCTCATTTTCTCCATAACTATATGCTACCATCTCTTACTCCCATCAAAGCTAGATGATGATGAGGTTGGTACATGTTTGAGAAGGAAAAGAGGTTAGTACTTTGGTGTAAAAGTTAGAAAGTGATTGTTGAAGGTTTGAAGGAGGTTTTGATTTGGTAAGTTTTCATTAAGTTTTGATCTTTAAATGTGTTTTTACATGGAAATAAATGTCATGATAGTATGGGGGTAGTTAATATAAGGATTTAAAGCATGTATAAGGTTCATGTAGACATTAAAGTGATGATTATTGTGATTTGAAAAAAGGGGTATGAGGCTAGGTGAAGATGCAGTAAAATTTATGATATGGTTTGATTTTGAATTGATTATGGATAATTATTTGAGTCATTGAATTGAGGAATTTAAGGCTTCCAATTTTTCAGTATTAACCCTAGTATATGTATGACTGGAGTAATATTTAATTTGTATTTATTTTGATGTCTAGTGATGTGAAAAAGGAATTAGAAGTGGGTGAACTAAGGGTAACCTTAAATCTGGAAAGTTGGAATTTTAATTGATGTTACTGTTTTATTCATAACTTATTGAGTAGAAATGCAAATGAGGTAAGGTTAGTGACCACTGAAACTTTGGACTGTTGGCTTCAATTTAGTGTGAAATGGGTGTTGTTGAATTCCAATGATAGAAGGGTGAAATTTTGCATGGAAAGTTACTGTTCCATTGCCTGTGAACAGTAACCACAACCATGACATCTGAGTTTTGTTGATTTTTATGAATTAATTGAAATGGAATTAGGGAGAATGGTCTTCATGGAAGTTGTAGTATATTTGATTATCTTTCCATTGCTACTGATCTTGCTATTTTTGGAATTGTATATTGGGAGATATGAATTGATTACTAATGACTGGTTTTGAGCATTTTGGATGAAACCTAGCTTAAGTGTGATTTTGTGAGTTTACTGATTAGAGGCAATTTTAACATTTTAAATGGACTGAAATGGTGTGAGTGAGCTTCTGAAAAGTTGTAGAAAAAAAGATTACCTTGAAAATGACCTATGGTGTGTAATTTTTAGAAGTCAGAATTGGGAGTTATGATTTTTCAAAAACTGACCCTACATTAGGTTATGAATGGCTGATGATAACAGAAACTTCCATAACAGTTTTTAAATTGTTAGAGATCGAATTGGATGTTGAGTGCTTCATGAAAATTGAAGTTTGAGATGTTATCTTTTCAGGGATATAAAGTTCTGAATTTATTGACTTGTATACTGGAAGTTATGCCTCTGGTAAGGTTACTGCCCAAATTGAAGGATTTCAGGGACAGTAACATTAGATGAATTAATTGACTAGTTTAGAAATAGAATTTGATTTTGGGTTGTTCATGAAAGTTGTAGAGGACATTGTGAATTTATTGATCATATTTTTGTGGTAATTTATTACTAAGGAATCAGTGAGTTATGAAATTGCAAATGTACTGCCCTGTGTTGAGGGAAATTGTGAAGGCAGAAGGTTTGATGGCTTATTTGATACCCTTAGGGTTGGAATTGATTTTTATGGTCTTCTAGCGAATTGTAGAGCTTTTCATAAGCTTTCCAATGAGGTATAGTGGGTATTTTTCTGATTTGTGTGTTAAAAGTTAGAGTATTTGGAAATTGGAATTTCAATCTGGAAAGAAGGAGGGCAAGGAGAAGGGCTGTCTCATGAGGCGACATCTCGCCTCATGAGGCGAGATTCGAGGCTGGTCGCGAGGCGCGCCTCGCCTCGCGACAAAGTGAGGCGAATTAAGCCTCGGCGTGGCGGCGTCTCGCCCATGAGGCGCATTTATGGAAATTTTTATTTTAAAATTTTATTTGGTATTAATTGATCCGATTGTTTTTTGTCAATTTCTTTCCGTCCGACGTCCGATTGACCTGATTCTAGAGGCATCGGATTCGTTGAATATTTAATTTCATATTATGAGAAACGGAATTTTAAGCGGAATTTGACGTAGCCCTATCGACGGAACATGTAAACCTTGTTTTATTTAATTGAGGACCTATAGAGGTCCGAATCATGCCGTCGGCCTATGGATTTCTAATTTTCATAGAATTTTATTATGAGAAAATATTGAATTAGGACCGGAATTCATGAACATGCATATCTCATCATTATGAGCACAAATTTCATATTTAGTGACTCGTACTTTTTCTGATTCATATAGAGGTCCAATTGGAGCGTCGATTGACCGACGTCACAGAGGCTTTCCGGCATTAGCTCGGAAGTAATAGGTGAGTAACCTAGTTGGTTCCTCAACCTTTATGTGTTTAAGATTTTGCTATTATGCCATGTGGAGATAATGGAGGTTTATGTATTTGACTTTGATTGATTTGGACCATAGGTGTATCGAAATATGGGGAATGAGATAACGAAGTCTATTTGTGTGTAATTGTTTGTGAATGGGAGATCTCGGACCAAAGGTTCGAGGAATGGGGAAATTGATACTGAAGTGTTACTTATCCGTTTTGATACATTGGATGTGACTTTTAAATGCGATATGGTATGATGCAATAAATTGGAAAAATATATGATTGAAATCTGGATCAAGGTCAAGAAATAGGAAATGGCATTGAATGTAAGTGATAGCAATAATCGTAAATGGAAATTGGAACATATGCATTCATACATAAGGACATGATCGAGATAAAGGCGGTTGTGACCGGGCAGCCCACCGGATCGGGCATATCACGCCTAACGATATGAGAGCTTTCACCAACGCACGACCTCGAGTCCAGCGTATTGAGCCTCGGCTCAATGTATTAGGGCTTCAAGCCCAATGTTGAAACCATTGGCTCAACGCAATGTGCCCGTTCTTTGGGGCGATTTGAGTATGCAGTCACAACAACGTAATGAAAATGGAAAGGGTCTCATGTGCATTGCATATATGGTATGATTGAATTTGGATTGTATGAAAGGCGTTACGCCTTACATTTGTGAAATGTAATGGTATGTACTATTTGAGATTACATTTGTGAACTGTGTTCGTATGTGATATTTGGCAAGCTGTTTGAACATGCATGAATTGAGTAAACCATCGATGATGGTTTCTCACTGAGTTCGCAAAACTCACCCAAAATTTGCATCTATTTTTCAGGTCCTGAAGAATACCCCGGTTGACACGGGAGTATGTCTACTGTAGACGAGTAAAGGTTAGAGGTCGGGATCAGTTCGTGTCTGCATTAGTGTCTTAGTAAACTGTATTCCGCAATCACTGTATAACAAGGCATTGTATTTTTACTGAGCCCTTGTGGTATTAATGTTTTACTGCATTGACTGATTGTAATTATGACTAGATGACTGTAATAATTGAAATGGGATTCTATTGAATACGGATTTTATTTACTTACTGTGTTTGCCGTGTGAATGTGGAGTTAATGGCTGCAAAAAGAAAAGAAAAAAAAATATATACTGAATTTTAAATCGACTGATGTAGTACGCTACTCTCGTGGGACACGGACTCGGATATCACCAACGATATCGGGTTCGGGTCTTACGGGTGTGGGGTGTTACAGATGCAATGTTGGGTGAGTTTACGAACTCAGTGAGAAACCATCATCGATGGTTCACCCAACTCATGCATTCACAAATCATTTCACATATTCATACAGTAGCATTTACAAACATATCACATTTTTCAGTCATTTACAGTCAATTCACTTTATTTCAGTCAGTCATATACATATGCAATGCGCATGTGACACTTTCATTTTCTTTTCGTTGTTGTGATCGAGCGCCTATCAGTGATCGGTAATCGAACGTATCTAGGGAGTAAGAGAGCCCTCTGGGTATGCACTAACTCCCTCGAGCTCGGCTTCGGTTCGATAATGATGTTTCGTTGGGCTTGAAGCCCTAATACTGATGGGCTGTGGTATCCGAAAGCTTCGCGGGAGAGCCCTCAGGGTATGCACCACCTCAGGGGGCAAGCGATACCACGGCATTTCGTTGGCTGCTCTGATCACAACTGCCAATTATCTGATCATTCAGTGATGCATGAATGCATATGTTGCTTTCCAATTGTCAGTCATTTTCACTTTCAGTCATTTACCATTTCCAGTCATTTACCAATGTCTTCGGACTTTCAGTCCGGTATTTCAGTCATATGCAATTCACAATTCGATTCACTCATGCATTCATATACATTTACTCACATTAGCACTTCAATAACACATTACCAATATTTCGAACACCCATGGTCCGAAATCAATCAAAACAATTACACATGTATCCATCCTTAACTCCTCATGGCATTAGTGCATATAACTAAACACATAAGGCTGAGAAACCAACTAGGTTACTCACCTGCACTTCCGAGCTACAGCCTGGAAGTCCCAATACTGGCCGTGGACTGTCGATCCATCGGAACCTCTATATCAAATCAAATAAATCACACATTACCACTTATACCAATTTCAATCAATAATACATATTTAACAAATGCGATAAATACTATACATGTTATGACATTCCCGATCCAAATTCCCGAATTTCCCAATTTAATCACTCTCACTCTAATCCATATCAATTCCAGATATCATTAATCAATTTACTAATTTCCATATTCTTAGGTCACATTTCAATTAAAATCACAATCACAATTCGTTTACCACTCAATTTCGATAACCATCTAATTACGTTCCAAATTCCCATTCTTATCAATTCAATATTCTTAGTCTCCAAATTCCAATTAACCATTTAGAAACCAATTCATTTGAAATCACCCTTAAACTCATTACTTGTAACAATCATCTCATAATCACTTAATTTCATTTCTCCCAATTTGTAATTTCTATTCTCTCAAATGCCATTTTGATCCATAACCAATCCAATTTAAATCCCAAAATTCTCCAAATTCAAAAACCTCAAAATCTCATATTCGAAAATCAGTCTCCCTCGCCGCGACGTCCGATCCTTCGTCATGCGTAAAATCATTGCTTTCGTCGTCGTCGACGACGCTTCTTTCGTCATGACGTCGACCTCTGACCCGCTTAAATCGCGCATTTAATTATAAAATCAATTATTAAATCGCGACGTGCGAGTTAAAGGGGCTCGCCGCGGCGTGTTCATCACACGTCACGACGTGCGAACCCAGAAACTCGTCCAAAACCCGAAATTCATCGATTTTTACGATCTAACTCATTCAAATCCATTCTAAACACTCTCAATCGGTTTAAACCTTAAACTCAACTTATTCCTAACCTCGGATCATCATTTAAACCATCTTTGTCAAAACCCAAATCAAAACCAACGAAAACCCTATCATCGCAACTTTCCAAATTTCTAACCAATTTCTTACTCAAATCAATGATCAAATGAAACGATTTAAGGCATAAACACATAGAAACTTACTTGATTCAAGCCAGCAACCTTCGAAAATCTTCCAAAAACTCCAAATCGCAAGATGCTCACCCACGACCGTCGATGAAGAAAACTAACAGTTAAACTTATATATATATAAGCTTTAAAGGCTTGTTTGGCAATTTAGTTGCCACAAGTCCAAATCTTAGAGTCTATCAGTCCAAATTCTTATTCTATTTTTCTCCCAATTTCGCAATGACAGCGAATAATAACTCCTCAAAATCATAATTCAAATTCTCATATCAATTGCTAATCAATCCCGGACCCGGAATCCAATTAATCAGTCACTGAGCCAATTTTTCCGGTCTGGATCCATTACTCTAAAAATTTCGAAAAAATTCCCATAAATTCACAAAATTAGGAAATGCCTATTCCTGTACTCAATTTCCAATTTTCACAACTCAATTTTTCATCTGAACAATTTTAGCCAATTTTCGATTTCACAATCAAGTCGGGAATTGTCATACATATATGTACATATATATATATATATACCTGTACAATTGAAATCATTTACCGATGTCTATCGAACTTTAATGCATGTATAATGCAGCAATTGCCTGTACTCGATCCTAAGCCGATCCAAATTACCAACATACCCGTCACACCGGTAACGGGATGTTACATTGTTCCATTTTAAGTGGACGCCTCTCACCATTGAGATCTTGGGTTCGAGCCGTGGCTCACCCTTGACCAAAGAGGACAGTACTGATTAAGGTTGGGAGGTGCAGGTGGTACTCACTCGGGGACCTAAGCCCGAGTGTGGCAGGCTGGGCCCAACAGTTTTCACCTTCTTTCTCACTTTTTCCCCTTGAATCAACTCAAAAGTCCTCTTGGAAGCTTGGAAAAATCGAAAACCCTAGGCTTCCTCTCTTTTTTTCTTTCCCTTTCTCCACCGAAATGCTCCTCCCTTCTTTCTCTCTTCTTTTTCTTCTTTCATTTCTTCAAGGTGTCGTGCTTCCCATGTTAAAAACGACAGCCTCTTTGTTTTATATTGCCAAGTAATTTAATGAATGGCTAATGACCCATATGCCCCTCCATTTAAGCCTAAAACCTTAAATCCTTATGTGTTCTTCCAAAATTGCCCCTAACATTCATTTTCATTCATACTTACTTTAGGACAATTTTCTCACCATAAAATTGAAGGAATTTGCCAAAACTCCCTTCTAGAGAAATGTTCCTTATTGTCTTAATTTCATCATGCCACCAAAATCATTTAATTTGGTGCACTACATCAAAAGTTATACTCCAAACTTTTCGGGTTATTCATATGCTAAAACATTTTCTAGCACTTTACTTCCAACCAAAAATTGATATTCTTAAAGATAAAATTGAAACTCGATGTCTTCATAACAATTGTAGCCCCATTTCTCTAGTTGTATTAGCAATAAGAATAAACTCAATCGGAGCTCTATATCTCCAGATATCTCTAAATTACTGAAGCATGCTCAGAAAGTATCTAACTCATAACCTTTTAATCGATCTTCCCACTTTGATCCGATCTATCTTTCTCAGTTTGATCTCAAAAATCATAAAATTTCATGTAGATATAGAGAAATGTCTTAGAAATCCAACGCTTTAAAAATCAGATCGATCGGATGTCGGACGGAAAAGTTATGGACAAAAGAATGGATGGAGGTCGAATCAGAAAGACAATTTGAAAATCGGTCGCGAGGACGAACTGAGCGATCGGCGAGCGGAAGAGCTGACCGATCGATGAGCAGATGAACTGAGCGATCGACAAGAAGAAGAGCTAACCGATAAATGAGCAGAAGAGCTGAGCAATTGGCGAGCGGAAGAGCTGACCGATCGACGAGCAGAAGAGCTGAGCAATCGGTGAGCGGAAGAGCTGACCGATCGTCAAGCAAAGGAGCTGAGCGATCGGCGAGCAAAAGAGCTGACCGATCGATGAGCAGAAGAGCTAAGAAATCGATGAGCGAAAGAGCAGACCGATCGACGAGCAAAAGAGCTGAGCGGTCGGCTATCGGAAGAGCTGACCGATCGACGAGCAAAAGAGCTGAGCGATCCCCAACTTCTAAAATCCATAACTTTTGACTCAAAACTTCTAATTTTACAAACTTGGTGTCCATGAAAAGGTAAAAGAACATTTTACAACTTCCTTGAAGAGCTTAAAAACCAAAACGACCTCTAAAGGGGTCAAAAAGTCCACACAATGTGACTGTTTGTCAACTTCATCCTAAACAACATCAGAACTTCCAAACCTTATAACGTTTCACTCCCTTGTCCAAAAATTCCATACCTTAGATCAATGGAAAGATAAAAACAAGCTCAAAAATTTTCATGAAGACCCTAAGAACAATATCTAACTTTAAGAGGGCCAAAAGTTCACTCAAAGTTTCTATCCACTAACGATCATGCCAAATAGTAACAGAAACTTCTAAAAATCATAACTTCCTATTTCATAGTCCAAAAATTCCATACTTTACATCAATGGAAAGATCAAAACATAATCTAAAACTTTCATGAAGCACTTAAAGGCAATCTCAACCTCTAACTAGGTCAACTTTTCAATAAAATTTTCTGCCATGCTAAAAATCACCTGAACAATATCAAGACTTCAAATTATCATAACTTCTAGCCCCGATATCGAAAAAGTGCATACTTTATGGAGTTAGAAAGCTGGAAACATAAGATACAACTTTCATTAAGACCACTTTGGCTAAATCCATTTAAATCAGTACAGGTTTGCCATTGAAGTTTCTAAACGCCATTCCAACACATCAACTTCACATATCAACACATCAACTTCACATATTCACTCACTACCACAAACTCTTCAACTAATTCATCTCAAACACAATTCAAATCTCCAATAAGCTATTCCAAAGCCATCTCCCAACAGCAAACTCATCAAGGCAAAGTTAATGCGCATGCCACTTCTTCATTCACACAAGTCATATACAATCTCCTACAATGTCTATAAATAACACAATCATACACAAAACACCCATTTCATGCATTAACCTCAAAATGTCATTGCAATTTCTCCAATTAACATTAACCAAATATAGGATTAAACACCACTAATTCCTCATTTAATTTCTTTTAATAAATTAAATCTCCCAGAAAAGTTCGGGGTCCAACAATTCTCCCCCTCTTAAAAAATTTCGTCCTCGAAATTCAAATCACTTTCTTGACTAATTCCTCATTATACATATACATCTCAACTTACTCACACTTTCTCACTTCTTGTGTCAATACCACCAATATCATATCAAATCACTACATCCACTAATCAATATTTCTTAACATATTTACACAAGTCAATGGTTCAATTCTTAATAATCTTAAAATGGACCAATCATCATTCAAAATCAACCTATTGGTCTTCCATACATATATTTCTATCCTTTATCTCATCTTTCAAACATTCCTCATTTTATCTCACACATGGATATTCAAAACCAATTCATTAGGAAATTCTAATCTCAATTTCATAATCACAAACCTAAAATCAATCATACTTCTTGTCACCAAAATCAAACGGTTACTTTAATTCTCCAAATAAGTCATGACAAAGACATTCACATCATTTTTACAGTCTCACTAATTCAATCCTATCGATTTGAACTCTTAACAAACATAAGTACCCAAGTAAGATCCTAATACTGGGCTCTGATACCATAACTGTTAGGACCCGATCTGAGAACCGGACCCCAACCTGAGAAACAGAAAACGGATCATAAACAAAGCGAAGGAATTCGAAACATAAAGCGAAAGAATTGAAAACGAATCGAAAACACAACAGATCAAACAAATCTTACGAAGGAAATCTAACGTGAAAAGCCAAAAGCGAATTCAGAATCTGAAACAAAAACGAAATAACGGATCTCAACCCGAAACTAGGCCAAATCAGAAGCGAAACACAAAGCGAAAGTAGCGAAACAAAACGAATCAAATCGGTAAATCAAAGAATCAGATTTACCAAACAAAAGCCAATCGAAAACGAATCAAATTGCTTCGGAATCAAAGTAAACAACTTTCCGACATCCGAAAACTTATATCTTATGAAAACTATCGCGTTGGAAACCTTAGACTAAACCAATCCGAACAAAGCGATTTAATTTCCTCTTAGGAAATTTATCCTTATGCAAAATATCAATTCATAATAATAATGTTCTTTTATACAATCATACTTATCCAGAAATCCACAAATCATACAAGATAAGCACTTCAATATCTCAATTCCAGCAACACAATTCATCAGACCTCCTGTCCGGAATCCATATCGTATTCACCCATGTCCAAGACATAATCATATCTCGATTCAATATATAATTCCATAATGCAATCCAAAACCTAAACCAATCATATTCATATACAATCACAATTCATATCCCATAATCATACACAAATTTATAACTCAATTCCATACATAAATTCATAATTCATATACATCAATGAAATAAATGCCTACAATACATTAATGGCGTTCCAAGCCATATACCCAAAACGATACTAAAAACCAAACTACTCAAAATACAAGATATGCAAAAATTGATCAAAAGCCTTGACTTTCTTTCATCCGATCTCCTGCTCGATACCTGGAGATGAGGATGAGAGGAGGGGTGAGCTTATAGCTCGTGGGTAACAAGTTTATAACCGAAAACAAGCAAAAATCATTGTAAAGTTCAAATTGAAATCCATGTCACATATCTTCAAATTCAATAAGCAAAACTGTTGAAATGTTCATTTGTTATATAAAAATCTTGATAATTTCGTAAAATACTTCGTTTCCAAATTCTCTGTCAAATTCGCAATTCAAACTCAAAACTTATAATCAAAAATATCATCACATCACAAAGCATATTCATTTAATCATCAATACAAAACACTCCATTTATGCAACATATTTGACAATTCCAAGATGTAATGCACAAACAAATGGCTCGAGAGTTTCATAAATGAAATGGTTTACACTGTGAACAAAACGAGTCTGATTTCTCAGGATCTCGGGGCCTCAAGTGGGCAACCGAGAGAAGGCTATGGGTCATCGTGCACGTGACTAACGAAACAGGTTCTCTCTCGCCCAAACAAAAGCACATAGTCATTTCATGCTCAATCAATTTATCAAATGCTTTCATACTTTCAAGCTTTTCTATCTTTTCTATTCATACAAAAATGCCATAACATGTTTTAATGGCATAACTTGAGCATAATTCGCAAATCGCAATGCATTTTCAATAATCACAATATCACACAAATTCACATATCAAGTTCTCAATCAATTAAGCATATACACACATAAGCAAATTCTTTAAATCATTTAAAAGCAATATATGAAGTAATTGAAATCATTTAGTCTCTTGATTTGGGAAAAACTTTAATGGCTCATCATTCAATCATAAACATGAAACCCACCTCATATCCATGCTTATACTTGACTTGCCCAAAACGCCTCTTCTCTTTGCAAACAAACTGAGGTATCAAAGGTTCTTTCTCTTATTCCCCTTGTCCCTTTAACAATAACAAAATCCCACTCAGTAGGGTTTTCAATTGAGAAAATCCCACAAAGCATAATCACTAAAATTTACTTTAGAAATCACAAACCCATAACATCCTCAAGCAAATTAAACCAAGATCTCTTTAAAGATTCAAAGATCAAAAATCTTCTTTCCTCCAATTTAAAATTTCCTAAGCCAAATTCAACCTCATAAAAACATAATTACTCAAATTGAGCTTAGAAAACACAAATCTCTTATATATTCAAGTTATTTAAATCAAAAACTTCTAAAATCCCCAAATCACAAAAATTGGGCATAAACCCTAATTCACAATTATCTAAAATTGAACCAATTAAACCATGCTATCTTCAAAATTAAGCTTAGGAAACATAATCCCATAACATTTCCAAGGTATCTAAACCAAGAACTCATCAAAATTCACAAATTAAAAAAATTTCGAAACTTACCTCTTTCTTCCCCCATTTTTGGATTTCTTGGTTCCATTAGGGAGTTTTCACCTTCTTCCTCACTTTTTCCCCTTGAATCAATTCAAAAGCCCTCTTGGAAGCTTGGAAAAATCGAAAACCCCAGGCTTCCTCTCTTTTTCTCTATCCCTTTCTCCACCAAACTGCTCATCCCTTCTTTCTCTCTTCTTTTTCTTCTTTCATTTCTTCAAGGTGTCGTGCTTCCCTAGCTAAAAATGACAGCCTCTTTGTTTTATATTGCCAAGTCATTTAATGAATGGTTAATGACCCATAAGCCCCTTCATTTAAGCCTAAAACCTTAAGTCCTTATGTGTTCTTCCAAAATTGCCCCTAACATTCATTTTCATTCATGCTTACTTTAGGACAATTTTCTCACCATCAAATTGAAGGAATTTACCAAAACTCCCTTCTAGAGAAATGTTTCTTATTGTATTAATTTCATCATGCCACTAAAATCATTTAATTTGCTGCACTACATCAAAAGTTATGCTTCAAACATTTTGGGTTATTCATATGCTAAAACATTTTCCAGTACTTTATTTCCATCCAAAAATTGATATTCTTAAAGAAAAAATTGAAACTTTATGTCTTCATAAAAATTGTAGCCCCATTTCTCTAGTTTATTAGCAACTAGAATCAGCTAAATATGAGCTCTATAGCTACAAATATCCCCAAATTACTGAAGCATGCTCAGAAAGTATCTAACACATAACCTTTTAATCGATCTTTCCACTTTGATCCGATCGATCTTTCTCAGTTTGATCTCAAAAATCATAAAATTTCATGGAGATATAGAGGAATGTATTAGAAAGCCAACGCTTCAAAAATCAGGTCGATCGGATGTCGGACGGAAAAGTTATGACCAAAAGAATGGAGGGAAGTTGAATTAGAAAGACAATTTGAAAATCGGCCGTGCAGACGAGCTGAGCGATCAACGAGCGGAAAAGCTGATCAATCGATGAGCAGATGAACTGAGTGATCAGTGAGCAGAAGAGCTGACCGATTGACGAGCAGCAGAGTTGAGCGATTGACGAGCAAAAGAGCTGACCGATCGAAGAGCAGAAGAGCTGAGAGATCGGCGAGCGGAAGAGTTGACCGATCGTCGAGCAAAAGAGCTGAGCGATCGGCAAGCGAAAGAGCTGACCGATCAACGAGCAGAAGAGCTGAGCGATTGGCGAGCGAAAGAGCTGACTGATCGACGAGAAGAAGAGCTGAGCGATCGGCGAGCAGAAGAGCTGACCGATCGACGAGCAAAAGAGCTGAGCTGTCGGCGAGCGGAAGAGTTTACCGATCGACGAGCAAAGCTGAGCGATCCCCAACTTCTAAAATCCATAAATTTTGACTCAAAACTCAAAAATTTACAAACTTGGTGTCTATGTAAAGGTAAAATAACGTTCTAAAACTTCCATGAAGAGCTTAAAAACCAAAACGACCTCTAAAGGGGTCAAAAAATCCACACAATGTGACTGTTCGTCAACTTCATCCTAAATAGCATCAGAACTTCCAAACCTTATAACGTTTCACTCCCTTTTCCAAAAATTCCATACCTTAGATCAATGGAAAGATAAAAACAAGCTCAAAAATTTTCATGAAGACCCTAAGAACAATATCTAACTTTAAGAGCAAAAGTTCACTCAAAGTTTCTGTCCACTAACGATCATGCCAAATAGTAATAGAAACTTCTAAAAATCATAACTTCCTATTTCATAGTCCAAAAATTCCATACTTTACATCAATGGAAAGATAAAACATAATATAAAACTTTCATGAAGCACTTAAAGGCAATCTCAACCTCTAACTAGGTCAACTTTTCAATAAAAGTTTCTGCCATGCTAAAAATCACCTGAACAATATCAAGACTTCAAATTATCATAACTTCTAGCCCTGATATTGAAAAAATGCATACTTTATGGAGTTAGAAAGCTGGAAACATAAGATACAACTTTCATTAAGACCACTTTGGCTAAATCCATTTAAATTAGTACAGGTTTGCCATTGAAGTTTCTGAACACCATTCCAACACATCAACTTCACATATTCACTCACTACCACAAACTCTTCAACTAATTCATCTCAAACACAATTCAAATCTCCAATGAGCTATTCTAAAGCTATCTCCCAACAGCAAACTCATCAAGGCAAAGTTAATGCGCATGCCACTTCCTCATTCACATAAGTCATACACAATCTCCTACAATGTCTATAAATAACACAATCATACACAAAACACTCATTTCATGCATTAACTTCAAAATATCATTGCAATTTCTCTAATTAACATTACCCAAATACAACATTAAACACCACTAATTCCTCATTTAATTTTGTTTAATAAATCAGATCTCCCAGAAAAGCTCGGGGTCCAACAATTACCTTGTATGGAATTGACTTTTATTATATCAATAGTTTCATTTTTTTTACAAAAAAGAAATATAGGTACAAATTCTTAAAAATTCAAGTTCTTAAAATTTATCTATTTATGATATTGTAAACACAAAAATACATTAACAAGGACTTCAACAAAAAATATCAACAACAAATAAGTATGTATATATAAAAAAATCAATGTACTTCATGCACAAAACTCCTCACTTTGCGAGGGTTGGAGGAGGGTCATCGATATATGTAGCCTTTCCTTTGTAATTTTTACACAAATGCTATTTCCATTATTCGAACATATGACTTTATAATCATAAAGGAGCAACTTTTACTAGTTGCTCCAAGGCTCTCTCTATATAAATATGTATATACATAAACATAATTAAAACATGACATTAATTATTTAATCTTTTAATAAAGTGGTAAATAAGTAAATTTTCAATAATTTTATTGAATGGATTTAAAGAATGTAGTTTAAAATTTAGGTAAAAACACCTTTTCTTTTGAAATTCATATAATTAAAGTTAAAAGAATTTAATTACAAATATGAAATATGAATTTATGTAGTAACTAGCATTGTTATCCCTATTATTTTTAAAAAGATTATTATGCATTATTTTCTTTTATAACCATGAGATTAAAGAATTTCCTTAATATCATGACATCAATAAATTTTGATTTTGGATGTGTTATTTGATCAATATAATATGATTAAATTTTTTAAACATAATTAAAGTTATAAATTTTATTTTCAATAAATTAACCTTTCTATTTTGAGTTTCTTAACAAATAACATCAATTATTGCATATTTTAATTACAATTAAGAAGATTACTAAATTTTTTGATATATAAAGTAAAATTAGAGAATTATCCACACCAAATTGTATCACGTGTCAAAATCTAATGAACAACCTTACTTTAATATTATATATATTATCAATTTAATGTCCTACATCTCATAATTAAATTAAAAAGATACATTAATCAATATTTGAAGTATGAAAGATATCCCAAATATATGGTATAAAAGTCTTTAAATAACATCTATAACATGATCCAGTAGAAATCTCGCTGACAAATGAAGTTTGGAAACGTCCAATAATATGCAACCTTACCCCTAACTAGTAGAGAAGTTGTTTTCAAATGACCCACA
Source organism: Erythroxylum novogranatense (assembly GCA_029891385.1). Classification (NCBI taxonomy): domain Eukaryota; kingdom Viridiplantae; phylum Streptophyta; class Magnoliopsida; order Malpighiales; family Erythroxylaceae; genus Erythroxylum; species Erythroxylum novogranatense. The sequence continues at coordinate 28,301,091 of CM057233.1, read as the reverse complement.
TGAAGAGAAAATTTTAAAAAATTGAATAAATAATAATAATAATAATAATAATAATCATCATCGTCATGACGACGATGACAATTGTTGGGCCCGGGTCCCGGATCCCTATTTCCGAGGCGGCCCCTTGGGCTGCACCAGCGACGGGCGCCCCAAAAGTTCAGACTCGATCCCAACATCCATACAAATACATAATATCGATGCACACAACATACATACATACATTCATCACATGCATTCCATTAATGAATTAAATACCCCATAAACTAAGGGGCTTCATGCCATTACAAGTCGAAGAAATTAAACAAGCATTCTCAAATGACATAATACAGAAATAAGTCTAAATCCAAAATACATGAAAATGCTCCATAATGATATGCTCGGAGGGCCAACCAAACTACTAACTTAATACAAAGCTCCTATCTAGCTTGAAGTTTTCGATGCCTTGCAAGATCAATGATCGTCCCGCTCTGCACCTGAGGAGTGGGAGATAAAAGGGTGAGCTGCGAAGCTCAGTGGCATATACATTTATAGCCATTGGCAACGAGCCACACAATCAAGCAATATGTATATATATAGCAAGTCATCAATCTATCACTTTACAATCATCTCCAAATATGTCATATGACTACATAGTATAACACTTTAGCATGTGTCATGCTCAACAAATCAATCATGTATGTACAAATAATTGGCTCGAGAGTTCCGTAAAACGATCCAGATAAACCGAAGTTTATACCGTAAACAAAACGAGTCCGATTTCTCAAGGATCTCATAGCCACAAGCGGGCAGCCAGGAGAAGGCTATACGTCGACGTGCACGTGACTCCATCCGTTACTCTCTCACCCAAACAAAACACATAACCATTCGTTTCATGCTCAAGCATTTTATCAAAGGTTTCATGCTTTTCATTCTTTTTATTCTCACAAAATGCCATAATGCCTATCAAGGCAGTACATAATCATGCTCACAATGTATTTGCAATATTTCTCATAATTCAATACAAGCAGTATCACACACATGCAAGCAAGCATACACAAGGCAATTTGCCCATACACACAATAACCATAAATATATTACCCACTTAATATCGCTTGAATATCCAACTCACTGTTGTCCTTCCTCTTGCAATGAAATCGGGTCGGCTTGGTTTCCTAAAACAAACCAAGTTTCCATTCAATTAATATCCAAAAGAAAATATTCAAAAGCTTGAAAATCCAAACTAAAGCACTAAAAGTCTACATTCAACTTCCTCCTAAAATCCCGAATCCTGATAGGCAAATTCCGAACTTCTTTTCTTCATACAACTTGTAGCCCTTTATTTCTAGATCACAACGAATTCAAAATCACCTCAATTGGACGTCTACACCAAAAGATATGCCCAAAAATACCAAAATATCTTTGCTGGAAAACAGGGGCTCGTCGCGGCGAAGCCCCGCTCGTCGTGCGCTCGCCGCGATGAGCACACAAGTGTGAGCCAAGGCGTACACGCACGTCGTGACGAACCCTTCCTTGCACGTCGCGACGAATTTAATTTTTGCTCGCCGCGACGAACTCGCACGTCACGACGTACAGGCCTGGAGAACGACTCCGAACTCGACTTTTCTGCATTTTCACACTTCAATCCTTCCCCAAACACAAATGCAACACATCTAAACCTTAGATCAAGTCCTATACTACATTTCTAACCCCAGTAGCAACTCAAAATCAGTCATAAACGCATCAATCCAAGAAATCTAACCATTTTTTCCTTTAAACCCTACAACCACCGATTCTACTACATTCATCCTATCTTTAGGTTTAATCCAACCGAAACAAGGTTAAACGAAGAAAAGCTTACCTGGAAATTGCTTCAAACTGTCGGAAATCCTCAAAAATCGAAAATCCCTTTTCTCTTCTCTTCTTCCTCCACCGACGGCTTCTTCTTCTTCTTCTCTCCTTATTTTCTCTTCTTTCATTCTTTTCTTTTCTTCTATGTCTTTCTTAAGTCTAAGGGGGGGAAAAGACCAAAACATCCCTCCTTGACATGCCTAAATCACTCCAACTCATGTAACCTTCCCAAAATGCCCTCATATATTTTATCCCTTACTTCTTATTTAAAGCCACACTAAACTTAATTAAAGCTCAGTTATCCACTGATACTCCCAAATTAAATCAAACTAAGACATAAACACAAAATTTTCACAATTCATGCTTAACAACATCAATAAGAAATAATAAAAAGAATTCGGGGTCCAACATTTCTCCCCCTCTTGAAAGAAATTTCGTCCTCAAAATTATACCTGAATTATCGAAGAGATACGGATACTTCTCCTTCATGGCTTCCAATGGCTCCCAAGTAGCCTCCTCTACCGAATGATTCCTCCACAGGACCTTGACTAGCTGAACCGTCTTGTTCCTAAGAACTTTGTCTTTGGTATCCAAAATCTCCACTGGTTGCTCCTCATAACTCAGATCATCCCGTAACTGAACTTCACTAGTCTGAATGATGTGAGAAGGATCCGATCTATACCTCCTCAACATAGAAACATGGAAAACATCATGAATCTGAGACAATTCCGGAGGTAACGCCAACCTGTAGGCGAGTGGTCCAATCCTCTCAAGGATCTCATAAGGACCCACATACCTCGGACTCAACTTGCCCTTCTTGCCAAACCTCATTACTCCTTTCCAAGGAGATATCTTAAGGAACACCTTCTCACCGACTTCATACTCCATCTCTTTTCGGTATGCATCAGTGTAACTCTTCATCCTATCCTGGGCTGCCTTAAGCCGCTGCTTAACCAGATTGACTTTATCAACAGTCATCTGGATCAATTCTGGTCCTTCCAATTTTCTCTCTCCTTCTTCATCCCAACAGATCGGAGTCCTACATCTCCTTCCATACAACGCCTCATATGGAGCCATCTAAATACTCGAATGGTACGAATTATTATAAGCAAATTCGACCAATGGCAAATGCTCATCCCAAACTCCTCAAAAATCCATCACACAAGCCCTAAGCATTCCCTCAAGAGTCCGAATGGTCCTCTCAGATTGACCATCCGTTTGAGGATGAAAAGCCGCACTAAAATTCAGCTTAGTACCCAAAGCTTCCTGCAAACTACCCCAGAATCTCGAAGTAAACCGAGGGTCCCTATTAGACACAATCGAATCTGGAATCCCATGCAATCTCACTATCTCATCGATATACTTCTTTGCTAGCACATGCAAAGAATCGATCGCTAATCGCCAAAAGTGAGTGACTTCACAACCGATCTACAATAACCCAAATTGCATCGTGCTTCCTACTGGTCCTTGGCAAACCCATAAGAAAATCCAATGTTTTAAAAATCAGACCGGACATTGAACCGGTCCAAGGAAAGGTTTAAGATTTAGAGGTTCAACCGGTAGTGAACCGTTATCAAACCGGAGTATAATAAATAAGATGAAATTTTATAAGAATAAATAAAATAAAATATTTTATTGAAATGAAAATACACCAATGTTTATTATTATCTAATGAACTAAAATAAATAAATATGAGTCCAATATAAAACTTAAAATAACATTTAAGAGAAAATTGTATTTACGAAGGAGGTCATGCGTCTCATCATCGCCAAAAGCTTCAAATTCTCCAACGCTATTTAAAGATTAAGAAACTACGCTTTCATCCAAAGTATTTGCATCTACTTCTTCTCTCGCATTAAAATAAATTACAAATTAGTAACGTATGAAATTATTCTCAATTATAAACTTGTAATACAAAGATAATTTTAACTTAAATATAATCAAAATAAGATATGAACCCACCATCGTAGATGTTCTTAATTGATTTGTTGTGACGAATACATTTTCTTCATAAATGGTCCTTTCAAGTTCATTTTTTCATTTTTTAATCTCTCATACTCTCTTCAATCTTTAATTAATTATTAATTATTACTAATTATTTATTAATTATGTATGCATGTTATTATTAATTATTTATTTTAAGTACTCCTCAAGTGTGACGATATATTTTCTTCTTTCATTTTTAATTAAACATAACCGTAAAATATATAATTAATTGATTGATTGATTAAAATATAATTAAATGTTATTATTCATTAATAATTATTATTAAGTTAATTAAGTACTATATACTAGGTTATAAACATCACTTAATTTTCATGCCGTTGATACATAATTTTTTTATTTTTAATTAAATATAATTAATTAATTAATTAAAATATAATTAAAATGGATATATAATATAATATAAAATAATAAATTTTAACAAAGCTCCAATTTTGCTTTATTAGGTACTATATGTCAATAGTTCACACACGAAAACCGAAGAATGGCTTTATTGCTATCACCAATTAATAACTCTTTTAACTCTTCCTAATAAATGGTCTCAATCACACAATAAGACAACAATAAATCTTCCTCTTCTCTTCCTACTTCTCTTCCAATATCTCTGTTACCAATTAATAACTCTTCCTCTCCATTTCCTACTAATCTCTATGCGCAGACCGCTCCTTGGTGTATAGATCAGGCGATTTCCTCCTTGCTTCTTTGTTTGGGTTCCACATCGCCTTGCGTGGTGGACTACGTGTCCATTTGTGTACAGATCCGGCGATTTCCTCCTTGCTTGTGTTTGGGTTCCACATCGCCATGCGTAGGTGGACTACGTGTCCATTTGTGAGAACGCTTACAGGCGCATCGCCCATGTACCGCTCTAGTGTGGGTGTTGTTTTCGGTGAGCTCCTTTGATAAATATGAAAGACAAGGCCGGATGTGAAACAAGGCCAGATCCGAAGCGATGACTCTCCTCCTAAGTACCCAAATCCGAGAAGAGAGAAAGGTGCGATGGAGGCATTCTGAGAAGAGAGAAGGAGAAGACGATGAGAAATGTTTAGGCTTTGAATCTTTTGATATTTTAACTTTTCATCCGGTTATAAAATAACCGGTTCTTTGATAAACCGGCCGGTTCTCTGATAAATCGGCCGGTTTTTATATTTCAGGGTTAATAACTATAACTGAACTGGACACATGGCCGGTTCAGACGATTTTCGATCGGACCGGCCGGTCCGGTCCGATTTTTACATCCTTGAAAAAATCCATAGTCACCCTTTGCCACTTCCATTCCGGGATGGACAATGGCCTCAACTTACCCGAAGGTGCCTGGTGTTCAGCTTTGACTTGCTGACACACTAGACACTTACTCACAAACTCTGTTACATCCCTCTTCATGCCTTTCCACCAAAAATGCTCTCTCAAATCCTTGTACATCCTGGTGCTACCTGGATGCATGGCGTATGGCGCATTGTGTGATTCATCCATAATCTCATGCTTAACCTCCTGCACCTCTGGGATATACAACCTGTTTCCCACTGTCATAAGCCCATCATCCCTCACCACTACTTCTGAAACCTTACCATTCTGAATTTCACCTCGAAGCTTGCTCAAATCCGCATCTTGTGCCTGCAACTCTCTAACTTTCTCCCTGAGTATCGGTCTCACTCGGAAGTTAGCTAGAAGACAATTTGACTCCTCCTGCTTCAAGCTTATCTTAAGCTTGGCCATCTCTTCTAATAAAGGAAGATAAACTATCCGAACATGAGCAATCGAAGACTTCCTACTCAAAGCATTCGCCACTACATTGGCCTTGCCCGGATGATACTCAATCAACAAGTCATAATCCTTAAGTAACTCGATCCACCTTCTCTGCCTCAAATTTAGTTCCTTCTAGCTCAACAAATACTTAAGACTCTTATGATCAGTAAAGATCCTCGTCTGAACTCCATACAGATAATGCCTCCAAATTTTCAAGGCAAAAATCACAGCTGCCAACTCCAAATCATGCGTCGGATAGTTCAGCTCATATGGCTTCAACTGTCTCGAAGCATAAGCAATCACCCGGTCTCCCTGCATCATAACACAACCAAGACCCTTCCTCGAAGCATCACTATACACAGTATAACCTTCATCACCCGAAGGCAGAATTAGAATCGGAGCACTTGTCAATCGACACTTGAGCTCCTCAAAACTCTTCTGGCATTCATCACTCCAGATAAACTTCTGATTCTTCCTCAACAACTTCGTCATCGGAGCGGCTATCATGGAGAATCCCTCCACAAATCTCCTATAGTAACCTGTCAAACCCAGAAAACTCCTCACCTCTGCTACATTCTTCGGTGCTTCCCAACTCACAATAGCTTCTACCTTCTTTGGATCCACATGCACTCCTTGCTCTGAGATGACATGTCCAAGAAAGGAAACTTCTCTCAGCCAAAATTCGCATTTATCGAATTTGGCATATAACTCGTTTCTCCTCAAAGTCTCCAAGGCAATCCTCAAATGCTCTTCATGCTTCTCATCATTCTTGGAATAAACCAATATATCATCAATGAAGACAATGATAAATTGGTCCAAGAATGGCTTAAAAACCCGATTCATCAAATCCATAAATGCTGCAGGCGCATTCGTCAATCCAAAAGGCATAACCAAGAACTCAAAGTGCCCATACCGTGTCCTAAAAGCAGTCTTGGACACATCCGACTCCTTTATCCTCAACTGATGATAACCTGATCTCAAGTCTATCTTGGAGAAGACTCTCTCCCCTTGCAATTGATCAAACAAGTCATCTATGCGAGGAAGCAGATATCTGTTCTTCACAGTGACCTGATTAAGCTTCTGAAAATCCACACGCATCCTCAACGATCCATCTTTCTTCTTTACAAAAAGAACTGGAGCTCCCCAAGGTGAAGAGCTCGGTCGAATATACCCCTTCTCCAACAACTCCTCCAACTGCTTCTTAAGCTCTTTCAATTCCGCCGGAGCCATCCGGTAAGGCGGAATTGAAATCGGTGCCGTACTTGAAAAGAGCTCAATGGAAAACTCAATTTTCCTAGCTGGCAGTAGTCCTGGCAATTTCTCGGGAAAGACATCCGAGAATTCTCTGACTACTGGAATATCCTCCAGCTGCCCTCTATCTGCTCTTGTATCTACCACATAGGCCAAAAATGCCTCACAACCTTTTCTCATCATCTTTTCTGCTGTCAAAGCTGAAACAACTCTGGGCGGACCTGCTTTTCTGTCCCCAATAAACACCACTCTTCTGCCGTTGTCCAATTCAAATTCCACCGTCTTCTACTTACAATCCAGACGGACATTGTACTTCTCTAAGGTGTCCATACCTAAAATCACATCTAATCCTCCCATCTTCAGTGGCATTAAATCCACCAGCAGAAGTTCTCCACCAATACAAATCTCACACTCTCTATACACTTGACTGATAATAATATACTGGCCGATTGGAGTACTCACCATTAGCGGAGTATCCAAAGGGCTCACATTTCTATCACACACAGGTCTACTCGAAGAAACAAACGAATGAGTAGATCCCGGATCAATCAAAACAATCACATCATCGGAAAAGATTCTAACCATACCAGTGACAACATCAGGGGTGGTCTCTGCATCTTCTTGAGTCATCGCGAACACCCTAGCTGGTGCTTGCCCCCTCGGTCTCCCTGGAATACTCACTCTCTTGGTTGCATCAGAACTGCCCACTTCTGTTGTAGTCCTCTGCCCCACAGTCTCTGTCCTCCTCGGAACTTGCATCTGACTTCTCTCTTGACGTGGGGGCTGAGGGCACTCTCTGGCAATGTGCCCCTTCTCCCCACAGTTGAAACAAGCTCCTGTCAATCTGAAGCACTCTCCTCTATGGGGTCTTCCGCAGTGCTCATACTTCGGAATGAATGACCTATCTCCATCTCCCCTTCTACTGCCGCCCACCGTGGAGGCTTGGTGAGAAATAGTAGAAGTCCTCACAGGTCGAGATCGGCTCGCATCACTGCTCCTCTCCTCAGACTGCACAGGGAAGGTTCTAGCACTCCTTTCGGGCATAGAAGTACTAGTACTACCTCCCCTCTTGAACTACTCTCTTCCCTTTCTTTTCTTGTTCACTGTACTCTTGATGTTCTCAAAATTCTCAACCCTCAGAGCTGCCTCAACCAACCGCTGAAAATCACAGAAGTTCTGCACTATCACTTTCTCTCTGATGGCCAAGTGCAGACCCGACTCAAACCGGTGACATCTAGCAGCCTCACTCAGCATCAGATCCGAAGCATACCTCGCCAACTGAGTGAACCGACGCTCATACTCACTGATCGTCATCTCCCTCTGAGTAAGACTGAGGAACTCCCTCTGCTTCTACTGAATGTACACCTCGGACAGATATTTCTTCCTGAAAGCAGCAAGGAAGTCCTGCCATGCCAACCCTACTGGCCTCATCTGACTCCCTGACACAATCTCCCACCAATGCAGAGCATCTCCCTGAAGCAAACTGGAAGCATACACAACTCTCTCATCATCCTCACACTCCATCTGATCTAGCACCCTCTCAGTCTTCCTCAGCCAAATCTCAGCTTCCTCAGGATCAGGGGTCCCATAGAAGTCCACTGCTCCATACTTCTCAACTTATCAAACCGCTTTCCCTTCTTAGTTGGGGCTGAAGTAGAAGGTTGTAGCATCTGACCCATAGCCTGGACAAATGCCTGGGTGAATGCCTGGAATAACCTCAGATCTAGCGGAGGCACTTGTTCCTGCATAACCGGCGATTCCTGAGTCTGCGATGGCATGGGCTCACTACCTAACCCTACAGAAATCTCAGCATTTCTTGGGGCTACTGACTCATCAGTCCTCTCCTCTTTAGGCGAAGAGTCAGGTGCTACGGATCCTTGCATAACTCTTCGTGTCCTTCTACGAGGTAGCATCGTACTCCTTCAAATGGAAACACTAAGGATTAGCTACAGGTCAATCTACATGTATGCATGATATGCATGTCACTTAATGCACTCAATCAGATGCAACATATAAGCAAATATCAAACAAGTCATCCTATATGCATTCTAAGCCGATGACACATAACCTAAAGCTCTGATACCAAACATGTTGGGCCCAGGTCCCGGATCCCTATTCCCAAGGTGGCCCCTCAAGTTGCATCAGCGACGAGTGTCCCAAAAGTTCGGACCCGATCCCAACATCCATACAAATACATAATGTCGATGCACACAACATACATACACACATTCATCACATGCATTCCATTAATGAATTAAATACCCCATAAACTAAGGGGCTTCATGCCATTACAAGTCGAAGAAATTAAACAAGCATTCTCAAATGACATAATACAGAAATAAGTCTAAATCCAAAATACATGAAAATGCCCCATGATGATATGCTCGGAGGGCCAACCAAACTACTAACTTAGTACAAATCTCCTATCTAGCTTGAAGTTTCCAATACCTTGCAAGATCAACGATCGTCCCACTCTGCAGCTGAGGAGTGGGAGATAAAAGGGTGAGCTGCGAAGCTCAGTGGCATATACATCTATAGCCATTGGCAACGAGCCACACAATCAAGCAATATGTATATATATAGCAAGTCATCAATCTATCACTTTACAATCATCTCCAAATATGTCATATGAGTACACAGTATAACACTTTAGCATGTGTCATGCTCAACAAATCAATCATGTATGCACAAATAATTGGCTCGAGAGTTCCGTAAAACTATCCGGATAAACCGAAGTTTATACCGTAAACAAAACGAGTCCGATTTCTCAAGGATATCGACGTGCACGTGACTCCATCCGTTACTCTCTCACCCAAACAAAACACATAACCATTCGTTTCATGCTCAAGCATTTTATCAAAGGTTTCATGCTTTTCATTCTGTTTATTCTCACAAAATGCCATAATGCCTATCAAGGCAGTACATAATCATGCTCACAATGTATTTGCAATATTTCTCATAATTCAATACAAGCAGTATCACTCACATGCAAGCAAGCATACACAAGGCAATTTGCCCATACACACAATAACCATAAATATATTACCCACTTAATATCGCTTGAATATCCAACTCACTGTTGTCCTTCCTCTTGCGATGGAATCGGGTCGGCTTGGTTTCCTAAAATAAACCAAGTTTCCATTCAATTAATATCCAAAAGCTTAAAAATCCAAACTAAAGCACTAAAAATCTACATTCGACTTCCTCCTAAAATCCCGAACCCTGAGAGGCAAATTCCGAACTTCTTTTCTTCATACAACTTGTAGCCTTTTATTTTTAGATCACAACGAATCTAAAATCACCTCAATTGGACGTCTACACCAAAAGATATGCCTAAAAATACCAAAATATCTTTGCTGGAAAACAGGGGGCTCGCCGCGGCGAGCACACAAGTGTGCGCCGCGGCGTACACGCACGTCGCGACGAACCCTTCCCCGCACTTCACGAAGAATTTAATTTTTTCTCGCCACGACGAACTCGCACGTCGCGGCGTGTTCATAAGCACGTCGCGACGTACGGGCCTGGAGAACGACTTCGAACCTGACTTTTCTGGATTTTCACACTTCAATCCTTCCCCAAACACAAATGCAACACATCTAAACCTTAGATCAATTCCTATACTACATTTCTAACCCCAGTAGCAACTCAAAATCAGTCATAAACACATCAACCCAAGAAATCTAACCATTTTTTCCTTTAAACCCTACAACCACCGATTCTACTACATTCATCCTATCTTTAGGTTTAATCCAACCGAAACAAGGTTAAACGAAGCAAAACTTACCCGAAAATAGCTTCAAACTGTCGGAAATCCTCAAAAATCGAAAATTCCTTTTCTCTTCTCTTCTTCCTCCACCGACGGCTTCTTCTTCTTCTTCTCTCCTTATTTTCTCTTCTTTCTTTATTTTCCTTTCTTCTATGTCTTTCTTAAGTCTAGGGGGGGGGAAAGACCAAAACACCCCTCCTTGACATACCTAAATCACTCAAACTCAAGTAACCTTCCCAAAATGCCCTCATATATTTTATCCCTTACTTCTTATTTAAAACCACACTAAACTCAATTAAAGCTCAGTTATCCACTGATACTCCTAAATTAAATCAAACTAAGACATAAACACAAAATTTTCACAATTCATGCTTAACAACATCAATAAGAAATAATAAAAAGAATTCGGGGTCCAACAACAATGATGATGATGATGTAATCATCATTATTGTGAATAATAGTAATAATAAACTACTAAAACAAGTTAGGTATAAAAGCTTATGCTAAATCTTTAAGAAAAAAGTGCTACATATTCACAAGTCTAACTACAAGAGGAAATAGTTAAAAGACTTATGGAACTAGATGAATCTCTTTTTGAGGGATCTTTTATTTAAATCTTAATATGTCAAAGTTTTCTATTGCGGATTATGTCCTCAATAAGTTCCAACATTGTCATATCATTTTTTATCACCTCTTCTCAATTCTTCTTAAGCGTTCCTTTTTTTCTCTTACAATTTATAAGTACAAACTTCTCGCATATTCTCACTAGAACATCTAGGTGGATGAACTGAATCAATAAAAGTCATTAAATACATATCCCTAATTCACAAGTACTTAAATAAGAGTGTCGTTACAATATCAACTTTGAAATACAAGTGGAGGATAAATACTGAATCCGTTCAACATGCCATAAAAATCACAATAGTTCACCCTTGAGACTTATTGTACTCGTCCCTTAAAAATATTAATAAAAGTTTAATGTATGTATTTGTAAGTACGATCTACTACACTTCCAAAGTTTATCTATTGAAATCTAGCTATTTATAACACAAATCATTCAATTTTTTATTTACAATCTAAAAAATTATAAAATATACTATTTATTATACATAGGATAAAATGCACAAAGCCCAATAATCTTGAATTTCTTTTTGAAAAGCTAAAAAGTTGAATATTATTGATAATATTAATAATTATGTTTAATTGTACAAACAGGTCACATCTAGTATAGGAATATCCATTCCCTTTTACATCTTTAACCCTGTCTAATAAGATGTATCTCTTTTGGACAAGTGGCTCAATTCCTCCAGCTAACTCTGGTGAACTGCTTACTAGCTCAGCATATATATTCATCTTACTTCCTTTTTGTTGCCCTAATTTTCTTTGAATAATTTTCATGTTCTTCAATAGTTAGTGCCATTATGGTGATAGTTCGAGGGACTCGTGCATATCTACTTTAATTTTTCGCTTTTTGAGATAAGTAATTTGGGTAAGACCCTTGGTAAGTAATTGAACTCTCTATAATCAAGTTGTTAGTGTGGCTTACTCCTTTTCCTTTTGTTCCCACTTTCTCTATTTCATTATTATTTCCTTTTCTCTTGATTATTCTTTAGATTAATGTTATGGCTCACCATAAGATGGCCTTGTCCTTAGGGTGTGCGTTATTTCAAATTGTAACTCCATAACCCCCTCCAGTAGGAGTTGAGTTTCATCTATATATTGATATGCCCTTGACTTCTCCTTTCTCTCCTTCTCTGTTTTGTAATATGTTCCTAAATCTTACACTTTTGATGTTACAAATTGCTTCTCATATTATATGTTGTGTTGTCCTGAAGAGTATGTGATCTTCACCTATTTAGCATGTATGTAATATTCCCTTTAGGCTCTAAGATCCTCATCTTATTGTTAGTCCTCTGTTGCATTTTTGTATGTATTTGGTGAGCCAAGCCTTCTAAGTTAGGGGCTTTAACACGAACTTTCTTAGTAATATCATCGAGTTTATTATGTGTTTCAACTTTATCGTGACTTCTAAAGGCTCGCATGTGTTCTCCATGTGTTACTGGTTGGATTCTTTATCTTAGATCTCTCAGTAGGCGTTTATTTTTTAACCTCAGTCCTTGTTGATTACTTTTAACCTCTTCATCTTGGATTTCACTTTCTCCATCCTTCACATCCATAGTAGTTTATTGTTTGATGTTGTTTTTTGGACTAGTTTTTAAATTACCTTATGATCAAGGGTCATTAATGTCCAATCTATCCATAACTTCTAAAAGTATTTCATCTAGCTCACTATAAGAAAATTAGTAATTACCGATAGAAAGTTACCAATGGAAGAGAAATCGTAACAAATTACTGATAGAAAATGATTTTTTGTTGGTAACATTGTCGGGAAAGATTACATTTTGCAACAGTAAAAGTATCCATCAGTAAAAATGGAGGAAAATTATCCCAATTTTTTTTGATGGAATATAGCAATAGTAGAAGATCCTTGTCGGTAAAGGATGCAGGAATGATTGGCAAAATAAAAGTGTTTTAGGTTTACCGACATAAATGTTTCCATCGGTAAATTTTAGAGTAAACATCATCATTTCTTTCGACTTCAACATTTTGAATATAACAAAAACGAGGTCATTTAGTTTAACACCAAATGATGTCATTTTTTAACGCATTTAACCCACTTGAAGACCTCCTCCCTCTCCCCTGTGTTTTCGTTTTCATTTTTCTGTCATTGATTCCTTCCGTTTCTCTATCATCAATTCATCTTCTGTTCGTCGACATGTGTGTTCGTTTGTCTTCTTTGGCCACTATCATTGTGTCCTTCGATGGAGGTAAGTCATTTAGTCTTTGTTCTCTGTGAGTTTTTGTATAACCTGTATTGGCATATATATTCCAATCTAGGAGTTTTTAAGGTGTTTTTGCATTTGTTTTGGATTGTTTATAGTGCATTTGTGTTTGTAATGTTCTGGAAAACATTGAGGAAGGAAAAAGACATGATTTGTTTAAGTTAGTTGGGACAAATTTGTTATGCCTTTAAAGTGTTCGACGAAAGTTCCGAGTATGTTCTTTAATGATTTTCTCCTTGTTTTAAATGTCTATGGCTATTAAAGTTATTGCTTCTTCACATAAACTAGAAGTATGCTTTGATGCTAATGTTGTTTATGTTATTAATTTTTGTTAAATTGTATTGGGGCACATATGAGTTCTTTTACTATTTAGAATCATTGTCGTTTCGTTATGTAATTTGCAATAACTGGATGGTGAGTTCAAGTTATCTTTATATGCATTGGCTTATTGACTCAACACGTTTTCTTTTTTCTTCTTTTAGATCCTATTTAGTAAATAAATTGAACCAAAAAAAGGAAGAAGGATTCTAAAGGTTCGGTTTTGTTTAATATAAGATAAATCATTTAAAAAAATACAAATTTGCTTACCGATTGATTTTAGTGTTTAACTTTTTTGGTTGGTTTAGTTGAGCACTTGAAATTAGATTCAATCTATATAGCACTTGAAATTGCTATATAGATATGGTGATTCATATTAACTACATTATTCATATATATTATAAATTATTTGTTAGTATGTATAAATGGTTTAGTTTATATGAGCCATAATAACTATAAAGATCACTATAATGATAATTCCCAAAAAATTATGTTTAATAGTTCATCTTAACATATCATTATCATATGGTTAGATGTATCGCTCTACTTAATAATTGGTGTTGATATATCAATTTTTTGTTATTGTTCGTCTGCCTTCCAAGAATTGCTTAATATAAATAAATCTCATATAGCAACGAGGTTTAGTAGTAGTTGTACCATAAGAAAATTTGATATTTAGGTCTCCGAACAAAGGAGACCAAAAGAGTAATTATTGTTTATTCTTATTTTCAAGACTCTAAGAATTACGTACCAATCATGATAGTAATTATTCTACTATATGTAGGGATGCTAACCATCTTGGTCCTCTTTGGTTTCCTACTAGGCCTCATCCTCTGTATGGATGAATAATGATGCTGCTATAAAGCACTTATAAGGCACTGATTCATGAGAAGTTAAAGAGTATGTCAATAATAAGCTAAGCTATTTATTGATGAAATGTGTGACTATTTCGATCATAACTAACTCGTTAAATTTGTAACCATATGCTTATCTAACAAGATTTGACCTAAAAATAAGAATAAGAAATAGAAAATTTAGAAAATAAGAGGATTTGATGAATTCCATTGTTCACAAAAAGGAGATTGATGATAATTTTGATGGGATTGAGGTTTTCCTGGAGGCTTCTTAATGAAAATGATGATCAAAGTGGTGGAAAACAAAGATTTTATACTAATGATGAGAATAGATACTTCGAGTTTTGAAGAGAAGATAGAGATATTGTCTTTAAGAAGGACTTGATTCACATACTATGCACTTATTAAGCTACTTTGAAGTAAGAAGAAGAGGTTTTATAACTCTTCACCAAGAGAAGCTACCGAGCAATTGGATTAGTATTGAGTTTGACAATTTGTCCACATTTGACACTATAATGAATGATCTAGACATATTATTATTAAAGAAAGATTTCTACAGAAGAGTAAGTAAGGTTTAGAAAAAGGGCTATTTGTTGTATGGTCCTCTTAGAACTGAAATCAAGTTTAATCGTAAGAAGCTAAGGTCAATTACATGAAATATGATATAACTTAACTTGGAAGTGTTAGGTTGATATATGAAATAATTTTCTAATAGTTATTGACGATATTAATTTCAATCAAGAAGTATGTAATCGAAACGAGGATAACGGTAATGATGAAAATAAGAAATATTAATTCAAAGGATGGGATATAAATTTTAGGTTGAAATATGTCACCAAAGAGAAAACAAGATATAATGCGACCAAGATTTAGACCACGATTTAGGGCCAGTTACTGTCCAGATGAAGCATCACATTCTGCAGCTGCAACCGAATCAAATGTTGTACCTCCAACTACTACTACACTTGCAGATGAGGCATTACTTTCCGTACCTACTACTACACCATCCACCACCCCTACATCGATAGAGATATCATGGGTAAACAATGCGGATGAAGGAGGCGACTTCCATCCTAAAGTTGAGGAAGCTGATAGAAGAACTTACATCACAATTGTCAATAATCTGTAAGTAAAAATACATGAAACACCATATGCTTATAATTAAGTTATATGTTTAAATTTAAAAAATGGTATAAAATTAATTGTTTTAATATTTGGTTGATTCCGTTAGACCATGCTTAAGAAATATGACATCCAAATTCAAGGAGAAGATTGATGCTGAGGGTTATTTATGGAAGAATATCTCGTAGGTGACAAAAGAATTTTACTATCAAGAGTTTGAGGTACATTTTTTTATTTTTAATTGATTTTTATACATTTATTAGATAAATATTATTATATTATAAATACTTATTGTATATTTTTTCTTTTATTTCAAAAAGAATTTTTTTGAGATTATGAATTTAACGCGATCATTTATAAAATATAGGAGAGACGAGCACGTATACATTATCGAAACTTTATTGATGCAATACACAAGACTGATATATGATTGCCTTATATTTCTGAACAAATATGGAGTCGTTGGCAGCAATATCAGACATCACTCGAGGCAATATCTATTTCAGAGCGTAATTCTACCAACAAACGTGGAGGACTGGGAGGATAGTCTTCCTGTATATACTGGAGAATCTATTACTCACTACAAGCATGCAGAGAGACTTGTAAGTATCTACACTTTACATTTATATTCTGATTTTTTTTACTTTGGTGTATTTTAATTTAATTTGATGTGTAAATTTTGGAATGAAAATATGTATATTATGAAGAATGATAATATTATAAATGTCTATTGTCATATATGACTTTGTTGTTGAATTATTTTCTTTGTTCAATAGGAATTAAATATTATAAAATAGAGAAAATTCTACCGAAATTTTTATAAATTGTAGTTCATTTATAACATTTTATTCTGATGCGGACAAAATTTATGAGCACAAATCTTACATTTCGTCAACTCTTTTTGCATACTCGTACTAAAAAATATGACGATGTGATTATTGTTAACACCCGATGTAGACCAAGTGATTCTTAGCTTGAGTGTGAGGAGAAGACGAACCAATTCTTCAAATTTGAGAAGAAACCGAGCGGTTAAACGATAAACCGACCAACTTTTATTTACAAAAGCTAAAAAAAATAAATTAAAAATAAGTTCAACTTGTTCTTAATTCGGTCAAATCAATCGATCCGATATAGTCTTTTATCATTGCCAGCTATATTTACAAAGCTAAAGAGGCTACATTGCTACAGAAATTAAAAAATGCATGGATGACACTCGGAATCATTATTTATCGACGGCCCAAATGGACCCTTCTGATGGCAATAAGACATTCTTGAAGTTGAGACTTTTTAAGTTAAACCGTAAGATTCTCACCATCTGTCATCTAACAGAATCTTGGACCATTTTAATCTCTTTCGTGTTAATGTTTTCAAAGCGTAAAGTTCAACGTTGGAAAATAATTGCAACTGACAAGACCCCCTTAGGACTTACTAGAGAAAAGGAGATACTAAAATCACATCTAACAATTAAATAAATTTGTGTGACTGATTCAGTATTCTCATTCTTTAATTAAAGATCTCAAATTTAAATTTTAATAATAGAAAAATTTATTTAACCAACACTTTATCTTTTATAAACTTACCTGTGCAAGCGGAGATTAGCTTTTGAGTAGATGACTTAAATATATTTTTTCATAAGTTGAGATTCTCCTAATAACTTAAAGGTATCTTTTTACGAGTAGAGACTCTCCTCGCGGGACATTTTATTTCTACAAAGGCTCAAAACCAGACACAAGGCAAAAGGAGAAATTGTGACAACTGTGGGGTACGCAAATGGTGACAGACGCCTGAAAAGCCTTTGGACGTGCACCAAACGCACCTTTCTTGAGGCTTTTAAGAGGAGAAAAGGAATTTTGCATATGCCAAGAGAAGTTAGTTAAACTTTTAATCGTTCAATCATTACAGTAATATGTATAAATTGGTAAAAGATGTAAAATAGCAGCAGCGAACTATACGAATTTGATACATATTTATTTGCTAATCTACAATGGTAACGTTAGTACATAAACCATCACCAGTTCATTGGGAAAGCTACCCAAAAGAAAAAGAAAGAGAGAGCTAAATTATGGTCATCGACACTTGCCTACCAGGGATTTCAAAGATTGTCTCCAAGGCAGGCTTCCAAGATTTTTGCTTTGAGTACCTCTCCACAGGCTCTGGCTCAGTTGCCATGGAGACCATAGCCTTAGAATCTGAAGGAAAAATGCAAAACGTCTCACTAAGAACAGGAAAAATCTTTCCAAAATGGGTCTGCTTCAAGGTCTTGGTGGTCTTGGAAGTCAGAGTGGTCATCTCTTCTTGAGTTAACACAGAGTACAACATGTCCATAGGAAGAAGAAAGTAGAGCTGACGCCTCTCAAGCTCTTCATCAGCCGATAGACCATGGATCCTTTGACCAACTTTAAGACTGCTAGAGTCGCACACAAACTGTCCAGGGTTTTCTAACATCAGCTCTGCGGCTTTCACCGGCCTTGTGTAGACTTGCAAGATTCCATCAGGCAACAAAACCTTCACCACCCCATTTGAGATAATTGAAGGAGCACAAGATGCTGCATTTCCCATGTGAGAAACAAAATGAGAGCCGGAGATAAGTGATGGGGCTGAGAGGTTAGTACGAAAATTTCAAGTTATTGTCCAATTTAACGTGCTTAAGAAAAAAGTTAGGAGCAGAGAGAGGAAAAGTGCGGGGTCCAGATATGTTGTTGGTTAACTTACTTTGTCTTTTATGGTACAGTTTGACATTGCATTATTCACATCACACATGCGTACGGTGGTTTATGGATTTCATGCCACAATGTAGGTTGGGGAGATGCACAACAGGTGTAGATCTTTCATACAAAACTAGGAATGGAGAACCTCAAAATATGTTAATTGAAACTAGAAAGTAGGTAAGTTAGTAAGGACTTGTTTTGGTTTGAGTAAAGTTGTGGATCCGAACCGTTCTCATGTATGCAACCGTTTAATATTTGAAGTGAGAGCTTTGTCTTCCACAAAAAACCTATCTGACTTGAATAGGGGTTAATTTGGGAGTGGATGACTTAAAAATGCTTTCTCATAATTGGGATCTCCCTAAGATATCTCGTAAGTAATAAAAAAAATATAATATGTTAATTGCAGCTGTAATTAAATAAAATTATTATTATTAATTATTTAATAAAATTTATTATAATAAATATTATTCTATCATATTAAAATTAGGGTTTAGGGCCTCTGTCCGGTCTTCTCTGCCTTGTTTGATTTGTTTATTATAATGCTCTAAAGGTCTGAAGTTTTTTATTGAGCCAAGCACATGGGGAGGGATGGTACAAAGTGTTGGAATATGTGCCAGAGTTCACTACGGACAACACCAAACTAATGATTGGACATGGTTGCAAGCTGCTGCTTTGATATGATTCCTTGTAGCAGGTCGCCCACTGTACAATTATATCTAACATCTTTGATTAGATATGTGAATACAACAACCGTATAACATGGAATATCTGTATTCCAGGTCCCGTTTGAAATTCCAAATCTACTATATAATTTGCTCCACTAATACTATCTTGGATGCATATTCTTCATTGTCCATTACACAACAGATCAAATCCAAAGTTTTACTTTTATCTCAAAGTGCACAGGTCCCAGTATCATAAGTATATTATGAGGCGGACTTGCATTTACTATAGATAAGAATATATAACTGGGAGCATTAAGAACAGGATAAGTTAGCCCGCACAAGTAGCTCAGTTGATTATTGGGAAGGAAAGTGAGTCCAAGAATATGATAAATTCTTGGATTAATTAAGGGGTTATTGGGCTCCATTAATTAATTGTATTTTCAATCATCTTCTAATCATCCTCAAAAGATACAAAAGTTTTAGAGGTTGAAACCAATAAGAAAGGCTATGGTGGCAGCTGTAACGAGTCCCAATTAGATATGATTAGGTATTGAAAGATGGATTTCTGTGAGATATTCAACTACAAATTTTGTAAAAGGAAATGTCAAATGGCCTTTCTGCACCTTCAATCTACTTCGGATCGTGGAATCATTTTCATTCTTTGATTCCTTGTGCCTAAGGACTTGTTTCCCCTCCTGCTGCAACAGTGTTATAGCAAGGTGCATCTAAGTGGAAATCATCCTTAGTGGGTTACTATTTTGGAGAAGAGAATGACTTACCGCAGTATAAAACATTGGGGTAAAGTTATCCGGAAGAACTGGGGACTCCAAACCACTTTAATAACTGATGGGACGTTTGGTTCGAGGGTTTGGAAATAAAGGAATGGAATAATTGTAAAAAATAGTGTTTGCTTTGGGGTTTTCAATTTTAAGGGAATAGATTTATTCCATTAAATTTAGGAATCTACTAAACCCTCCAAATCGAGTGGGTATCAAGTTTTCATTCCAATATAGTGGTTACTATTTATACCCCTCCCCACATAAGCAATTTTTATTCTTAATTATATTACTCATCACTCATCACTCATCATCTTTATTATTATTATTATTATTATTATTATTATTGTTATTATTGTTATTATTAAATTTTAAACTTATTATTATTATTAATTATTGTTGTTATTATTATTATTATTATTTATTTTTATTATTAATGTTATTATATGAAATTAATTATCTTATTATTATTATTATTATTAATAATTTTATTATAAGAAATTAATTATCTTATTATTATTGTTATTATAAATTTTGTAATAATAATAATAAATATGATATGGAAATATAATATGAAAAAATGGTATTATATTATCTTTCATTCTCATTAATGCAACAAACCAAACAACATTATTGGTATTACTACAGAAACCCAAGTTACAAACCAAGCATCATTTTTATTTTTCATACCCATTCCCATTTCCTTATACTATTATACACATATTGTAACATCACACCTTCAACGGGAAGGGTAGAATAGTAATTTGACACAGTGAATTTTTGTGCACATGAAATAACTGTACATGCATACATGACATTCCCGGTTTTTGTGCCTAATGGAGTTTTACTGTGATTAACGTGGTTCTTGTGTTTGAAAAATTATCCTGAGTGCGCCATTGAGTATCTTATATTTTAAGGGATTTTTATGAATTTTTCCGGAGAAAATTTCCGAACCGAAAAAATCGTCAAGTGGCGAACCGATTGATTTTCGGTAGCGAAAATTGCTACCCAATGGCACTGGAATATTGGATAAATAATTTTGGGATTGTAACTAGAGTCATTGGATGGATTAATTAGAGTCATTGGATGAATTAATTAGAGCCATTGGATTGATTTTTGTCTTTTTCCTCTTCTTTCATGCCAAGTGGCATGATGACTCACCATAACTCATTTAAGGCTTGTGTTCCTCCATGCTTCCACGACATACCATGTGAAAACAAAAGAAAAAGAGTTGGAAGCTTGCTTTTGGGTTCTCTCCCATCCGAAAACTACTTCCACCCTTTCTTCTTCATTGTTTTCTTCTTAAATCCTAGCTAAACCACTCTTCTCTTCTACCTTAAGTGCCTTCCTTGCATGCATATAAGCTTAAGCTTTCTACCTTTTTATCATGATGATTGTGTATGGTGTTGAAAAATAGAGGATTGGTGGATTAATTGAAGAAGTGAAGAGTTGAAAGCTTGCTTAGGTAAGATGGTGTTTTTGGCTTGTTTTGTTGTTATATGTATTAATTGTGATCATTGTGCACTTAATTGCATGGGAATTGTATTGGTTTC
Organism: Erythroxylum novogranatense; assembly: GCA_029891385.1. Classification (NCBI taxonomy): domain Eukaryota; kingdom Viridiplantae; phylum Streptophyta; class Magnoliopsida; order Malpighiales; family Erythroxylaceae; genus Erythroxylum; species Erythroxylum novogranatense. The sequence goes on along the minus strand of CM057233.1, from coordinate 28,279,661 downwards.
TATGGTAGGTCATATGTTTGATAGATTGATAGTTGATTAATGGGTTGATTAGGTAAAATATAGTGAATGAAAGGAAAGGTGTTTTATATGGTTTTGGATTGATTTTCAATGGTGTTAGATGCTTGGAAATGAAAAGAAGAAAATTTGGTGTATATGCTGCCATTTTATGGCTACTTGGTTAAGTGAAGATATTGATGAAATTTTGGCAAATTACTTGACTAATTGGGATGTTTATTGGATTGGAAAAAGTATGAAAATGATAGGAATTGGAGGGAGTAGTAAAGCTGGAATCTTTGTAACTGAGTCATTTGGCTACAATCTTTGTAAAGGAAGCACTGTCCAATTTTGATTAGAAGAGTGTTGAATCTTGCTTTGAAAGTGAAGTATGGGTGCAGTATGAACAGTGATTCGAGCTTGATGACCTGAACTTTTGATGAATTTTTCTAGATTGATTGAGGTTGAATTGGTGAAAATGGTCTTAATGAAAGTTGAAGCTTATCTTGTTAGCTTTCCATTTCCACTGATTTTGCAATTTTTCGATATGTATATTGGGAGATATCCACTGTTAACTATTGACTGATTTTGTACATTGTGGTGAAACCTAGCCTAAGTGTTAGATTTGTGAGCATTCTGATTGGAAGCAATTTTAGCAATTTCTGTGAACTGAATTGGCTTGAGTGATCTTCTGAAGAGTTGTAAAGGAAGAAATTATCTTGAAAATGGTTTATCGCATGTGAGTTTTAGATATCAGATTTGGGAGTTATGAGTTTTCAAAAACTGAACTTGCATTAGGTTTTTAATCGATGCCCCGATCACCACTTGTTTGGCAGTTTTGAACTTGTTAGGAATGGAATTGGATTTTGAATCCTTCATGAAAATTGAAGTATGAGATCTTATCTTTCCAGTGATATAAGGTAGTGATTGTTTTGAGATTTGTTCTAGGAGATATGCTGCTTTGAAATGTACTGTTCAGATTGGGAAATTTCAGTGGGCAGATGCTTTGGTGAATTGTTTGGCTAGTTAGCAAATAAATTTGATTTCAGATTGTTCATGAAAGTTGTAGATAACATTGGGATCTTTCTGTGCACATTTATTGTGTAATTTTTGACTGAGGAACTAGAAAGTTACGGATTTTATAAGCTATTGCACTGTTTTGACAAAATGTTGCACTGTTTTGAGAGACATTGTGAGAGCAGTAACTTTGATTGCATTTTTGACACCCTTAGAGGTGAAATTGGCTTTTGTGTCCTTCATAAAACTTGTAGATCTCTCTTTTCTCTATGAAATAGATACCAAGTTTGTCCAAATTGGAGTTCAGAGTAGGGAGTTATGGCCTAGACAAGTTGGCATATAGGAGGAAATTGTTTCAGATATGTCATTTTATAGGACTAGTCGACTAGGATTCTTAAATCAGTTGACTACAACCTGCACTAGTCGACTAGGACATGTATTTTTCCTGCACTAGTCGACTACAACCTGCACTAGTCGACTATAACCTGCACTAGTCGACTACAACCTGCACTAGTCGACTAGGATGTGTATTTTTCCTCCTTTTGCTCATAACTTTTTCGTCCGACATCCGATTGACCTGATTCTTAAGGCATCGGATTCGTGAAACATTGAATTTCATTGCATGAGAAATTGGGAATTTTTGGACTGAAAATTGACGTGAGTCCGGGCAATGATTCTTTGGTCACTGTTTTATTTATTTTTGGACCTATAAAGGTCCGAATTGAGTACTGTCAGTGCCACTAGATTTCTAATTTTTAGACGGATTTTTGGTGATTGAAAATTTGGATTTAGGGTCGGGAAAATCATGAACATGCATTGTACACATTTTAAGCGCTACATGTGCATTCTGAAATATTTACTGATTGGATTTTTGGTAATCATTGACATCAGAATCGGTATAGAGGCACATTTGGGCGCTAATCCACCGATGCCACTAAGACTTCCAGGTATTAGCTCGGAAGTACAGGTGAGTAACCTAGTTGGTTCCTCAATTTCTGATTATTTATAGTTCTGTACTGATAATTCTGTAGAGAATAATGATGTTTATGTGAAAACTGATTATGACTGAGATGTTGAACCGAAGGAATGGGAATTGGGCATTGAAGTGTAAACCGGCCGTGAATGTGATAAATTGTGACTGTATGAAAATCAGATGATTGAGAATGATATGTTTGATTATGATAAATTGGATTGACCGCAATGTGATTTTGTGGATCGTAGGATATTGTGATACATCGAGCATGTTGCATTCCATATACAAATACTTAAACGGATAATAATAGTTGTGACCGAGACGCCATCGACATCGAAAAGAGCCTCGAGCTCGAATATCGACATCAAAAGAGCCTTGAGCTCGATCATCGAAAAAGAGCTTTGAGCTCGAAGGGAGTTAGTGCATACCCAGAGGGTTCTCCTACTCCTTAGACGCGTCTCATCAATCATTCATTTGTTTAAGTGCTCGGTCACAATACTGCAATAAAATGGGAAAGTGTCACATATGCATTGCATATATACTTGACTGACTACTTGAAATGGGAAAAAGGCATGAGTGCCGTATTCAATTGCGATTTGCTTGTATGTAGTGATATGGTACTTCTAACTGTGTTATTGCAAACTAAACTGTGATTGCCTGTGTGCTGTGTTATTACTGTGACGTAATTAAGCGATGCATGAATTGGGCGAACCATCAATGATGGTTCCTCACTGAGTTCGCAAAACTTACCCAAAATTTGCAAACATTTTTCAGGTCTTGAAGAGTACCCCGTTTGACAGGGGAGTATGTCTACCGTATGCAAAGGACAGATAGAGGTCGGGATCAGTTTGCGTGCATTAGTGTCTCATTAGTTATATGTCAAATCTCGTAAAAGAATGCTCAGATTTATAATGAGCCCAATTTGGTTATGGCTTTTTATTCATTAAATGGCTTTTGTAAATTATTATTGAATGATTGTAATAACTGAAAATGTTTATTTATGAACGTGGGCTCAGATTGTTTACTGTCTATTCCGTGCACATGAGTGTAAAAAAAACATTTTGATACTGAGTTTCGACTGACTGATGTAGCACGCCACCCTCGCGGGGCACAGACTTGGATATCACCAACGATGTCGGGTTCGAGTCACGCAAGAGTGGGGTGTTACACATATCCATACCCAACCCTGTGCTCAAACCAAACGCCCCCTGAAGATCCCTTCATCTTTCAGTTTTCATATGAAGAAATGGCAAGCAAAGTGATGGACATGGGACCTTGACATATACAAGTTAAAACATTTTTTTTGAGAAAATGGGAAACAAGGTTCAAACTTGATAGATTTGAGATTATAACAATTCCTATATGGGTTAATATGTACAAAGTACCTCTTGAATATTGATCTTCAGAAGGGTTGAGTTACTTAACCAGTTACATTGGTACACCTCTAGCTATGGATGAGAACATTGCTGGCATTAAGAGGGTTGGTTATGCTAGAGTTTGCATTGAAGTGGAGCATAGGAAAATTATGCTCGAAAGTTTTCCTATTACGAGGTATAGCACTTGTGGAGATCTAACTGAAGAAAAGTTCAATTATCGTACCTGTGGAAACCTTACATGAAAGACAAAATCAAAGTGTGGATTCCCAAAAAGAATAATAAAGATGAAGAGAACAAAATAAAAGTAAATCCATAATCTCCAGAAATCTCCAAGGAAACTGATGAATTACATGCAAATAGTGAAACTCAAGATCATCAGGAAACTCCCAAACAGACTGATGAGGTCGATACAAATGCAGATACTCATATTTAGTAAGAAGTACCACTGGATATTGTAGAATAATAGCAAGGAAGAATAATTTTATTCTCTTAATCTTCTGTAGGTTACAACCGTAGTATATATATACAATTATCTATACTAAATATACAGCAGATTCCTAAGATACATGGAAATCAGTATCTTATCATAATCCTTAAAAATCAGGGATTTATATGAATCCTATACAATCTTCTAGATACTCCATATAATCCGACACTCCCCCTCAAGCTGGTGAGGGGATATCTTCCATTCCTAGCTTGCTAATAATATCTTGAAACACTATGCTTGTCAATCCTTTTGTAAGTACATCTTCCAATTGATCTTTGGTTGACACAAATGGAGTGCATATTAGACCACTATCCAGTTTTTCCTTGATGAAGTGCCTATCAACTTCAATATGCTTAGTTCGATCATGTTGTACTGGATTATGTGCAATGCTTATTGCTGATTTGTTATCACAATACAACCTCATAGGTCCTTCCCACTTTATTCTCAAGTCATCAAGAATTATCTTCATCCAATGTAATTCACATATCCCCAATGCCATAGATCTAAACTTAGATTCAGCACTTGATCTTGCCACTACATTCTGCTTTTTACTTCTCCATGTAACAAGGTTACCACCTAGGAGAGTACAATAACCATATGTTGACCTTCTATCAACCAAAGACCCTACATAATCTGCATCAGTATAGGCTTCTAATGTCAAACCTGTAACTGTTTGTCGCTTAAGCAAAATTCCTCTTCTTGGGCTTCCTTTCAAGTATTGTAGAATTCGATTTACTGCCTTGAGATGTGATTCTTTGGGATTGTGTATAAATTGACTAACCATGCTCACTGCAAATGCTATATCTGGTCTTGTGTGTGCAGATATATCAACTTCCCAACAAGCTTCTGATATGACATTTTGTCTACTGCTGAATCTTCTGAAGCATTACTTAATCCATGATTGAACTCAATCGGTGTATCCACTAGTTTACAACCCAATTTTCCTGTTTCTTTCAACAAATCCAATACATACTTTTTTTTAGAGATGAAGATCCCTTGCTTTGAGTGAGCTACTTCAATGCCTAGGAAGTATTTCAACTTCCCTAGTTCCTTGATATCAAATTCCTTCAAAAGACATTGCTTCAGATTTTTTATTTCTTCTGCATCGTTACCCATCACAATAATATCATCCACATAAACTAGTAATGCTATGACTCCACCGAAACTTGAATGTCTAATGAACAAGGTATGGTCTCCTTGACTCTGCTTATATCCTAATGAGATCATTACCTTAGCAAACCTCCCAAACCAAGCTCGTGGGGATTGTTTGAGCCCATAAAGAGCTTTCTTCAGCTTGCATACCATTCCTTCTTTTGATTCAAATCCAGGAGGAACTTCCATGTAGATTTCCTCTTCTAGATCACCATGGAGAAACACATTCTTCACATCAAATTGCTGCAGATTCCATTCAAAATTAGCAGCTAATGATAACAGTATCCTTACCGTGTTCATCTTAGCAACAGGAGCAAATGTCTCAAGATAATCAATACCATAGGTTTGAGTAAACCCTTTCGCCACCAATCTTGCCTTATATCTTTCCACCAATCCGTCAGCTTTATATTTTACGGTGAAAACCCAAGTACACCCAACTAGTTTCTTCCCTCTTGGCAATTCCACTAACTCCCATGTTTTGTTCTTCTCAAGGGCCTCCATTTAAGCTTTCATAGCATCCTCCCATTTTTTGTCTCCTAATGCCTCAGTCAGATTTCTTGGTGTGGGAATTGTATGAAGATTGGTTAGGAAGGCTCTATGGTTTTTGGATAGGTTCTGATAAGTCATGAAAGAGGGCAGTCGGTGTTTTGTACAGATTCTTGTTCCTTTCCTAACTGCAATTGGTAGGTCATCAATACCTGTTTCTTTCGGTTCCTCTACTGGTTCGAGAGACTCAACTCCTAGCTCACCTTCTGGTGTGACATTTTCAGCTGGAAATTGAGCAATAGCACGAATGGGAGACTGAACTTGGGCTGGTCGAGAGACTGGTCCCTTTCTCCTAGAATAGACTTGCAGTGGCTGTTTGTCAATAGATGAAGATGTGGTTTCAGTCACGATGGGTTGAGATTGGTGGTCAAAACTAGGACTTAGAAGGAACATATCCTTTGTTTTAACTTCACTCGAGATCTCCCCCTGAAGATAGTTATGCTGAAAGAAAGATTCATGCTCAACAAAAGTGACATCAGTTGAGATAAAGAATTTTTTAGAAGGTGGATGAAAACATTTGTAACCCTTTTGTGTGGAGGAATATCCAATAAAAGTGCATCTAAGAGCTCTTGGATCTAGTTTGCTCCTATTGTGAGAATGGATATGAACAAATGCAACACAACCAAAGATTCGAGGTATCTTATTGTTTGACATAGAAAAATTTAGGAAAAAATTTGTGAGAATGTCAATTGGACTTTTGAACCCAAGAACCCGTGTTGGAAGTCTGTTAATAAGATGGGTAGCAGTTAATATTGCTTCACCCCAATATTGTTTTGGAACATTTTTATGAAACAACAAATCTCTAGTGATTTCTAGGAGGTGTCCATTTTTTCTCTCAGTTACCCCATTTTGTTATGGGGTAGTAACACATGATGACTCATGAATAATTCCAGTTTTCTGGAAAAAAGATGAAAGGGTTTGATTGAAATAGTCATTGGCATTATCTGATCGAAATCTCTTAATTTTGACATCAAATTGAGTATGGATCATATTGTAGAAACTAGGAAAAACAGCACTAACATCATATTTGTTTTTCAAAAGATAAAGCCATGTGACTCGGGTACAATCATCAATGAATGACACAAACCACCTAGCACCTGAAACATTTGGGATGGTAGAAGTTCCCCAAATATCACTATGGATGAGAGAAAACGAAACAGAGGTTTTATTGTTGCTTATTGGAAAGGAAGCACGTTTGTGCTTTGCAAGTTCACAATCATCACAATGGAAAATTTCAGATGTAAGACCTCTAAACAATGAAGGAAACATCAACTTCAGAATTCTAAAAGATGGGTGACCTAAATGACGATGATGGAGCCAAATTTTATCCTGGTTTGACAAGACAGATTCTGAGAAGAAGGATGTAGGTAAGGATTCTCCAACTTCGGGTTTACTGTGTGGTTTATCCAGGAAATAGAGACCATCTCTCTGACTAGCACGTCCAATCATCTTCTTCGTGCCCAGCTCCTGAAAGACACAATGGGAAGGAAAAAGGTTATCTTTGATTAGAATCATGGTTAATTTTGAATGGAAATAAGATTTGCAAATAGTTTGGGAACATGGAGGACATTTCTTAGTGTAAGGTCCTTGTTTATGTAGATATCCCCTTGACCAGCTACGGTGGTGATAGATCCATCAGCTATTGTGATCTTTTTATGGCTACAGCTGGGGTTACAAGATATAAAGTATTTAGAGGAACAAGTCATATGGTCTGTTGCTCCAGAATCAATTACCCACACAGGAAGAGAATTTCTTTCCAAGGCATTAGGATTAGAGGAAGAAGAAATACCTAAAAATGCCACTGAACAAATACCTGTAGGTTTCTCAAAAGACTCCATAAAGGTTTTGAGTTTCTCCATTTATTCGGTACTAAACTCAGGGATAGGTTTTTTGGAGTTTTCTTCATTAGTTGATGAAGTACTCACCATGTGTGCTTGACTTCGGTCATTCCCACTTCAATTTGGTTTACCATGAAGTTTCCAGCATTTTTTCCTAGTATGCCGATACTTTTTGCAGTATGTGCAGAATAATGAATCTCTATTGGAAGGTTTGGATGAATCCCCTCTATGAATAACCGTAGAATGGCCAGCCTCCTTCAATTCCATTGACTTGGTAATGAGTGCAGAACCATCCCCTCCTTGAGGTTCAAGCATAACACTTCGACGACCCTCTTCTGCACGTATAATAGCAATTGTCTCATTTAGAGACGGTAGGTCTTGTCTTCCCAAAATCTGCACTCTTACAGCATCAAATTCTACGTTTAAACCTGCCAAAAAATCATAAATACGATTCTTTTCCACAAAACGCTTCAAATTTTCTGCATCTTCACTACACCGCATTTGGATACATTGATAATGATCCATCTCTTGCCACAAGCTTTGTATAAGACTCGAATATTCAGTGACATTCCTACTCTCTTGCTTAGTTGCTGAAACTTTCGTCCTAATCTCATAAATCTGTGCAGCATCATTGACTTTGGAATAAGTCTGTCTAATAGCCTCCCAGATATCCTTGGCAGTTCCGAGAAACATACATGTGTCACTTATCTCCGGTAGCATGGAGTTCCATAACCAAGACATCACCATAGAATCTTGTTCATCCCATGCCGCGAATCTTGGATCATCTTCTGAAGGGCCAGTGCCCATTAAATGACTCAATTTTCCTCTCCCTTTTAGGAATGTGCGGACCAGTTGTGACCACTTTAAATAGTTCTTCTCGTTCAATCGGTATGTAGCTTGAATGTTCTGCAAATCCCCTGGTATGGCAGCAGCAACGTTCTCTACCGTGGAGCTGATGATGTCAACTGAACTATTAGGTGAGTCTGTCATGATCGAAGGCTAAGGAAGAAGCAGGAAATTGAGTGGGAAACCTAGGACGTTGAGAGGGATAGTGAAGGTGATGCTCTCGGTCAGTATGACCAAGGAAACAAATCAGGTTTTTTTTTTCAGGAAAGAGCCAAAAAGCTCTGATACCATGTAGAATAATAGCAGAGAAGAATAATTTTATTCTCTTAATCTTCTGTAGGTTACAGTCGTAGTATATATATACAATTATCTATACTAAATATATAGCAGATTCCTAAGATACATGGAAATCAGTATCTTATCATAATCCCTAAAAATTAGGGATTTATATGAATCCTATACAATCTTCTAGATACTCCATATAATCCGACAGATATAAACTTAGAAAATTCTCAAGATGAATAACAAAAAGTGAGTGGAAAAGAAGGTGAGGGGAATATTCAATAGTCCACAGAGATGCCAAAATATGTAAAAGGAGAAGAAAACAATAATGAAACCATAACCTCTGTTGGTAATGAGGGAGTAAATGAAACCACTATTGAGATAGGTGGAGCTAAGAAGATTTTTTAGGAATGGTATGAAATAGGATCTAGTAATGGAAGATCTAGGAGGAGAAACAAAACAAAACATTTATAATAGTTTATACAATATGGAATGAGAGGAGACTTAACTGTCCCACTAAATAATTAGCTCTAAAGGACTACCAAGAAGCTAGACAACTGATTCTTTTTGGTTTAGTGGAAACCAAAATAAAAGAAGAAGTATTTCAAAAAGGGTTGCATCTTCTCCTAATACGGTGACTTACCTTAAGTAATCATTCTAAACATCCTACTAGTAAGGTGATTGTTGCTTATGATCCAGCTCATCTGCTTATCAAACTGGTTTTATACTGATCAATTAATTCATTGGGAACTAATCGTTAGAGCAGGTAATGTTCCAATAACAATCACATTTATTTATGTAGCTAATTGGGAATTTCAAAGGACCGACTTATAGAGGGACTTGAAAACAATTGACTCAAACATCACAACCCCTTGGATGCTTACTGGTGACTTCAACTATTTGCTATCTTCAACTTAATCCATAGGAGGAAGATGCATAATATATATAGACACTAAAGAGTTGATTGCTTTAACTTCTCACTTAGGAGTGGTGGATCTCAAATTTCAGTGACCAATCTTCAGTTGGAGCAATCATTAAAAGGGAAGAGGAGTGGTGTAGAGGAAACTAGAAAGGTGTTTAGTTAATAATAGATGGCTTACTAAAATGACAAATAGCTTTGCTATGTTTGAAGAGTCACTATTTTCAGATCATACTCCAGTCAAGGTGATTATTAATAGCAATTCAAAGAAAAGAAGATCACCATTCAGGTTTTTTAATTCCTTGTTAAAGCACTTTCAGCAGATTCAATTATTAAAGATGCCTGTAGCTAATACTTTTAGGGATCTAAGGCATTCTAATGTTTGCAAATCCTGAAATCTGTCAAAGTTGATTGTATTAAACTTTTTAAGGGTATCAATGATCCTAGGAAGCTAGATAAATTACAAGCAACGTAGGAACTCTCATTTACTCACAACTTATTGGCAATTAATCCTACAGACACATCACGTATTGAGAAAGAGAAAACAGACCTTAGTAAGTACCTACTTGCACTAAGAATATATAGATCCATACTAAAGCAGAAATTAAGGGTTCAATGGGTGCAATAAGGAGACAAGAATACTAAATATTTCTTCAGTGTGATTTAAGGTAGAAAGAATAAAAACAAAATATCATTTCTAGAGGATAGAAATGGCATAATGGTGTATGATCAAGAGGAGTTGAAAAAAGACAACTAGAGACCATTTCAATGACATTAATGGTGTGACTGCACAAACAACTTGCTTGCCTAAGAATCTGCTCAATAAAATGTCAGGTTCCATAAAGCAGAATTAGCATTCAAAACTACTAAAGGAAGTCATCAATGAGAAGATAAGAGGATTATTATTTTCCTTTCATCATGATAAGTCTCTAGGCCCAGATGGCTTCAATGCAAGGTCTTTCTGAAGAAAAATTGGCAAGCTCCAATTTTTAAAGCAGTGCAAGAATTTTTTAGAAGTGATAGACTGCTCACAGAGATGAATAAGACTTATTTAGTCTTGGTGCCTAAAGTCCCTATTCCTAAGTGCTTAGATGATTTTAGAACTATAGCATGTTGTAATATGGTGTACAAGATTATTTCAAAAATCCTTGCTAACAGGTTGAAAGTTACCTTACCAGGATTAATCAATTTAAGTCAAGGTGCTTATGTCCCAGGTAGGAGTATGGGTGACAATATATTGTTATCTCAAGAATTGTTTGGAGATTACAAGTCTAAGGTATACACATATTTGACTATAATTTTACTTTATATTTAATGTGTTTTTGCTTGATATTTGATATTTTATTATATATTTGGTACTTAATTCTTTTCAAGTGTTTATACAGATAACAGTTGTCTTTATGGACTTAAAGAAAAAGAATTCAAATGAAAACACGACACAAAATTAAGATTCGATGCATAAAAGGGATACATGGTTGTGCATATACCTATGCACTTCCTCGAGGACTTGCACTTTCACGATATTTAGAGATTTTGATTATGCACAGTCTGATGCATAGCTGTGTAAGTGACCATACATCAACGACAAACTTAGAATTTCATATAAAAGATGCTTTTTGAAGGCAATTGGAAAGGGTAATTGTAGGAAGTGTTTTGAGCTTTCTAGAGACAATTCCAGGTGCGATTATGAGTCAAAGGAGATAGAAACGTGAATATTTCATTGATAGATCCATTGGCATACAAGATTAGACCCCTACGTCGCCAAAATGCTCGATAGAAGACAATATGGGAGATTTAGAATTATGATTTCGTTGTTTTCAATTTAGTTTTTTGTTTATGTATATCTAATTTCGTGTTCGTTAATGTGTAGCTAAATATTTCATTAGTATTTAGCTTACATGAACCCTATTTGACACTTGAACATGTGTTAATTATTTTTCTAATGCAATTGATTGATTGATTTGTTGCTATCCAATTACTTGTTTTATTTATGTTCTAGTAATCCGGAATACTAGATCATAATTTGATTTATCACATAACGATTGAGAAATCCTAGGTTTGGATAAATCCAAGGTATTTGGAAAGAGTTGATTGCAACCCTAGAGATAGGATGACAAAATTTCTAGATTAAGGTCAAACCCAATAGAGGGACTCATAAAACGGTAACACAAACCTGCAAAATTTAATTTGAGTAATTAGGTTAGAAACCTTACGATTGGTCGTTAGTAGACTCAAGGTCAGCTACTAACATACCATAGGAGTCTTCAAAGTCCAATAAATCATCAAAAGAATTGCATAACAAAAGACCAAGTTGTTAAGGTTTAGGGGGATTTGAAGCCTCTTAATATCGGTAATTAACTTTGTGCTTCGTAATTCTTTACTTTATTGTGCTGTTCGTTTATTTTATTTGCTTAATTTTGGCTTCTTTAATTAAAAATCACAATCAATTCTTAGGCTAGAAAATATAATAATGGTAATTACTCATGGGATTGACTAGTACTTACTAGTACTAGATGCAACTACATCGTGCACTTGTGGTATAACAATATTGACTAACTCACAAAATTAGATCAATTAGTATAACTAAAAATATGAATTTAAGAAAAAAGATGAATTTCATATTTCATCATCAGTGTAGTGGTCCTTATATCGCATAGGTTTCTTTTGCAGATGGTTTACTCATGCTTTGTTCCAATAATTCTACATCCATTGGAATACTCTTAATAACATTGCACATATTTGAAGAAGTTTTAGGGCTCAAATTCAATCCAAGCAATAGTGCTACTTATCTTACTAGACAAAGAAATGCGATTCAATGAGAGCAATGGGAGATGTACGACTTACTATTCATCAATTGTTTCTCACATACTTGGGTGTACCAATCTCTATAAAGAAGCTTAAGGAAGCTGAATGCAGATGTCTCATAGATAAAGTGAAAAGAAGAATTTCTGATTAGAGCAACAAATTCTTGTCATATGGAGGTAGCTATAGTTGGTCATTTCCATACTTAATAATTTGCATATTTACTGGTTATCACTTTTAGCTATCCCCAAAGGAGTACATAAGAAAATTGATAGGAGCATTCTAAACTTCATTCAGCATGGACAAATTCTAGTGGGTGGAGGATATCCAACGTCAAATGGAGTGTGATAAGTTTTCCTAAGTAGTATAGAGGATTGGGGATCAATTCAGCTAGCAGAATGAACAAGATCTTTTTGCAAAAGAATATAGAGAATTTGTTGGGATAAAGAAAGCTTGTGGGTGAGATGGATTCACATGTATCATATTAATCAGAAAAGCATCTAGTTTGTTTTTCATAAAACTCTCAATCCTATACCTTTCAACAGATTTTGCACACAAGATTATATCAAGCAAGCATTTTGGTTTGATAATTGACATGCTTTATGGCCTTTATGTAATAGTAAACTCTTTTCAGCTTTGAGAGGATCAATCTTTGAAGAAACTAAGGTGCAGGTGCTAAATTGAAACAACAATTGGCATTGGCCTCTCCATATGAGTAGAGGAACTAGATCAATTGTTAAGCATTGGCCAACATACTCTCAAATCAGGTGCAAAAAGATGAAATCAGATGGAAGCTTTATAAGTCTCACTAATTTATAACACAATCCTGTAAACAATTACTATTAGGTCCTTTTTATCAAGTTTCCTCTTTATAAACTGATATGGGGATTAGGTATAGCTCAAGCCTACTCTTTCATCTTATGATTAATAATATTACAAAAATTGGGCACTAGAGATATAATCAAGTTTTAAATTTCATATACAAATTGTCCTTTATGTTATAGAGAAACTGAAACATTAGATCACATATTCTTCAAGTGTTATCATACTAGAAAACTATGGAGTGCATTCCTCAACATCTTTGATCTGTAAGATAGAAAATTAAAATAGACAAATTGCTTGGCTTGGGCTAATAAATTGAGCTAAACTGGTAAAAAGGACCGAAAGATATTCAAAACTGTTTTTTTTTACTATGTTGTTATAGTATATTTGGAGGACAAAAAACAAAAAAATCTTTGGAAAAGCTAGAGAATACAAGGAATAAAGTTAGATATAATTCTACCTCAAACTAAGAATGGCAATCATGATCACTACTAATCAACAGTTTATTTCTAATCATATTAGGATGCAATTAAGAATATAGAAATTGTTGTTGTTGGATAGTTTCAACATTATAGTTAAATGAATTATGTACAAGCTCTACCTTTAGGAGATGTAACATGAATCACTTTGTAATTTCCACCTTTTGAACGAATTTATTACTTACTTTAAAAAAAGATTGTTTTGCTATGTTATATAATGAAAACTAAAACTGGTTTAATTATTTTAGTTTACAACACAAAGATTGTAAGTTTTATATGTAAAATTTGTGCTAATACCTTTTTGTTGAAAAACAAAAGGTTAATGAATTAATAAATGAGAGATATAGATGATAGATCTTTAGTCAACCATAATACATTAAAATATCTATCAAAATTATAATATTGTTAAAATAAAACCTAGTAACAATGTAATGAACCTAAGACATCAATGGCATAAAGAATTAGAAACAATTAGAATTTCCTTAGTAATCTTTCTCATCATCTCACGTATAAGTTGTTGCTTAAACCTTACTTTACCTTACAATTGCCTTAAATTTCTTTTCTTCCAAATATGATAAGTAGCAGTGTTGAAAGAGATTCTAAATTTGATTGAATCCCTTTTTCATTTTCAATTTAAATCAACACTCTAATTTACAATATCATTCTTGTTATTCGTCAAGCAAAAGAGCATGTTCTTTTGTAGAATAGTTTGCTAAATTGATTATATGAACTCACATTGAAAGAATATGGTTAAAGTTTTAGGTTTTTGATGACAAAACCACAAAGTATGTCATTATTGTGTAGCTTACCATTGATAGTCAACCATATAATAAAGGAGAATCTTGGAGAGTTTTCTTTGCTTTACAGAAGTTTATATCATGAGACTTTAGAGGACTTTGATTTGAAAACATTTTTCCATGATTTATTATTGAAGGAACCTAATGAATGTCCCAACTAGATATTCTTGTATGTAACATCAAAGCTGGGATGAAAAGGAGGTAAAGTAATCCATCTATGATATAGGGATTAAGATTATAGGAATTATCATATTCCTAGAAAGCAATAATGTTTTGTATCATGCTCCTTAAGTTATGAGTAGCATTGACAAGAAGTTCCAATGAATTCCTATTGTCATGCCAAAAGCTGGAAGAATCTCCATAACCTAACTTGTTATAGTGTGAACTTTCATCTATTCCCTAACCTTGAAGATGTTAAACATAGTTCAGGAAGAGTTTCTTTTAGGAGAAGTTCACCATAAGCTGTCAAGTTTTAAGTAATATGAATGTACCCACTTTATACAAAGATCATTAATGGATAGAAACGATGTGGTAGAAAGGCGAAATAGAGCATTAATGGATATGCTTAGGAGTATGATAAGTAATTCCTCATTACCCAAAAGTTTGTGGATGTATGCAATTAAAACTACTATGTATCTACTAACTAAGGTTCTTAATAAGGCAGTTCCTAAAAATCCTTTTGAGTTATAGATTGGAAGGAAACCTAATTTAAAACACTTGCTGTTTGAGATTGTCTAGTAGAAGAACGTATCTATAATCCACATGAAAGAAAATTGGACTCTCGAACAAATAGTGGTTACTTTATTAGTTATCCAGAGAAATCCAAAAGGTACATGTTTTACTGTTTGAACTATAGTTATAGAATTGTTAAAACAACTAATGTCAATTTTTAGAGGTAAGGTAACGCGCTCCATGGAATTGAAAGATGTAAAAAAAATTCGGATTCAAAAAAGGAAGAAGAGGATAGATTCGAATTAAAGAAAACTAAATCTTATATCTAGAGTTTCAAATTTAACTACTAGATCTCACGAAAAACTTGTCTCGAGCAACTTAGATAATAGGTAAAGAACAAACTAAGAAAGTTGGTAAGATTAAAATCATGCCACAATCTGGTTCAGTTAATAAGTGAAGTTTAATTCCTAAGTTGAAAAGAACATGAGGGTTTTATCCTCCCAATATGGCCAACGGCTCACATAAAATAATATGATCAAAGTTGTGTTCCAAAAATCCTAAAACATAAGTATTTATACCTAGGCTTAATGCTAAAGGACTTGGGCTTAAAATACATGAGAGCCCAAAATATAATTATAACTTAAAACAAGTCCAAAATAGAATAATAAAAACACGTTTAGGCCTGGCCTAATGTGCTCCCAAGTCCGATCATGATGTACAACCTAACACAATGGTCTTCAAGTCCCAAGTGAGTCCCATCCAAGAATTTTAGATAAATGAATCAATTTGGATTGTGATTCAGATAGCTCTACTCCAATATGCTTGATGCACTCCATTTTCTCCATAAATTAGTCCACAGGTACATAGAGAGCCTCCTTGAGTCTCTCAGTCCTAGCTTTGGACATAGGTCCAACTGGAATGACAAGCTCGCCTCCATCACGCATGTCATCTCCATGGTCATCCTTGTTCTTGCTTACATCATGAGGTCAGTGGGAATGTTGAAAATCAAGTTATGGATATTAATAAAATAAGGGATGATGTTCCATTACCCATAAATGTTCTTAAACCCACAACTACAACAAATGTTATTCTGCTTTGGAAGATCAAAATAATCAAAGACAACATTTAAACAATGAAGAAACACCTCATAAAGAGCCTAACTTACCACCAGCTCATGTAAATGAACCAGTTGGTATAACTTTAAATAAACCTGTAAGGATTAGAAGATCTGATATTTCTAATGATTATGTGGTTTATTTGCAAGAGTCAAATTATGATTGTGACATTGATAATGATCACGTTTTGTTTTTACAAGCCATAGGTAGTGATAAGTCTGAAAGATAGATTGATGCTATGAAAGAAGAGTTGAAATCAATAGCTCAGAACAATGTCTAGGATCTTGTAGACTTGCCAGAAGGTTCTAAACGAGTTGGCTATAAATGAGTCTTTAAGACTAAACGTGACTTAATGACAATGTTGAAAGATATAAAGCTAGACTTGTTGCTAAAAGTTACACTTAGAAAGATGACATTGAATATAAGGAGACTTTTTCACCATCCTCAAGAAAGATTTATTGAGAATAATTTTAGTATTAGTCGCTCAATTTGATTTAGAGTTACATCAAATAGATGTGAAAACAACCTTTCTAAATGGGGATCTTGAGGAGGAAGTTTACATGGATCAACCTGAATGCTTTTCCATTGAAGGTAAAGAAAGTATGGTGTGCAAATTGAAGAAGTCAATATATAGACTTAAACAAGCTTCCAGGCAATGGTTTATGAAGTTCAATAATACCATTGCTTCTTTCAGTTTTGAGCAAATCAAAATTGATTGGTGTATTTACTAAAAGATTAGTGGGAGTAAGTTTATATTTCTAGTTCTGTATGTTGATGACATTTTGCTTGTTGCTAACGACTTGGGTTTGTTGCATAAGACTAAAAAATTTCTTTCTAAGAATTTTTAAATGAATGATATGGTAGAGGCATCCTATGTGATTGGAATTTCAATATTCCTTAAGAGATCAGAAGGTTTATTAGGATTGTCTTAGAAAATCTATATTGAGAAATTTTTTGAGAAATTTAACATAAGAAAATGCTCAACAGGTATAGTCCCTATTCAAAAAGGAGATAAGTTTAGTTTTATGCAATATCTAAAGAATGATATGGAACATAAGGAAATGGAAACAATTCCATATGCTTCTGTTGTGGGCAATTTAATGTACCTATAAACCTTTATTAGACCCAACATCAGTTTTATAGTAAGGATGCTAAGCAGATATCAAAGTAATCTTGGTATTGATCATTGGAAGGCTGCAAAGAAAGTGATGGGATATCTTCAAGGAATAAAAGATTACATGATCACTTATAAAAAATCTAATCATTTAGAAGTGATTGTACATTCAGATTCAGATTTTATTGGGTGTGTTAATAGTCGGAAGTCAACATTTGACTATTTGTTCCTATTAGCTGAAGGAGCAATCTCATAGAAAAGTGTCAAATAGTCTGTCATTGCTTCATCCACTATGGAAGCAGAATTTGTAGCTTATTATAAGGCTACAATTCATGCATCATGGCCGCGGAACTTTATTTCAGGGCTTAAGGTTGTCAACACAGTAAATACGCTGCTGAAAATTTATTGTGATAATTCTACATTAATTTTCTTTCTAAAAATGACAAATACTCCAGAGGCGTAAAATATATGGAATTATAGTATTTTGTTGTTAAAGAAGAGATTCAGAAACAAAGAGTACATATAAAACATATTCGGACGGATCTTATGGTGATAATAGATCCTCTAACTAAGGGTTTACAACTAAAGATATTCAAATAACATGTGCTTAGGATGGGTCTTGGTTGTATTGATGATTGATTATAATATTTGATGATAATGTTTTAGCACTCTTGAACTCAATAATAATATGTCTATGAATTTTATATTTCTTATTCATTATGTTCATGTATACATGATTGTTTGAATAAGAAACTTGTATGTATTTTCATATCAAGTATGTGAACTATATGTTCTTTATATACAACTTATGGACTTAAACATAATAAGTTCTTAATGTAGAGGTACATGGAAGGGAGTATACGACTATACTATGTATGACCACCATAAACCACATTATGTGATTTGTTGTGCTAAGGTGCTTATATTGTTAACGGTTTATAAGATTTAATTCTTCTAGCCTTATGTTATATTATTAGATGTAATGATTAAACATCTAGCCAAGTGGGAGAATGTAAGAAATATAGCCTGATGTTTTAGTCTAGATTTTCTATAAGCCCATATTAAACTTCGTCTGGAGTTTTCTTAATTTAATAATACATCAAATCTTAACCGTTAATTTAGTACTTGATGGACGTATAAGATTTAATGTTAATAAAGAAGTGTATATGAATTAATCCTCTCTCTAACCTAATTAAGTACAGACAAAACACAAATATAGAAATAGTAGATATTTGTGCATTGAGCTATCCATCAAGCTATTGTACAGAAAGAAGGTCAAGACAGAAAAATTAGTTCGTAATCGATAAAAGTTTTCTTCTCTGCAACTTAAGATAAGTGATTTATTTACTTGGTTATTATTATATTTAACATCTGTATGGCATGAATGATTTACATATGATTCATTATTAGTGTATGATTTATGTTTTTATGTTTAATAATCAAGAATAAAAATTACAATTTTAATATAATTTTTAAAAGTTGAGCTATTATTATAAAATTGAAATAAGTTTAAAATTTTGTTACCCTAAATAAAATGAAAATATTGAGTATGTATAAACTTATTTGTTCCTAATAAAGTGACGCTTGAATGTTTGTCATAAATCATATAAACAGTTTTAGTTACAGTTAAGAAACAATAAAATTTATAGTTTAAAATTACCAATTAAATATATTTCATTCATATGATAACAACAACAATAGTACCGATAATAATTAAAGATCATTGTAATATGAGCTTCCGTCCTGATAAACGACGGCTATCTTTTCTTTTTCTTTTTTTTTGAGAAAAAAAATACAGAGAGTCATAAACCGTTTATAAGATTTACCTTTTCATTATTCAAACGAAATAAGGAAAAATGATAACAAACTTAGAGTCGGAGTCCTCCTTGTACCTTGATTCTGGAAAGACAATTGGAATCGGAGAAGGAATGAGATATATCTATAGAAACCAAGTTTTCCACTTTCTCTTTCTCATTCTCGTAGGTCCATTCCGTAACAGCTTCGGTTTCTTGTTACCAGCACCACGAGGTTTTGATTTTATTGTTGGTTTGTCCCTCTCTCTTATTTTCGTTGCCATTGCCTTTTTGGAAATCAACGAAGACGAGAAAAGGAGGAAACAGAAGGCAATGCGTTTGATGAGCTCAGGGAAGGACGACGGCGTTACTCAGCCGCCAACCAACTTCTCGATGGTGGAGGGCGGCATTTTCAGATCTGGCTTCCCTCAGCCCTCCAATTTCGCCTTCCTTGAAACCTTAAATCTCCGATCAATCATGTGAGTTCCGCTGTTTCTTCATTGTCTGCGTGCTGCTTGGTTGCTCAATAAAAAAAAAAAATCACTGTGGTGATTAAAATAAAATTAATTAATCAGTGACCTTTGTTTAATATATGAGAATTAATTTCTGAAATTGGGAGCAGATATTTGTGTCCAGAACCCTATCCGGAAGAGAACTTGAAGTTTCTTGATAATCACAATATCAAATTATTCCAGTTTGGTATTGAAGGCAAGACGGTATTATTTACTATTATCATTCTCGTCTTTTGTTTTAGTTATGAAATACTGCAATTTCCCTTGTTCTTTTTGCTAACCATGTTGACTCAAATTCAGGAATCCGTCTCAATTCCTAGGAATACTATCGTGGAGGCTCTCAAAGTCCTGATTGGTACCCACGTGTTTTACTAAGTTTTCTTTTCTTTTCCATTCATTACCACATTTCTCTAATTACCAATTTCCGTTCTTCTAGATATGAGGAGTCATCCAGTTTTGATTCACTGCAAACGTGGAAAGGTGAGGCCCTAATAAGAAACAAAGATGTTATCATACATCCTGTTTATATTTAATTATAACAAACAGAACATGTAGGTAAAGGTTATAACGAGGGTCGTTAAATAATTGAATTGCAGCACCGGACAGGCTGTCTTGTTGGCTGCTTTAGGAAATGGCAACGGCGGTGCTTATCTTCGGTGCTTGAGGAATACCGTGAATTTGCCGGCGAAAAATCAAGGATCTCTGATTTGAGATTCATAGAGTCCTTCGACGCTGGTAGTGTGCTTCAGCCGGAGTCTTTGGTACCGCTCTGACGGAAATATACAGAATAGGATATAGCAGGGAAATTTTTTCTCTGTGTTCTCATTATGGAAATAAACAGCACAAGTGTCAATCAGAACTGGATAAATGAATTTGATATAGAGTTAAGCTCTTTTACCATTCTTCTCATTAACTACATGGATAGATTTTAGGCTTCACGCCAACAATACTTCCTAATTGTAGTTAGCCGACAAAACTACACGTGTACTAACAAGGATTTGATTTTAATTGGTTAAATTTTCTGATAACCATGAAGAAATTGTAATTATACCTTTTATCTTGATTTGTAGTTATATTTTATATCTATTCACATAAGTATGCTTATAATTTACAAACTAAAAAGTAAGATATCATGAAAAGTGAGTATTTGGACATTACTTAATTACAATAGACTTGTGTAATGAGACTTGTGTAATGAAATTAGGTTGTAAAAGTTTTTCTAGAAAATAGTGAAAATTATAGAAATTATAACGTTATTAATCAAAGATGGGAGAATTGTGACAACGATGAATGACCTAAATGGTGTAAACTCTTCATTTAAGACTCTCCCCTTAGAGGAGGTCTTGAGTTTGAGAACTTACTGAAAAGCATCAATTCCTAGTTCTTCATGCCATGCGTCTCCTGAAGTTCAAAACAAAATAATATACTTCTTTTATGTATTATTAATTATTATGCATAAAACTATAAGATGATAAAATTTAAATAACGTAACCTAATTATTGTATTCACATAACTTATATATAACTTTATTTAAATCTAAAATTCTAATTTTCAAAGTGTAAATTAATTAATATTGTATGTATAGGTCATTAAAATCGTGAAATCTTTAAACTAGTGAAATAAATAACAACAACAACAACGACAATATCCAATGAGAGTCCAACTGAGATAAGAGGTCAGGTGAGTAGTACGCAGTCTTATCTATATTTGGTAGAGAGATTATTTCTAATAGATCCACTTGTAAATGGATATGCATAAATAAGGAAAAAGATAAAACATAAACATAAATATAAATATAAATATAAATGGATAATGCAATACAAAATAACATTGGTATAGAACATGTCAAAGATTAACAATAAAAGATAAAATAAATATACAAACCAGAAGAAAAAATTTTTAGTACAAAAGTAACTCAAACCAGCCCTATTAAGAAAGCAATTAAGCTAAGTAGGAAACAAACAAGGAGATAAGTATTACGTATTAAACTTGAGGGATACAATCTGAAAAAAAACTTACAAGAATGTGAATGACCTATTCAAGAGAGATCTTTCATCCATATCCTAGTATACCAAAGCCTCTTATTATGAGCCAAGTCTATAAGATCTATCCGAGTCATATCATTCTTTATCATTTCCTCCTAGTTCTTCTTAAGCCTTTTTTTTTTCCTTTTATAGTCACAAAGTATTATTTTCTCGCATATTCTCACTAGAACATTAGAGTGTCTCCTTTTAACAGGTCCAATCCGCCTAAGCCTTGTCGCTCTCAATTTTTCATTCATACCAGCCACCTTTAATTTGTCTTTTATCAATAAATTCTTGACCTTATCTCTTCTAGTAAGGTTACATATCTATCGAAGCATCTTTATGTCTATCACCGTAAGCTTATTGCTATGGATTTGTTTGATAGGCTAACACTCTACCATATTAACATGATTAGCCTAATCACTAAGGGACATAATTTACCTTTAAATTTGAATGGTATCTTCTTGTTACATAAAACTCCTGATGAACTTCTCCATTGAGTCACCCTGATTTGATATGATGAACTATATCTTCGTCAACTTCTCTATCGCTTTGAATGATAAAGCCTAGGTAATTAAGGTTCTTAAACTAACCATTCATATGATCTATGTAGGCACAATGATGTCAAATTATTAATTTAATTGACATTAGAAATTAGTCAGAGAATCAAATTCTATTATATGTTAAATTTGAAATGGGTGTTTGATTCTATCAACAATTAATAATTTTGTGTGTGTGTATATATATGTATATATGTATATATATATATGTATATATAACAATTACATATATATAAATGTGCCTTAACAAATTATATTTATCTATTTATATATAGCAATTACATATATAGATGCACTTAACAAATTTTGATTCTATCAACAATTAATAATTTTGTGTGTGTGTGTATATATATACATGTATATATAACAATTACATATATAAATGTGCCTTAACAAATTATATTTATCTATTTACATATAGCAATTACATATATAGATGCGCTTAACATATTATATTTATCTTATGTAAGGAATTTATCTTTTAAACTTATAAAAATAATTATTTAAAAATTAAAAATATTGAATAAAATCTCCAAAAGAATAATAGCCTAAGCCCATTGAAAGGTTATATAACAAAGCAACCAAGATAGTTGCTAAGTATATAATCAAGCTTACAAATAGTTGTATAAAAGAATATTACACTATAAGCATATGTAATAATTGATAATATGAACTATAATAAAGCATCATAATAAAAGGGCTCTAGCATAGTTTAACATAAATTTAATAATATAGGTCATACTTAATAACCTATGACCAAGTTTTAGAGAATACTAAATATTATAGCTCTTGGCCATTCTATCTAATATGTCTAGTACTTAGAAATTAGGCATATATCATGGAATCCTAGAGATAGCATCACATCAATATTCTAGGTTATAGTCAAATATATCAAGGAAATTCATTAAAAAACACTGGATTTTATAAATTTTGATTAGAAAGAGATTTCTATCAATCAACTTAAGGATAGGGCTTCTATTTCTTGAGAAAGAATATAGTATACCTCAATATTCTTCCTAAATTTAGAAATTCCATTACAGTGTCAACAAGGAGCTATTAGGGCCTATGTCTTTCATAGGATTAAGATTGAATATAACTAATTTAATCTCATGAAGAGTAAAAGGTTGTTGGATCTTTATCAATGTCTCCTGAGATAAGGATGAAGGAGGATTAATAAGCTCTACCAATTTTTGTAGTTAAAGAGATTAGGAGCAATTAAAGCACCAAGAAAAGATTTAAAATAATTGAATATAAAATTCCTCCGAGAATCTTTGTCATTAACCATCTAATCATTGGTATCTAAGAGACAAGTTACCTTGTTAAGGTTTCTCCTCATCAAGACAAAATTGTGATAAAATTTAATGTTAAAATCCCCTTCTCTCAACCAGGGTATTATTGCTTTCTATATAAGCAATGATTCATGTTCTCAAAGTGCCTTATTATGCATCTGCATCTTAGTAGCCTTATTGTTTCTGTATGTAGTGTTGTCAGGATAGAGGTAGTAAGCCTCCTAAACTCTTCTCATCTCTCTCTTAGCTTTTTGCAACTTAATAGAGGTAATGGACTAATTAGCTTTATAGAAGTTCTTCAATTTGTTTCTAAGAATGTGAAGCATTCTCATCAGTTGAAAAGCTTTACAACCTGAAATTCTGATAGTCCAAACATCATAACCAACTTTATAAAACCATCCCTGCTTGTGAGATAGTTAAAGAATTTGAAAGGAGATTTGTAGTTAAGAACTTCCATAGTGGAATGATCATAATAAAGAGGGTTCGGAAAAGGGCATACGAGTTAGGGAATTGACTCATCCATAAGTGGTTAACTAGCATCCTATCCAACTTCTTCTTAATGAGGTAATTTCCTTATTGTTTATTACTTTAGGTATAGAAACATCCAGTTGATCTGAGGTCATTCACTTGTAACTTGATAATAGCATACTCAAGTTCTCTACCAAGATTTGAAGTATTTATCATGTCTACTTATGCTTTTAAGGGGTGAAGGATACAGAAAAAAAAAAAAAACTCTTGCAATCAACCAAGATAAGTTTGTAAAATATTGAATATAGAATAGCTACTCCCATAGCTTAGCTCTCTAAATTTGAAGTTGGATGCATAAATGATTTGTAATCTTAATCTCATTCCCTGTATTAATGAGTTTTCACCTAAGATGAATAAATTGATCTAAAATTTTAATCACAAAGGCCTAAATTTTCTAAATATTATAAGCAAACAAGATTTTACCATTGTAATGGTAGTCATGGTTTGATCCATACTTCCAGTTTTTTCCCCAGTATTTTCATAACATTGTAAAGTTTATAAGCTTTTATTCTTGTTTCAGTTAGCCCAAGCAAAATTGGTTTCTTTTCCATCAAAATGATCCTTTACAACTTGACCTTTGTGAGGCTTATTAAAGCCTCTAAACTTCCAAAAAATCGTAAGTATTTAGAAAAAAAAAAAGGGGGTTTCACCAACCCCTTTTAGATGCTAAAGTGAATTTTCTATTCAACATTTATATTTCATCAGGGAAGCCTTGAAGAGATTCTTCGTTTTCATGTTCATTTTCAGTATATTTGCACTAGTTTTTCCCTTATCACTAGTTGGAGCAGGGTCATGATTTTTAGGTTAAGCTTCACTTTCTACTACAAAAGCATTCTAGTCTTTAGACATTATGCCAATAGAATTGGTTTCTATGTTTGAGGTTTCTAGTTCTTCCACTGTCCCCATTAACTCGTTGTTATCCCTTTTAGAGAACTTTCCACTAACAAGCTTCCAAACTTGTTATCCCATCTAAGGTTTCCAGTTTGAGCAAAACATACTTTTTAAAGCTTAGCATTGGCTGAGTCAAACGCCACAGATTTTTCCACTGCACTAACTAAAAAGTTTAAGCTATCTATAGACCAGTACTCAAGAGGAATGTTATGGAAATGGATTCACATGGGGATGGATTCAATATTATTTTTGTCAAATTCTAGATCCAGTACCCATTTTTGAATGAACATAGGTTGTCTACCCACATGTCAAGGCCCTGTTTCCAATATCTTATGCATACTATCATCATATGTAAACTTAAAAAAATACCCTCTTCAGTGAATAGAATTCTATCTAAACCCTTGTTACCCCATCTAGATTGAGCCCAAATTTACATGAAAAGAAAAGCTAGCCTTTTGTTTAGGAAGAAACCTACCAAGGTATCGCTCTATTAGCTCCTTATTGGAGAATCTTGAGAGGAGGAGATACTACATCATTAACCAAGGTAGACGAGAAATGTTTAGGATTTGCTAGGGAAGTCTCAGAGGAAACTACAATTGCTCCAATATTTCCCAACACCACTCGAGTTTTCAATTTTTTCTTACACAAATCCCCTACAATGTTGAAATCGAGAGATTTTTGAAAATTAGGAAAATGGTTTTACAATGCTTATAAGGGAGTGGAGCCTCCCTCGACAGTTTCCATGGAACTTCCTGGAGTAGAAAGTTACTAGAAAACTTTTTGGAGCCTGCAAAAAGTTCAATTGCAAAAGGAAAGTTACTGTTTTAGGAAGGAGAGTTACTGCCCATGCAAAAGAGTAACATCTGCTAAAATTTAGAGTACATATGTGTTATTTTTCACTTGATAATAATGCAAACTTGTAGACTTACACTTAAAATCTCATAATCAACAATGACGTGAATAGTTTTTCACTCAGCAATGAAACATGTATATACATTTTTATTAAAATAATAGGAAATAAAATAAACATGTAGTCTTACACTCGAAAAAGATGTATACTTGCTATTTGGCACTCGAAAAAGATACTAACATACAGTTTGGTACTTAACAAGGATGTAAAAATATAGTTTGGTGCTTAATATGATGTACAGTCATAAACAAGCCTTGAGTCTTAAGGAGGTCTCTAATCCTCAAATAGTTCTCTTTAAAAAGACCTTCTAACATTAAAAAGGCCCAAGTTTTAAT
This sequence comes from Erythroxylum novogranatense, assembly GCA_029891385.1. Lineage (NCBI taxonomy): Eukaryota > Viridiplantae > Streptophyta > Magnoliopsida > Malpighiales > Erythroxylaceae > Erythroxylum > Erythroxylum novogranatense. Next base: position 28,253,588 of record CM057233.1, on the reverse strand, counting down.
TAGGTCTTTGATTCTCCAACCTCTAGGCTTCAATCAGGCCTCTAAGCTTTAAGTAAGCCTTAAAGTCTCAAACACACTCTTGAATCTAAGTTAATCCTTTAGGCCTTATAAAGATCTTTTATCCTTAAATAGGCCTTTGCTCTCATGTATACCTCAGCCTCAAGAGGGCCTCCAAGTCTCATATTGGACTATAAGTCTCATATAGGTCTCCTGACATTAACCTAGCCATCAAACTTTATATAAGCCTCTAAACCTAACAAATATCTTGAAACCTCAAGAAACTCTCAATTTGCATATAAGCTTTCAAGTATCAAACAGGCCTTCAAATTTCAAGCAAACCTCAAGTAGGCCTCTGATATTAAAGTAGGTCTATGATATATCATATATATTTTCAATACTCATGTATCCTTTCAAGTTTTATATAAGCCTTCAAGTCTAATATGGGCTTCTTGGCTTCAAATATGCCTCCATGATTCATGCAAGCCTTTGTCTTAGGAAAATATTTAAAACAATGACAAGCATATGAGCCTTATATAGGTCTTAATGTCTGTAATCTTCAGGTAGGCCTTTGAAATTTGAGCAAACCTATGCAAGTCTCCTAACCTTAAGGCCATCTGGTCTCAAGCAAGCCTATAAACCTTATATAGACCTTCTAGCCTCAAGCCAGTCTTTAAATCTCAAGTAGGCTCTCAAGCCTCACATAGTCCTCTTGTCCTTAAGTAGTTCGTTTTAGTTATAGGTTAAGGTGATAGTTCATATTGGATACTTTAGTAGCATCATATACATATTGGAATTACAAAAGCTTTAGGGTTAAAAGGTACAAGTCGATGAACTCCTATCTATCACTAATAAAACATAAGAGTTAGGGGGATAAATGATACATACTCAAACCAGACTTTAGTAGGCCTACTTATGGAACATTGAGTTTATCAGGAAGGTTTAATGTGCAGAGCTTATATCATCTCACCTCTCCTATATAAGGAGAGCTTGTACTCTTTTTTAAGCTCGCACTAACTTTATTATTAGAGTATTTATGTCAATGTAACATCCTGTTATTTATGTTAAAGCTAGAATAGTGTATATAAGAAATTACTGAGAAATTAAAAAAAGGACATTTCATGCTTATGCATAATATGACATACACAAACACGTGAATATTGAATTTTGCACATTAAAATGACTCCACATGAATTCATTGACATTGTCCGAGTATAATTGGTTTATAAATGTGAATTGTGGATTTTATTGGTCGTGAAAATTAAATTGGAGTATATTAAAATTGATTTAGCAATTTTGGTGATATTTCGGATATTTTGAAAATTTGGAGTATTTTCGGACTAGGAAAAGTGTAGAAATAAGAGAAAAATGGAAGTATGACTTGTGGACTAATTATAATAAGACATATGGACTGATTAATGGGTGACAAATGGCTTACATGCATTGGTGACATGTGGCAATGTAATATGAATACACCTAGTCACGTTTTTGGTATGGAAAAATTTCTGCAGCTCTTTTGTTGTTCTTCACCAAAATCACCCAACGCCAAAAACTCTCTCTTTGTTCATCCATCACCGAAACATCTAGTGTTCATGTTTGTGTATTTAGCTTTTGATTCTTACATCAAAGTAAGCACTTCATTCCATATATTGTTTTGTTTCTATTTATTCATGTTTTTCTCCATCCACCAAAACTTCTTTGGCCACTCTCAATTGCTGGAAGTTTAGCTCAATCAAGTAAGTAGAGCTTTAAGCTTTATGATATCGTGAATGAATTTTGATGATGCTTGAATTGGACTAAAATGCTTATGATAATTGAAGTTAAATGGAAGTATGTAGAAAATGAAAAAAAAAAGCAGTAAACTTGATGAAATATGAGTGCGTGATGTCAGTTTTTGATGTTTGATATTAATCCTAGATTCTTGATTTGGTTGTGTTGATTTGAACTAAGATGGAAGAAGAAAAGACGATTTATGCATAAGATGTGTTAGTTATAAAAGGTAGGAGTTTGAAATATGGAACAAAATGAAAGGAAGAATAAAATCTGCAATTTCGGAAGAGAAGAGGTGTAACACCCCACTCCCGCAAGACCCAAACCTGACATCGATGGTGATATCCGAGTTCGTGCCCCGCGAGGGTGACGTGCTACATCACTTAGTCCAAAAAAAACAACTCATTGTAAATATTTTTTTAACGCATATACATTCACATCACATACTGTGCGGAAAACAATATACAAAAAACAATGCACTGGCCTCGAGGCTCTTTTCATAAACACAATTACTTCCAGTCTGTTGACTTACAAACTGACTTATTCAATAATACAGAATATCAGAAAATAAAAAAATACACTAATGCAGACGCAAACTGATCCCGACCTCTATCTTTTACTTGCTTATAGTACTTCCGTGTCAAACGGGGTATTCTTCAAGACCTGAAAAATAGATGCAAATTTTGGATGAGTTTTGCGAACTCAGTGAGAAACCATCATCGATGGTTCACCCAATTCATGCATTACGCGAATAGCGTACAAATTATCACAATTGCACAATCAGAATATCATATGGCAATTTACAAATTTTCACAACAGCATAATCAGAAAGAATTTCAAGCAGTATCACAAAAATACAAGGCATATTGCCTCTTTCCCAATCCAAAAGTCAATTTATTGCATACTTACTCAAATACATAACATTTTTCATTTTATTTCAGTGATTCGGTGCTTTTTCCAATTCACAGTACAATCAAATACATGCATAACATTTTTCTATTTCTTCCCATTTAGATTATGTGTTGTGACTGAGCGCCTGTACTGTCCCAATCCGGGCGCATTAATCAGTGAGCCTATGACTCTGAACTGTCCCTTTCGGGCTCATTAAGCATTGAGCATAAAGCTCTGAACTGTCCCTTTCGGGCTCATTAAATGTTGAGCATATAGCTCTCGGTGGCGACTCAAATCCAATTGTTATTAATCATGTACAGAATTCATTTTTTACAATTCTACCATATCACATTAAAAGTCAAAACCAATTTATCGAACAAACAAGTAACACTTCAATATCAATTTCCCATTCTCTCGGATCTTTGGTCCGAGATCTCAAACGTAATCATTCACAACCAATTACACACAAGTAGCACTTCGATAACAAGTTCCCAATACTTCGGACACCTATGGTCCGAAATCAATCAAAAGCAAACACACATAATCCCTCCATTATCTCCACATGGCATAACCACATAATTTATATCACATATAGATTGAGGAACCAACTAGGTTACTCACCTGTACTTCCGAACTAATATCAGGAAGTCTCAGTAACGTCGATAGATCGACGCTCCAAATGTGCCTCTATAATCATAAGAAAATATAACCATTATCACTTGTCCAATCAGAACTATTTAATAATGCATATGAAGCAATTTGTAGGTGCACAATGCATGTTCATGATATTCCCGACCCTAATCCCATTTTTTTCCATTAGAAAAAAAATCCGTATAAAAATTAAAAACCTATTGGCACTGACGGTGCGCAATTCGGACCTCTATAGGTCCCCAATTAAACAAAACAGTAATTAAACAGATCTTTACCCGGACCCAAGTCAATTTCCCCGTTTAAAAATCCCGAATCTCTCAGAAAATGAAATTCAATATTCTATGAATCCGATGCCTCAAGAATCAGGTCAATCGAACGTCGGACGGAAAAGTTATTCACGACAGAAACAACTAAAAATTAAAACAGAATAATTAAAGTAATCAGGTGCCTCGCGGGGGCGACACATCGCCCTCGCGAGGCAGACCATCCTCGCTTCCTCGCGAGGGCGAGGCGTCGCCCTCGCGAGGCCGACTTACCTCACCTCGTCGCGAGGGCGAGGCGTCGTCCTCGCGACCGGGCGAGGTTCTGCCCCCAATTCCTTCCCTTTTTCTCCTGATTTTCAACCAAATTTTCAACACCCATATTTCTTTGCACACAATTTAGAAAATTATAAACCATACTTTGTTGGAAAGATAATGAAACCCTCTACAAGTTTCATTTAGACCATTTAAAGTAATTCCACCCCTAAGGGTGTCAAAATCCCATGAAAGCTACTGCTCACTCAAAGTCACTCAACACAGTACAATATCTTGTAAATTCAGTAACTTTCATTCTCTTCAGTCAAAAATTACACAATAAATATGCTCATTAAGATCACAATGTTATCTAAAACTTTCATGAATGACCCAAAATCAGATTCACTTGCTAACTATGGCAAACAATTCGCCAAAACATCAGCCCTCAGAATTTTCCCAATCTGAACAGCACATTTCACAACAGTATATCTCTTAGCACAAATGTCACCAAATTCACTACCTTATATCCCTGAAAAGATAAGATCTCAAACTTAAATTTTCATGAAGAACTCAGAATCCAATTCGATTTCTAACAATTTCAAAACTGTTATGCAAGTTTCTTCCATGATCAGCAATTCACAACCTAATGCAGATTCAGTATTTGCAAATTCATTTCTCTCAAATATGAAAACCAAAAATTACATTCCATATACCATTTTCAAGATAATTGTTTCCTCTACAACTCTTCAGAAGACCATTTAAGCCAACTCAATTCACAGAAATTTCTAAAATTGCTTCCAATCAGAATGCTCACAAAACTGACATTTCAGCTAGGTTTCACCAAATTGTTCAAAATCAGTCAATATTCCACAGTGCATATCTCCCAATATACAGATCGGAAAATTGCAAAATTAGTGGGAATGGAAAGATAACAATATAGGCTTCAACTCTCATAAATACCATTTTCACTAATTCCCTCTCAATTAATTTAGAAAAATCATCAAAACAATCAGGTTATTTATGCGGGTACTGTTCACAGACCCTAAAAATAGAAACTTTTCATGCAAAAATTCGCCCTACTAACATTACAATTTAACAGCACCTATTTCACACAAAGTTGTAGCCAACATCCCAAAGTTTCATTGGGCACAAACTTCACCTCATTTGCTCAAATACACAATCAGTTATGATCAAAACATTTCAGTAGGTCAAAACTCAATTTTTCAGCTTTGGTACTAAACTTAGAGTCTAACACTTCCAATGCCAATAACACATCACTAAGCATCCAAATGGACAAGAAATTAGTCCCTAGGTCATGCATACATTCACTAGGAATAACTACCTCAATTTGGCAGCACCATATACAATCATGTTTTTATCAAATTCTTTTAAGGATTAGTCATCTAATCACTTCAAAATCAAGCTCAACACTTCACTTATAATCATTCATTATCCTAACACACCATACATTTATACCCATCAATTCTACCTATATTTTCATCAAATTAAAGCATCAATAAGCATAAGTTAAAGCTTAACACTACACTTACCTACTTAGGAAGCTTCAATTCCTTCAATTCTTTCTTTGCTATTTTTTTCTCACCACTTCCTCTAACACTTGTTCTTCATAAGAAGAAACGAACTTGGTTGCAAGAAGAAGAAGAGCTCTTAAGGTTTTAAGATTTTCTTAAGGAAGAAAGAAGAGAAAATGATGGAGAGGCAAAATGGAATGGTTGATTTCGGATGCTTTGGTTGTTTTTAAAAGCAATAACTCATCTTTTCATCCCTTTATAAAGAAGTTACCGAAAATGCATGGATAACAATGCATTAAATGAAGGAACACATGACAATTGGAGGAGAATATAAGGAAAAGTCAAAGGACCAATCAAAAATTTGATAAAAACAAATAATCCATAAATCAAATAAATGTTCAATCCATTGTTAAGGGTCCATATTTCGACCCACCATAAAATATCCAATAGGCTAGTGCCAATTGATAACAATTTCAGTACCAAAAATCGACCGGTTCGCCACTTGGCGATTTTTTTCTGGTCCAGGAATTTTTTCCGGAAAATTCCAGAAAAATTCCTGAAAATCTCTTAAAATATAAAACATTCAATGACTCACTCAGAATAATTTTTCAAACCCAATAACCACGTTAATCACAATAAAATTACATTAGGCACGAAAACCGGGAATGTCATGTATGCATGTACAGTAATTCCATGTGCACAATTGATACTTTGTATCAATCCTATTATGCATGAACAGTACTAATTAATCTCTATCAATCCCATCCTATGACAAATTTCCTATTTTACCCTTCCAGTAAGGGGTGGGATGTTACAAGAGGAGTTGCACAATCATGCAGGAGATTTGGAAAAGCATGATTGTGACTTCGGTGATGCTTCTTATGGATCATGATCGTGCACGTGAGCATGATCGTGACATCGCACACCCGCCTAGAATCAGCAAGATCATGACTTTTAAGGCTTACCGAAAGGAGACAAATGTGAACATCGTTCATTCTTTTTGTTATAACTTCTTCTCCCAACCTTCAAATGACTTGTTTTTTTAACCAACCAACTCATAACACATTGTTCTTTCTCTCTACCAGGATTTATGTCTATCTGAATCCATTCAGAAAAGATTGATTGATGAATTTAGGATGAAAATGATGAGAAGTGCTGGAATTTCATAAATGAAATGATTTCACTAAATATGCTTCGTTATTTTGGCCATATTTTGATATGTAGAGAGCCAAATGAGATTATTTCTAATTTAGAGTAAACCAGATACATATGGCTACAAATTTTTTGAAGAAATAGAATTTTAATTGTCTCTGAGAATTTCAAAAATCTGGCTTGAAGTTGAGTACAGAGTACTGTTGTAGTTTAATAATAGTCCGAAGTATTTTGAGTATAACTTTCAGTACATAGAACCAAATTGTATGATCTTAGTGTCATTAGAAACTTAAGATATAGGGGATCAATTTTCTAGAAGAAATTGTTGACCAAATTACTCCATTTGGCCTCTTAGAATGATCATGCAAAGTGGACCTGAAAGTTTTTTTTTTTAAATCTGGAATGATCAATTGGGTTATGAGATTAGTTTTAAATTGTTTTATTGTGATACAAATCCTTAGTACAAATTAACTTATGTGAGTTTTGATATATGAATAATATTGTGACAAGAATAACAGTAAGATACTCGGGATTGTCATTGAACATGCATTGTACATATTTTATATACTTAGATGTGCATAAATGAATACTTATACAATTGTGCAAAATTGTGATATATGTAAAAATGTTTTGTATGATATAGAGGAGTATTCAAAGAGCCATCATCCAGACATTGCCGGGACTTCAAGGCAATAGCTTTCTGGAGTGATTTGTAAGTAACCTAGATGGTCTCACTTAATTATTTGGTTGACTAAATTATGTTCTGAATTGTTTATGATTATGAATTGAATTGTTTTGATTCCGGACATTGAAGGTTCGATGAAAAATGTGAATAGGACTGTGATATTTGAAGTGCACCTTGAATTTGAATTTGGACTGACTATGTGTTTACTTAACAAGATTGTTGAATGTCGGACCAAAGTCTAATGATAATTGTGATTTAAATTGTGAATGATTGTTTGAATATGAGTGATGCATTCTATTACATAAATGCATAATCAGCTAATGAGAATTGTGACATGAGTAGCCACCGAAAATGAGCTTTAAGCTCATATTGTGATTAAGAGCCAAAGGCTCGTTCTGTTTAATGAGCCCTGTATCCCTAACGGATAAGGGACAACATCAATGAGCTCAATATCCACAATGGATACAGGATAGTTTTAATGAGCTCGGTATCCACAATAAATACAAGACAATTTAGACACCCAGTTACAACAACGTAAAAAAATGAAAGTGAGTCTTACAAGGATTTGCATATATAATTTATACACGTGCTTGACTGACTGAAATATAATGTCATGTATTTAAATAAAAATGGAATAAGTGATGATATATGCTAAATGAAAAGATGTGAATTATGTGTTTACATATGTTGATATGTGATATGAATTGAGTGAACCATCGAGAATGACTACATCATTGAGTTCGCAAAACTCATCAAAATTATAATGTTGATATTTGAGGAACAAGAGAGGACTTTAAGGATAGAGAGACTCTACAAGAAATATAATTCTTGTACTTTTGTGAAGAAGAATGGCTTAAAGGTCGTTCAGATGAGACTGAAGGATTTAATTAGACTTTTTAGTTAATCTCTCTTTCATGTAGCATGTTTTGTATTAGGTTTAGATCATTGTACATATTTGGAAGTTACTGAAAAGCTACGATGTATATTTAGTTTTTATGAAATGAAATGAGGAATTCAGTTTGACTTTAAAATATGTGACTTTTAAGTATTTAAGATGATGCCATGATTAAGTTGGTAATGTGAATGCTCTAACATGCCATTATTATAGATTATGTATTGGAATGTCCTCAAGATGTTCCAGTACGTACTCTATGATAATGGGGTGTTATAGTAAGAGTCTTCCTCTAACCATATTCTACAAATATTAGAGTCCAAAGATATAACACAACCCAAAGAAAGATAGTGTATTTTATCAACATTAAGAACCAAAACTATATCCATTTAATTACATATTAAAAGAATCATTTGTTTACAATGAGGAAACAAATCTATCCATGCTTGAACTGAGTACCTAAATTTTCAATTGCATAATTGTTGGATGAAAAATTACTCTTGACAATGAACTATAGTGAAATAGCACTGATAAAATGTGATTGATATAACTATACATGATTGCTTTAAACAAAGTGACACAATTTGAAACAATATAATGATATAACAAATGTCACTAGCCATTTTTTTATAGAAATGATTGACATAGTATTATGTCATTTGTGATCTTATTGATAATATCAATTAATAGCTATTCATTCTTAAGTCAACAATATGTTAACGTATAGAACAAAAGCATTGAATTTATATTTAGAAGTTGTAACATTTTTTAAAATAAATAAATAAATAAATAGAAGTTGTAACATGTGATCGTGAAATTAATAATACTTATTCCCAAACTCTGGCTTAAAGTTTCAAAGTTGACATGTTCATTACCTAAAAACATAAGGGTGGTTTTGTTACACTTATGTATTTTTGATGTAGTTTTTAGTTTTGTTTTTGTTTCAAATGAAAACAAAACATGTTTGGTTGTTATATCAATGTAATTATATTTTTATTATTGATGATAATTATATATTAGATAAACATAAAGATAAATTATTTTAATCTCTTATATTAAATTTATTAATAAATTATCCATAAAATTATTTTATTTTATGAAAATAAATAATTTATAAATAATTATTTTAATATATTTTAATTATTAAATAAAATTTTATTTGAAATTTATATATTTTAAAGATATTTTAAATTTAATTGTATTTATTAAAATTATAATTATAATTTAATTTAATTACAAAGATTTAGTTATTCATAATTTTATTAACAGTTAAATATATAATATTAAATTAAATTATTCATAATCCTCATTAATAATTAATATATTAAATTACTAAATAATATATATTTAAATTTTCTCTTGAACTTTTGTAAAAGATAACAACAAAGCACGGCCATCATATACAGACCAATCAAATAACGCTAATACGAGGAGCCAATCTAGCTCTTAAGGTTGGTCCGACCAAACTAAATCTTATCTAAACTAAGTTTAAGATTTAATTTGAATTGCTATAGTTCGTGTCAGATATTTTTCATTATTATTTTTTTCCTAGAAATATAAGAAATAAAATTTTCTAAAAAATTAACAGACAAAGGAATAAAATTTTCTGAAAATTAAGAATCCCAAAGAATTAGGATTTTTTTTAATTACTTTAAAACCACATAAGAGATTCATGTATTAACTGCACTTCTAAATTTGAAAACAAGATACCAATTCTCAAAAAATACAATACAAGTTTTAAAAAATAGGTAAATAAGGTTAATATCTTCTAATTTTCAAATAGAAAAACTCCGACTTCTCATCTTTTTAGTCTACTGATTGCCAGAAAGGGATGATACAAACAAATGGTTTTCCAAATTAGCAAAATGATTTTAAGGCGTTGGCTAACATTCAGATGGTGTAAGTTGATACCTGTCTATGCTCATACAACGATATACAGATTTGAGTGCTACAATACAGCGTCTCCTTAAGTTTCGACAAACTGATCGATCTTCACCATAAATACCGTCAGATGAGAAGGATAAGATAAATGAAAGCTATTATTACACTCTGCACATCAAAATTCAGTTTGCAGTTGAAAGCCTCAATGCCCCTGCTTTTATTTTCATGAACAATCATACAAAAAGAGGCTGCCTGGTCAAACAATGGCATTAAAACACAAACGGCAACTCATTGATCCACTGTTGGGATCACAGTCAAGTTCCTTGTGCAATAGTGAGAGCAAATAGAAAAAGAATATCTGACAATCATTATGGAAGATGCCATAAAATGTTTTATAGCAACATAGACTCTGGACTCTCCAAGTAGCCTTTGAAGGCTCTTAGCCATTCTGCACCAATTGCACCTGAACGGAACAAAAAAAATGTTTAATCATCCAAGATTTGATTTTAGGGAGACGGGGCTCTGTTCGGTGAATAGATTTCAAGGAGATACATACCATCTATGACACGGTGATCACAGCTTAGAGTTGCCGACATAAATGAAGCAAATTTGAACTCATCGGGACCCAAACCAGGGATAACCCTCTTCTCAGCTGACCAATGAAAAACATGATAATAAAAAAATATGAATTATAAGCGAATGTTCTTCATAGCTGAGGTTAAGTGCTCATCGTACCAGATCCAACCGCTAGAATGCCTGATTGAGGAGGATTAATGATGGCACAGAATTGTTTGATGCCAAAAGGTCCTCCCAAATTGGACACAGTGAAAGTTCCTCCCTGAAAAATACAAACAACCAAACATATTCAATATACATTCACAAGAGATAATGACCCAACAACCAACCTATACAAAAGTTTGCTACCTCATAGTCTTCTGGCCTCAAGCTATTGTCCTTGGCTTTTTGTGCCAAAAGTTTTACCTCTTCAGCAATCCGAGACAAACCTTTCTTGTCTGCATCCTGCATATTTATGGAGCTTCTTGTCATATAAGGACAGCTACAACGGAATAACAGAGAAGTAATGACTTTGTGAACATTCTCACCCTAACGACCGGAACATATAATCCATTGTCTGTTTGTACTGCTACATTAATGTTCACATTATTGTACCTGATTATAAACAAAAGAAAACAGTTATTTAACTGGGATTAACATTAGTAACACAAGAGTATTTACTATATACTTACTGCCGGATATAGTCATCAGTCCACGAACTATTGCACTGGGGAACTTTTTTAAGAGCCAAAGCAGCAGCCTGCAATTACAGTGTTTGCAGTCACATATTAATAATCCAAGAGGTTGAAATCATGTCATAACACTCAAAGTTCGAATTTTTTTAGTGGAAAATTTGCATGAATTATATTGTCTTATATGAGCCAATATTATCTCAAACCTGGAAAGCACATTGCCTACTATAATCATTTACATAGTTCCTTGGAATAACTTTCACTCCCACACCATCTATCAAATTCATGTGTTTCCTAACATCAGTTAGGATAAAGAGTTCGTACCTTAATCACAAGATCATTTACAGATATTTTTTTCCCACCTGAGGCCTCTTGTAACAAATTTAGCTTACTCCGCAAACTGTATACAGATCAATGGTGTAACTGATTATAGAACACAAGCAATCGTTTAATTTTAAACATAGCATAAACGAATCTTACTCCATAAGTTTGTCAACACATGCATCAACTGTCAGATAATAATGAGGAATGGTTTGCTTCGAGAACAGCAAACGTGAAGCTGTGACCTGTAGAGCACACGCAAGAAATTTGTTTCAGAGTAAACTCGAAATGAGATCAAATGCATGATGATCACTAAAAAAGAATGTGACATCACATACAACACCACAACAGAACTTGGAAACTTCGCTAAAATGAAGGATCAGAATCAACATGGATAAATAATAGTTTAAATGCTATCTTAAATGTCTTGTGATACAACAAGCCGTGAAGTCTAAGCTTTGCAGGTTCTCAGAATAAACTTCAGTTTAAAATATAAATTGTTTTGACCAAGAGTAATTTGGAAAATCAGATTAGTGAACTAAAATTCGTGGGTACAATACCTTTCTTATTTGTGTATGAGGTATGTCTACGTAATCTAAAGTAGGCACCACCGCACCCTTAGCACTAGGCACTGCCGCAGAAACATCCTTGCCACGTGAAGCTGTATAATATATATCTATCAGTTAAATCACTTCAAATATAAATGACAGCAAACAGCATCAATCTTATAATAAGCAAGCTACTCCTGTTATCATACCCAAATAATCTTCAATGTCTGCCTTCACAATGCGTCCATCAGGACCTGTTCCTTTGATGCTTGCAAGGGATACCTTATACCCAATATAAAAAAACCAAACGAACAGATGCAATTTAGCATTGTCTAAAGGCATGTTTGTACATTGGCAATAAGGTAGAAATAGCATTTCAAACTAACATGGTGATCTTCAGCCAATTTTCTTGCAAGAGGACTGGCAAAAATGCGGTCTTCAGAAGAACCTGTGCTGGGCCTGGACGTTGTTGGTTTGGGTGAGCTAACAGGTTCCTGAACCACCTCCCGTGTCGGAGGGGTAGCTGGTTTAGGACTAGCTGGATCTTTTGCAGACCCAGCACCAGTTTCTGATTTTGAAGGACTGAAATCCTTAAATTTATCAATGTCTTCCTCATCTTCAACAGTGATCGCAATAACCTACAAAAGTAAATGTCTAAAACATTATTATGAACACAAAGCACAACAATGTTCAATTAAACCTTCTTAAAATCTTAATAAGAATACTACTGGTGAACACAATTGAGTGACACAAGATGGACAGTCACCATTATCCCATTACATTCTTGGGACCCCTGTTCCCTTGAAAGTAAAAAACAGATAAAAGAATGACATGGGAGACTTGTGGATGATAAATGAATAAATACCTCACCAACTTTAATTTCCTTTGATCCATCTCCCTTTATTATCTTTGCAAGATAGCCTTCTTCCATGCATTCCATCTCAACAGTTGCCTTATCCTGAGAATCCCATAAAAGGAAATATTATTAATAAGCATATCACAAACAACATAATCTAATTTGATATTTCACCACTAAACTGTATGGACCCTACCGTTTCTACTTCACAAAGGACTTCACCAACAGAAACCTTTTCACCCTCTTTCTTCAACCACCTTGCTATGTTACCCTGTTAATTTGGAAAAGAACCATAAACACTCTATTCTTCCTTTTTGATGTTACATAAAGGATTACCCTTAAGAAACACATGCCTCTGTCATTGTGGGTGAGAGAGATGGCATTCCAATCGCTTGGTGCGGAGGGAGACCTGCATCGTATTACAGAAGACAAGATGACTCAAGGAAAGAATACGTTATTCAATCAAAACCATGATAGGTAGAAACCCCGAATAAAGCCTGACAAAATTGATTTCCATCTTGCCCCATGTTTTATGTTGAAAATTTGGATATCTAGTTCCAATTTGAATAGAAACAGAAAATTCTCTTTGAGAAATCCAAATGCAAAAGCTAAACCAAGAAAATTTTCATGCCTATTTGCATTACTACTCATTTCTTCTCCCAAAATTTAGGGCAGTTTGATATCTCACAATAAAGTTTGAAAACTGAAAGTATCTACATCAGAAAATGTGTCATCGAAGTCAAAAGGAAAACTCAAAAGGTTGGACACTATACCTGAATCAGATGAAAATCCTCTTCTACACAGTACCTGTGAACTAATAGAACAGAAGTAGCAATACGGAACATGTTAAATACTAAAAAGAAGTTTAACCTAAACAAGAAAAGGAGGGTAGGTGGATACCAAGGAGGTCTTGTGGAGAGAGATCCACTCATTTGGAAACCAACTTTCAGAGTTGTCGTTGAAACATTCTTCTTAAATCCATCAGATGAGGATATCTACACAACATGACATGTATTAATAAGAAGTCTTATAACTCCAATAAGCAAATTGCATAAACAGTGGTAAGCAACAATAAGACAAAGACCATAAGAAAGAGCTACAGAAACAGCACAAAGATGGCCATACTTACAGGGCTTTTAGGGAAAACTCTTGAGAACTTCTTATCTTCTGCAGTCACATAACCATGAAGGTGAATCTTCCAAATACCTAAAAAATATAACCAAGTCTTCAGAAAAAAGAAACAAAAGGCCTGATACTGTAACTGACAAAGAGAGATGCAGTGAAACGACTGTTGACTAACTAAAATATCCTAGCTGAGAATCATGAAGTAATTCAGCCACTTTACTGCATAACGAATCTGTTACACTGTAGTGATTCTCAATAAATTTTATCTCTAGTTTCACACTAAGAGAAAGATGTAATGATGCACGCAGAGATCTAGATATCAATTAATGGAACCCAATGCAAATACAGATTGCTAATGCATCTCTGTAAGCTTATCCCCTGATACATGAAAATAAAGACACAATTGAAGGGCATACTTAATGTAGTTCAAGCAGTTTGTCATTTCATGAGCAAAAATAAGAGAAACTACTTGAAATAAAATGTTGAAGTCCACTAGCCGCAGCTTAACTAGAACAAGAATGGTGTCTAAAAATATAGATACATACCATCTATTTTACTGGATTCACGTTGTAAATCATCTGAAAACCATTGAACCAACCCAGCATGTTCTTTCCGAAACAAGTTGGGAGCAGTTCTTAACTGTGAAGAACACAAAAAGGAACCAAAAGATATAAATAAATAAAAATGCTTGTAAAATTCCTCAATAAGCACATTGCAGAACATACAAAATATAGATGAAATTCTTCAAATACAGCTTGTTTCCTTATTCCCTTAATCCAATAGACATGAAAAATTCATCCAGATCATACCTACAAACAGTTACTACTCTTCACCTGATAAAAAGGCATCTCTATCATACCCAAAAGCTAATGACTCATAAATCAACAGAGTGCAAAGAGAGAACAAATTGTCACCTATTTGGAGAAACCAAAACTGGACATCCACTCTATTTGGGAAATGAGAAAATATAGAGGGGAATAATTGAAAATAATGGGCGATTGCAGATAATGGATGTGGAAGATACCCTTTTAGAGTGACGGATAATATGTGCTGCATAAGCCATGATGAGATGTAACTAGTATCTTCACCAAAAAAATAGAAAAAGTGATTAGTTCCAGTAAAAGAGAAATGACCCAAAAAAGTGAGAATAAAGAGAACATATATGAAATAAGACTTTCCTTGGTAGGATGAAAATTCAATATGACCAGTCCGGCTCATTCAAATCAAACAGATAAAAAAGTGATTGCTCTACTTTCCAAAGCACACCAATTCAACTAAAGAACTTAAATCTCCCTTACCATATAGTTGGCGAGTTTTGCTCAGTTTAATTTAGGTATGTTAATCAAGAAAATTGTTATGCATTTTGTCAATCAATACAGTCTTCGCCGAATCACCATCAACAAGAAGCTAGAAGTTTAGCAGTCCTTAAAACAAATCAAAAATGAAAAATGGGTCGAACACTAGCATCCATTGTAACACCACCTAAATGAATTTAGGTCCATGGAACATTAAAATAAACAGCCATTACTATCTGAAGGGAAATGTAGAATAACATTACGGACGAAAAGGAAAATTCCAGATTTAAGAAAACATTCCAGAAAACGGACAAATTTCTAAACATGAAAATGTGCACGAGATAGGTAGCCGAAATAAAAACAAGAAAATTCCCAACCACCAGTATTAGAAATGAAAAGAACAAAAGCCATGAAGCTATAAAAATGTTAATCTAAGATATAAACCTAAATCCAAAAAACAGCACCTTGGATCCTAAATTTCCCAGCATAACAATTTGGCAAAACAGAAGTAAAAGAGTGAAGCGATCGAGGGGAACAAAGGATTGATGGCCGTGTGTTTGGGACAGTGAGAGAATAAGATTGATACCTGTGGCAGTGGTGGTGGTGGATGGCCGCGGAGGCTGAGACTGCGGTGGCGTCTGGGAGAAAGGAAGGTTATATCGGGCTCTACCAACGGAGTAGATCACACTTGACTTTTAACAACGTGGAAAGTTAGGGGTGGCTCCTCTGTTACCTGTTTTGCTTCGAATTTTTTCCGGAGATTAAAGAGAGGGGTTTCCTGAAGAGGTTTGTAGATTTTCAATTTTAAAACATATTTTAAATAATTCTATATTAATTTTCAAAATAAGTTTCATTAAATTTATTTACTATAATAATTTTTAATAAAATATATAAATTTAATTTAATATAAATAATTTGAGGGTATGTTTATTTCCACTTTTATTTTTTAAATTCATAAAAAAATTATTTAAGTTTGTAGTTTCTGTTTTTTATTTTGGTTTTAAAATTTTCATAACTTATAACAATTATTTTATTTTGTTTTATTTTCACAATCTCATTTGCTATCAACCAATGTTATGAATCTGCATCTAGGGTTGATCTTGGATTGAGCTTTCTGAAGGCTGAATCAGCATTCTAGGTTGATGCTGATCGGATCTGCTTCGGAAAATTTTTAAATTTATGAAATAGTCCTAAAATTTTAAGAATTGCAAAATAGTCATATTGTTATATTATACAACAGATCAGTATATTTTACTAGTTCTTGCTTACATCAATCATGCTTTCAAAATCTTAATAATAAATAATAATGACAATTATTATGAAATAACAATAATTTTAAATATTTTACATATAAATAATAACCACAATTAATATAAATAAAACAATTATCATCATACAATTATAAAATTAAGAATAATACAAAGTATTTAAAATATTACAATAATACAAAATATTTTTAAATTTATAAAATTGTCTCTATTTTTTTAAATTATAAAATAGTCCATTGTCATATTGTAGATTATTTAATAATTATTAATAAATATAATTAATTTCAAAATATATAAATTTTAATTTAATAATTGAAAATATATAAAATAAATATTAGTTTATAAGTAATAATTTTAAAATTATTATTTATAAACTAATTTATTAGTATTTATTAATAAATATTATATAAAATGTTAAAATAAATTTTAAAAAATAATTTATTAGTAATAAAATAAAAATAATTTATTGGTAATAAAACTAAAATAATTTACTTTAAAGTTTTATTTAATTTATAATTATTATTAGTAATAAAATATTTATTATTATTTTAAAACTAAAAAAAAGGGGGAAGGAGAGGTAGGAGAAAGGGAGGGAAAATTTAAAAAGTTTGAAAAATTTTGCAAAAAAACCCCTAATTTTTTAAAATTTCCTAGATCTTGGCGGTATTTGACCGGTATTTTGAATACTGTACATAATCGAACAAATACGCTTGAATTGGCCGATCAATTTAATTCATCCCCAAGATTTTATGTCTGATTCGATCTGCTTTCCCTAGATGCAGAACGTTTAATAGGAACAGACGGAACTCATATCATTGCTATCAACTAAATGTATATTATTTAATCATTTGATATTAATTACTAAAAAGAATTATGATTATATAATATAATTTTATAATTACTTTAAAAATAAAATATTATTTTGAAGTTTAAAATGGCTTAAATACATAATTTTGAATAAATTTATTTTTCATAATTAAAATATTAATTTCTAATAAATTCTACTTATGAAATTATTTATTTTGATAAAATGTAATAAACATTTTACTATTATTTATTGTCAATATTATATAACAATAAAATTATTTACTTAATTCATTCATAAAATTATTACATTAACATTAACAACCAAAATATAAAACCAAAAACAAGAAATGTAAAACCAAATATCTTAATGGTAATAAACTTATTTTATTACCAAAACAAGAAATATCAAACCAAATATTTTAATAGAAAACAAAACCAAATGACTTCTAACTTAATTATAATTAACCTATTTTAACTAATAAAACTCTAATTAATATCAAATTCACTTTGTTATTTCATGCCATTTAAAAACTTAGAGAAGTCATAAATTTTTATGTTGCTTTGGATCAAGTTGAATAGGTTGTAAGGTAGATGGATCCACAGAGGACTCCTTAAGTATTAAAGAGAATTTAGTAAGATCTCAAAGCTTACTTGCCAAAAACGGCTTATGAAATTATATCCTTAAGTTTTTTTTTTAGTTGTCAAAAGACTATATTAAAGAGTAATGGAAATGTCAATATTACATAAAAAAATGAGAGATGTCAAAGTAGTATCTATCTAGGCAAGTACATATAATGTGACCAGCCAAAAGGTTGTGTTTGTGGTAACAAAGCAAGCATTTTTACATCTTCCTGTAAGAGAATCTTATGAATAAGAGCACTGGTGTATGGAGAGAATAGTACAATTCATTCCATCATCTTATGCAATTGTGAATCTAGCTTGGTATAAGCATCTAAGCTAAAGTAACTCATCTTTATAAAAGTTTGTGTTTATAGTGAGATTGACCCACTTCCTAATTTATGTATCTCCTAACAATTTTCATCTTTTTTTTTCATTCTACTTGCTTCCTCTTCTATTTTGTTTGACACAATTATTTCTCTCATCTAGTTAATGCTCTTAGAGGCAAAAACTTCAACAATGACAGGCTCTTCCATGGTTTACTAGTATTTATCTCCCTTTAGCCAAATAGATCATACAACTAAGGGATAATTTGAATATTTCAAGGTCTCTCTTATGCTTAAAGCACTTATTGCTTGGCCATACAATCAAATTATCCCAATTATTGACATTGCAGATTGTATTGCACTTGAGTTTAACCTACTTCCAAAGGACTTTGGAATATTGGTAGTTGAAGAATAAATGTGAGACATTCTCATCTTTCAGATTGCATAAGTCACAATTTTCAATTCATTGGTGTTCTTGACTTTATCCTTTGTTTTCAAACTTTTCTTGGTTGCAAGCCATATGAAGAAAGTAGACAAACCACGAGTTAGACAAATAATTGCAAAAATCAACTTTCATTTGGTAGTATATTTATGTTTTATTAAGTCATTAGCATTACATCTTGATAGTTTTAGTTAAAGTGTTCCTTCTCTTGTCCAAATCCTTTTCATATCCAAGTATTTCATACCTGTCCTGAAGAAAATGAGCAAACTGCTTATAAAATGTTAACCATACTTAATAACCCAACAAGGTTAATCTCCTTCTTACCTCCAGCTTCACTTGTTATGCCCTTCTTTGACTCTTTTTGTCTCTAAAATCATTGTTTCTAAGACTAAGGTTGGCCTAAGCCACTACAAGCTATTCTAAGTTTTTGTTTTTTTTGCCAAATTGATCCCTTGTACGTTGCTTTTAGAGGGAAAATGCATAGAAAGATTGGTGCTCGGATAAAGTTACACACAAAAAGATTTACTATATGGTTTAAAGCTTCCAGGAATAGAAAAATCAAATTCGGAATTTGATAGTAAATAAGGCCTTATTAGTTAAAATTAAGTTAATTAGGGTAAGTTAGATTATTTGAATTTAAATTAGGCTTATTGTTTTAACTAAGATTTACTATATATAAACAGAATTAAGGAAAATAGTTTAAAATTAATTTAAGTTTAATTAAAATATATGGGTCCAAAGGCATAGTGAGTTCTATATAACTAATACAAATAATAAATTTATGCTAAGTCAAGGAAGAACAAAGATATAATTTCATCAATATTTTGTTCATTTATAAATTGATTATTTTGCAAACATCAAGATTCATTTTAACATTTGAAATGTTAGGGTCTAACTTGTATTTTCATGGAAATGATATGTAAAAATAAATTTTGTCTTTTCAATTTCTTACAATTTTGACAATCTCATTTTCTTAAAATTATTTTTTGGAATTATACTTTGCTTAATCAAAATCTATATTCATTAAGAAGTTTATTAAATCGCCTAATAAACCATTAGTTTTGATTTAAAAAGTAACTAGTTAACTAAAGCAAACTAATAAACCATTAATATTAATAAAAAAGCAGCTATATATTTTCAAACGTACCAAATAAACAAATGTAGAGAAGCACATTATAATATAAACAAATTTGTTTTTAATAGTCATCTTGCAAGAGAGGTGCAACATCCCACTACCATAAGGCAAATACCCGAACACCCGAAGGACATTCAAGTACATACCTTATGATAATGGTATGTTGGAGCAAAACATATCTGACTTACACATGGCAATCCAACCTACACATGGCATCATCTAACACACTCAAAATCACTAAAATTTTAAAACCATTCAAATCCATCCATTCATAAAGCTTACACTGATACCACCAAACGACTATTTATAAAAGCTTATACAAATTCCAACAAAACGACAAAAATAAAGCTAGAGCACTTCTGGTGTCAGCTGACAGACCTCTGAGCCATATCTCTATCCAAAAGATTCCTTAAATCCTGACTAAGGAACTAGGTCTCCTGACTCGTACCTGAAAAGCCACATTGCAATTTTTGATGAGTTTTGCAAACTCCATGAGTGAACCATCATTGATGAATTCACCGGATCATAAGCACACATCATTTATATCTCAAACATTCATAAACAGATACATTTATGATTCAAAACTCACACAATAGAGTATAACATTCAATCATTCCCAAACAGATCATATATATATAAACAAATACATATGCATATGAGACTCACATTCGTTCTTATTGTTGTGACTGAATGCCTATCACATACTTATACAAATGCTGGCCTATAGGGCTCAGTCAGAACAGAATCACGGAGCATAGCTCTACGTGCACACACATATATCACGAAGCAAAGCTCTACGTGGAAGCGCTTCATACGGGCAATTCGAGTCACAACGCCTTTATCTAAGCATGCATTTTATGAAATGCATCAAATCTAAATATGACATATATAGCAATCACCTAGGATGCTCAAACAAAACTCATAATCATCGGACCTAAGTCCGGCATTCAACTTTCATTGAGAATTCACATAACATTCAGAATAACGTTCAGAATTCCATAGCAAACAAAGTCACAATCAAAGCACTTCCAATACATTCCCGAATATTGATCTCCTCGGACAATTGAAGTGCGGAATTCATAATCAAATCGCAAGCAATATAACAATATTGGAAACTTAAACAAATCAAATTAAATCAATCCTAGGAAATCATCTAGGTTGACTCACAGTACGCTCCAATAAGCTATTGCCTGGATAGTCCGGTAATGTCCGATTGGCGTCCGATATGCTCCTCTAAAATAGGCAAAACACATTCACAAATATCACACTTTGCACAATTTCACAAATGTTCTTTCATAAAAATATCAATGTATAGAATGTATGCACAATGCATGTTCAATGACAATTTCGGGGTACAATAATGTCATCCTTATCAAAAATCATTTAGGAATCAAGGCCCTCATTAATACCGTGTATTTTTACAATTGAATTGGACTAAACAATGTCAAATAATTTCATAGCTTCATTGACCACTTCAGATTTTTCGTATAATACACATATGGGTCAACTTTCCATACTAAATCAAATAAGGTAATGACCAAATTAGACAAAACTTCCTTCTGTAAAGTTGTTATCCCATTTCTTATCTTTCTAAAGACACCAAAATCATTTAACTTGGATCAGTATACCAAGAGATATCCTCAAAATATTCTAGGCTATTCATAAGTTCCAGCAAAATTCTTACCTCAACTTCCAACCAAAAATTGAAAATCTTAGAGACAGAATTAAAACTTCATTTCTTCATAAAAGTTGTAGCCCTATGTCTCTAGTTTACAGAAAAGAAAAATCACTCAATTTGGATCATTATAGAGAACTTTATGGTCAAAATACGAAAGCATGTTCGAGTAGTCGAAGGAGGGGTTGCTCGTCGCGACGAGGACAAAAAGTGACGTTGCGACGAACAACCCAGAATTCAGTTTTTCTCAGGATTTTTGCAACGTTCTTCGTGACGAGTTCAAGGGGGGGTCTCTTACGTCGCGGCGTGCAATTAAGAATGAGCTGTGGCAAGAATAAAATGGACGCCACGACGTACAAACAAAATAAGCCACACGTCGCGACGTACGAAAGAACAAGTCGCGACGTGCAAATAGGAATGAGTCGCGGCGAGGATGAAAATGAACACCACGATGAATAAACAAGAATAGCCCCACGTCGCGACGTACAAAAAGACACGTCGCGACGTGCAAATAGGAATGAGTCGTGGCGAGGATGAAAATGGACGCCGCGACGTCTGGTTCTGAACTCGTCTTCCCCGAATTCTTTTTCCAGATTTTTCACTTCTATACCCAAAACAATCTCTAAAACTTCACTCCAATTAACTCTTAATCCAATTCGAAACATTTACATAAGATCAAAATCAAGGTTCACTTAAAACATCAAAATCTGACCCTCACACAAGTAGCTTCACTTCTACTGATAAACATCGGACAAGAATGTATGCATGTCCATTTCGACTATCTCAAAACCCGAACAGAGTATTTACAAATCTTCCAATCTAGAGTTCATTCAACACCATACTAACAATTTCCTACTCTCAATCAATCATCTACTCTATTCAACACCGAAACCAACTTTTCTAACCTCGAATGCATGCATACATTTCCACTGAAAAACATCATTTAACAACAACAAAACCCAACTTAAACATAACTTACCTGAATCGGCTATGAACTCCAGCAAAGAGAACATATTAAAAACAACTAAAATCCCAAAGATTTCATTCGGATGTCAAGTGTTTCTTCACCGAGAACACTTGCAATACATTTTCCCAACTCCAACTCATTTTCGTTATACTATGCATGCCTTACACATCATCTTTAACATAAGCCATTTGTCTCACAATAATTAGTCCATGTGTCACAATAGGATTGGTCCAAAAATAAATATTTTTTTAAAATTCACCAAAAATTCCAAAATGTCTTAAATAATACCAAAATCACCAAAACACCTTTTAATCATAATTAATAATTCAATTGTACCCGGAAATGTCAAATAATACATGTACAATCATATAAATGTGCAAAAATGTGCATGTCACAATTAAAAATGCATGATGTGTATTTTCCTAATTTCTTATAAATTCTCATAATTCACAATTCTAGCCCTAACATGGGTAACGGGATGTTACAAGAGGTATTAAACATATTTCTTGTAAGAAAATAGGAAGTAGTAGTCTAAGCTGCTAACACCAATCTACATCAAAAAAATTCAAAAGTACCTCATAATTTGGGGAACTTAAGAGGTAGAATACCATTCAATAGGAATAACACAAGCATTAGTTGTTACTAAGCATAACCCAATTGATGGAACAGGAAGTCAAGGAAATGCTAATAGGACAAATCATTTCAAAAGCACCAAAAACCTATGAATTATCTTGAGCAAAAACACTATGCTTTTAGTGTGATGACAGATAATTATACGATTCAAATGTAGTAAGAAAACAACTTCATCTATATTTGATAAAAGGAGAAGAGGGCCTTATAGTTCAAGAAGAAGAGGAACCTATGACTAATGAAGGTATAAGAGTAAATGATTTCAAAGAATTCAGACAATAAAGGGATAGATAAATTCATCAAAAGAAACTGATACATATATCAATTGATAATATAAGTACTTGTAATTTCTTAGATGTGTCATTGATTCAAAAAAGCAATTATAAGACTAAGGAGGTGCCACCTTTTAAGGATCCGTTAAACTAAATTGTCATCAATGTTGTAGGAACTTCACATAAAAGCAACAAATGTGTGAAGTTCATAACAAATGCATTAATCATAACCCTAGCAGGATATGACATGGTCCTAGGGCATAATGGATGATCACTCCAAATGATATTTTATGTGAATTTAGATCCTACATCATGAATTTAATTGGGAAAGTAACTTAGTCCTACTAATGAGAATCCAAGAAATAGTTATAAAGTGATTTATATGAAATAATTCAATAAGTTTTTGAAAATTTCTAAATATGCGACTTACATATGCTAAAACTGCCTCATCCTATTGAATGTTAACTACAAGAAGTGCATTTAGAAGTAGATTAGTCAAGTACCTTAGAATAAGTCAATGTAGTTTAAGTAGAATTTGGGGCTATATTTAAGAAACTTCACTAGCTACTAACCCAACAAAAAGTAACACAACATAATTTATCTTAATAATAAGTGTTAATTTTTAGTAAGTGTTGCATTTCATTGTTAATTTAAGTTATTAAAATGTTTTAAGGTGAAATTTTCTTGATTATTTATGTTTAGGAAAAAAGTGTATTTTAATTCTATCATTTTATCAAAATACATATCAAATCTTAATGTTTGAGTGTTCAAAATAAACCATGACATTTGAAAATCGTTTAGTTTAAACCCTAAATGGTCAAAGATGTTGATAGAGTTATGTATCATTTTGTATGTATCATAATAATGCTAACATGGCACAAATTTAATATTTTATTGTCTTTTGGGCCCTATTATATCATATGGTGTATACATATTATTATGAGACCTATATATTTTAACTAAACTTAAATTAATTATCCTTAATTTTGAATAAACCTTAATTAAAACTTAATTCTAGTTTTCCAACTCCTTTTAAATATTTCTTTGCATTTATGCTTATAGATTCCATAGATTTGTATAATCTTGCTTTAACATATTTATAAAATTGAGACTTTAACTACTCAATTTGCATTGCATGAAGCAAAAATAAAAGAAAACTTCATGCATTGTTAATTATCAGTTGAAACAGTACTGTGACTATAAGGATTTTGAATTCAACTATGTTGGACCCCGATTTTCAAGTGGAATTTAGAAATAATAATTGAAAAGAAATGAGTGTTTTTATGTATATGTTATGGTATAGATGTATTTATACTTAAAGGAAATTGATGAGAAATGAAGTGATTGGTTTTGATGACTTTGAAAATTGAGTAGAGTTGTATGAGTTATGAAAGTTAAAGTGAATGGGTTGATTGAACTGGAGTTGAAAAGCATGAAATGAATCGTGAAAGTATGAGAATTTGAAGAATTAAAAAAGTTGACTTTTTGGAGTAAATGGTTTACGTGAAAGTTATAGAGAATTAGAATAGCTTTAAAATGATGTATAATATGAAATTTTTGGATGTGGAGGCTGAAAGATGTGAAATTGTGAAGTTTGAATGTTGTTTAGTATGGAAATTTTCGGGCAATAGCTTCGATTTGGATTTTGACCCTCATTGATGTAGAATTCATTCATAGGGTCTTAATGAAAGTTGTATCTCATGTTTCTAGCTTTCTAACGCCATAAAGTATGCAATTTTTTTATATCGGGGCAAGAAGTTATGATAATTTGAAGTTTGGATATTGTTTAGGTGAATGCTAACATGGCAGAAACTTTGATTGAAAAATTGACGCTAGAGGTTGAAATTGCTTTGGAGTTCTTCATGAATATTGTAGAGCTTGTTTTATCTTTCCATTGATATAAAGCACGAAAATATTGGACAAGGGAGTAGAAAGTTATGATTTTGGAAGTTACGATCTTTGTTTAGTGTGAAGCTGATCGACCAGTCACTTTGTGTGGAGTTTTTGACCCATTTAGAGGTCGATCTAATTTTTAAGGCCTTTATAAAAGTTGTAGAGAGTTCGTTTACCTTTTTGTAGACACCAAGTTTGTCAAATTTGGAGTTCTGGGTCAAAAGTTATGATGTTTACAAGTTGAGGTGTTGTTTAAAGTTTTGAGGAGATTATCGATCGATCATTTTTAGTACATTTTTGACCCCTTTAGAGACCGATCTTGCTTTTGTGTTCTTCTTGAAAATTATAGATATGTCTTTTATCTTTCCAACGAGACCAAGTTTGTAAAATTTGGAGCTCAGAGTCAAAAGATATGAAGGTTAGAAATTAGGAGGACAGGATCATGTGAGCGATCGATCATGAGCTGCGAAATGATCGGCGTCCACGCGCCTTGCCGTTGGGCGGCCTTGACCTTCGACCAGCGCCATTGTCAATCGGCCCGCGGGGTCGATTTTTGGCCGACCGACCTCTCTTCCTTCTTTTGACCATAACTTCTTCGTTCGACCTCCGATCGACCCGATTTTTAAATCGTTAGATTTCTAAGAAAATTTTCTATCTTTCCATACTAGATTGATCAGTTTTGGAATTAAATTGAAAAAGGTTGATTAGATCAAATTGAGCTGATCGGTTGTAAAAGTTTGAACAGTTTTCAGTATTTTGGAGATATCTCAATCGGTAGAGCTCCAATCGATTGATTCTTTTTTCAAATTAAACTAGAGATATAGATCTACAATTTATCTGAAGGAGCTGATCGACAATTTAGCTTCTAAGACTTTCAATTTCTGGATTGAAGTTAAGTGTAGTGTTCAGTCTCAGTTTTGTAATGGACGAACAGACTTCAGTATTTTAGAGATAGCTTGAGCTGTAGAGCTCTGATCGATCGAATTATTTTTGGAAATTAAACTAGAGACATGGATCTACAATTTATCTAAAGGAGCCGATTGACAATTTAGCCTCTAAGACTTTCAATTTCTGGATTGAAGTTAAGTGTAGTGTTTAGTCTCGGTTTTGTAATGGCCGAATAGACTTCAGTTCTTTGGAGATAGCTTGAGCTGTAGAGCTCCGATCGATCGGATTCTTTTTGAAAATTAAACTAGAGACATGGATCTACAATTTATCTAAAGGATCAGATCGACAATTTAGCCTCTAAGACTTTCAATTTCTAGATTGAAGTTAAGTGTAGTGTTCAGTCTTGGTTTTGTAATGGCCGAATAGACTTCAGTAATTTGGAGATATCTGGAGCTATAGAGCTCCAATAGATCGGATTTGTTTTGAAAATTAAACTAGAGACATGTGGCTACAAATGTTCTGAAGAAGCTGAACGACAATTAAGTCTCTAAGACTTTCAATTTCTTGAGTGAAGCTCGGCGTAGTATTCAGCCTCGGGTCTGAAGAACAGACTTCAGTATTTTGGAGATATCTTGAGTTATAGAGCTCCGATCGATCTGATTCTTAAAGCGATGGATTCTTAAGGCATAGAGGGACATTTCTCTCAGAGAAGGTTTTGTCAAATGACTTCATTTACCTGATCGAAATAATCAGACAAGATGTCAGTTTTAAAGACCAATGAAGGGGCAGTTTTGGAAGTTTACTTAAAGGGTTAAGTTTATAGGCTTACATGGAGGGACAATTAGGTCATTTACCATTATTTAAATGACATGACATGTATAAATCAAGTGGCTATCGTGGTTGCCCAAAGAGGATGCACGATTAAGAGACAAAAGAAGAAAAATAATAAGAGAAAGAAGAGAGAAGGGAGAGCAAGCTTTCGGATGAGTAAAGGAGAAAGAAAAAAGAGAGAGTTAGGGTTTGATTTTTAGGGGTCTTCAAGCAAACTTTCTATGCTGATTCAAGAGAGAAAAAAGTGGAGAATGAAGAGAGCTGCATCATGAACCAAGAAAATCCGAAATTGGAAAAGATGAAGGTAAGAGTCGATTTTCGATCTTTGATCTTTTAGAGAGTTTTTGGTTTAGATACCTTGGAATTGGTATGGTTTTGTGAATTCTAAAGTCAATTTTGGAGTTTACATGTTTTAATGGGATCAATTTTGGATGGAAATTAATTAGGGTTATGTCCAATTTTATAAATTGAGGTTTTTAAAAATTGGTGATTTAGATGGCTTGATTTTATGTGAAATTACTGTTTTCTAAGTTCAATTATAAGGATTATGTTATTTCTGAGGTTGAATTT
The DNA here is from genome assembly GCA_029891385.1 of Erythroxylum novogranatense. Classification (NCBI taxonomy): domain Eukaryota; kingdom Viridiplantae; phylum Streptophyta; class Magnoliopsida; order Malpighiales; family Erythroxylaceae; genus Erythroxylum; species Erythroxylum novogranatense. The sequence continues at coordinate 28,225,908 of CM057233.1, read as the reverse complement.
GTGTGACATTGGTGTAGGGATTTTTCAATTGGAAGAATAAAAGAAGAAATGGTCAAATTGAAGCATTGGACAAGCTTCAAGCATGGAAATGAGGTGGGTACCTGTTTATAATAGAATTTATAAGCCACTACTGCTTTCTTTAAACAAAGAGATTTTCTGATTTCAATTGCATCATAAATGTTGCATCATTGTATGAATGATTTGAAAAATCATTATTGATTCAATACATGAACTTTTGATGAATTGCAAAATACATTTGTGTTATGCCTCAAAAGATTCCATGACATTTCGTATATTCGAAAAAGATCATTCGATAAATTGATTTAAGCATGAATATGTGCTTTTGTTTGGGCAAGAGAGAACCTGTTTCGTTAGTCTCATGCACGATGACTGTAACATCCCGTTACCGATACAAAGAGCATATGGGTACGGGTAGAGTTGTGAGTGCATATCTAGTGATCGAGTGCTTTGTGGCCCCTGAGATAGATCATTCGCACATGCATATACATAGTGACATGCATTCATGATTATTCCAGCATTTAAATTGTGATTATGAGTTTAATTGCGAATTTTGAGATAATTGAGTTAGATGTGATTTTAAAGAGAAATTAGGGACCATTTGAGTGGAATAGTGGAATTAGAGTGAGAATCGAGTTTCAGAGAATTAGAAATTGAAATTGAGTATGAGATTGAGTGTTTTATATTTTTGAGGAATTATGGGAATTTTTCTGAAATTTTAGAGTTATGTGTTCGGGACCGAGAAAATGCGTTGAGATCGATAATTGTGATTCGGTTAGGAAGTGAGTGGATAATGGCTTGGAAAAATTAGAGTTGTGAGTTTAAGAATTATTGTGATGAGTCGGTGGAATTTAGAGACGAGATTGATCGATTTGGGGATTTGTGATCTATAGGTTTAAAATCACCCGGGTATAAATACCTTTATCTGAAATTCTCTGAGACACGAAACTTTCCTTTCCTTTTCTCTTCTCTCCCGTCGACGATCTTTCCTTCTTCCCCTTGGAGGTTTCTCTTGTTCTTTCTTCATTGTGGCTTAAGATCTGCTGAAAAGCTTAGTGAGGATGACTCTTGGCATGGCTTGGGAGAGTTCCGTCGTTGCTTGAGGTTGGAAGAGGATTTTGGAGATTTAGGGTTTTCGATCGATTCTTCGATTTGGTAAGTTTTGGTGTTTTAAGGTTGTGTTTATGGTTATTGATGGCAATTATGGTTTATAAATGAGTTAGCTTGGGTAGTTGAGTGAATTAATGGAGGTTTTAAGTGTATTAATGGCGGAAGTCGATCGGAGAAGACGATCGGACCTTCGCACGCCGCGACGAGCGTTGGGATGTGAGGGCTTCATCGCGACGAATAACTTAATTTGTTCGTCGCAACGAGCGCGGCTTGGACGTCGCGACGAGTGTAGCCTGGTGCGTCGCGACGAGTGGTTCCCACGTCGCGACGAACAGTTCTTTCTGCATCGCGACGAAGGTTCATAGGTCGCGACGAGGGACAGTAATTGTGAATGAGTTTGATTTGGTTTTAGAGCATATCTTTTAGTGTAGACCTTCAATTGAGATGATTCCAGATTCGTTATAAACTAGAGAAAGAGGCCTATAAGCGTGATATTGGCGGAGAGTTTGAATGCTAATTGTTGAGATAGTGATCATTGAAAGTGAATCAGTTTTAGTTTCTAACGTAACCTAAGAGTTGTGTTGTGATGATTTGAGTATAATTAGAGTTTCAGCGAGAGATTTGTGGAATTGATGGATGTCATTGACCTAGTGAATAGTGAATTTTGATTGTGAAGCGAGAGATAGCGAATTGGGATTAAGTGCTGGGAAATCATGATCATGCATCATATAGCTTTGAAGTGAGACATGTGAATTAGTGAATTTAATTGATTGAGCATATAGTGATGAGAATGCGTTTGTATTGTTATAGAGGCGCCGTTGGATCAACAGTCCACGGATATTACTGGGACTTCCAGGCAGTAGCTCGGAAGTTACAGGTGAGTAACCTAACTGGTTCCTCAATCTTTGTGTGATAATATGCGTTGTGAATATGTGAATTAATTGTCATGTGAGTGATACAAATGTGAAATGTGTTACAAATGCGAGTGCTAGAGATTGTGAATCAGTGTATAGAATTATGAGTAAGTGTTCTGATTGTGACTAGCGAATGAAGTGATAATATATGTGTAGTGAATGTACAAGTGTTAGTGCATGCCTAGCATGATTTTAAAGCGGTAATTAACAGTTGTGACTGAAGCTTAGTGAACAGAGCTTTAAGCTCGATATCAGTGAAAAAGGGAATAGTGCATACCCAGAGGGCTCTCCTATCCCTAATGAGTGGGCGATAGTGCATACCGGAGGGCTCTCCTACTTGCCGGAAAATGTGATTAATGTGAAAAGTGCCCGAATCGGGATAGTGATAACGCTCAGTCACAACAATAACATAAAAAGAGAATTTGCATACATTATGCATCTGACTGTGTAGTGAAATTGTGAATGCATGCAATATGTGCTAAGTTGTGAATCGATATGTCTGAGCTGTGTTATAGATAAATGTGTAAGGTGTTTTAGTGTTTTGAAAAAGGTGTAAATTGTTCTATAATGTTCTAAATTGTGCTAATCTATATATATATGAGATATATTATGTGTATATGCATGAGTTGGGTGAACCATCGAGGATGGTTTCTCACTGAGTTCGCAAACTCACCCAACATTGCTAATATTTTTCAGGGCAGCGTTAGTAGGACTTAGCTCCCGTGATAGACATTCTCCTGCTGTGCGGATTTTGGACGAGCGTAGCGATGGCACATGGTCGGTCACCGGGCGATTCTTTGAGGTGACCTAGTATAGACATTTTTATCAGTTTCCTTTTTGGGATTATTGTATTGAGACTTTAGGGGACTGATAGACTGTTTATATTTTGGATTGATATTATGCAATGAGAAGTTATATTGTGGTTTCAGATTTTAGTGATTTTCATATTGCGGTTTATTTATTGATGCCATGCGAATATTTAGTGATAGTTGCAAGCGGTAGCACTTCCTTGCTATAGGATATGCGTCGGAACGACCCACGGGCGCTTCAGTATGTACCCTATGGTAAGGGGCGCTACATTAGGTGGTATCAGAGCATGGTTTGGCATCTTTTGGGCATAGTATCTTTTAGGCTTGAATTTCAGTGAGAAAAGCGTAAATTGATCAGATTCTTGTTGTTGTAGGTCATCCGTTCTTGGAGAGCAAGTGGATCAACCAGCTGACCTAGGATCTGTGGGAGCTAGTAGAGAGTCCCCTGTGCCTCATTATGATGAGTCGCCTTCCGAGTTCTGTGAGGCGAGAACGGAGGTACGATTTCTGCGTGGCGAGGCGGTTGACTTCATGGTAGCACCGACCTGCGGTGAGGATGGCTAGAGAGGACGAGAGAGTCCTCGATCGATGGGCTGTGATTACGAGGAGAGGTTCGACTATCGGTGTCTTTGCTTGAGGTTCTCGCATATCGGTGGTGGAAGACTGTTAAAGGCGCACCACCTGCCTGCACTCTGAGTTGGGAGGATTTTACGAGGCGTTCGAGGATAATTTCATGCCCAAGATTTATCTCGGACATGAAATTACAGAGTTCTAGAGTGAGACAGTGACGATTGTTTGTGGCCGACTATGAGGTTCGGTTCAACGATTCTTGGTGTATGCTTCTTCACGGTAACCGAGGTGACAAGTGTCGGCGTTTTGAGGCGGACTCAATTTGGAGATCCGTACCTATTGGCTAGATCGGACATGGGTACATTTATTGGTGAGGCGCAGCCATGAGATTGAGCAATTGTTGAGACAGAGGCGATCGAGATCGGATCGGGACCCGAGGCAAGAGGCCCGTGATAGTCGAGGCGATGATAGCGAGAGGGTCGATGGCGCTTACAGCGAGTCCTTGAGTCATCTGGAGGTGGTAGACGATTCGAGTTTGGACGGAGGCGATTTGCCCGGTCTAGTGGTGGCCGAATGCTGGTCTTTAGAGGTTCAGCGAGATGATCCCATGTGTGAGTACTGTGAGAGGAGACATAGTGGGGAGTGTTGGAGGTTCACCGGAGCGTGCCTCAAGTGTGGTTCCATGGACCATCAGCTCTGAGAGTGTCCCTTCACCGTGGAGGCCCAGTCTGCTGCGACTGGTAGATCATGCAGTGTTACTTCGGTGCAGCAGAGCCGTGGAGGTGGATCTGGATGGAGAGGCCGAGGCCGAGGCCGAGCTGAGGGATCGATAGTGAGGTCTGAGGGACAGAGCAGTGGGCAGTGGTCGCAGGCCAGAGTCTATGCTATGACTCGACAGGAGGCTCAAGAGTCTCCAGATGTTGTTGCGGGTATGCTTTCGATTTATGATTTTGAGATTTATGCATTGATGGATCCTGGATCCACTCATTCTTTTATTGCACCGCATGTGGCATGTAGACTGCATTGTGATAGGGAGAGATTGCAGTGTGGGTTGCAGGTGAGTACTCCTTTGGGTAGTACTACTGCTTTGGGTGAGGTCTGCTTGAGGTGTTCGATAGTGATTGATCAGGCAGAGTTGAGCGCAGACCTGATAGTTTTACCCTTGAGAGAGATTGATTTGATTCTAGGGATGGACTGGCTTGCTGCACATAGGGTTGTGATGGATTGTTATACCAAGGAGGTCGTGTTAGATTCTCCTGGTCAGCCTAGGGCGGTATTTCGAGGTGTTAGTCAGGCAGTGCCAGCCAGGATGATCTCATTTATGAGTGCTTTGAGATTGATGCGAGGTGGCTGTGAGGCCTATTTGGCGCATGTGGTGGATTCTAGAGTGCAGCAGAGTTTGCAGGATGTCCCTGTGATCAGGGAGTTTCCGGATGTGTTCCCCGATGAGTTACTGGGTTTGCCGCCGGATCGGGAGACGGAGTTTGAGATTTACCTCGTTCTAGGTACAGCTCCTATATTGATACCTCCGTATAGGATGGCACCGCTGGAACTGAGGGAGCTTAAGGCTCAGTTGCAGGAGTTGTTGGATAAGGGGTTTATTAGACCCAGTGTTTCTCCGTGGGGAGCTCCAGTGCTGTTTGTGAAGAAGAAGGATGGGACCTTGAGACTGTGTATCGATTATAGGCAGCTCAATCGGGTTACTGTCAAGAACAAGTACCCACTGCCTAGGATCGATGATCTATTTGATCAGTTGTAGGGAGCTCAGGTTTTCACCAAGTTGGATTTGAGATCCGGTTATTATCAGTTGAGGATCGCAGAGGCCGATGTGCCTAAGAGTGCTTTCAGGAGCAGGTATGGGCATTTCGAGTTCTTAGTGATGCCGTTCGGGTTGACCAATGCCCCGACAGCCTTCATGGCTTTGATGAATAAGGTTTTTCAGCCATACCTGGATCAGTTTGTGATAGTGTTCATCGATGATATCCTTGTGTATTCGAGGTCTAGTCAGGAGCATGCTGAGCATCTGAAGATTGTGTTGCAGATTCTGAGAGAGAGGCAGCTGTATGCCAAATTCACAAAATGTGAGTTTTGGCTTGATGAGGTCATTTTCCTAGGCCATATTGTGTCTGGTGAGGGTATCCGAGTGGATCCTCACAAGATTGAGGCAGTGCAGAGTTGGGAGGTTCTGAAGAACGTGTCAGAGTTGAGGAGTTTCCTCGGACTAGCAGGATATTACCGGAGGTTTGTCGAGGGGTTTTCGGTGATCTCAGTCCCTTTGACCAAACTTCTGAGGAAGAATGTGGCCTTCAGATGGTCTGATGAGTGTCAGAGGAGCTTAGGCATCGGTTGACTACGGCGCCAGTGTTGGCTTTATCGTCAGGGTCCGGGAGATTTGAGGTTTTCAGTGATGCGTCGCAGCAGGGATTAGGCAGTGTTCTGATGCAGCATGGGAGATTTATAGCGTATGCCTCGAGACAGTTGAGGCCTCATGAGAGGAATTATCCAGTGCATGATTTAGAGTTGGCTGCAGTGGTGTTTGCTCTGAAGATCTGGAGACATTATTTGTATGGGGAGACGTTCCAGATCTTCACGGATCATAAGAGTTTGAGATATCTGTTGAGTTAGCGAGAGCTGAATCTGAGACAGAGGAGATGGATTGAGTTGTTGAAAGATTACGACTGCACGATTGAGTATCACCCAGGGAAGGCCAATGTGGTGGCAGATGCGTTGAGTAGGAGATCTCATATCAGTGCAGCTCAGATTCAGATTGAGAGATTGCCCAGTTTGATTCAGTTGAGAGCGCTTAATGTGCAGATGGATTTGGCTCAGGATGGAGCCTTGATAGCTACTCTGAGACTGAGGCCGATGTTGCGAGATCGGTCGGGAGAGTCGAAAGGTGATCCAGTGTTAGTGAGGTTGATGGATAGAGTTAGAGCTGGTCAGGGTTCGGATTTTGAGTTGAGAGATGAGACGCTTTGGATGGGTCAGAGATTGTGTGTGCCAGATGTGGATGATCTGAGACGAGAGATTCTTGAGGAGGCGCATGTGGCCGCTTATGCGATGCATCCTGGCGTTACCAAGATGTATAATACCCTTAAGTTGCATTTCTGGTGGCCAGGTATGAAGAGGCAAGTGGCAGAGTTCGTTTCTCGGTGTTTGACGTGCCAGCAGGTTAAGGCTGAGCACCAGGCCCCAGTTGGAAGATTGCATTCGTTACCCATTCCGGAGTGGAAATGGGAGCGAATAACTATAGATTTTATTATGGGGTTGCCTAGGATGCCGAGACAGTGTGATGCAATCTGGGTCATAGTGGACCGGTTGACCAAATCGGCTCACTTCTTGCCAGTGCGAGAGAGTAACACTCTCGATCAGTTGGCCCAGAAGTATGTGACAGAGATTGTGCGACTGCATGGGGTCCCTGTGTCGATAATGTCAGATAGGGATCCCAGATTTACTTCGAGGTTCTGGAGGAGCCTGCAGTCAGCTTTGGGTTCGAGGTTGAACTTTAGTACAGCGTTTCATCCTCAGACAGATGGGCAGAGTGAGAGGATGATCAAGACGGTTGAGGATATGCTGAGAGCATGTGTATTAGAGTTCAGAGGTGCTTGGGACCAGTACTTGGCTCTGATTGAGTTCGCATACAATAATCAGTACCAGAGCAGTATTGGGATGGCACCATATGAGGCCTTGTATGGCAGACCGTGTAAATCACCTCTTTACTGGGATGAAGAGGGTGTGAGGATGCTTGAGGGCCCCGAGCTGATCCAGGATACAGTGGATAAAGTGAGAGTGATTCGGAGTCGCATCAAGGCGGCTCAGGATAGACAGAAGAGTTATGTGGATCAGCATCGGCGTGAGATGGAGTACAGTGTGGGCGATAGAGTATTCCTCCGAGTGTCACCTTGGAGAGGAGTGATGAGATTTGGCCGTAAGGGCAAGTTGAGTCCTCGGTATGTCGGTCCTTATGAGATTACTGAGAGGATTGGACCGTTGGCCTATAGATTAGCGTTGTCGAGTGTGATGTCCCAGTTGCATGATGTGTTTCATGTGAGTATGCTCCGGAAATACCGCTCAGACTCGACTCATGTGATTCCGGCTCAAGAGATTGAGATTGCGAGTGATCTGAGTTATGTTGAGGAACCAGTGCGGATCATTGGATCTCGGGTTAAGCAATTGAGGAGCAGGGTGATTCCATTGGTGAAAGTCCTATGGAAGAACCACTCATCAGAGGAAGCAACTTGGGAGACTGAGGAGCACATGAGGAGGCAGTACCCTCATCTGTTAGACCAGTCAGGTATGAAATTTCAGGACGAAATTTTTATTTAGGAGGAGAGAATTGTAATATCCCGTTACCGATACGAAGAGCATATGGGTACGGGTAGAGTTGTGAGTGCATATCTAGTGATCGAGTGCTTTGTGGCCCCTGAAATAGATCGTTTGCACATGCATATACATAGTGACATGCATTCATGATTATTCCAGCATTTAAATTGTGATTATGAGTTTAATTGCGAATTTTGAGATAATTGAGTTAGATGTGATTTTAAAGAGAAATTAGGGACCATTTGAGTGGAATAGTGGAATTAGAGTGAGAATCGAGTTTCAGAGAATTAGAAATTGAAATTGAGTATGAGATTGAGTGTTTTATATTTTTGAGGAATTATGGGATTTTTCTGAAATTTTTAGAGTTATGTGTTCAGACTGAGAAAATGCGTTGAGACTGATAATTGTGATTCCGGTTCCGGAAGTGAGTGGATAATGGCTTGGAAAAATTAGAGTTGTGAGTTTAAGAATTATTGTGATGAGTCAGTGGAATTTAGAGACTGAGATTGATCGGATTTGGGGACTGTGATCTATAGGTTTAAAATCAGCCCCGGGTATAAATACCTTTGTCTGAAATTCTCCTAGGGCACAAAACTTTCCTTTCCCTTTTTCTCTTCTCTCCCCGTCGACGATCTTTCCTTCTTCCCCTTGGAGGTTTCTCTTGTTCTTTCTTCATTGTGGCTTAAGATCTGCTGAAAAGCTTAGTGAGGATGACTCTTGGCATGGCTTGGGAGAGTTCCGTCGTTGCTTGAGGTTGGAAGAGGATTTTGGAGATTTAGGGTTTTCGATCGATTCTTCGATTTGGTAAGTTTTGGTGTTTTAAGGTTGTGTTTATGGTTATTGATGGCAATTATGGTTTATAAATGAGTTAGCTTGGGTAGTTGAGTGAATTAATGGAGGTTTTAAGTGTATTAATGGCGGAAGTCGATCGGAGAAGACGATCGGACCTTCGCACGTCATGACAGCGTTGGGATGTGAGGCTTCGTCGCGATTTAATAACTTAATTTGTTCGTCGCATGACGCGCGGCTTGACGTCGCGTCGAGACAAGCCTTGACTGGTGCGTCATGACGAAACGCTTCTTCTCATCGCGACGAAGGTTCATAGGTCGTGACGAGGGACAGTAATTGTGAATGAGTTTGATTTGGTTGTAGAGCATATCTTTTAGTGTAGACCTTCAATTGAGATGATTCCAGATTCGTTATAAACTAGAGAAAGAGGCCTATAAGCGTGATATTCGCGGAGAGTTTGAATGATAATTGTTGAGATAGTGATCATTGAAAGTGAATCAGTTTTAGTTCCTAAAGTGACCTAAGAGTTGTGTTGTGATGATTTGAGTATAATTAGAGTTTCAGCGAGAGATTTGTGGAATTGATGGATGTCATTGACCTAGTGAATAATGAATTTTGATTGTGAAGCGAGAGATAACAGATTGGGATTAAGTGTTGGGAAATCATGATCATGCATCATATAGCTTTGAAGTGAGACATGTGCATTAGTGAATTTAATTGATTGAGCATATAGTGATGAGAATGCGTTTGTATTGTTATAGAGGCGCCGTTGGATCAACAGTCCACGGATATTCTTTGGGACTTCGAGCGATGAGTTCGGAGTTCTGGTGAGTAACCTAACTGGTTCCTCAATCTTTGTGTGATAATATGCGTTGTGAATATGTGAATTAATTATCATGTGAGTGATACAAATGTGAAATGTGTTACAAATGCGAGTGCTAGAGATTGTGAATCAGTGTATAGAATTATGAGTAAGTGTTCTGATTGTGACTAGCGAATGAAGTGATAATATATGTGTAGTGAATGTACAAGTGTTAGTGCATACCTAGCATGATTTTAAAGCGGTAATTAACAGTTGTGGCTGAAGCTTAGTGAACAGAGCTTTAAGCTCGATATCAGTGAAAAAGGGAATAGTGCATACCCAGAGGGCTCTCCTATCCCTAATGAGAGTGGGCAGTAGTGCATACCCAGAGGGCTCTCCTACTTGCCGGAAAATGTGATTAATGTGAAAAGTGCCCGAATCGGGATAGTGATAACGCTCAGTCATAACAATAACATAAAAAGAGAATTTGCATACATTATGCATCTGACTGTGTAGTGAAATTGTGAATGCATGCAATATGTGCTAAGTTGTGAATCGATATGTCTGAGCTGTGTTATAGATAAATGCGTAAAGTGTTTTAGTGCTTTAAAAAAGGTGTAAATTGTTCTATAATGTTCTAAATTGTGCTAATCTATATATATGAGATATATTATGTGTATATGCATGAGTTGGGTGAACCATCGAGGATGGTTTCTCACTGAGTTCGCAAACTCACCCGACATTGCTAATATTTTTCAGGGCAGCGTTAGTAGGACTTAGCTCCCGTGATAGACATTCTCCTGCTGTGCGGATTTTGGACGAGCGTAGCGATGGCACACAGGTCGGTCAGCTGGAGCGATTCTTTTGAGGGTGACCTAGTATAAACATTTTTATCAGTTTCCTTTTTGGGATTATTGTATTGAGACTTTAGGGGACTGATAGACTGTCTATATTTTGGATTGATATTATGCAATGAGAAGTTATATTGTGGTTTCAGATTTTAGTGATTTTCATATTGCGGTTTATTTATTGATGCCATGCGAGTATTTAGTGATAGTTGCGAGCGGTAGCACTTCTTTGCTATAGGATATGCATCGAAACAACCCACGGGCGCTTCGGTGTGTACCCTATGGTAAGGGGGCGCTACAATGACCCATAGCCTCCTCCCGGCTGCCCGCTTGAGGCCACTAGATCCTGAGAAATCGGACTCGTCTTGTTTACGGTAAGCTTCGGTTTATCTGTTGTGTTTATGGAACTCTCAAGCCATTTGTTGTGCATTGCATATGTGATTTCCCACTACATCTATGAATTGCCAAGTTGATGCATTCATGTTTTCTAACCTATGGGTTTATGGCTGAAAGCCTAAAAATCATACGTTTTGCAAATTGCGATTTTGAATACAGCAAGAAAAGAACTTTTTAAAAATGTGCTTTACGGATTTCAAAGAAATGCTTTCTAATACCAGAAAAGAAAAAGAATTTCAAGGTTTTTGCTTATTTATTTGTTATAAACTGTTACCCACGAGATATAAGCTCACCCCCTTCATTCCCATCCACAGGTGATGAGAAGAAGATCGGGTGAAAGAAAGTGAAGGTTTTTGTTTGTTTGTATGTGTACATATTGTATTGTTTTTGTTAAATGGTAGTAAGAACAAGATCTTAGACTTTTGTTAAGAATTTAGGGGATTTTTGTAATAGAAAAGTGAATTATGGTTTTGTATTGTATATAAATTTGCATATGATTATGAATGGGATTGATTGTGTTGGGATGCCGGACAGGAGGTCTGAGGAATTGTATTTATTGGATTGAGAATTATTGAAGTGTCTATTGTGTATGAATTGCGGATATATAGATATGTGTATTAAGTGTCTACTGACAAAAGAAGGTATTAGTAAGATTTTGTGTAATTGATGGTCATGATTTAAATAGGATCAAATAGATTGAGATATTAGTTGAGGATGAATTTGTCCAAATGAGGAATTGAAGTACTTGGTATGAGAATGATTAAAGAATGAAAAAAATGTACACAGAGTTGGATTAGTTTAGACCGATAGTCTTAAGATTTCCAACGCGATGTTTTTCCTAAAATATTTGTTCACGGATGTCGAAAATTGGTTTCGATTCGATTTGATCCGATGTTTGCTTCGTTTTGATTTGCTTCCGATTCTTTCGCTTTAAGATTGGATTTGCTTTCGTGTTGTAAGTACCATTCTTCGCTTTCGCTTATGATTTTGCTTCCGCCTTATGTTCCTTTCTTTCGATTTTGGTTTCGTTCGTTTTCGTTTTCTGTCTGCTTTTGTTTCATGTTTCACTTTGTATTTGGCCATTTCTGTTTCGTTTTCCGATTGGGATCCGATTTCTGGATCGGGTCCCAACAAACTATACTTTCCCACAATCTATGGTTGCATATCTCTAAATGTAGTTGAAAGGACCATGTGAAGCCTTCTTATGTTTGTGATGACAAATTAAAACGTGGTAACTCTTATGCTTTGGATACCATCAACATCACTATTGGATAGCTTCATTCAAATGGTGAGAAATATTTAAGCTTCAAGATCAATGACAATTTTAATTATCAAGAGCCTCTCACAAAAACTACCACCACTTACGATAATTATAGCCTTACTTCAAAACCCATTTTGAATATAAAGATAACAAAATCCCACTTGCCCTCTATAGAAAATAAATTATATTGTTACATGTTATCTTTAATTGCTTATAATGCATACGTATACTAGCGATTAGATCTTATCTAAATTTACTTATAAACAATTCTAGAGAACCTACATATGAGTGGACCATGACTTAATTATTAGAGGTTGACTGGTCTAATAAAGGTAGACCTATATGATATCTTTAATGTTAGGGTGACATCTTCCACAGAATTTCATATAATTTAATGCATTTAAAGTTATTAGCTTATTAGAGAATTTGGAAATAAATAGTTGCAACTAGAGAGAGTGCAATTTAATATTTTTAGATGTTTTGTCAATTTAGATGATAAAATCATTCTAAGTAAATTAAATTAGGAATACAAAGATGATATTAGGGCAAATTCTTATATAGATGACATTCACATATATTTTCTTCCCTTGACTACACATTTTGTTCTATTTCTAGTGGTTAATTACTCTACCTAGGTTTAGGTTTATATTTAGCATTAGGTTAATTATCAATCACCAAAACTAATTATCTTTTTTTAATTAACTAGGTAATAGTAGGATAGTTTTTTTAATTATTATCCCTTCCTCATAGGATCAATATTTTATTAGTCATCATACTACTAGCAAATGAGAGGTACATGTGCATTAGTTTGTGAGTAATATAATATCATAGATAAAACTCCAGTGGTAGAAAATACAAAACAGTCTTACACACTGTCATGACAAAGTTTGTGTCACTTAGTAATGAAATCGTAGTATTGGACATGACCTCAAACACGGGCATCTGAAAGCTAGGGTCACTTAGTGAAGAAGTTAAAGTGTTGGAACCAGTCTCATATATGAGCATGTCAAAGCTTATGTTCTTCTTTAGATGAAGAATTAAAGTTCTAATGATAGACATAACCTATAATATAGTTTATGTGCTAGATCATACTTTTCACAAAAATGACATATAAAAACACATACTTAAAAGATCTTTTTAGTTTTATAAAGTGTTAAAGTAGGTTTTTAATAAAGTGTTACGACTCTAAAGCCATATGGAAAACGATCCTATGCATGGTGGAAGCTGTACACTATACCTATGAGTGGGAGCACACTTTGAGTTGGATAACAAACTAATTCCATGACAATGCTATCCTCCCTAAAGTAGCATTCACCACCACCATTTGCATGCTTTGAAAGGAATAATAGACTTCACAAGCAAATCGAAGAAGAAAAACATAAGTTGGAGGATAAAATCCTTAACTAGATCCGAGCTGTCATCATTCCCAAATGAGATGATCTTCATTTATCTCTCTCTATGAAAACCTAATGGAACCTATGATTTGCTGTAGATTGAGTTGGTCCTTATGTTTTTAAGTTATTCTTCTTGCAATTATAGTAAAAATCGATGTTGTCTAAGGTAGATTTAGAGCTCTCAGTTCTTTATGATAATCATTGTAATCTTGTAATAGTTTTTGTTATAGTTTAATATATCTTTATTCATTTTTCATAAAAGAAGTAGGTTTTCATTAGCTGAAAAGAGAGAAGATCCCTTAGGAAAGACCTTGTAGTCATCTTTAAGGAGAAAAGAGACTCAATTTAATCCTAACAAAGTAAAAAAGAACATCTAGAGATTAATAATCCATCAAACAACTTTTCTTTTATGATTTTTGCTACTCTATTTGATTATGCTTGCTACCTCAAGGATGATGCATAGCTAAATCTCTAATCTAGGGTGTGGATGAATTAAATATAGTATTGGTGATGTGATTAAGTTTTCATGTTATTGATTATTGATAAATTTTCATTTAATACCTATAAATTAATTGACACAATTAAAATACCATACAGTTAAGAAAAAATTCAAAGGTGAAATTAGTTTATAGAAGCATTAATCTCTAGTTAGCATTATCAAAATAGGTGATTGTTAGTGATGTCATTTAATTAAACTTTGTGAATCTTCTTGAACGCTTTTTATTTTTATTGCCATAATAGTAAGAGTAAAATTAATTTAGGTATGCTTTTATTGATTAAAAGAGAATAAAAGAGACTTAAAAGATTATATCTAATAAATTATCTAAATAAAATTACAATACCCATAATTAGTTACTAACACTCCATATGAGTTATGGATAAGAAAAACCTAATATAAAACATCTATGACTATAGGATATGCTACCTGCATTTATAACCTCTCTCATAAATAAGGAAACTAGGTCTAAAAAGGAAAAAATTATATTTATTAGATACTCTTATCATCATCACACCCAAAACCAAAGTCTCACAACAAAGTAGGGTCTGGGGAGGTCTGATAGTACACAACCTTACCCTTACATAGTAGAAAGAGTATTTCTAATAGACCCACATGCAAATGTGTCAGTAAAACAGTGATGCATGTACAAGTGTGGTTAAGTGAAGCTAGCACACTAACTAGTTTTGTAAATAAAATTACCAAAACAATACATAAATAAATAAACAATTTGATATAGCCAAAATGATATACTTGATGGTAACTAGATCTGCTAGTACCTGATACGTTACAAAGACCAACTCTTCTTATGACTAGATAAGCTAGGGGTATTTGTTTAGAGGCCCTAAGGGTACGACAATCCTACGGTTTTAGACAGTCTTGTGGGATCTTTCCCCAACACACCTGCCTTGAAAAACCAAGTTATAGGCCCAAAATCTTCTCCAAGCCTTACAACTTGCTCAGGCTAAAGTGGACATCCGAGTTGGACTCCCTACTCAGTAAGTATGTGGCGTAAGTGTACAATAAACATCTCATAAATACTTAACTGATGTGAGGGAGCTTTAAAGTATCCTTTACTCTTATTCGGTCCCGCTAGACTTTTCTATTACTAGCCACTACTTCAGTAAGGGCCAACTCTGACATATCTTTCTTGATTGCTTTTCTCCAGTTCTTGTAAGGCCTCCCTTTTCTTCTCTTGTAGTCAATAATGGTTATATTCTCACAGTGCCGAACTATAGCACCTAAGGGTCTCCTGCGCACATGCCCAAACCACTTCAACTTGGTCTCCCTTAACTTGTCGACAATGCTAACCATTTATAGCCTATCTCTCACCACCCTATTTCGGACCCTATCTCTTTTAATAAATTCACACATCTACCTAAGCATACGTATTTTTGTTACCAACAGCTGTCTTATATGTCTATGTTTGGTAGGCTAGCATTCTGCCCCATACAATATGGTTAACCAAATCACCATTTTATAAAACTTCCCTTTGAGTTTTAAAGGAATTTTTTATCACATAAAACACCTTATGCACTTCGCCATTTGGCCCACCCAAATCTAATAAGATGTACTATATTGGCATCGATATTTCCATCTCTTTGAATGATGGACCCGAGGTATTTAAAACTCAATTTTTGTGGTATGACATCGGTACTAATTGCTACTGCCTCCTCCTGTACCATCTGGCTTTTAGAAAAGTTATATTCTAAATACTCTATCTTGGACCTACTCATCCTAAAACCTTTTGATTCTAACGTTTCTCTCTAGTATTCTAACTTGGAATTGAACCCCTCCTTGGTCTCATCCATAGGAAAATATCATTCAAATAACATATACCATAGTACGTCTCCTTGAATATGTTTGGTAAGTTCATCTAACACTAATGTGAACAAAAAAGGGCTTAAAGTCGAGTCTTGTTATAGTCCTACACCAATACAAAATGCTAACGTGTCTCCTCCTATCATCCTTCCTCTATTCAATGCTCCTTTATGAAGTCAATTACATGTTAATGTTGAACTCACGTAGAATATACGAAGTACACAAGAAAGGGGGTTGAATTGTGTAATCTTTTCATGGATACACAAATCCTTTGATAATCTCTTGAAAAAGAGACTTTTCAAGTATTAAGTGAATACCAAATAGGTACTTAGTTAAATCGCGAATTACTCATATAAACTTGTAAAAAATATTTAAGAGTAAAGAGTTAGAAGATAGGTGATGTGATTTTTATACTGGTTCACTCCAAACCTTGGGTTACATCCAGTCCTCAGAATCCTTCTAAGTTTTCACTATACTTTGTCAAAATTACAAGTATTCTTTCTTCCCTTCTAGAGCCTCTTCAGGTCTCTTACACATAGTATTCTTTCAGCTATCTTAGCCTCTCCAGGCTCTCAGCCTTTTCTTTCTCTCACTAGAAAGATATTGTGAGCTTTTGTTACAGTAGTGTTAGCTCTCAGATATCGCACTTTGTATACAGAATTTTTGTAAGTAATCACTTGGAAGCTAAAAGATTAAAAGTTGTTTAGTCTTCGACTATGACTAATATTTATAGTCTAAGTCTCCAACTGCTTCTTGAGTCTTAATAATTGCTTCTTGCTTCTTGTTTCTTGATTCTTGTTTCTTGTAGAAACCGTTATTCAGTTGAGTTCTATAAGTTTTTTGACTTCTTCTGAGTTTTTGAACTTCTTCTGAGTTTTCAAACTTCTTCTGATTTTTCAAACTTCTTCTGAGTTTTCAAATTTCTTCTAAGTTTTCAAACTTCTTCTGAGTTTTCAAACTTCTTCTAAGTTTTCAAACTTCTTCTGTGTTTTGCAACTCCTTTTGTGTTTTGAAGCTCCTTCTGTGTTTCGAAACTCCTTATGTATTTTGAAACTCCTTCTGTGTTTTAAAACTCCGTCTGTGTTTCGCAACTCCTTCTGTGTTTTGAAACTCCTTATGTGTTTTCTCACTGCACGCTTGACACACTAATCAAAACAGTTCATTTATTTCAAACATTATTATTATTTGATTATGAACAAAATTATTAAATGTGAAGTTATTTTGACTTAACAATCTCCCCCTTTTTGATGATAACAAATAATCATAATTTTGAAGATAAAATGAATAAACCAGTATTATTCATATAAGGAATAAGAAGACAACAAAAGATATACACATGCATATACATAATAAAACAAACTTATAATTCTATCTTCTTTTCATCTTACTGGTCTCCCCTATTTACTATCTTTCATCTGCTTCTGTTCTTCTCCTCTTCTCCCCTATTTGTTATTAATCAAAAAGCGTTAACATTGATGCTTCATGATTTTAGAGAACATTCACTGCATGTCAGTGATCAACTTGAGGTCTTCTTCTATAGAAACTCTTAGATACGCCACTTACTCGTGTAGATCACCAACTGAGTCATTCAAATCATCCACCTTAGTATGAATTTCTTCAATCTCCTTAACTAAGGCTTCCTGACTCCACTGTTGTGTTTGACTACTTTCCTTTAGAACAAGAGTAGAAACTTGTTGAGATGTTCTTAGTGGAGAGAAGTTTGTAGCAACTGGTGTGTCTAATGGTAAAACATCTAGTTCAATGATTGTAAGCACTGGAGGTTTGAAAGATAATTTTCCTTTAGGGAGATCCAGGTCATCAGGTCTAGGTAGTTTTAGGATTGGTTTTCCAAGAAGGTGTAGGACATCTTTAATTGAAGATATGAAACTCAAAGGTCTAAAGTGCATGATTAGATACACAAAAGTCTCTAAGTTGAAACTTATACCTTCAACCATGATCGTTCTGAACTGTCCTTTTGTCACTCTTCCAACTACCTGAAAGGTTGTATCTATGGAGAAGCGTCCATAATGACTTCCTGATGCTTTTGAAATGTGATGAGAAACATAGATTCCTCTAGATTGAATTACACAACATGCTTCATCTATATTTCTACTGTTGCTTGTATTTCATCCTCTGTGAGATCACCTGTATTTGCTTCAGGGTACATCTTATATTTCCCTTTATCTACATTGCATATTTAATGCTTTTGGTTGGATGTCTGGTATAATCTTGATCAATGTTCTATTTGTCACTGGAAGAATAGTATATCGCTCCTTAGAAATCTTCATGGGGAATGGCACTGACTTTTCATCTTTTCGAATGCCATATAGTCTTCTTTTTCCATGATTTAATAGATGTAAAGATCGATTATTGATCAATATTGGTTCAAACTATACCTTAACCAACCTTGTCACAGGTTCTTTTATTATAATCGAGCTTTTGCTTCTCACAGGTATCACTTCTTCAATCACCTTCATTTTCAAATCCTCTTTTTGGATAGGTTGAGAAGGATTATGCTGTACTGATCTATGTTCAACTTGCTTTTTCTTCTGTTGAACATCAGGTGAAGAAATCTTTTTGTAACTGGTCTTCTCCTTCTTACTTTCTTCTACCAGTCTAGAAGAGGAATGTTGTTGGGGTTTATTCTTCTCAAACACCAACTTCCTCTTAATTTTAGTTTCTTTAGTCAATTTTGCTGATTATTCTTGCAAAATTGAGACCAAAGATCTAGTTGCCTGTGGTGCTTTCTCAGACTTTTCAGAGTCTTCAGCAAGAGTTAACCCTTTTCCACTCTTTTGCTCTTTTTGACACCAGGTCAATAGTTTTGGTGACCTTCTGGATTTTTTTGATGTTTTCAGGATAAAGTTTCTCTCCCTTTCTTTTCATAGACACTTGTTTGCCAGATTAATTTTCTTGGCTCTGTTCTCTGTGAGAAATCGTCTTAGCTTTCACTGATACCTCGGATGATTTATTCTTCTTTTCTTTTACTGTCACACTTTCTAAGGATTGAGTCTTCATCTTTCTTACGGGAGTAACCTTTTTAGGCAAGCTGCGTCTTACAATACGCTCCCCCTCAGTCCTTGCTTTCTCCATGAAATCTGTATCATCTTGTTCTTGAGACTTTAAACCCATTCTTGTGACAGTTGAAGCATTGATGATGCTTTTTATATTCATCTTCATTCTATTTCCTCTGTCAAGAAGGATTGCAGAATCTCTGAAGATTCTTGTCAGCAGCATGCCATAGGGTAAGGCATTTGAAAATCTCTTCGTCTTCATCATATACTTTAAAATTAAGTGTGGAAGATTTACACACTGATGATTGAGTAGATGAAACAAGCATTGTTCATCTATAGTCATCACCAAGTTCTTTGAACCTATTCTTGGTAGAACACAATGAAAGAGTAATGCATGTGGAACCCTAGCTTTAGGAACAAGAGTTGACGCTTTCTTGTCCTTTGGTTCACTGCTCCTATAGAGTTGTCGATTGATTTATGTTTTCTCTATACAGCTCCATCCATCTTGTGGTATGAGCCACCTCTGCTCCAGCACATGGACATTCACTAACCTTCTCGATTAGTTTCAGTGTCACAATAACCGACAGTCTATCCACCATTGAAACTAAGGTTTCATCTACTATTTTCACATTCTTCCAGAACTCATATACTTCATTCAGATACACTATTTCACGAACCTGAAAGAAATTCTTCCATCCAGTAGCATCGATTTCTGGTTCAATATCCATCTGGTTCTTCTTCAGGGACTCAAAATCAACGTGCCTTCCATAAATCATCGATGGCTCCATTTGAAATCTGTAGACAACAACAACTAAATGCACAAATGTATTTTTCTTAAAGTAAAGAGGTTAGTATGAGAGAATGAGAATGAAAACAGAAAGAACTCGATATAAAGAACAGAGTAATGAAACGTTTTGTTGAGAGAACTTGCAAAAAGTCAATTTTAGTATATTTTAAGAATATTCTAGAGTAGGTGATATACTAAAACCTTTCAGAGAATTTCCCTCATTTTCTTAACAAGTTACTGCTAGTGACCTACCGTTACGATTTCCTTGAAACCTCATGACTTTTTACCTTTCTTACTAAGAAAATCATTTGGGTCATGACGTGTCAGACGCTTGGTTACTTAAAACAACCATATTCAAGTTTCGTCTGATTTCTCTGAATCTTTCTTCATTTAAAGGCTTAATGAAGATATTTGCCCACTGATGATTTGTCTCAACAAACTGTAGACTCACGATTCCCTTCTGTACATAGTCTAGTAGGAAATGATGTTTGACTTCAATATGCTTTACCCTCGAGTGTTGTATTGGATTCTTTGATATGTTGATAGCACTGGTGTTGTCACAGTAAATTAGGATTTGTTCTTCTTGTATTGAATAATCTTCTAACTGATACTTGATCCACAACATCTGTGACCAACAGCTTGCAGCTGACATATATTCAGCTTTTGCAGTCGATAGAGCAATTGAGCTTTGCCTCTTACTTGACCAAGAAACTAAGTTGTGACAAAGAAAGTGACAACCTCCACTTGTACTCTTCCTATCAATCCTATCTCCAACGTAATCAGTACCACAGTAGCCAATTAACTTGGAACTCTTTACCTTTCTCATACATTAAGCAAAGGTCAGTAGAGCCTGAAAGATATCTCAAAATTCTTTTAACAGCAATATAGTGAGATTCTCTAGGATCTGCTTGAAATCTAGCACACAAACAAACACTAAACAAAATATCAGGTCTGTTTGCTATAAGATAAAGCAAAGAACTAATAATACCTCTAAACAAGATTTGATCAACCTTCTTACCTGCTTCATCCTTAGATAAAGGGTTTGAAGGATGCATAAGAGTAGACATAGATTTCACTTTCTCCATTCCATATTTAACCAACAGTTCTTTAATATATTTTTGTTGATAAATAAAAATCTTTTCTTCGGTTTGCTTAATTTGTAACCCAAGAAAGAATTTTAATTCACCTATCATGCTCATCTCAAATTCACTTTTCATCAAATTCTCAAAACTAGAACATATCTTTTCAGGCGTTGCACCAAAGATAATATCATCAACATATATTTGTACTACGATGAAATCATTCTTAATGCACATTCTAAATAAAGTCTTATCTACATGTCCTCTACTAAAACCATTCTCAATTAAAAAGGAACTTAGATAATCATACCAAGCTCGAGGAGATTGTTTCAATCCATACAAAGCTTTATAAAGTCTATAGACGTAATCTAGTTTCTTAGAATATTCAAAACCAGGAGGTTGCTTTACATAAACATCTTCATCTATAAAATCATTTAAAAAGGCGCTTTTCACATCCATTTGAAATAGTTTTATGTCATGATAGATAGTATATGCAAGAAAAATCCTAATAGCTTCTAATCTAGCTACAGGAGCATAAGTTTCATTGTAATCTATTCCTTCTTGTTGATTATAGCCTTGAGCTACTAATCTAGCCTTGTTTCGACTCACTCTACCTGACTCATCTAATTTATTTTTAAAAACTCATCTAGTTCTTATAATAGACTTTTTAGGGGATTTGGGAACTAAAGACCAAACATTATTCCTTGTAAACTGGTTCAACTCCTCTTGCATGGCTAAAATCCACCCTTCATCTTGAAGAGCTTCATCAATTTTCTTAGGCTTTATTTCATAAATAAAAGCTACATTTGCTTCTCATCTGAATTTGGATCTAGTTCTCACACCTTCTGAAGTTTCTCCTATGATCATATTTTCTTGGTGAGAAGACTTATATTTCCAGTCCCTTTTCAAACTAAGATTTTTAGGAATATCTTCTACTTTCTCTAGAGGTACATCTGATGGTGAGACATCTATACTATCTGTTGGGACCCGCTCCGGGAACCGAATCCCAACCGGAAAAGCGAAAGACGGAAACAAAAACATAACGAAAAACGCAGCACAAATAAAAGGGAAGGCGAATCGGATAACAAAGCTAAATACAAAGCGAGTGAAAATCAGAACCGAAAAATGAAAAGTAACCAAACAGATCCAAAATTAAACGAACGAAAGCGAAAGAAGCAACATGGAATCAAAATGCGAATCGAAAGCGGATCAAAAATCAAAGAATACAAAGGAAGCCAAATCGAATAGCATAACAAATGTCCGACATCCCTGAATACAATACAAAGACAAAACGATCGCGTTGGAAAACTAAAACTAATCCAATCCGAAATCCGGTATAAATTTTTTTCTCTATTTTCTTTTTCTTATAACCACCATATTCAAACTCATGCCAATCAAATACAAATAATTCCCACTTTCGGAAATGCATCCATATACAAATCTCAAATTTATCATACTCATATACTACTCACATCCATATAATTTCCCATAGTAAATTCATTCATAAATCCAAAACTCACAATCATCCATATCACGTCAATCATCATTTAATAAACTTTTATTCTTTCTTTTTCCAAAATTTTGGCAGCATAACAGCTGCCTTTGACCTAACCCAAAACCTGCAAATGGTTCCAAAATACACATCTAAAAGCCCAATCAATCATACAATCATCAAAATCAACCGGACCCTCCGTCTAGGATCTCAGCAGAAACAAACGCAACCTTAGTTCTAAACACTTCAATCATTCTTATCCATAACCATAACTCATCATCACACACAAACTTTGAACCGCAACTTAACAAATAATTCCATAATTTACTTACACCAACACAATATACACAATTTCATATTCTCATACATCAATTCGTAATCCTCATACATTCTGAAATACATGCTCGAAATACATCATAATCACTTACTTAACGAAAATTCAAGCCATAAACAATATTAATATCCAAGCTCAATTTACATAAAATACAGACGATGCAAAATCGGATCAAACGTCTTCACATTCTTTCATCCGATCTCCTGCTCGAAACCTGGAGATGGGGATGAAAGGGGGGTGAGCTCGGAAGCTCGTGGATAACACATTTATAAATTGAAAAATAAGCGAAAATCAATTTTTTTTTTCATAAATTTTTTGCCAAAGGGCTTATTTTTCAAACTTTATAACTTTTCAAACACTTTCCTCAAATCTTTCAATATTTTTCAAATTTTTCATAATAAATTTCACTTTTCCATTTCTCAATTTCAACATGAATGCAGCACACAGAACAAAATCAAAAACACGTAACATATCAAAATGGTCTGGTTTGGTCCGGAATAGAACGTACTGCACATTCCCACATAGCGGTCATGTGCAGCTGTGAACAAAACGTACTACACTTTTTCGCATAGCGGTCCAGTGTAACCGTGAAGGGAGTTCGAAATCGGAGCTCCGTGCCACTAGCGGGCAGCCCGGAAAAAGCTATAAACGAATAGAGGCAATGCACTGACTTACTAGGGACCTGACCAAACCCACTTAATCACATAATTCAAAACTGAAACTTTCGGATTGCCCGAAGGCATAAATCGAAAACTTGATTTTCATACGTGTCATACTACATACATTCACAGTTCTACATGATTCATACAATTCAATCAAATCAAGCAATTCCATAAATTCAACAATTTGCATGATTTATTAATGCACTCATAACATATGAATTTTCAGAAATTTCTATCACTTTATCAAATCATTTAAAACAATGAATTTAAGCTTGCAATAATTTTTCAAAAAAAATCATTCGGAAACGAATAAAGTACGAAAATCTTTTCTTTCACTTTCTTGAATTTTCGAAAAGTCATATATAACTTACAAATCAAAATATAAATATGCTACCCACCTCGAATTAATGCCCGAAACTTGATTTCAAGCTCCAATTGATCCTTGCTTCTTTCCTTCTTTCAACTAAAATTGACCTAAGCCATAATCATCCAAATTTCACATCATAATTTGCATAGTTCTCAAAATTAACTATAGGGAACCCAAATTTATCATTTTTCCAAGCTTTCTAAAACAAGAATTTCTAAAATTCCCAAATTTAAAATTTGACCTAAACCAATTCACTCAAATTCAATCTCATAAATAACTTAATTTTCAAAATTGATGTCATAATTCATCAATTCATACTACTTTCAAGATATCTAAACCACCAATTTAAAAAATCCCCAAATCTCAAAATTGGCCTAAACCAATTTATCTAAATTCAATATCATAAATCACAATTTCTTCAAAATTGATTTCATATATCACCAATCCATAATATTTTCCATGATTCTACACTAACAATTTCTAAAAACCCCAAATTATGAAATTTGGGCATAATCCCAATTAAATTTTCATCCAAAATTAAACACAACCTAAGGCATATACATCAAAATTGACTTCATATATCACATACCCATATCATTTTCCATGTTTCTCAACCAAAAATTCATCAAAATCTCAAAGCTCAAAATTTTCTCTTACCTCTTTTCTTCTTCAAATTTCGGATTTCTTGGTTCCCAAAGCAAGCTTCCTTCATTTTCTATTTTTTTTCTTTGAAACTAACTTAAAACTCATGCTAAAAGCTTCAAAAATTCAAAAAATAGAATGCTCTCTCTTCTTTCTCCATATACGAAGCTTCTCTCTTCTCTTCTCCTTATTCTTCTTTCATTTTCTTCTGATTTTTCAGCCACCTTCGTGGCTTTATTTGGCTTAAAACGACATCCCCTCTTGTGTTAAGAGGCCATGTCATTAAATGATAGTTAAAGGACCAAAATGCCCCTAATACTTGCTTTATGTCATTCTCACTTGCGGGTTTGATTCGCACTATCAAGCTGAAGAAGTTTGTTAAAACTTCCTTCTAGAGAAATGTTCCTCTCAATCATACGAATCCAACGCCACCGACCGCGCTCAATTCGGATCAAAAACAAAGAAGTTATAGCCGAAATATTATCGGACCTGCGAAAAATCCGAGACTGAACATTACTCTAATTTAATTCCAGAAATTTACATTCTTAATCCCAGAATTGAAACTCGATGTCTTCATAACAATTGTAGCCTTATGTCTCTAGTTTAATTAAAATCAAGAATCGCCTCATTTAGATTCTCAAGTCAAAAGTTATGCTCAAAATACTCTCAGATGTTCCTAATCCAAAAACTACACACAAATCCGAACTTAAATTCAGAAATTGAAAGTCTTAGGGGCAAAATTGACATTTAATTTCTTCATATGACTTGTAGCCCCTTGTCTTATCTTTATTTCACCTCAAGAATTGCTTCAATTGGATCTATGTAGATCCCGAATTTTTCAAAATATTGAACTATATTCAGAAAATTTTCTGACTCACTTTGATTAAATTAATCACCATTAATTTAATCTCATAAAATTACAAATTTCCCATGAGGATGTAGGAAATTGTCTTAGGAATCCAACGCCGCAAGAATCAACTCAATCGAATGTCGGACGGAAAAGATATGAGCAAAATTGTGAACAAAGGTCGGATTGGAGGAGGAAGCAACAAAGAAAATCAAAACGGCGTCGCATGAAGGGTCTAAAAACGGCGCCGTATGAAGCAAAACGCGCGCGCAGAGGAAAGGAGAAATCAAAATGACGTCGCGTGTAGAAACGAAAATGGCATCGCATCAGCAGAAACGCCCGCGCGTTCGGCGAGGCGAGGGCGAGCTCGCCCTGGCGAGGCGTCGCCCTCGCTATGGCGATGCATCGCCCTAGCGACGGCGGCTGGACGTTCGCCATCGCAAGGGCGATGCGTCGCCCTAGCGACGGGGATACATCAATTTTCTTTTTCTTTTTCTTTTTTTTTTCTTCTTTTTTTTTCCACATGAAAATTCGAAACTTCCAAAATTCATAATTCTTAATCCCGAACTCCAATTGTGACAAAATTGGTCTCTATGGAAAGCTTAAAGGAAGCTCTACAACTTCCATGAAGGACATAAAAATCAATTCGACTCCTAAGGGAGTCCATTTTCCGGTCAAAGATTCTGTCTTTTTCATATTCATGCTAAAACCATAACATAAACTTGTAAAAAATCATAACTTATTATTCCTTAATCGAAAAATTGCATACTTTATGTCAAAATAAAGACCAAATCAAATCCTTCAACTTTCATGAAGAACATCAAAGCTCAATTAACCTCTAACTAGGTAAATTTCTCAGTCAAAGATTCAGTCATAATTAAAGTCAAAAGTCAACCCTATCACACATAAACTTTGACTGATCATAACTTCCACTCCCGATATCGAAAAATTGCAAACTTTATGGCTACAGAAAGCTCTTAACATAATCTACAAGTTTTCAGAAGACCATTTTATCAAATTTTGCCTAAATCAAAAGTCAACCCTCAAAGGCCAAAAAGTCAAACGTTTTACAATCTTTCATATTTTCACACTTTCTCTTTTTAGTTCTTTCCATTTAACTTCATTTCAATCAACTCATCCACTTTGAATATTTCTTATTTTTACTTCAACAACATTTCTCCCCCTCTTAAAAGAATTTCGTCCTCGAAATTCATATTTGATTAGACACCAAGTAACTTTTTCTTTTACTTTTCGACACTGGTCACACACTTTCTAACTGATTTCTCGTCATACTTATTTTTCACTTATTTAATATCATAGCAAAACACTGTTTCATTTTATCTTATCTCCAAGCAGTCATTCCTTCATCTCACAAAAGTATAATCAATTTCATTTCATCCAAATGCTATCATTCAATTCAAATCTCAATTTTCATCATCACAAACCTAAAATTCATCAAAGTTCTTAACCCTCATCAATCACTTAATTAGGTCTTCACATAATTCATAAAAATCCATCTCCATGCTCATCTTTCACTCACAAAAGTATATACAAAATCAAATCATCCTAATTCCTCATGAACTTTAAATCTCAATTTCATGAACAATTTCCTAAAATCAATCAAAATTCTTAACCTCATTCAATCTATCACTAAATTCAATCTTAATGACCATAATGCCCAAGTATGATTATAATACTGGGCTCTGATATCATAAATGTTGGGACCCGCTCCGGGAATCGGATCCCAACCGGAAAAGTGAAAGACGGAAACGAAAACATAATGAAAAACGCAACACAAATAAAAGGGAAGGCGAATCGGATAACAAAGCTAAATACAAAGCGAGTGAAAATCAGAACCGGAAAACGAAAAGTAACCAAACGGATCCGAAATTAAACGAACGAAAGAGAAAGAAGCAACATGGAATCAAAATGCGGATCGAAAGCGGATCAAAGAATACAAAGAATACAAAGGAAGCCAAATCGAATAGCATAACAAATGTCCGACATCCCTAAATACAATACAAAGACAAAACGATCGCGTTGGAAAACTAAAACTAATCCAATCCGAAATCTGGTATAAAATTTTTTTTTCTCTCTTTTCTTTTTCTTATAACCACCATATTCAAACTCATGCCAATCAAATACAAATAATTCCCACTTTTGGAAATGCATCCATATACAAATCTCAAATTTATCATACTCATATACTACTCACATCCATATAATTTCCCATAGTAAATTCATTCATAAATCCAAAAATCACAATCATCCATATCACGTCAATCATCATTTAATAAACTTTTATTCTTTCTTTTTCCAAAATTTCGGCAGCATAACGGCTGCCTTTAACCTAACCCAAAACCTGCAAATGGTTCCAAAATACACATCTAAAAGCCCAATCAATCATACAATGTAACATCCCACCCTCAATTGGAAGGGTAAAATAGTAAATTTGACATAGGATGGAATAGATTTGGAGTGCATAGGACTGTTCATGCATAATAGGATTGGTCCACAGTCACACTTGTGCACATGAAATTACTGTGCATGCATACATGATATTTCCGGTTTGCGTGCCTAAGACAATTCTATTGGGATTAACGTGGTTAATGGGTTTGAAAAATTCCTAAATGTAACACCCCACTCCCGAGTGACCCGAACCCGATATCGTTGGCGATATCCGAGTCCGTGTCCCACGAAGGTGGCGTACTACATCAGTCGGTGGGTAAAATTTGGTATACTTTTTTTTAATTTTTATAACATACATTGGTCCGGTAAAAACAACGGTAAAAACAGTAAGTAATTTAAGCCCATGAGCACAATAAACTATTTCCAGTTATTACAAACAATCAACACTCATTACGGTTAGGCAACAATAATGCAATTGTCAATGTGTAAAAACAATAACACCACAATGGGCTTAGTCTAAATACAAAGCTTTGTTATACAATGATTGCGGAACACAATTTGGTAAGACACTAATGCGATACCTAACCGATCCCGACCTCTATCCTTCACTTGCTTCTGAGAGATATACTCTGCGTCGAACGGGTACTCTTCAAATCTGAAAAATAGATTGCAATTTTGGATGAGTTTGCAAACTCAATGAGAAACCATCATCGATGGTTCTCCCAATTCATGCATCACATAACAAATTACGAGAATAAAACGGTCTTAGTACTACTAATACGGTAATATTAATAGTTCATATTACACACCAATTGTCACACCAATATTTAGTTACATAATAATAAGACAACACAATCGGATAAATAGTCACAAAGACAAGAGTCATCCATTTACAATACAATCACCAAGTCAAACAAATACAATAATTATCCATTTCGGATATTCACCCAAAGAATGATGCAATGCATATGTGACTCTCTTTTTCGCTTTTATTTCAGTAATGTGACCGAGCGCATAAACAGTATTCAGTGTAGACGCGTCTGGAGAGAATTATCTCCCTTCGAGCTCGAGGCTCGTTTCAGTATGTCGAGCTCTAGGCTTGGTTCAGTATCAGTGGCATCTCGGTTCACAATTTTTCTTTTAACAGTTTAATGCATTTGTGCATGAATGCACATGCCCAATAGAAGTCAATATAATATATCACACCCATGGGTCACCCAAATGTACAAATCCAATTAAACAGCTTGTCTAATGCCCAATTCCCTACCAATAAAAGCCATATATAATCCACGAATCCCCGTAGGCTCAAGTCACAAGAACACGTAGATCGGGATAACCAACTAGGTTACTCACATCTTACTTTCGAGCTATTGTCGAAAGTCTTTGTCACGCTCGGTCGATCGACGCCCAGTTGTGCCTAAGCATCGAGAAGGTAACTATCACTAACGATTCAATCCGAATGAATTATCGATGCACATGTAGGTAAAAATATGCATGTTTATGAATTCCGGCCTAATCCCATTTTTTTCTATCAAAAAAATCTATCCAAAAATTAGAAACCTATTGGCGCTGACAGTGCGCAAATTGGACCTCTATAGGTCCCCAATTAAACAAAACAGTGATTACACAGACTTTTACTATGACCCACGTCAATTTTCTGTCCAAAAATCTCCAATCTCTCAGAAAATGAAATTCAATATTCTACAAATCTGATGTCTCAAGAATCAGGTCAATCGGATGTCGGACGGAAAAGTTATTCACGAAAGAAACCAAAATTCAACAATTAAATATATATATATTGCCCTTATTTCCTACTCTTTTTCCCTTTCCTTTAACCGAAATTCAATAAATCATAACTTATTCTACACAATTCAGAAAATGCAAACCATATCTCATTGGAAAGGTAATGAAACCCTCTGCAAGTTTCCTTTAGTCCAGAAAAATCAATTTCACCCCTAAGGGTGTCAAACATCCAATGTAAGCTACCGCCCACACATTCACTTCCTAAAATGTAATAGTCATTGAAATTCACTATCTTTCATTCTATGCAGTCAAAATTATACAATAAATATGCTTATCAAGATCACAATGTTATCTACAACTTTCATGAAACAACCCAAATTTCAATTCCTCGCTAACTAGGTCAAATAATTCACTCAAGGTTGCTGTCCCTGAATCACTCAATTTGAGCAAGAATTTCTATCAATCATATCTCCCTGTATACAAGTCAAACAACTCACCACTTTATATCCCTGAAAAGGTAAAATCTCAAACTTCAAGTCTTCATGAAATAACCTTTCTATCATTTCCAATGCCTTTAACACATCATGAAACATCCAAAGGAACACAAATCAGTTCTTATACCATTCATACATGTACTAGGGCTAATACACAAAAATTGGCAGCACTCAATTCTTCATTTCCAAGGAAAATCAATGATCAATATGCCATCAAAATCAAGTTAAAACCATGCATCAATCATCCTACTTTCAATTCATAACCAGCCCTAACCTTATACCCATTAATTCAAGCCAGAATTGACATCAATTTAATGCATCCATCATCATAATAAATACACTAGCCCTCCCATTAAAAGCTCCTAACTACCATGGCATTCAATTCTTAATAGAAACATCATTAAAACATCATATAAAGCTTAATTCATTTGCTTACCTAATTAGCTTCCAACCTTCACTTCTTTTCAACTCTTTACTTAACTATGCCTTCTAACAATTTCTTCTAACCTCCAACAAGAACTCATCATGATGGTAAGGTAATAAGCATGAAGTAGTTTGGAGGAAGGTGAAGAAAGAAACAAAAATTTCGATGGTGAGAATATAGAAATGGAGAGATGATTCGGTTATGTGTTTTTACAACAAGAAAACTCACTCTTTTCATATAATTCATTAGGCAAACCGATAGGAACAAATTGGAGCATTAAATGAAGCTTTTTGGTGGCCAAATCTAATTGGTCAAAATTTAAAAGAAAAGTCAAAATAATAATTCTTCAATCCAGATCAAAAACTAACCCAATCAACTCAAATGATCCTAATTTCAATTTCAAAATAATATACCCAATATTACAGTGCCATTGGGTAGAAATTTTCGCTACCGAAAATCGATCGATTCGCTAATTGGCGATTTTTCCGGTTCGGGAATTTTCTCCGAAAAAATCCAGAAAAATTCCTAAAAATCTCTTAAAATAGAAAACAATTTATGGCGCACTCAGAATAATTTTTCAAACCCATTAACCACGTTAATCCCAATAGAATTGTCTTAGGCACGCAAACCGGGAATATCATGTATGCATGCATAGTAATTTCATGTGCACAAGTGTGACTGTGGACCAATCCTATTATACATGAACAGTCCTATGCACTCCAAATCTATTCTATCCTATGTCAAATTTACTATTTTACCCTTCCAATTGAGGGTGGGATGTTACATACAATCATCAAAATCAACCGGACCCTCCGTCCGGGATCTCAGCAGAAACAAACGCAACCTTAGTTCTAAACACTTCAGTCATTCTTATCCATAACCATAACTCATCATCACACACAAACTTTGAACCGCAACTTAACATATAATTCCATAATTTACTTACACCAACACAATATACACAATTTCATATTCTCATACATCAATTCGTAATCCTCATACATTCTGAAATACATGCTCGAAATACATCATAATCACTTACTTAACGGAAATTCAAGCCATAAACAATATTAATATCCAAGCTCAATTCACATAAAATACAGACGATGCAAAATCGGACCAAACGTATTCACATTCTTTCATCCGATCTCCTGCTCGAAACCTGGAGATGGGGATGAAAGGGGAGTGAGCTCGGAAGCTCGTGGTCGGAC
The DNA here is from genome assembly GCA_029891385.1 of Erythroxylum novogranatense. Taxonomy (NCBI): domain Eukaryota; kingdom Viridiplantae; phylum Streptophyta; class Magnoliopsida; order Malpighiales; family Erythroxylaceae; genus Erythroxylum; species Erythroxylum novogranatense. The sequence continues at coordinate 28,194,852 of CM057233.1, read as the reverse complement.
ATTTGTTATGCTATTCGATTTGGCTTCCTTTGTATTCTTTGATTTTTGATCCGCTTTCGATTCGCATTTTGATTCCATGTTGCTTCTTTCGCTTTCATTCGTTTAATTTTGGATCCGTTTGGTTACTTTTCGTTTTTCGGTTTTGATTTTCACTCGCTTTGTATTTAGCTTTGTTATCCGATTCGCTTTCCCTTTTATTTGTGCTGCGTTTTTCGTTATGTTTTCGTTTTCGTCTTTCGCTTTTCCGGTTGGGATTCGGTTTCCGAAGCGGGTCCCAACACTATCAACTAATGGTACTGATAGGGTTTCATTATGTAACATCCCATCACCTTGAGGTCTTGGGTTCGAGCCGTGGCTCACCCTTGACCAAAGAGGACAGTACTGATTAAGGTTGGATGCCGCGGTATAACCCGCAAACACCCGTCATGGTATAACCCACAAACACACGCTGGGTGGGAAATGTTAGCCCAGGTGTGCGGGGTGAGGTCCAACAATTGCCCAATGGCATTGGAAATTTTGATAAATGACCTTCGGATTTATTGACAAGTGGTATTAAAAATTAGGAGACTATTGGCTTAGAAATTTGAGATAAAATAGACTAGTTATTTTAGAGGCCAAATGGAGCCTTGGGAGAGTGACATATCGCAAGTGACATGTGTCACTTGCCACACCACTTATATGTCACGAAATTCATTAAGTGAAAGACCATCTTTGGGATCTTTCACTTGCAAAACATGATTCAAGCTTCCTTCATCTCCTTTTCTTCATTTCTTCATTCATTCTCTCCTTCTCACGACACTTTCTTCTTTAAAGCTTCAAAGTTGAACCTTGCCTTCTTCCATCACTACCCACTTAAATACCTTGCTACTTTCTTCTTGATGCTGCCTTACCAAGGTGAAGATAGTGTTTGTGGAGGAGCTAGAGTTTCTTGGTGACTTGAAGGAGCTTGGAAGCTAAATCATGTAGGTATCTTCTTAATATCATGGGTTTTGGTTAAATGAAACAATTGTGATGATAGTTTAGAGGCTAATTGCATGAGATGGGATTTTGGGGTATATGGGTGTCGTGTATAGTGATGGGTGTGTAAATTTGAGTTATTGATGAGTGATGTTTTATAGAAATATTATTGAGGTTGAATGACCTTGATAAAGAGTTTGTATATGCTAGAATGAAGGGTAAATTGAGTTTAAATGACTTAATTATGTGAATTGTATGTGTGGGTCATGATTGATGGAAAACCTAGGTAAAGTTCTTTCTTTTGTTTATGTATGATGATTAATGATAGATATAATGTGTTATAGAGAGACTTTGGAAGTTAGACTTTGTCTATAATGAAGTATAGGATGAGTAGTGGTTAATTGTTAGAAGCTGGAAAATTTTGGATTTGTATATGTTTCAATGTTAGTGCCATAACTTTTTATATGGTTATGCTATTGAGATGAGGTTTATCCTGAATTAAACTTGAGAAGTTTGGATAGAATTATTATGAAGGAAGTACTGTCAAATTTGTTGGATCGCGTACGGTCCGAGTATTCATAATACACTGCGGAAAAAGACCATACGACAATATGAAGTATAATCGAAAATACAAAGATGTACGAAAATACCTTATTTTCGTGGATAGGTTGTTTCTTTTCGGATTCCAAGACACTACAGAATGCGAATGCCCTCTACTGGTATCCACACGAGTATGCACGATCCGGGTTGCGGCTGTGGTGTGCTAGTACGTCCTGAAACTCCTTTCCGAACACCGCACGATCTTTCTCTCGGATGACGGCTAGGGTTTTGTCTCTTCTTCCTTAACCTAATAAGACTTAAGCTTCTCTATCTATAGAGAAAACCTAATCCCATTTAGGCTCCATTAAGTTTCGGCCTATTATATCATATATAATAAAAGCCCGACAACTTAATCCAATCTAGCCCAATAAATATATCTACATATATTTATTCAATACCTAATAATTAGGCCCAAGAGAATAAGCCTAGATCACATCACTCTTTGTGTGCGACCCTGTAGGCTCATTTGATGTTGGCAATGGGTTTGATCACACTTCAAGGCCCATAATTCATAAGCGGCCTCTAGCAAGACATTATGACTACCTAAATCAAATGAGGATCGATAATCCGATTTAACCTGTAACTATGATTATAGGCTCAGTCCTTTTGTAACACGATATCAAGATTAATCACAAGGCATGGCACATGTCAACCTTTGATTAATCATAATTTCTTGATCCCCAAGTTGACTGGTTATAACAAATGACATTGATGACTCTTCATCAATTCATTTGAGCACGACCATGCATTTCTTCAGTCACACTTGTCGAGAGGCCCAAATGATATCTCTCTCATTTAAGAGAGGTACAAATCCCATCTACGTCATTTACATCCCTCCGCATGATTCATTTAGTGTCCAACATAAGAATATTTGTTATTCGGTTAAAAATAACTTAGTCTAATATCAAAACACTAAATTCTTCATATAGGGAACCATGATGACTTCAGGTCAAAGGACTAAAGTCAAACCATATAAAGAATCACTAATGATATGAAACCATGTAGTATTCTTTATGTGGGTCGGTCCAATATATGTTCTCTAACATATATCTATGTTTCGATTTGATATCTCATATCCATGATCAAGAAACGTGATCATCAATTAGAACACATACTAGTCTTAATTCATTATTGTTCCACCAATAATGATCGACCAGGGACAGTCTAGAATAGTGTTATTACGCTTATGGTTTTACTATCAAGTCACATACTTGATGACATAAGTCTAATATCATTCATGGAATGTAAATCACATTACATAAACAAAATACATGCATATAGGAAAGGAATACCTCATAATATATTATTAACAAATCATAATGTTAATACATGAATCACAAATATCCATTGGCCTAGGGCACACTACTAACAATCTCCCACTTGCACTAGGCCTAATCGGTCAGATATCTAATACCCATAGACCTCGTATGACTCTCATGTTTAGGCTGTGGAAGAGGCTTAGTAAGTGGATCGGCAATGTTGTCATCTGTGCCCACTTTGCATATCTTCATGTCTCCTCTCCCAATGATTTCTCTAATCAAATGGAAACGTCTGAGTATGTGTTTGGATCTATGATGTGAGTTTGGTTCCTTGGCCTGTGCTATAGCCCCATTATTATCACAATAAAGGTCTATAGGACTTGCAATGCTAGGAATAACTCCAAGCTCAGTAATGAACTTCCTGATCCATACAGACTTCCTTAGCGCATCCGAGGCAAAGAATGTACTCGGCTTCAGTAGAATCAACAATGATATCTTGCTTTGAACTTTTCCACTCATCGCACCTCCATTCAAATGTAACACAAAACCTGATTGCGATCGAAATCATCTATGTCGATCGAAACCAGATCGGTGTAACCATTTACAACGAGCTCTCCTTCAAGTCCTCCATAGATCGGGAACATATCCTTAGTTCTTCTCAAATACTTAAGGATATTCTTAATCGCTATCCAAAGGACTCTCACCATAATTAGATTGGTATCTACTTGTTATGCTCAAAGAATATGAGACATCCGGTCGAGTACATAACATGGCATACATGATAGATCCAATTGCAGATGCATATGAAATTCATACTCATGCGCCAAGCTCTTTACCCAAGTAGGACAATCCTTCTTAGAGAGCTTGATTCCATGTGGCATAGGCAAGAATCCTCTATTGGAATCTTGCATACTGAACCTTTTCAGTATCTTATCTATGTATGTACTCTGACTTAGGCCTATAAGCTTTCTTGATCTATCTCTATAGATCTTAATGCCTAAAACATAGGCAGTCTCACCTAATTCTTTCATTAAGAAATGTTTCCTTAACCAAATCTTGACACTCTGTAAGGTTGGAATATCGTTTTCAATGGGCAGTATGTCATCAACATATAAAGCTAAAAAGACAACAGCATTCCCACTAACCTTTTTGTAAACACAAGGTTCATCTTCATTCGTGATGAATCCAAACTCTTTGACAACTTCATCAAAACGAAGATTCCAGCTTCTTGATGCTTGCTTCAATCCATAAATGGATCTTTGAAGCTTGCACACCTTTCCTAAGTTCTTAGGATGGACAAAACCCTCAGGTTGTATCATATATACATCCTCAAGTAATTTTCCATTAAGGAAAGCCCTTTTGGCATCCATTTTCCATATCTCATAATCATAGTATGCAGCTATGGCAATAAGAATTCTAATGGATTTGATCATGACCACTGGAGAAAATGTCTCATCATAATCAATTCCATGAACTTGTCGATAACCTTTAGCAACAAGTCTTGCTTTATAAGTGTGCACATTTCCATCTATGTCGAGTTTCTTTTTGAAAACCCATTTGCATCCAATGGTCTTCAAGCCATCAGACGGATCAATCAAAGTCCAAACTTGATTGTCATACATGGATTGCATCTCTGCTTTCATGGCCTCTAACCATTTAGCAGATTCTGGACTTTCCATAGCGTCTTGATAGGTTGTGGGCTCATTATGATCAAGGAGCATCACATTATCATCATTAGTAATGAGAAATCCATATCTCTCGGGCTCATGACGAATCCTATTAGATCTACGTAGGCCTTGTGTTGTTGAAGACTGCTCATCAACAGATTGTAAGCTCGCTTCAATCTCCTTTTCAGGCTCAATGTCATTTTGTGAAACTTGAATTTCTTCAAGTTGTACTTTACTCCCACTGTTTCCTTTGGAAACAAATTCCTTCTCTAAGAAAAAACCATTTCGAGCAACAAACACTTTGTTCTCTGCTGGGATGTAAAAGTAATATCCTTTAGTTTCCTTAGGATATCCCACAAAATAACATTTTTCAGATTTGGGTGCCAACTTGTCGGTAATTGGATGCTTCACATAAGCCTCACAACCCCAAATCTTTAGAAAAGATAAATTGGGACGCTTCCCAGTCCATATCTCATAAGGTGTCTTTTCTACAACCTTTGAAGGAATACCGTTCAATATGAATGCTGCTGTTTCTAAAGCATAGCCCCATAAATATTTTGGAAGATCAGTTTGACTCATCATTGATCGAACCATATCTAATAGAGTTCGATTTCTCCTTTCAGAAACACCATTCCATTGAGGAGTTCCTGGAGGAGTCAATTGTGAAACAATTCCACAATCCTTAAGATAATCATCAAACTCTTGGCTTAAGTATTCACCTCCTCGATCAGATCGAAGGATTTTAATTATTTTGCCAAGCTGGTTTTGTACTTCATTCTTATATTCTTTGAACTTTTCAAAAGATTCAGATTTGTGCTTCATTAAATAGACATACCCATATCTGCTGAAGTCATCTGAAAAAGTAATGAAATACAAATAACCTGCTCTCGTTGCAATGCTAAAAGGACCACATACATCGGTATGTATAAGGCCCAATAGCTCATTGGCCCTTTCCCTTTACTCAGAAGGGGCCTTTGTCATCTTACCCAAGAAACAAGAATCACATGTCTCAAAAGATTCAAAAGAATCAATGAATCCATCTTGATGGAGTTTTGAAATGCGTTTTTCATTTACATGGCCTAAGCGACAATGCCAGAGATAGGTTGGGTTCAAATCGTTAGATTTAAACTTCTTGGTATTTATGTTATAGATGGGCTCATTTGTAACAAACTCAAGGTTCAGAGTATAAATGCCATTTAATTGACGCAAGAATGCCATATAAAATGTCATTCTTATAAATGGAAATACTTCATTCTCAATAGAAAATTTAAATCCATCATTCTCTAAATAAGCAAAGAAATAATGTTCCTACTCATAGTAGGTACATATTAACAATTCTTGAGTTCCAAAATGAGCCCAAGAGGCAAAATAAGATCATAAGTGCCCACAGATAAAGCAAAGAACTCTTGCTCCATTTCCCACGCAGCAGTCGATCTCACCGGACATCAATCTTCTAGTCCTTCTTAGACTTTGCACATTAGTACAAATGTGAGTTGCAGCTCAGATCTAATACCCAAGATGCAGGAGTAAAATTGATTTCTATAAAACATACCAAGAAATAGTCGACTATTCTTCTTCTCTTTCAACTTTTTCCAAATAGAGTTTGCGCCTTTTCCAATGTCCGTGTTCATTGCAATGGAAGCAAACTCCTCCTTGGGTGCTTTAGTCTTAGCTTTGGGCTTGGGCTTGGACTTAGGTACTTTACTTTTGTCCTTTACTGTGCCCTTCTTCTTGAAAGCCTTTCTTTCTTGCATGAGAACAATTCTCGAGTTCCTATACCAATCTAGGAAATTTGTTCCATTAAACTTTTCTTTCTCTAGGATAGATCGCATAGAAAGGTTTGTGGATGGAGTAGCCATAATCTACAAAAATTATACAATAAGGGTCAACATTCTTATTATTAAGAGGTATTAACTCCCACTCAAATAAATAACCCTCAATTGAAAAATGGGAGAAACAAGATCCATATTTCACTAAGTCCTAAGAAAGCTTTGGCTTAACACTCAAAACTTAGTTATTTAGGTAGAAAACTCTTTTCAATTACATCACATGTAACTCTTGATGGGCTTATGTTAAAATACATCTTATGTACTGCATGTATGTAAAAACCTAATCTTATGCCCTAAGCCCAAAACCGTTTTGATAGCTTAGTTAAGTTTAACCATACTTTACCTATGAATAGCGCCATTATTCAAATGTCTTCCCTAGATAATCCCCACATGCCTTGCTTTGGCAAAAACCCACATAAGATGAGCTAGAGATAAACATTGGTAAAGATTTATGGAAGGCATATAAACTTAAAATTATGAAGAGGGTCATTCTTAGTACATTATGAAGGCTACTAATCCTATTAGTAAGGGTGTTTGTACTATGCTATTTCTAATCCTATACTACAACATACTTGAGTATATATATTAGAAGTATAGAATAGTAACTTACACATGAATATAAATATTCAAAAAATATAAACAAACACATGTAACATCACCCATAATATATAACACATAACGAACAAACAAGCGTAAGGGAAACTGCCCCTTGCTAGGCTTGTCAGTCGACTGGAAGAGATGATAGTCGACTGGTCGACTTGTGCCAGTCGACTGGAACCAATTTCAGTCGACTGGAACAAATGTTTTGCTGAAACACTCATCTCCGCTCTCCGATTAGTCGGCTGGAACACTTCTAGTCGACTGGAAGAGATGCTAGTCGATTGGTCGACCTGTGCTAGTCGACTAGAACCAATGCCAGTCGACTAGAACGAATGTTTTCACTGAAACGCTCATCTTCGCTCTCAAATTAGTCGACTAGAATGATTCTAGTCGACTGGAAGAGATGCTAGTCGACTGGTCGACCTGTGCTAGTCGACTGGAACCAATACTAGTCGATTGGAACGAACATTTTCGCTGAAACGCTCATCTTCGCTCTCAAATCAGTCGACTGGAATGATTCTAGTCGACTGGAAGAGATACTAGTCGACTGGTCGACCTGTGCTAGTCGATTGGAACCAAACCCGTCGACTGGAACGAACGTTTTCGCTAAAACGCTCATCTTCGCTCCCAAATCAGTCGACTGGAACGATTCTAGTCAACTGGAGGAGATGCTAGTCGACTGGAGTATCCTTGTCCAACATGAATACTTGCGGTTTCCCATTCCAAATCTATGTCTTACATGGTGGAAACCCTAGCAGCCACCACCTGTCGGTCAAACCCTTCATGCTTGTCATATATTCTCATCAGTACCAAGATAATCAACAAATCCGAAAAGAATGAAATAAAAACACTTTCGTATCACGCAACCAAAAACCGTGAGCACATGTAATCCAAACATGCATATTTTTTATTATACAGAAGCCAAAATCGTGAACACATGTAATCAAAACACGTATATTAACGATTATACAGAAGAACCTGGCTTTGATACCACTGTTGGATCGCGTACGGTCCGAGTATTCATAATACACTGCGGAAAAAGACCATACGATAACATGAAGTATAATCGAAAATACAAAGATGTATGAAAATACCTTATTTTCGTGAATAGGTTGCTTCTTTTCGGATTCCAAGACACTTCAGAATGCGAATGCCCTCTACCGGTATCCACACGAGTATGCACGATCTGGGTTGCGGCTGTGGTGTGCTAGCACGTCCTGAAACCCCTTTCCGAACACCGCACGATCTTTCTCTCGGATGACGGCTAGGGTTTTGTCTCTTCTTCCTTAACCTAATAAGACTTAAGCTTCTCTATCTATAGAGAAAACCTAATCCCATTTAGGCCCCATTAAGTTTCGGCCCATTATATCATATATAATAAAAGCCCGACAACTTAATCCAATCTAGCCCAATAAATATATCTACATATATTTATTCAATACCTAATAATTAGGCCCAAGAGAATAAGCCTAGATCACATCACTCTTTGTGTGCGACCCTGTAGGCTCATTTGATGTTGGCAATGGGCTTGATCACACTTCAAGGCCCATAAGTCATAAGCGGCCTCTAGCAAGACATTATGACTACCCAAATCAAATGAGGATCGATAATCCGATTTAACCTGTAACTATGATTATAGGCTCAGTCCTTTTGTAACACGATATCAAGATTAATCACAAGGCATGGTACATGTCAACCTTTGATTGATCATAATTTCTTGATCCCCAAGTTGACAGATTATAACAAATGACATTGATGACTCTTCATCAATTCATTTGAGCACGGCCATGCATTTCTTCAGTCACACTTGTCAAGAGGCCCAAATGATATCTCTCTCATTTAAGAGAGGTACAAATCCCATCTACGCCATTCACATCCTCCGATGATTCATTTAGTGTCCAACATAAGACTATTTGTTATTCGGTTAAAAATAACTTAGTCTAATATCAAAACACTAAATTCTTCATGTAGGGAACCATGATGACTTCAGGTCAAAGGACTAAAGTCAAACCATATAAAGAATCACTAATGACATGAAACCATGTAGTATTCTTTATGTGGGTCAGTCTAATATATGTTCTCTAACATATATCTATGTTTCTGATTTGATATCTCATATCCATGATTAGTAAAACGTGATCATCAATCAGAACACATACTAGTCTTAATTCATTATTGTTCCACCAATAATGATCGACCAGGGACAGTCTAGAATAGTGTTATTATGCTTATGGTTTTACTATCAAGTCACATACTTGATGACATAAGTCTAGTACCATTCATGGAATGTAAATCACATTACATAAACAAAATACATGTATATAGGAAAGGAATACCTCATAATATATTATTAACAAATCATAATGTTAATACATGAATCACAAATATCCATTGGCCTAGGGCACACTACTAACAAAATTTTGACTTTAAGGGTTCTGAATTTTGCCTTGAAAGTGGGCAATATGTGCAGGATAGATAGTGCCATGTTTGTGATCCTAATATTGATCTGAAACTTTGGGGAATTTTTCTAGGCTAAATAAGATAGATTTTGCGAAATTGATCTTCATTAAAGTTGTAGCTTCTATTGAGAGCTTTCTATCTCCATAAAGTATGACATTTTTCTATATCAGGATTGAAAGTTATGATCATTCAAAGTTAAGTGTATTTTGCTTTGTTTTTGAAAATGCTCTTAAGAGTAGGATTATGTATGCTGTGTTTTGAGGAGATTTCTGGACTGATATGTTTTTAAGTGAGTTAAGTGGTCTACATGAAAGTCATAGAAGATTTTCCTAGCTTTTCAATGATGTATCATATGTTATTTTTGGATGTGAGAATTGGAAGATATGGAATTTTAAAGTTTGGATGTGATATAGGATGACACATTATCTGGCAGAAACTTTGATTGGAAAATTGACCTAGTTACAGGTTGAAATTGCTTTGAAGTTCTTCATGAAAGTTTTAGATTATGTTTTAAACTTTCCATTGGTGTAAATTATAGAAATTTTGGGCTATGAAATAGGAAGTTGCTGTTACTGTTTGGGAAGAGTATTAGTGGATAGGAACTTTGAAGTAGTTTTTGACTCCCTTAGAGACCAAATTGATTTTTCAGTTATCCATGGAAGTTGTAGAGCTTCCTTTCAGCTTTCTTTTGATACTAAGTTTGTAAATTTTGGACTTCTTTGTAAAAATTTATGAATTTTAGAAGTTGGAAGGATAGAAGATGAGAAGGCGAGCGGCCATGCTTGGTCGTCCTGGCAAGCGACCCGCTCAGTCACTCCTGCTCGGCTGCCCTGGCGAGCGACCCGTTCACTCGACCTCACCCGATCACTCGGCCTCGCCCGATTGCTCGGCCTTGTCTGATCGCTTGGCTTGGCCCGCTCGCTCGCGCTCTTTGGCTCGGCCTCGCTCACTCGCGCTCGCTCGCGAGTGCAAGCTCTGATTTGAAATTTTTCCTGACCGACCTCTCTTCATTCTTTTGGCCATAACTTTTTCGTCCGACCTCCGATCGACCTAATTTTTGAAGAGTTGGATTCCTAATACATCCCTATATCTGTCTATGGAAAATTGTGGATTTTTTAGATTAAATTTAGGATGAGTGATTTAATCAAAGTGAGTTGGGAAATTTTCTAAACATGGTTCAATAATTTGGTGAATTCTTGATCTGTGGAGATCCGATTGAATTAATTCTTATTGCAAAATAAAATAGAGACATAGGGCTACAAGTTATATGAAGGAAGTAAATTTCAATTTAGCCCCTAAGATTTTCAATTTCTGAATTGAAGTTGAGTTTAGTTTTAGTCTTGGACTAGTAAGAGCTGAACGTATTTTAGCAATAATTTTTGTTCTAGTTATCCAAATGAGGTGATTCTTGATTGGGAATTTTTAGAGATGAAATTGACATTGATTGATTAAGCCAAAGTGAGAGAAATGAGTGATTATTTTTCTGGTTCGTGTTTTAGTAATAATTGGACCTATAGAGATCCGAATTGAGTGATTTTAATGTCTATGGTTTCCTACTGCATAGAGAAATTGTTCTATCAAGGAGATGTTGCCTAGGTTACCCTATGTGGATGAGCTTATAGATCAGGAGTAGTAGACCCAAAAGTATGATTTTAGAAAAATTACAATAAGCATAAATTGCGAATTTAAGGATTTTAGTGCAGCTAAACCCTAGGCATGCTTGTGTTGTGATATTGGAATGGTTTTCGAGATAAAAATTTATAGATTGATACCGGGATAGTCATGAACATGCATCGTACATATATGAGCATCAATTATTATAATTGTGCAAAACTATTAATGTGTGTGCAATGTATTGAATACATGGGTTGTGCAGGCTAAGAGTTCGCAGTCAGGCGTTTCCAGAATTTGGAAGCAAATGCTAATCTGGAGCGTACTGTGAGTAGACCGAGATCGTTTCATTTCACCTTTATTTTATTTTGTTTTATTTTGTATAAATTGATTATTGAATGTGGTGAATAATGGTGGGTTTGAGAATTGTTGTGATTGTGAATTTCGGACAGAAGGTCCGATGATTGTGTACTGGGGAGTTGATTATAGAAGTGCTACTTGTATGTGAATTTGCGACCTATGTGCCTATGATGTGACTAATTGGGATATATGTGATTAATTGTGGGACATTGATTGTGGCATTCATGGGCTGATTGATTTTGACATATGCATACGTGCATAATAATGTGATTAATTTTATTCATGAATGCATAACCAGATAATTACAGTTGTGACCGGAGCAGTCACCGAGAGTTAAAAGCTCAACGATTGTAATCGGGTTGCGAGCCCTACAGTGATTTAGAGCCTCGAGCTCAGCGATTAATGTGCCCATATTGGGACAGTTCAGGCGTTCGGTCACAACACTGTAATAAATTGGAAAGTGTCACATGGGCATTTCATATGCATCTGCATACATATATTTGATTGAGTGAAGGGCAACATGCCTTATGCCTATGTGAAATAAATGTGTTCTAAGGTTAGACTGCGATCCGATGACATGGGAAAGTGAGTAGGTGTGACTGATACATTACATGTCATAAGTGTAGGAAATATAATGGCTGTTGTGACCAGAGTCGCCACCGATCAGAGCTTTAAGCTCAACGAGTGGAAATGAGCTTCGAGCTCATAAGTGATTCAGAGCCTCCGACTCAACATTTAATGAGCCCTATATCCTCCAAATGGATAAGGGAAAGTTATTAATAAGCCCAACATAGGACAGGTTAGGCACTCGGTCACAGCTAAATAATAAATGAAAAGTGAGTCTCATGTGCATTGCACCTACATAATAGAAATATCGAATATGAATATTGTGAATGTGCACTATGAAATAAAGTGAGATGTATGAATAATGTGTTATGTGACTGGGTGAACCATCTATGATGGTCACTCACTGAGTTCGCAAAACTCACCCAACATTTGCAATTATTTTTCAGGACCCAGAAGAATACCCTGTTAGGTCACAGGCGTATAGCAACCGCCTGTGAGTGAGAGAAGAGGTCGGGATCAATTCGCGTCTGCATTAGTGTCTGATAACTTCTGGATCAAATTGTATTTTTTGAATTTGTGTACAAATGATTAGTCATTTTGTAAAGTCAATGGACTGAATTAATATGTAATTATAAAAGGGGCCCCCGTGGTCATTGTACTTACTGGTGATTATATGTTAATTGATTCCGCATAGTGTATGTTTATGTTTTCAAAAAAAAATTATACGAAGTTTTGACTGAGTGATGTAGCACGCCACCCTCGCAGGGCACGGACTCGGATATCACCATCGATGTTGGGTTCAGGTCATTGCAAGAGTGGGGTGTTACACATTATCAGTATCATTACTTATATCTGGTTGAGAACCATCATCAAATTTGACATGAATAGATTCTTCAACAGTTTTAGAAGCAAGATTATAAACCCTATAGGCTTTAAAAGATAATGAATATCCTAGAAAAATTCCAGAATATACCTTAGAATCAAATTTATCCTAAGTTTCTTCAATATTCAATATAGTACACTTGCAACCTAATGGATGAAGTAAGAAATGTTAGGCTTCCTTCCTTTCCATAACTCATATGGATTTTTATTCAACAATGTCGCAGAAGTATTCTATTTTGAATATAACAAGCTGTATTTACAGCTTCTGCCCAAAAATACTTAGGAAGATTCATTTCACACAACATAGTTCTTGCCATTTCCTGAATCATCCTATTCTTTCTTTCTACAACTCCATTCTTTTGTGGAGTTCTAGGAGCAGAGAAATTATGGAAAATTCCATTCTATTAACAAAATATTCTGAATTTTTCATTTTGAAATTCACCACCATGATCACTTCTAATTCCAGCAACATAAACTCCTTTTTCATTTTGTAACTTTTTGGAAAGAGCTTTAAAACATTTAAAAGATTCATCCTTATGTGACAAAAATTATATCCAACAAAATCTAGTGAAGTTATCAACAATTACGAGACCATATTTCTTTCTACCAAGATTTATTGTCCTAGTTGGACCAAATAAATCTATATGTAACAACTCTAAAGGTCTAGACGAAGTTACAATATTTTTAGAAGAAAAAGATGTTTTAACCTATTTTCCTTTATGACAACTTTCACAGAAATCCTTGTTAAAACTTATTTTCGATAAACCTCTTATCAAATCATGTTTAATCAACTTAGAAATATGTTTAAAACTAATATAACCTAGATTTTTATGTCAGATCAACTTTTCTTCATCATTTGATATAAAATAAGAAATATTTTGACTTTGTAAATCTTCTAAATTGATCTTATAAAAATTGTTTCGTCTTTTGGCAGAAAAGAATATGGAACCGTCCTTGTTTCTGACTACACAAGAATTTTGATTAAAGGATACTTCAAAGCCAGAATCACATAATTGACTTACACTAATCAAGTTATGTTTTAAACCTTCAACTAGCAAGACATTATCAATAGATGCAAAGGAATCTTTACCAATTTTGCAGATTCCAACTATTTTGCCCTGTTGGTTGTCTCCAAAATTACTGATCCTCCCTTCTTACTTTGAAGATCTAGGAACATAGACCTTCTTCCCGTCACGTGTCACGAGCGTCCACTGTCCAAATACTATTGGTGCTGGTTGCTTCTTCCAAGAAAGGAGAATTGCAAGAGATAATATGTTCTTTTTAGGTACCCAAATTTTCTTGGGTCCTTTGGGGTTAGTCTAAAAATTATTTATAGAATGAAAATAAAAAGACTGGTGATATTTCTTTTTATAAGGAATAAGGTTCTTTTTATAACGAGTATTGGTTTTAGTAAACCTAGACCATTCTTATCATTAGGGTGTCTATATTTTTCAATCATATCATTCATTTTCTTAGTACTTTTAGTAAAAGATGATAAGTCTACTGAGAGAGAATTAATCCTTTGTTTCAATCGACTAATCTCCTCAGTTCTATCTATCGTTACTCTTTTCTTCATAATGTCTATTTGTTTCTTGAGGTAGACTTTTTCTTTCTCTATTGCTTCCGTGTTCTTCAAGTTTTCTACATACTTTCTTTTTAAGGATCTATACTGCTTTAGTATAGCATGAGATTCTTCTAACAATTCTAGATATGTATCTTGGAGTTCATCAAAGTTAGAGGTTACCTCCTCGTCACCCTCATTTTTGGCTATCAAGCATATGTTTGCTTGTACTGAGGCTTCTGGATCAGAATTTGATTTGGACGAGTCCAAATCTTCCCAAGTAGCCATCATACTCTTTTTATTTTCTTTATTCTTCTTTGGCTTTCTTTTCAGCAATGGACATTCAGACTTATAATGTCCTGTTTTGTTGCATTCGTAGTAAATGATAGAGGCCTTCTCGTTCTTAACTTCATATTTGCTATTTTCCTTGAAAGAAAAATCTTTGTTTCCTCTTGCTTTCTTCTTCCACATTCTTCTGATCTTCCTTGATTTTAAACAGCTCATATTGATGTACAAGAATGCTGATCTTGGACTCCTTTACTTGGTTTGTGCCTTCATGTGTGATATATAAGGTGTCCCACATCTCCTTCACAGTTTCGCATCCATGAACTTTATCGTATTCACTTCTACTTAAGGCACAACTTAGAAAGAATTTGGCCTTTGAATTTAGTTGAAATCTTGCTTTGTGATCGGCTGACCATCTCGTACGTGAAATAGTATTGCCATCATCATCTACTGGTACATATGGTCCATTTTCGATGATGTCCCGTAGATCAACTTATGTGGATTCAATGAAAAGTCACATCTTGTCCTTCCAATAATGATAATCCTCACCATTGAACGCAGAACGGAGGCACCTTCAGCAATAAACAAGTGTGATTCTGCCATGGATCTTTGTCCTCACTGTGTAAAGGTGGTTCTTAGAAACCAAGCTCTTATACCAATTGAAGTAAATCACATGTTAATGTTGAACTCACGTAGAATATACGAAGTACACAAGAAGGGGGTTGAATTGTGTAATCTTTTCGTGAATACACAAAACCTTTGATAATCTCTTAAAAAAGAGATTTTTTAAGTATTAAGTGAATACCAAATAGGTACTTAGTTAAATCGCAAATAACTCGTATAAACTTGTAAAAAATATTCAAGAGTAAAGAGTTAGAAGATAGGCGATGTGATTTTTATACTGGTTCACCCCAAACCTTGGGCTACGTCCAGTCTTAGAATCCTTCTGAGTTTTCACTATACTTTGTCAAAATTACAAGTATTCTTTCCTCCCTTCCAGAGCCTCTTCAGGTCTCTTATACTTAGTATTCTTTCAGCTATCTTAGCCTTTCTAGGCTCTCGTCCTTTTCTTTCTCTTACTAGAAAGATATTGTGAGCTTTTGTTACAGTAGTGTTAGCTCTCGTATATCGCACTTTGTATACATAATTTTTGTAAGTAATCACTTAGAAGCTAAAAGATTAAAAGTTGCTTAGTCTTCGACTATGACTAATATTTATAGTTTAAGTCTCCAACCGCTTCTTGAGTCTTGATAACTGCTTCTTGCTTCTTGTTTTTTGTTTCTTGTTTCTTGTTTCTTGATTCTTGTTTCTTGTAGAAATCGTTATTCAGTTGACTTCTTCTTAGTTTTCGAACTTCTTCTGAGTTTTCGAACTTCTTCTGAGTTTTTGAACTTCTTCTGTGTTTCACAACTCCTTCTGTGTTTTGAAACTCCTTATGTGTTTTGCAACTCCTTTTATGTTTTGAAACTCCTTCTGTGTTTTGCAACTCCTTCTATGTTTTAAAACTCCTTCTGTGTTTTCTCAGTGCACGCTTAACACACTCATCAAAACAGTTCATTTATTTCAAACATTATTATTATTTGATTATCAACAAAATTATTAAACGTGAAGTTATTTTGACTTAACACTTTATACATATCCCTACTTACTTTGATATAAGCCAGAGGAATGCCTTTTGCCTCCAAATACCTCCATAGGAGTTCTCGAGGAACCCTATCATACACCTTCTCCAAATCAATAAAAACTATATGAAAATCTTGTTTGCGCTCCCTGTAGCATTCCATTTATCTCTGGAATAAATGTATTGTTTCTATTGTAACACCCACATATCCCCTGGAAGGGTGTATGAATGCCACACAAAACAGTATACCAAACCAATGCATACGAAAACTTCTAGTAAACAATCCCGGAAAACATACATTAAATTACATAGTACTTAACATAAACTCACTGAAAAATCCAAACCAAACTGAAGTATCATTGTTACAAACTTACAAACAAATCCACATATATATATCAGATACAAGCCCAAAAGTCAAACCAAAAATTTACATTATTTTCAAACCAACACTCAAACTTCATTGGCCATTACAGTTGACTTGTCCCATTCCTTAAGTCCTTCTCTTCGAACCTACATGGGGCAAATCCACCATGCTAAACATATAGCTTAGTGAGTAATAACTAATCTATACATAAACTAACAACTCGTCATACTGAATCATGTAACAGTGTAACACCCCATCATCGATGGGAGGGTTATTTTGGGTAAAATGGGACAGGCTAGTAGGTCACATTTGCATAAATTATATGAGCATTTATTTGAACTCTAATAATAGAGGAATGAGATATTTTGCACATGCACTTATATGTACATGCATTCATGACAATTCCCGGCATTTAATTGTAAATATGATGTGTTCTGTGATTTCTGAGAAAATTGTACTTGAGAATTGGAATTGGAACTGTTTTAGAGTGGTTATCAATTATTAGTGACCCTTAGAAATTTTTCTGAAAAATTGGGAGGAAATGTCTGGACCGAAAATTTTCCGAGTGACAGACTGATTGATTTTATAGTACTGAAATAACTGTCCAATGGCCATGGGAAATTAGATATATATGATTTTATAGATTAATATGTCGAGCCATTAGAAATTTGGAGACGAATTGGACTGGAAATAAATTGTGAAACGAGAAAGAGTTAAATGTATTGTTGAGGAAGAAACATGTGGCATGTTTCTATTGGCTGAGTTTTATTGATTAACCTTTAAATGCCTTAGGTTTTGAATTGGGTAGAAAAGCTTTTTTCTCCTTCATCCTAGGGCACGATTGCTTCTCCTTCGATTGATCCTCCTTTCTTCCTCTTTGTGCGATCTTTGTTGTTCACTTCCTTTCTTCTTCTCCTTGTGCAAAGCCTAGCTTAAATCCTAAGGAAGATGAAGTTTTGTGTGGCTTTGGGAGAGAACCGTGGGTGTTAGGGGTTGGAGAAGATTTTCGGGGATTTGATGATTGGAAGCTCGATTGGGTAAGTGAATGGTTTTTATGTTGTTGATTTGTTAGTTAAATGCACACATGGGTTTAATTATGAAAGATTGGGGTAGTTGAGAGTGAGTTAGGTTGAATTTTAGAGAGAGAAATGTAAATAGGGTATCGGAGAAGACGATCCAGGATCACACGTCGTGACGAGAGGATTATTGGACGTCGCGACGAGCGTACGCCGCGACGAGCGTAGATGCCACGACGAGCGTACGCCGCGACGAGCGGGACGTTGCGATGAGTGGTAAGTTGGACGTCGCGACGAGCCACTATGTAGACGTCGCGGCGAGAGCTCTGAGGCCGCGGCGAGGACATTTTTCTGAATTGGTTTATTTTAGTTTTTAGGGCATAACTAATGATGTAGACCTCTGATTGAGGTGATGTTTGATTCGTTATAAACTAGTGAGAGGGGTCTACAATTGAGGTAAAGAAAGAAAGTTTGAAATCAAATGAGTGAGATCTTAAATATTAAATGAAGGTTGGGTTTAGATTGCTATTACAACCTAAGGGTTGCTTCTTGATCATTGGGGTATAATAGTGAGATTTTTGGATTTAAGGAAATGCTATTGGGGTTTTAGAAACTGAGCTTAATGGGGGAATTTGGATCTAGAGGATAGTGGCACTGGTTTTGAGATCTTTCTTGAGAATATCCTAATGGGTATGACTTGGTAAATTGACTGAATGTTAGAAATGAAACTTGTGGAGTTCCATGTCATGTTAATGAATTGAAATGGGTCATTATGGAACAATCGAGTGAAAAGTTAGATTTTGACAAAGAAAGTGGAATTTGGGAAACAGTGTCGGGAAGGGAAAGTCATGAACATGTATCGTACATCCTTTATTTAAGACATGTGAATCATTGAATCTTTCTGATTATGCATTTAGTAATGAATGATTATTTGACTGTTCTAGAGGTACCGTTGGAACAACATTCCACGAATATTGCTGGGACTTCCAGGTTGTAGCTCGGAAGTACAGGTGAGTGACCTAGTTGGTTCCTCAATTTTTAACTGTTAAATGTTCTGTAAATTGTCTGTGAATATGAATTGTTATGTTTGCAATCTCGGACCGAAGGTCTGAGGGATTGAGTGATTGGATATGCTAATGTGATTGTATGTGAATGTATGGTAGAGTGGAATTAGAAATGATATGACTGTTTTCGATAAATTGATTATGATTGTATGTGATAAATGAATTCCATAATTGATTGATTAATAACGGTTGTGACTGGAGCTGCTACCGAGAGCTACAAGCTCGACCACTGATACTGAAAAAGAGCCTCAAGCTCGAAAGGGATTAGTGCATACCCATAGGGCTCTCCTATCCCTACTGACGCGTGGAAAGTAGTGCATATCCAGAGGGCTCTCCTACTTCCTAAAACGCGATTACTGTTTAATGTGCCCGAAAAGGGACAGACGTGTTTGCATCCCTTGAGTAGGGGTGAAACAAAACTGTAAGGCTGGCCCACCACGCCAAAGCGGACAATATCGAAGGGTAGAAGTGCATTCCCTGAGGGCTCTCCTCCCCCTAAGACGCGTTTACTGAATACTGTTCACTATTTAAGCGCTCAGTCACAACTCAGAATAAAAAAATGGATAATAATGGGAAAAGATTATGTGTATGGATTAAATTGTGGACTAAGAAAAAGGGTTAAATGCTCATAATTATGTGATGACTGATTTGCGAAATTTTTGAGTTCTGCGATTGCATGAGAACCTGATAATTGTTATATGACGATATTGAATGTGTAATTTACTGAAACTGTTAATTGCTTGCGATATGTATGAATTGGGTGAACCATCGATAATGGTTTCTCATTGAGTTCGCAAACTCACCCAAAATTGCAACTATTTTTCAGGAATTGAAGAGTACCCCGTTAGATAACGGGAGTATGCCTACTGCATGTAAGTCAGAGTTGGAAGTCGAGATCTGTTCACGTCTGCATTTATATCATTCTGTTATTGTGTAAATTTGTATTTCTGTAAGTTCTGCAGAATAGTGTGTTTTATTTCAGTGGGCACCAATTGGCTAATGTTGTATTTGAATTGTGATTACTGAAAGTGTTCATGATTATCATTGGGTCCGATTTGGTTATGGATTTTTGTGCATGAATGGATGAAATACTGTTGACTACCTTTTTGATGACTGTAATTGTGTTGTGATCGAAACTGTTTTCGAATTAAAGCCGACCCAAATCGTTTATTGAATTTCGAGCATACAATGTTCTCAAAATAAAAATGTCATACTGAGTTTTCAGACTGTAATTGAGTGCTCTAGCATACCACCCTCGTGAGGCACAGGCTCGGATATCACCCTCGATGTCGAGTTTGGGTCTTGCGGGAGTGGGATGTTACAAACAGCATCAACATGCATTCAATGATTTTTTTAACAGTAAGTCAAACATAATGCATTTCAGAACAGATTTTTATAAATAACAAAACCGCATAACACAAAAGGGTATAAACCCTTCAGAATAAAAACATAATTTAGTTTATGTCAAAATCAAATAGATATCAAAGTACAAGCTAAGATGACTGTTAAATCTATTTACAGAAGCAGGTAACGGGACTTATACAGAAGAGACCGAAGTGTCACTAACAGAAGACACTGAAGTGTCAAAGAAGTAGCTGCAGATCCTTTTAGGCATGCCTATTTACCCACAACTAGGACTCAACAGTTTTAAAACAAAACAAGGTCATTTCAGACATTACATGTGCAAAGCAAGTAGTCAATCATATTCACATGAAAAAGCACTTCCAATGTTATAAACATGCATCAAATGCCTCGGACAATCATTGTCCGGAATTCAGAACACAATCAGCAAAAATCAAATTCAACAAGTAGAACAAAGTAAGGTAAATAACACTTCAATATCTCATTCATCAATCAGTGTCTCGGACCTTCATGTCCGAAATTTGTACACAATTCATTACGCATTCATCAATATCAATTTTAATTTAGTAATAAATAAAACAAAATAAGGTGAGACCATCTTAGGTTACTCACAAAATTTACAGTCTAAATTACTAACAATTGCTCCCTGTAATACCCCACTCCCGAGTGACCCGAACCCGATATTATGGGTGATATTCGAGTCCGTGCCCCGTGAGGGTGGAGTACTACATCAGTTGGTAAAACTCGGTATACAAGTTTTTTTTTATAACATACATTGGCCCGGTAAAAACAACGGTAAAAATAGTAAGTAATTTAAGCCCATGAGCACAATAAACTATTTCCAGTTATTACAAATAATCAACACTCATTACAGTCAGGCAACAATAATGCAATTGTCAATGTGTAAAAACAATAACACCACAATGGGCTTAGTCTAAATACAAAGCTTTGTTATACATTGATTGCGGAACACAATTTGGTAAGACACTAATGCGCATACGGAACCGACACCGACCTCATCCTTCACTTGCCTTACAAGAGACATACTCCGCGTCAAACGGGTACTCTTCAAATCTGAAAAATAGATTGCAATTTTGGATGAGTTTGCGAACTCAATGAGAAACCATCATCGATGGTTCTCCCAATTCATGCATCACATAACAAATTACGAGAATAAGACGGTCTTAGTACTACTAATACGATCAATATTCATAGTTCATATTACATACCAATATTTAGTTACGAATAATAAGACACATCAACAAGATAAGCGATCACAAGACAAGAGTCATCCATTTACAATACGATCACAAAGTCAAATAAATCACAATAATTATCCATTTGAGATATTCACCGAAGAATGATGCAATGCATATGTGACTCTTTTCTTTCAGTTTTATTACAGTATTGTGACCGAGCGCATAAACAGTATTCAGTGTAGACCCATCTAGGGAGAATTATCTCCCTTCGAGCTCGAGGCTCGTTCCAGTATATCGAGCTCTAGGCTCGGTTCAGTATCAGTGGCGTCTCGGTTCACAATTTTCCTTTTAGCAGTTTAATGCATTTTTGCATGAATGCACATGCCTAATAGAAGTCAATATAATATATCACAATCCATGGGTCAATCCAAATGTACAGTCCAATTAAACAGTTGTCTAATGCCCAATTTCACAGTCAATAAAAGCCATATATAATCCACAGGGCAATCAAGTCACAGTAAACACGTAGATCGGGATAACCAACTAGGTTACTCACATCTTACTTCTGAGCTATTGTCAGAAAGTCTTTGTCACGTCGATCGATCGACGCTCCAGTTGTGCCTAAGCATAAGAGAAGGTAACTATCACTAACGATTCAATCCGAATGAATTACTGATGCACATGTAGGTAAAAATATGCATGTTCATGAATTCCTGGTCCTAATCTCATTTTTTTTCATCAGAAAAATCTATCCAAAAATTAGAAACCTATTGGCGCTAACGGTGCGCAAATCGGACCTCTATAGGTCCCCAATTAAACAAAACAGTTATTACACAGACTTTTACCCGAACCCACGTTAATTTTTCGTCAAAAAATCTCCATTCTCTCATAAAATGAAATTCAATATTCTACGAATCCGATGCCTCAAGAATCAGGTCAATCGGATGTCGGACGGAAAAGTTATTCACGAAATAAACCAAAATTTAACAATTAATATATATATATATATATATTGCCGTTATTTCCTACTCTTTTTCCCTTTCCTTTAACCGAAATTCAATAAATCATAACTTATTCTACACAATTCAGAAAAATGCAAACCTTATCTCATTGGAAAGGTAATGAAACCCTCTACAAGTTTCCTTTAGTCCAGAAAAATCAATTTCACCCCTAAGGGTGTCAAACATCCAATGTAAGCTACTGCCCACACATTCACTTCCTAAAACAGAACAGTCATTGGAAATTCACTATCTTTCATTCTATTCAGTCAAAAATTATACAATAAATATGCTCATCAATATCACAATGTTATCTACAACTTTCATGAAACAACCCAAATTTCAATTCCCTTGCTAACTAGGTCAAATAATTCACTCAAGGTTGCTGTCCCTGAAATCACTCAATTTGAGCAGTAACTTTCTATCAATCATATCTCCCTGTATAGAAGTCAAAAAAATCACCACTTTATATCCCTGAAAAGATACAATCTCAAACTTCAATTCTTCATGAAATAACCAGACTCCAATTCAGCCTCTAACAGTGTCAAATCTGTTATGCAAGTTTCTGACCTAATCAGCAATTAACATCACAATGTAGGTTCAAATTGTGAAAATCCATAACTCCCACATCTGATTTCCAGAAATTATATGCCATACACCATTTTCGAGATGAATGTGTCATCTAAAACTCTTCAGTAGATTTCCAACACCAATTCAATGCACAAAAATTACTAAAAGTTCTCCTAATCTGAATGTACACCAAATTTGACATTCCAGCTAAGTTTCATTCAATGCATAAAAACAGCCAACAATCATCAGTTCATAACTCCTAATAGACATATCGAAAAATTGCAAAATCAGTGGAATTGGAAAGCTAACTTAATAGGCTCCAACTTTCATTTAGTCCATTTGTCCTAATTCCTTCTCAATTAATTTATAAAAATTAGCAAAACTATAAGGTATGATTTCGGGTATTGTTCATTCCAGTCAATAGCAGTAACTTTCCAAGACAAATTGCACCCTCTTAAAGCTAAAATTGGACAGTGCCTATTTCACACAAAAATGTAGCTAACATCCCAAAGTTTAATTTTCCACAAACCTCACCTCATTTGCATTCCTATACAATGAGTTATGATCAAAATAGTACAATCGATTAAAACCCTAAATTTCCAGATTTGGTTCAATCTTAGTTTCTATCATTTCCAATGCCTTTAACACATCATTAAACATCCAAAGGAACACAAATCAGTTCTTATACCATTCATACATGTACTAGGGCTAATACACAAAAATTGGCAGCACTCAATTCTTCATTTCCAAGGAAAATCAATGATCAATATGCCATCAAAATCAAGTTAAAACTATGCATCAATCATCCTACTTTCAATTCATAACCAGCCCTAACCTTATACCCATTAATTCAAGCCAGAATTGACATCAATTTAATGCATCCATCATCATAATAAATACACTAGCCCTCCCATTAAAAGCTCCTAACTACCATGGCATTCAATTCCTAATAGAAACATCATTAAAACATCATATAAAGCTTAATTCATTTACTTACCTAATTAGCTTCCAACCTTCACTTCTTTTCAACTCTTTGCTTAACTATGCCTTCTAACCATTTCTTCTAACCTCCAACAAGAACTCATCATGATGGTAAGACAATAAGCATGAAGTAGTTTGGAGGAAGGTGAAGAAAGAAGCAAAAAAAATCAATGATAATGGAGAAGGAGAAAATCGATGGAGGAGAGGATAAATGTGAAGCTAGTTTTGGATGAGTAAAGAAAACACCCTCCAACTTGTTCTTTTTTATTCAATTACAAGGCAAAACCGATAGGATCAAATGGGAGCATTAAATGAAGGTCTAAGTTGGCTAAATGTGATTGGTTTATGGTTTTAAAGAAAAGTCAAAATAATAATTCTTTAATCAAGATCAAAAACTAACCCAATCAACTCAAATGACCCTAATTTTAATTCCAAAATAATATACCCAATATTACAGTGCCATTGGGTAGAAATTTTCGCTACTGAAAATCGATCGGTTCGTCAATTGGCGATTTTTCCGGTCCGAGAATTTTCTCCGGAAAAATCCAGAAAAATTCCTTAAAATTCCTTAAAATATAAAACAATTTATGGCGAACTCAGAATAATTTTTCAAACCCATTAACCACGTTAATCCCAATAAAATTGTCTTAGGCACGAAAACTGGGAATATCATGTATGCATGCACAGTAATTTCATGTGCACAAATGTGACTGTGGACCAATCCTATTATGCATGAACAGTCCTATGCACTCCAAATCTATTCCATCCTATGTCAAATTTACTATTTTACCCTTCCAATTAAGGGTGGGATGTTACACTCCCGTTTGCTTATTGGCTTGAAGTCCCGACAATATCTGGAAGTGGTCGTTCTATGCGTTCCTTTATAACATTTAACACATATACAAATCACTATTGTGCATGATTAAGAATTCATTAATGTATATTGAATATGTATAATGCATGTTCATGTCAATTCCAAGTATCTTATTGTAATTTTCATCATCAAACTGATCAGATATCAAAGCCCTCATTAATAACATTTGGTACTTATAATTTGGATGAAAATAAAACAATGTGAAATCAATTTCATAACCTAAGTGACCACTTCGGTTTTTTTTACCCATATGATTTCAGGTCAACTTTGCATAATTAATCTGGTAGGATAAATGATAAAATTAGGCAACACTTCCTTCTGGAAAGTTGTTCTATAGTGTCTCAAGTTTCTAATGACTCCAAAATAATCCAATTTAATTTAGTATTCAAAGAGTTATGCACAAAATACCACAGACTGTATACATTTGAACTTTTAGCTAATACATGACCATACCCTCTATTTTCACAACTCATATCTTTCAGCTCAGATATCCAAAATTTACAAACTTTATACCAAATTAAAGCTAAGAGAATAATATACAACTTTGGTGAAGAACCTTAGTCTAATTCGGCCCACATCAATACAGTTTATTCAATAACCACAGGACATGATTTCTGTCCATGACAGTGCTTCAACTTAAGCTACAACTCACTTTAATGCCAATTTTGAATATCATAGATACATAATTAAAATTTAACTTCTTCACAAAAGTTGTATAATTATGTCTCTATTTCCATTTAAAATAAGAATCATTTCATTTGAAAATCTACAGATCAAAATATAACTAAAATACCGAAGCATATCCAGAACATTCTAGTCATCAAATTCCAGCACACCTAAACATTTTTATCTTAACACCCCCCTTTCGAGATAACTTTGCATGATCTTTATGAGAAGGAAAATGATGTATTTCAGCAACACTTTCTTCTAGACAATTTCTCCACTATGTTTTCAGTTTTTAATAACACCAAAATTGTACAATTTGAGTCAGTATACTAAAAGTTATATCCAAAAGAGTTCAGACTGTTTTTAAACTATAACAAAATTCCTAACTCTAATTCCAGCCAAATTTTGAGATGTTTATAGATATAATTAACATTTGGATTCTTCAGAAAAGTTGTAGACATATGTCTCTAGTTTAATTTGAATTAAGAATCAACTCATTTAGAAATACACAGATCAAGTTATAATCAAAATATCAAGAAGTGTTCAGTGAAAATTTTCCAGTTCTTAAGATTCCAGCACACTTCTTCACCAATATCTCACATATGTCCTTCCAATTGAGGCATAAATCTCATACTAAGAAACATATCATAAATATTATCTTGTCACTTACTTGTTAGGATTTCAATACAGCTCAAAATCCAGATTAAATCAAGTCTCTATACAAGCAAAATTCATCACCAACTTAGGATGAAAACAAGTTGATTTTGGACAGCAAGATGAAGGTAGCTTTCAGCTGGTTTTATTAGCTGTTTGTGAGAGATTAAGGAGTGAATTTCATATACCAACTTAGCTAGGGCAAAGAGCAGAATATGAAGGTTGAAGCAATTTCGGGGATGAGATATAAGAGAAATAACAGAAATGTTGCTGCTAGAATTTGCTTCATCAACATGCTAGGTGTCACCATTCAAGCACACCAACATGTTAGGTGTCACCATTCAAGCACAACACTTGTCCTAAGACATGTCTTACATTTTCCAACTCAAGATGCTGCCACTAATCCACTCTAGATGCTGCCATATGTCACCAATTAATTAGTCCATATGTCTCCTTAGTATTGGTCCACTTGTCACACAAGAATGGATCCATTTGTCACTTAAGTACTAGTCCATTTATAACCTATTTTGGAAATTTCTAAAATTCACCAAAAATTTTGAAATAATAATAAAACTCTCCAAATAAATTTTCAGCTCAAAATAATTCACCAAAATTTTCAAAATATCCAAAATATACCAAAATTTCCAAATCATAATTAATACACTCCAATTTAATCCACAATTTTCACTTATAAATCAAATTTACCCAAAAATGTCAATGAATGCATGTACAATTATTTGTATAAGTCAAATTCATATGCATATATTAGCGAATACTCAATTATGCAATGCATATGATGTACTGTAAATTCCTAAATTTTCTAACCCCTAACATAGGGTGTTACATCTGTTGTGGACCTACCACGCATAAATCCAAATTGGTTGTCCGATATAGAAGCAGCTCTCCAGATTCTCTTTTCAGTTACCTTCTCCCACAACTTCATAGTGTGACTTAGTAATTTGATGCATCTATAATTGTGACATTGTTAGATGTCCCCTTTGGCCTTGTATACGTGTAGCGCCCCCTCACCGTAGAGTATACACCGGGTCGCCCGTAGGTCGTACCGATGCACAACCTACGACGAGGGTGCACTACAAAACGATCATTTCTATAACCTCAAGGCATCCATACAAAGAAGGCAGTAATATCAAATTCGCTAGAATTTAAAACCAAAAGATTCATTTCCATTCATTCATGAAACCGTCAATACATCATCAGTCATATATATATATACATCTCATGCGACCCAAAAGGACTAACATAGCTCCTACATAAGTCATCCACAAAATACCCCAAAGATCCCCAATGTGCACTGTGGGCCATGCTCCTCTCACCGGCACACACAGCAGGATAAGTCTCACTGATCGGAGCTAGAAGTCACACTATCACTGTCCTGAAAAATAGATGCAATGTTGGGTGAGTTTGCGAACTCAGTGAGAAACCATCATCGATGGTTCACCCAACTCATGCATAGCCAAACAATCACATAATATCGTATACTATCACATTCAAGAAATCACATGCAGTCAATTTCACATTTATAAGGCGGTATGCCTTTCACACAATTCGCATGTAATCATTCATATATGCAATGTGCATGTGACTCTTTCATTTTCTTTCGTTGTTGTGACCGTGTGCCTGAGCTCATATACGTTGAGCCATTGGCTCTGGAAACATTGGGCTCAAAAGCCCTAATACGTTGAGCATATAGCTCTGACAATCGTTGGGCACGAAGCCCTGTGTGTTGAGCTTAAAGCTCTCATATACAGTGGCTGCACCGGTCACAACTGCCTTTTTATTTGATCATACTGTTATGCATGTATGCACATGTTCACTTTACAATACATGCATAATATTAGAATTCCATATACCTAATTCTCACCATTTGAAATCAATTATGAACAATTTATGCACAACCAACACTTCTATATCACAGTCCAAATATCCCAAACACCCGTGGTCCGGAATCAATCAAATCAAACACATATAATCCGTCCTTAACTCCACATGGCATATTTGCATAAAATTAAACACATAAAGGTTGAGAAACCAACTAGGTTACTCACTTTAGAACTTCCGAGCTACTGCCGGTAAGTCTCGCCTACGTCAGACGATCGGCGATCCACTTGAGCCACTATAACAATCAAAATATAAATAACATTATAAAATGTACCAATTCTAATGTCCAATGATGCATAGAAATCGAATAATGTACGTACTATACTTGTTATGACATTTCCGACACAATTCCGAATTTTCCCATCTCAATTACTAATTCCCAAATTCATAATATCCAAATTGAATTAAATCCCAAAATTTATTAAACCATCAAATTCCCAAATCTCATTCTCTAAATCCTCTAATTTCAATTTCGGAACTGCATTCCTCGCCGCGGCATCAAATCCTTCGCCGCGGCGAGTACCCATTTCTCGCCACGTCATTGTGGCGTAACTCGCTTCGCCATGACGCCACTCTCATCTCGTCGTCGCGCATACACGATACGCGTTGCGCGTCGCCGTCCATCCTCGTCATGCGCGCCTTCCACGCACATCACGGCGTCATAAGCATTCTGCTTGCACAAGCGTGATCTTCGTATGTCATGGCATGATCAGAAACACGCCCAGAAAACCCAGAAAATCTCATATTCTCGACAGCAATCAGCACCAAATTCAGGTTTTCTCCTCACAAATCACTCCTAAATAATTCCATACATATCATACAACTAATTCTTAGCTTCTATTTCATCAAACAATCATTTTCCCCAAATCTAAACCCTAAAATCACTGAGAACCCCTATCGGAAACCTAACTCACAAATCCTTTAATATACAAACTAAATCATTCAAAT
This sequence comes from Erythroxylum novogranatense, assembly GCA_029891385.1. Lineage (NCBI taxonomy): Eukaryota > Viridiplantae > Streptophyta > Magnoliopsida > Malpighiales > Erythroxylaceae > Erythroxylum > Erythroxylum novogranatense. Next base: position 28,165,998 of record CM057233.1, on the reverse strand, counting down.
AACTTTATAAATCAACTAATCAAACCAAAAGAGACAAGATAGAAGTAACTTACTTGATTTATAACCTCAAATCTTCAAGGATTTCTCAACTCCAAGATCATCGACACCCACGGCTATCACCAAATAAAATTCCATCAACTTCTTCTCTATTCTTCTCCAAGCCAAAGGAATGATCAATGCCAAAGGAAGAAAGCAATTGGCACAAAGAAATCGAGTAGCAATCCAAAGAAAGAAGATCACGAAGAAGAAGGAGAAAGCTTCGTGGAAAAGAAAGATTTCAAAGGGTAAGGGTTTTAAATATCAAAGGAACAAGGGCTTGTTTGGCTAATAGAATTTCCACCAGTCTAAATTCGAACAGCCTCAAACTAATTTCGAATTCTAATTTCTCCCGAATTCTAATGACTAAGCCCTAATTCCTCAATTCTAATTTCTAGCCTGTCCGTGCCATTGGATAATCAATTTCGGAACCGAAAATCCAATTAATCAGTCCTCGATCAATTTTCCGGTCCGGGCCTATTTCTCCGAAAATTTCAGAAAAATTCCTATAAATCCTCAAAAATAGAAAACTAATTATCATATACTCCAATTTCATAATTCAACTTCCTAACATCCACTTCTAATTCAAATTCAATCATAGAGCCTATTTTGACCAAATTCTCACACATGACCTAATCATATCCAAATTCAAATCAGAAATGTGTCATACATGTATGTACGTACAAATGCCAATTATACTATAAATAAATCATGCATGAACATACCAGATACGAATGCAATGAACTGTATACATCCCATCGGTAACGGGATGTTACAATTCTCCCCTCCTAATAAAAATTTCGTCCCAAAATTTTCTTACCTGACTGATTAAACAGATGAGGGTACTGCCTCCTCATGTGCTCCTCAGTCTCCCAAGTCGCCTCCTCTGATGAGTGGTTCTTCCAAAGGACTTTCACCATTGGAATAACCCGAGACCTCAACTGCTTGACCCGCGATCCAATAATCCGCACCGGCTCCTCAACATAACTCAAATCGCTGGCAATCTCTACCTCCTGAGCCGGAATCACATGAGTCGGGTCAGATCGATATCTCCGAAGCATGCTCACATGAAAGACGTCATGCAACTGAGACATCTCACTCGGCAATGCCAATCTATACGCCAACGGTCCAATCCTCTCGGTAATCTCATACGGACCAATATACCGAGGACTCAACTTGCCCTTACGGCCAAATCAGAGAACTCCTTCTCTCCACGGAGACACTCTGAGGAACACCCTATCACCCACAGCATACTCCATCTCTCTCCGGCGTCGATCCACGAACTCTTACGCTTATCCCGAGCCGCCTTGATGCGACTCAATCAATCAGTGTGTCTGGATCGCTCGGACCTCTAACATCCTCATACCCTCTTCATCCCAGTAAAGAGGGGATCTACACGGTCTCCCATAAAGCGCCTCATACGGTGCCATCCCAATGCTGCTCTGGTACTGATTATTATAAGCAAACTCTACCAGAGACAAATACTGATCCCATGCACCTCGAAACTCCAACACACAGGCTCTCAACATATCCTCAACAATCTGAATAGTCCTCTCACTCTGCCTATCTGTCTGAGGATGAAACGCTGTGCTGAAGTTCAATCTGGTCCCCATAGCTGACTGCAGGCTCCTCCAGAGCCTCGAAGTAAATCTGGGATCCCTATCTGACACTATCGAAACTGGGACCCCATGCAGTCGAACTATCTCTGCTACATATTTCTGGGCCAACTGATCGAGGGTATTACTCTCCCTCACTGGCAAAAAGTGAGCCGATTTAGTCAATCGGTCCACTATGACCCAGATAGCATCACATCGCTTCAAGGCCCTGGCAACCCCATGATAAAATCCATCGTAATACGCTCCCATTTCTACTCCGGAATGGGTAACGAATGCAATCTCCCAACTGGGGTCTGGTGCTCAGCCTTAACCTGCTGGCACGTCAAACACCGAGAAACAAACTCCGCCACATGCCTTTTCATACCTGGCCACCAAAAATGTAACTTAAGAGTGCGATACATCTTGGTGACACCAGGATGCATGGCATAAGCAGCCAAATGAGCCTCCTCCGAATCTCTCGCCTCGGATCCTCCACATCCGGACACACAACCTCCGCCCATCCACAAAGTATCATCCTCACCAAACTCGATCGCCATCCCGATCGACTCTATCCATCAGTCTCACCAATACTGGATCCCGATCCTGAACTCTCCTGATCCGATCATGCAATACTGGCCTCAGCCTCAAAGTCGCAATCAGAGCTCCCTCTTGACTCAAATCTATCTGCATATTAAGAGCTCTCAACTGAACTAAGCACGTCAACCTCAAAACCTGAATCTGAGCTGCACTACCATGCGATCTCCTACTCAATGCATCAGCCACCACATTAGCCTTCCCTGGGTGGTACTCGATAGTGCAGTCGTAATCCTTAAGCAGCTCTAACCACCTCCTCTGCCTCAGATTCAGCTCTCGCTGACTCAACAAGTATCTCAAACTCTTATGATCGGTGAAGATCTGGAAGGTCTCCCCATACAGATAATGTCTCCAGATCTTCAGAGCAAATACAACTGCTGCTAACTCCAGGTCATGCACAGGATAATTACCCTCATGGGCTCTCAACTGTCTCGATGCATAGGCTATGACTCTCCCATGCTGCATCAGCACACAACCTAAACCCTACTGCGAAGCATCACTGAACACCTCGAATCCTCCTGCTCCAGATGGCAGGGCTAACACCGGCGCCGTCGTCAACCGATGTATCAACTCATCGAAACTCCTCTGACACTCATCTGTCCAACTGAAGGTTACTCCCTTCCTCAGAAGTCTTGTCAAGGGGGCAGAGATCACTAAAAACCCCTTTACAAACCTCCGGTAATATCCTGCCAATCTGAGAAAACTCCTCAACTCTGACACGTTCCTCGGAATCTCCCAACTCCTCAATGCCTCTATCTTGTGAGGATCCACCCGGACACCCTCACCAGACACTATGTGGCCTAGGAACACCACCTCATCAAGCCAAAATTCACACTTAGTGAATTTGGCATATGACTGTCTGTCCCTCATGATCTGCAGTATTATCCTCAGATGCTCCGCATGCTCCTGTCTAGACCTCGAATATACTAAAATGTCATCGATGAATACGATCACAAACTGATCCAGGTATGGCTGAAAAACCCTATTCATCAAGGCCATGAAGGCTATCGGGGCATTAGTCAACCCGAACGGCATCACTAAGAACTCGTAATGCCCATACCTGCTCCTAAAAGCGCTCTTGGGCACATCGGCCTCTGCGATCTGAATCGATAATAACCGGATCTCAAATCCAACTTGGTGAACACACGAGCTCCTCAGAATCGATCAAATAAGTCATCGATCCTAGGCAGTGGGTACTTATTCTTAACAGTAACCCGATTAAGCTGCCTGTAATCGATGCAAAGCCTCATAGTCCCGTCCTTCTTCTTCACAAACAACACCGGAGCTCCCCACGGCGAAACACTCGGCCTGATGAACCCCTTATCCAATAACTCCTGAAGCTGAGCCTTAAGCTCCCTCAGTTCCACCGGTGCCATCCTATACGGAGGTATCGATATAGGAGCGGTACCTGGAACGAGGTCTATCTCGAACTCGCCTCCCGATCCGGCAAGAAACCCAGAACTCCTCGAAACACATCTGGAACTCCACGATCACAGGACATCCTGCAACCTCTGCTGCACTCTAGAGTCCACCACATGTGCCAAATAAGCCTCACGTACCACCCTCATCAATCTCAAAGCACTCACAAACGAATCATCCCGTGGCACCGCCGACTAACACCTCAATCTGACCCTCGGTGACCAGAGACTCCAAGACTACCTCCTTGGTATAACAATCCAAAATAGCCCTATGGGCAGTGAGCCAGTCCATCCCCAAAATCAAATCAATCTCCTGAAGGGGTAGCACAATCAAATCTACACTCAATACCGCTGAATCTACCCGAATCGGGCATCCCCTGCAGATCTCACCTAAAGCAGTGGTACTACCCAAAGGTGTACTCACCTGCAACCCATACTGTAGCATCTCCCTACCCACATGCAATCTACATGCCACATGCGGTGCAATAAATGAATGCGTGGACCCTGGATCTATCAATGCATACACCTCTATATCCGAGAGTGAAGCAAACTCAGAATAACCTCGAGAAATCTGGGCCTCTGCTGGTCATGGCGTAGACCACGGCACAGGGGCTGTGACTTCTGCCTCGTCCTCGGTCCCCACATAGAATCTCGCCTCACCTCGGGCTCGCCGCCCCCCTAAATCTAGGTCCACCTTCGGCTCTGCTTGCACAGTCGAGCTACTACCACTCTCCCACTAGCAACTGACTGGACTCCCAAAGTCAGAGGACAACTCCTGATCATATGATCCATAGATCCACAGGCTAGACAAGCTCTTGTCACTCTCCAACACTCTCCGCTGTGCCTCTTATCACAATGCACACAACCGCAAAGCTTTGTCCCCCCCTCTCGCCACCACTATCGCTACCACCGCTAATCTGTCCAAATCTCCTCTCGGCTGTAACTCGATTGCCTAAATCCCCACCGATCTAAACACGCTCTGGCGTCGCCTCGTGCTCCTACCGGAGCTACCACGATCCATCGGATCTCTTACCTCCAGATCCTTGACCGGTCTCGGCTCGGCTCTGTCTCAAGAGCTGCTCAATCCTGACAGCAGCTGATCTCATCTCCACAAAGGTACCCATATCTGATCGGGCTAACTCGCACGAATATCCAGATTCAGCCCTCCTCAAATCTCGCACCTATCACCCTCGGAGGCAATCGAGCACGACGATCTGTTGACAAATCATTAAATCGACCTCATAACCGCCATCATCATCGATCCCTGTCTCAACTCTAAGAAGTCCTACATCTTCATATCCAAATACTCCTTGGGCATAAAATTGTCTCAGAAAACCCTCAGAAAGTCAGCCCAAGTCAACACGCAAGGCTTGGTGGAACTACCCGACGCCTTCCACCACTGATAAGCCGGACCCTGGAGCAAAGAAACAGCATAATCGAAGCGCTCCTCAGGGTCGCAATCCATCTGATCTAGGACCCGCTCGGTCCTCTCCAACCAACCCTCACCCTCGGCGGGTTTGTCTTTGCCGTGAAATCGGCACCGCCACGCAGCGATCATACCTCCGTTCGCCTCATGGGAACTACCGAGGTCGCTCCTCAAACATTGGCACGAAGACTCCTACTCGCTCCGATCGATCCTTGGTCAGCTGGTTGATCAACTTGATCACCAAAAATGGATGACCTACAATAAAGTCACAAATCTGATCAATTTCTTACTTTCCTTACGAAATTCAAGCCTAAAATATACTATGCCCAAAAGATGTCAAACCATGCTTTGATACCACCTAATGTAGCGCCCCCTCACCGTAGAGTATACACCGGGTCGCCCGTAGGTCGTACCGATGCACAACCTACGACGAGGGTGCACTACAAAACGATCATTTCTATAACCTCATCGCATCCATACAAAGAAGGCAGTAATATCAAATTCGCTAGAATTTAAAACCAAAAGATTCATTTCCATTCATTCATGAAACCGTCAATACATCATCAGTCATATATATATACATCTGTATGACCCAAAAAGGACTAACATAGCTCCTACATAAGTCATCCACAAAATACCCCAAAAGATCCCCAATGATGGACACATGGGCCATGCTCCTCTCATGCACACACACAAGCAGATAAGTCTCACCGATCGGACTAGAAGTCACACTATCACTGTCCTGAAAAATAGATGCAATGTTGGGTGAGTTTATAACTCGGTGAGAAACCATCATCGATGGTTCACCCAACTCATGCATAGCCAAACAATCACATAATATCGTATACTATCACATTCAAGAAATCACATGCAATCGATTTCACATTTATAAGGCGGTATGCCTTTCACACAATTCGCATGTAATCATTCATATATGCAATGTGCATGTGACTCTTTCATTTTCTTTCGTTGTTGTGACCGTGCTTTGAGCTCATATACGTTGAGCCATTGGCTCTGAAACATTGGGCTCAAAAGCCCTAATACGTTGAGCATATAGCTCGATAATCGTTGGGGACAAAGCCATATGTCTCATATCTGATGGGTCGCACTGGTCACAACCGCTTTTATCTCGATCATCTTCATATGCATGTATGCACATGTTCACTTTACAATACATGCATCATATTAGAATTCCATATACCTAATTCTCACCATTTGAAATCAATTATGAACAATTTATGCACAACCAACACTTCATATCACAAATCGAAATATCCGAACACCCGTGGTCCTAATCAATTAAATCAAACACATATCATCCGTCCTTAACTCCACATGGCATATTTGCATAAAATTAAACACATAAAGGTTGAGAAACCAACTAGGTTACTCACCTTAGAACTTCCGAGCTACTGCCGGGAAGTCTCGCCTACATCAGACGATCGACGATCCACTTGAGCCGCTATAACAATCAAAATATAAATAACATTATAAAATGTACCAATTCTAATGTCCAATGATGCATAGAAATCGAATAATGTACGTACTATACGTGTTATGACATTTCCGACACAATTCCGAATTTCCCCATCTCAATTACTAATTCCCAAATTCATAATCTCCAAATTGAATTAAATCCCAAAATTTATTAAACCATCAAATTCCCAAATCTCATTCTCTAAATCCTCCAATTTCAATTTCGGAACTGCATTCCTCGCCGCGGCATCAAATCCTTCGCCGCCGCGAGTACCCATTTCTCGCCACGTTCTCCGCGACGTAACTCGCCTCGCCGCGGCGCCTCACTCATCTCTCGTCGTGACGTACACACGCGTACGTTGCGACGTGCGCCGTCCATCCTCGTCGCGGCGCGCCTTCCACGCACGTCGCAGCGTGTGAAGCATTCCTGCTCGCCGCGGCGTGTTCTTCGCGCGTCGTGGCGTGCGACCGTAAACACTCCCAGAAAACCCAGAAAATCTCATATTCTCGACAGCAATCAGCACCAAATTCAGGTTTTCTCCTCACAAATCACTCATAAATAATTCCATACATATCATACAACTAATTCTTAGCTTCTATTTCATCAAACAATCATTTTCCCCAAATCTAAACCCTAAAATCACTGAGAACCCCTATCGGAAACCTAACTCACAAATCCTTTAATATACCAACTAAATCATTCAAATAACTTTATAAATCAACTAATCAAACCAAAAGAGACAAGATAGAAGTAACTTACTTGATTTATAACCTCAAATCTTCAAGGATTTCTCAACTCCAAGATCATCGACACCCACGGCTATCACCAAATAAAATTCCATCAACTTCTTCTCTATTCTTCTCCAAGCCAAAGGAATGATCAATGCCAAAGGAAGAAAGCAATTGGCACAAAGAAATCGAGTAGCAATCCAAAGAAAGAAGATCACAAAGAAGAAGGAGAAAGCTTCGTGGAAAAGAAAGATTTCAAAGGGTAAGGGTTTTAAATATCAAAGGAACAAGGGCTTGTTTGGCTAATAGAATTTCCACCAGTCCAAATCCGAACAGCCTCAAACTAATTTCGAATTCTAATTTCTCCCGAATTCCAATGACTAAGCCCTAATTCCTCAATTCTAATTTCTAGCCTGTCCGTGCCATTGGATAATCAATTTCGGAACCGAAAATCCAATTAATCAGTCCTCGATCAATTTTCCGGTCCAGGCCTATTTCTCCAAAAATTTCAGAAAAATTCCTATAAATCCTCAAAAATAGAAAACTAATTATCATATACTCCAATTTTATAATTCAACTTCCTAACATCCACTTCTAATTCAAATTCAATCATAGAGCCTATTTTGACCAAATTCTCACACATGACCTAATCATATCCAAATTCAAATCAGAAATGTGTCATACATGTATGTACGTACAAATGCCAATTATACTATAAATAAATCATGCATGAACATACCAGATACGAATGCAATGAACTGTATACATCCCATCGGTAACGGGATGTTGCAATACGGGGGTTAAACTACCTATTCTCTATTCATTTGACATTTTGGTTGACTCAAAAATCACATTAAAAAGCTGAACTAACCACTCAATACTAACAGCTCCTATTCACTTTCACATCTCTAAAAGGATCTCATCTGGCCCTATGACCCTTCCTCTCGCCATCTCCCTCAAAACCTTTGTAATTTCTCCCTTTGTAATCCTTCCACATGAGTACCTATTAAGGAAATGCCCCGACATGAAGGATTCGCCTAACTTTATGTTGACCACTATGTCTTCATTACACAGGCCATAAAAGTATATCTGCCATTTCTTCTTGATGGCTTGCACCTCTGTGAGTACCTAACCTGCTTTGTCACATATACAACAGACTTGGTTGAAATCCTTCGTCTCACGTGCCCTATCTTGTGCTAGCTTGAAAATTTTTGTGCTCCCTTGAATGAATCCAACTCCCTATACATTGTTTCATATGCTTTTCCTTTAACCACTAAAATAGTTTTCTTTTCCTTCTGTTTTGCCAGTCTATACCTTACTCTATTGGTTTCCCGCTCCGCTTCCGTTATACTTGCTAAAAGAACTTTAAAAGCTCTCTTTTTCTCCTTTACCGTCCCTAGGACCTCATCCGACCACCACTAAGATTCCATCTGCCCACCCCCTTCCTCTTCGACACCCTTAAGAGTTTTGTTGTAGTTTCTCTCATTACGGGAGGTACTCTTATCCACATCCAATTTGCATCCCCACTATGTGAAAGATATAGTTTCATGAGGAGAATTGCACATGAAGTATATATCTACATTAGATATGATGAAAAATTCAGTGACAAACCTGATTTCTCGATATGCATACTTTAGGAATGTGAAGTAATTATATAGAAATTAAAATGTAATTGAATAACGCTTCTCCATGTATGCTCATTCAATGTGTTGTCATGTGTAAATATAGATATCAGTTAACAATGTTTATTAATGAATAAGCATTATATAGTATCTAATTCTAAAACATATATATGAATTTTTTTTCACATGGACAATTGACTTTAGTATTTATGATGACTATAGATGAGGCAGGTATTAAGTTTATTATCAAGATGATAATTTAGAGCTAGATTAAGAAACTTAAAGTGCAAATGTCAACTTAAATAGTAATTAAAAAATGGTTTAAGATGATCATATGGTCACCGTATTTATCTTAAGTTGCTAGTTGAGAGTTTAAAAAATAAATTTAAAAGAAGACAAGTGAACTCAAGTTAAATATTAAGTATGTTTGAATAAACATTTGTACGGTATTACATTTATAAAAGATGTATGCTCTAAATGAATATGAGTTAATATCGTAATACATGACTTTTACCATGGGCTCAAAAATGACCATAAAAAGAAATAAATGTAAGTTATAAGATCTTAATTTACATTGTGAGAGACCCTAAATGTTACACGAGCCTTATAATATACTCTTAGGACTCTTGTCTAATTCTTAAGAATTAAATTTAAGGTTTGTTACTTTAGAATGTTTCCAAAAGATTATGTTTGATATGATCTTATAGGATAATTAGAGGATAGTAAATTAAATTCAATTCAGGAGAATTTAGAATCGAATGAGGTCATTCGATTAGTAACTTTTGAAAATTTTGATTAGTAATTTGCATAAGAAAAATTATATATTCAAAGGTGATAGGAGGATTGAATACATTTATGATTCGATAAAATAAATGAGATCTAAAGATATTTAAATATAAAATATGCCTTCTAGTATAGCATACTAAATATACTCAAGGATTGATTCATTAATCTTTATGTCATATATTCCTAACAAATATATGAATATAAACCCTCGTCATATGCTAATTGCACGAGATATTGGACAAGTATGAGAACATGTAGAAATCTTATTAACTAAACTCATCATATTTGAGTAGGAGATAATAATGAAAGGACACACTTGATGAATTTGGCATATGACCTTTCGAAAGAATAGTTAATAATCTTGGCATTATCTATAGTTATGGACTAATAATCATTTAAACAAACAGATGATTATCATTTAAGCAAAACATAAATAAACAAAAGGGATAATTTATGTGAGAAAGAAATGTTTCTTATAAACGTCCTTTAGTCGGTGGATATACAATCAAATTTAAGTAACTAATTTTATTGATTAATGATGCATATGATTTAAAAGATTTTGAGTTTATTTATAAGTTTTATTTAACCGATAAAAATAATTAGAATAAGAAGTAATAATCGAGCATCATTATTATCGCAAAAGTCCACATCCCATAATCATAGAAATCTTTTCTAATAAAAAGGTGAAAATAAAGAGGAATAAGTGGGAAAAGGTATTAATTATATTCAGTTTAATACATCTAATATATATACAATTATAGTTGTAGAGAGGATCTAATTATAACACAAAGATAACATCAATTTCAACAACAGATATGGTAAATAATTGGAAAAGGATTTGACGATATCTTCCTTAATACACCCCCGCAAGATAATGGTGCCATCATGCATTGCTACTTTGGCTCGATTATATTGAAAAGGATGCTTGGAGACAGCTTTAGTGAGGAGGTCGACTAGTTGATGATTAGAGGAAATATGAGCAATACACAATTTTTCTTGTGCCACCAATTGTCGAACAAGGTGCACATCTATTTCAATGTGCTTCATTTTAGAGTGATAGATAAGATTAGAGCAAGTATAAGTGGTATCAATATTATCACAATATAAAGCAGTTATAGAGGTAGGAATCTGCAACTCTTGAAGTAGAGATTGGACCTATTGTGTTTCAGAGGCGGTAGTTGCAACGACTTGATATTCTGCCTCAGTAGAAGATCATGATATTGATCGTGTTTCTTAGAACTCCATGACACTAAATTAGGTCTAATAAATACAACATAGCCACTTGTTGATGTCCTATCATCTTTATTAATAGCCCAATCGACTTCAAAAAAAACATGTAGAGAAAAATCTGTGTGTGGTCGTAACAAAAGTGTGTAAGAAAATGTACCTTTTAAATATCAAAGTAGATGTTTCATAACAACCCAATGAGGATCATTTGGACAATGCATAAATTAAGAAAGCCTATTAACCGAAAAGACCATACTAGGCCGTGTAAAAGATAGATATTGAAGAACCCCTATAACTTTCCAGTAAGCAGAGACATTAACTGGCTGGTTGATGGCTGATTTTCAAAGACACACTGAGGTACTTAAAGGAGTATAGACAACTTTGACAACATCCATATTTTCACTCTCAAGAATCTTACGAATATCATGTTCTTGGGTAAGAAAAAGACCATCTTGACAGTTTATTGCTTCAACACCCAAAAAGAAAAGTGGAGCTGCATCTTTAAGAGAAAAGTTATGCGACAATTTAATAATAAAAGAATTAAGGAGTCTAGAATTATTACTCGTGACTAAAATGTCATCCATATATACCAACATAAAACAGATGGTATCACCTTTATGATATAGAAAGAGAGAATGATCACTCTAAGATTGCTGAAAACCAAATGATGTGACAAAAGAGCTTAGTGCAAGATGCCATGCCTGGGGAGCCTGCTTAAGACCATATAATGTGTAACATCCCGTTTTCCCCATGTTAAGGGTTAGAACCCTAGAATATTGAATATGAGAGATAATATTAAGAAACTAGGACATGCATTTCATGCTCGTGCATCATTTAGCATACATACACGTAAATTTAATAATTACATACATTACAATGATTGTATATGCACTCATTTGATATTTATCAGGTATAGTTGATCTTAACTGATTTATAAATGTGATTATATTGTAAATTATGGATATTATATGTCTCTTAAAAATTAAATTGGTGAGTAAAATTATTAATCTAAAATTTTTGGTGAAATTTAGAAAATTTTGATAAATGTTGGACTAGAAAAATACCAAGTAGTAAGACAATTGATAAATGGTAATAAAAATATTAATAAGTGGCATAGAAAATTGGGTGACAAATGGTTTAGAGATTTGGAGACAAATGGACTAGATGTTAAGAGACATCAGTTAGCTTAAGAAAATGACTTATTAATTTGGTTATTTAAGTGGTAAGTGTCATGACACTCACCAAGCATTTGTTTACCTTGCTTTTAAACCCATCCTATGATATTTACATTTTGAAAGAACATCTTTATTTTTTTTCTTTCACTTTTGTCATATGCTCTCTTCTTCATCTTTTTCATTTTCTTCACTCGCGACCATCTTACTCTCACCCTCATCACATTGAGTTCTTGCTATCCTTCATTTTGTTTCTTCAAGATCCTTATTATCTCTGCATCTTGTAATTAAATACCTAAACTATTCCTCCTTGAAAGATTGATGATTGTGTAAAGCTTGAAGAGCTAGGGTTAATGTAATTTTGAAGAAGTTTGGAGTTTTATCAAGTAAGTTATATATTAATCTTCATTGGTTGTTTAATAAAAACATGTGTGATAATAGTTTAAAGGTGAAATGATCATGATAGCGGAGTTAAATATAGGTTGTAACATGGATGAGGAAATAAGTAGGTGTATGTCATATTTTTGTATATAGGATGAATGCAGGAAAATGATGGATGAATGTATACGTTATGTTCTATTTTTAAGAGTATGAAAACCATGGATTATAAGTTGTTATGTGGATAAAATGGATTGGGATTTAAGGTATAATGAAGGTGAGATTTATACTTAAGAAAGGTGTTTGAAAAATGTTCTTGAAACGAGAAGAAAAAAGATTTATGTATGATAGAAAATGATAAAGATTATGTTCTGTATGATTGATAAACAATGGTTCATGGATGGTTTCATAGATGTTATTGAGTTTAAAAAATTGAGGTGAGAATGAAGAGGAAATGATGTAGAGTTGATGAACTATGCATAAGATGGTTTGAATGTAACATATAGGAGTTAAAAATCTGGAAAAGTGAAAGAAGAATTGTTGGAATATATTAGGTGTTGTATTTTCATGGAACATGCATATGTATTTTAGCCATATCTTGATCTGTAAATATCCAAATGAGATTATTTTAATTTTAGATTAAATTAGAGACAAATTACTACAATTTTTATGAAGGAATCAAATTTGAATTTTATCTTTAATGATTTCGAAATTTGGCCTGAAATGTGTTGTCGCGGTGTGAGAACAGATTGTAGTATTTTAAGTATAACTTGCAGAATACTAAACCAAACTACATAAAATTGATTTCGCTAGAAACTTAATACATATAGGAACATTTTTTAGAAGAATGTATTGTCTAAATGCCTCATTTTTTGTCAAAATGGCCATGCAAAATTGACCCGAAAATTTATTTTGAGAAAAGTTGGAATTTGGAAGAACAAAGATAGGATTTTTCAAATGGAAGCATCCCATGATCGTGGGAATAGGTTAAACATCAAATATGCTTCTTTTATGTGTGGTTTGGGACAAAAAATGGTTAGGTACTTTCATATGATGCATTTAGGCTTGAATGAAGCTTGAATTGAACCTAGAATGATACTTGAATAAAGGATTAAATATGTAATATGTTTAGGCTGATGAATGAGAACATAAATTCAAGAATGGATTGTTATTTACCAAGTGTTCATATCTGAAGTTTTAGAAATTTTATAAGAATAAAAGTGATCCTATGAAAGATAATGTGATCCAAAGCAAGTGAATGATATGTATTAAATAAAAGTGAATGATAAATTGGGTATTTTGTAATCTTTTAATGCTTGAATGATCTTAGTAAATAATTGAAAGATGAACTTAAAATAATCTTGTACAAATGAAGTGTAAATTTAAGTTTAATTTAGACATATATGAGTTATGAAGTATGAATGATCATAAGACGTGAATTAAGAAAATATACCCAAATTGTTATTAAGCATGCATTATACATATCACATATGTATATGTATATGTATATGTATATGATTGGGTATTCATGAAAATATGCATATTAGTAATGTGCAAATGTGTATGTATTGCATAATATAGAAGAGTAATTAGAGCAACAATATTTAGACATTGCCGAAACGTCGAGGCAATAACTATCTAGAGCATACTCTAAGTAAGTTAGATAGTCTCACATTGATTTATTGTTTTGTTTAAATTCTTAATTGAATTATTATGTGATGTGAATGTGTTGATTCTAGATATTGAATGTCCGAGGCATTTGATGTATGAATAATATATTAGAAGTGCTCATTGTCTATGAATTTGACAGAATATATGATACTCAACTTAATTATTGAATATTAGACCAAAATTCGATAGTGAATGTGAAAGTGAATGAGAAAAAAATTAAACACAAGTAAATGAATGAATACATGATAACGTAAAGGTAGTTGTAATAGGAGTTGCCAGTAAAAAAGAGCTTAAAGCTCAAAATGTGATAAGAGCCTCTGGCTTACTATGTATAATGAGCCATATATCCCAATAGATAAAGGATAGTTATTAATGAGCCTAGTATCCACAATAGATATGGGATAATGAAAAAGGCCCTCAATCGTAACAAATTAATAAATAAAAGTGAGTCTTGTGAATATTGCACATATAATTTATTATGCATTATATGAATGAATGAATTGAATTGTATGAACCGTTATGAATGTAAAGGTGAATAAGTGAACCAAGTGTTATATGGTACTTTTTGATAATTGGCGAAAGATGTGCATTAAATGATGACATAAATTGTTTGTAAACTTGAAACATGAATTGTATGTGTTATGTGTTATGAGTGAGCCATCGATGATGGGTAGTTCACTGAGTTCACAAAACTCATCAAAATTGTAACGTTGACTATGCAGGTGCAAGAGAGTGGGCTTAGCTTCTAAGACAAATTAGAAGAGATCTGGTACTACTTTTGGATAGAAGAAATGGCTCAAAGGTAGGTCAGCTGAGCCTGAAGGATTTAGATAGAATTTTGTATAGTTCCTCATTCATATGGCATGTAGCATATTTTATAATATAGTTGTAGACTGTGATAGCTCTTTGATATTGTATATAAGGATGAAGTATGTAATGCTATAATGTATAATTGATTTTAAGAAATGAAAATGAGGAATTGAGTTTTTAAATGTTGTGATATTTATGTTTTAATGATGTTGCCATGAGAAGTGAATGTGATTGCTTTAGGGCATTGCTTCTACTGGGTATGTGCTCGAATGTCTGAAGGACGTACAGGCACAAATGTCAGATAGGAGTGGGGTGCTACATAATGCTTTGCGTAATTTGCAAACATAAGAAGGTGCTGAAGGATCAACAAAGCCACAAGGTTGGCTCATATAAACTTCTTCTATAAGAGGACCATGTAAAAAGACATTGTTAGCATCTAACTAGAAGATGATCCATCCTTTTGAAATGGCTACGCTTGAAATGGTGCGGATGGTAATAGGTTTAATCACAGGATTGAAAGTATCTTTAAAATCAGCTCTTTCCCTCTAATGAAATCCTTTAGTAACCAACCTTGCTTTGTATCAATGAACAGTGCCATATGGATTTCGTTAAACCGTGAAAATCCACTTATTACCAATGACATTAAAGTGAGGTGTTAGAGGTACAAGTTCCCATGTGCCATTTGGAATAAGAGCAATACATTCAACAGACATAGCTTCACGCCATTTTGGATCTTTCATAGCTTAACAAATAGTTCGTGGTTCAACTGATCGTGTTAATGGGTGTTTCGTGGTTAATTTAATTTGTTTTAGTTTGAAAATGTTGTTTTGGGATCTGGTGGTCATGGTGTGAGTTTGTTGTGGTGGACTAGGAGATTGAGATATGTTGGTCGGGGTAACAGATGATGGGATGTAGTGATGGATGGGTGCCATTAGACTTGCTGGTTGGAGTAGTAAAATCACATTAGTTCATGGTTAGAGCTTGAACAGGAACCATATAATGTGAAGGGGTAAGAGGTGGACTTGGTAAAGAATACCAATTAGATAAGAAATCATACGTATGAGAAAAGTTATAATTTGAAAACATACCTGTCTGATAAGGAAAATATCCTCTTGAAATGTCATATGGCATGAAGTAAATAACTTGTTAGATATAGGATCAAAACAAATGTTTGCACTTTGGTGTAGAGAATACCCAAAAAAAACACAAGGTTTTGAACGAGGTTCAAGTTTAGTTTTGTTGTAAGGTTAGAGCCAAGGATAACAAAGGCACCTAAATATTTTAATACTCAAACAATTTGGGAAAATTTGAAATAATTTAGCATATGGGTATTGAAAGTGGAGAAGAGGCGTGGGTAATCAATTTATAAGGTAAGCAGCAATTTTCAGATCATATGTCCAAAATGAAACAAGTAGAGAGGCTTGATGAAGTAGGTAAGAGTGGTTTCAATTAGATGTCTATGTCTATATTCAATAAACCCATTATGTTGTGGAGTGTATGGTGGAGTTTGTAGATGAGTAATGCCATGATTTTGAAAGAGTTGCTTTAATTTTTGGTAATCACAGCCTCCATCAGAATAAACTGTAACAATAGATTGTTCAAAAATATTTTCGACAAGTTGTTTAAATTTGGGAAAGATAGAGAATAAATCAGATTTCTCTTTCAAGGGATATAACCAAATATATTTTGAATAATGATCAACAAAAATATCATAATAAGAAAAGCCATCAATAGAAGTAACAAGAGCAAGTCCCCATAAATCTATGTAAAGAAGTTTAAGTGGGTAAGAACTAGACATACTAGATTTATCAAAACGCTGTCTATGAGACTTATAACATGAATATGAGTTACAATCTAGACGACTGCTAGACTGCAACGGAAGTTGAAATTGATTGAAGATATGACTCTGAATTTTTTGGAAGGATGACCAATGCATCGACTGTTGTCAAAATATTTGATGTAATGAATACAAAAATTATATTGATTTAATTCTAAATGCCATTAGATTAAACGACCTTGATTATAATTGGTTTTGATTTGGTATTTAGTAAATCCATATAAGTACTTGGAATCTGTTTGAATAGTAAATTCAACAGGTAATAGATCAATACGCCATTTTCTCAAAATCTTGAGACAGGCTAATGTTTCCTTTTCATGTATTGGATACTTTATTTATGCAGGATTAAAAGTCCCATTTATATACTTGCAAAGTAAATACTTCTTTTAATTGAGTGGTCGTGCCAAAAGGCATCCTGTCTATGTATCTATAGTGGCATCAATTTGTACCAGGAGTCTGTCCTTAGGAAGATAATTATATAAAACAAGTAAATCCTTGCAGAGTTCCTTTAAATGTCTTACTGCTGATGTATCTTCAGCTGTCCAAGTCCATTGAGATTTTGTTTTGCATTTTAGTTGTAATCTTTTTCTTTCCTTATCAAGATTTATAAAAAAAACCTTGGTTTAATATATAACTAAGTATACCTAAAAATTGTTGAACATGGGTTCTATTTTTCAATATATCAGGGAATTGTTGAATTTTGTTTAAAATGTTTGGTTGTAACTTTAGAAAACCATTATGAAATTATATTCCTAAATATCCAATATTTTGTTGAGCCAATTTTACTTTCTTTTACTTAAGATTAATCCTTTTCTTGACAACAAGAAAGAACTAGTTTTATTTTTTAAATGATCTTTTATATCTCATTAGAGAAAATTATAATATCATCAATATAAGCTAGAGTAAATTCTTCTAATCCTTCAAGAATATTATCCATAAATCTTTGGTAAATGCTAAGTGCTTGTTTAACTCCAAATGGTAATACATTCCATTAAAAATGTTTTTGAGGTGGACAAGTGAAAGTAGTGAGTGGTTTAGTATTTTCATGTAATCGTAATTGCCAATATCCTGATTTGGCATCTAAGGTGGTAAACTAATTATGTCCTTTTAATTTATTAATAATATAATCTTTTCGAGGTAATTATATGCATCACATATAGTTACTTCATTTAATTTTTTATAATTGATTACCATTTTTTTTCCTTTTTTTTCTCAGAATGGTTGTTTACGTAAAAAGCAGGGGTTGAGTGTTTACTAATACTTGGAGAAATTAACTTCTTTTCTAAAAGTTCGATACATTCAGTAATAAATTCTTGAACAACTTATTGAGTATAAGGGCTATTGTTTCGAATGTTGATTTCTTGAGTGGGATCTTTTAACTTTATTTCGATAAGTTGAGAATTATGTTTTTTAACTGGATCTAATGGATTTTCGCTACAAACAGTTTCTAATAATGTTTCAATTTCTATTTGAATGGACTTATTGTTAAGAAGATAGAATTGTAAGTAATCTAATTTATTAGTTAAAAGCTTTAATTTCTGATAATAAGTCGATGATATATAGGATTTTGAGGATAATTGCTTTTGGTTTAATGATTTTATTATAGGTGTTTTAAAGTTATAAAGTGTAAATATTGGCAAGAGGGATTGTATAATTTTAAGAAATTATTATCTAATATTAATGGTAATCCCGACTCTTGTTGATAAATAAATGGGACTACGATTGTATAATTTTCAATTAGGATATTTGTATAATAACTTACATACCAAATCAATTTTATACTTCCATCTGCTATTCTTATTTGAAGTGGTTTGACTAATTTTTCCATTTAGTTAGTAATTGTTTAGAAGCTATATAGATAGTAGCTCCTATGTCTATATATGCATTTATTTTCTTAGTCTGAATAATCACTTGAATAAAATTGTGTTGATTCAGGTTGATGATTATAAGTTTAGGGAAATCTATTTCATAATCAGATTCGATTGGTTCTAAGTCTTTTGAAAGGCTAAATTTAGTATATTTACTTTCTCTTTATATTTATTTTGATTTTTCTTTGGATAATTATTAGCATAATGTCCTTCTTCTTGACATAACCAACATTTACATGTCATTTTTCTTTGAAGACAATATTTTTGTTTAGGTTTGTATTGTCTATAATTTTTTCGTCTAAAAAATTTTCTATAAGGTTGTTTTCTATATTTATAGTACTTAGGATATTTTTTCCATTTATATTTTCAATGTTTAAACTGTGGATGTTTTCGTCTAGGGTGTTTATAGGTTGAGAAATCACAACCATATTGTTGTGGTACTTCTAAATATTTAGAACAACAAAGTTGACTTTCTTTGTTTTTTATTTTTTTTATGTAATCTTGCTTCTAGACATTTTTGTGCTAGGACTTCCTTAGCAATTAAAATAGTTCCTCCTAGATTATAAGCAACTATATTTTTTTTGTCTTGATCTTGGAATTTTTCTTCTACAGCTTGATTCAAAGGATAAGGTAATTTTTGAACAAAGATTCGGGCATACATTTCTTGTTCTGGTCTTGTTAACTTGTAATAATATTTTTTAAATTCACAGATATATTTGTCTAAATAACAAATATCACAAATTCACATAGTATTTAAATGCCATAAGGCTGTTTGTCTTTCAACTTTTTCGATTTCTTGTTTATAAGAAGTGGCATCTTTACCTATAAATTCTTTATAAAATGCTTGGAGTATTACTTAAAATGTAGCGCCCCCTCACCGTAGAGTATACACCGGGTCGCCCGTAGGTCGTACCGGTGCACAACCTACGACGAGGGTGCACTACCAAACTATCATTTCTATAACCTCATGGCATCAATATAAATAAAGCAGTAATATCAAATTCACTAAATTTTAAAACCAAATCGTACTTCTCATTTCATTACTTAAACCATAATTACATCATCAGTCATATATACACAATCGTACAAGTCCAAAAGAACTAATACAACTCCTAGCCAAGTCATCCACAAAATACCCAAAAGATTCCCAGCTGACAGACCTGTGGGCCATGCTCCTCTCGCCGGCACAAACAGCAGGAAAAGTCTCACTGATCGGAGCTAGAAGTCACACTAACACTGTCCTGAAAAATATAGTCGCAATTTGGGTGAGTTTGCGAAACTCAATGAGTAACCATCATCGATGGTTCACTCAACTCATGCATATCCAAACAATCACATAATATCATATACTATCACATTCAAGAAATCACATGCATTATCCGTTTTCACATATAAGGCATTTCGCCTTTCACACAGTCCATACTGAATCATTTGTATATGCGATGCACATGTGACACTTTCATTTTATTACGTTGTTGTGACCGTGCGCCTGAGCTCATATACGTTGAGTCATAGGCTCTGTAAACATTGGGCTCAAAAGCCCTAATACGTTGAGCATAAAGCTCTGCAAATCGTTGGGCACGAAGCCACATGACGTTGAGCTTAAAGCTCAATAATACGGTGGCTACACCGGTCACAATCGCTTTTATCTGATTATACCGTTATGCATGTATGCACATATTCAATTTCCAATACATGCATTACACTAAATCCTCATATATCTAATCATTGCCAATTGAAATCAATTATAAACAATTTATGCACAATTAACACTTCTATATCACAGATCCAATATTCCGAACATCCGTGGTCCGGAATCAATCAAATCAAACACATATAATCCGTCCTTAACTCCACATGGCATATTTGCATAACAATTAAACACATAAAGGTTGAGAAACCAACTAGGTTACTCACCTCAGAACTTCCGAGCTACTGCCGGGAAGTCTCGCCTACGTCCGATGATCGGCGATCCACTTGAGCCGCTATAACAAATCAAAATATAATAACATTACTACTTGTGCCAATTCTAATGTCCAATGATGCATATGAATTAAATAATGTATACTATACGCGTTATGGCATTTCCGACACAATTCCAAATTTCCCGATCTCAATTTCAAATTCCCAAATTCCTAATCTCCAAATTGAATTTGATCCCTAATTAATTAAATTGTCAATTGCCTAAATCCCATACGCATAAGACTTCAATTTTATTTCGGAAGAACTGGCTTCCTCGCCGCGGCACCATCTCCTTCACCGCGGCGAGCTCCCTTTCTCGCCGTCCACGCCGCGGCATCAACTCGTCTCGCCGCGGCGTGCCATGCCCTTCGTCTCATCGCGGCGCACCTCACGCGCACGGTGTGCGAAGCAATTTCTGCTCACCGCGGCGTGTTCATCATGCGCCGCGGCGTGCAACCACAGACACACCCAGAAAACCCAGAAATCTCCAGATTTCTGACTAATAACTCCTCTAAATCCGATTTTTTTCACTTCACAATTCACTCCTAAATAATTCCATATCTATCATAGGACTAATCCTTAGCTTCTTTTTCATCAAACAATTAAATCCCTAAAATTCAACCCTAAAATCACCGTCGGAAACCCTAACTCGCAAATCTTCAAATTTTCAAACTAAATCATTCAAATAACTTTGTAAATCAACTAATCAAACCATAAAAGACAAGATAAAAGTAACTTACTTGTTTAATAACCTCAAATCTTCACCAATCACACCCAAAGGAAACTCACAACACGCACGGCTTCTCCAATCTCAAACCCATTCCATTTCTTCTCCAACACCAACCAAAGGGATCGATTAAAGATGGAAGAAGGAACAACTGGTGGAAAGGAATCAACAACTCCAAGGAGAAATCCACGAAGAAGGAAGAAGAAATCTCTATCGGGAGCAAGAAGAAGAAAGCTTCATGGAAAGAGAATTCAAAGGTAAGGATATATATATAAAAAGAATCAAGGGCTTGTTTGGCTAATGTAAATGCCACAAGTCCGGATCCGAACCACCTCAAAACAATTTCCAATTCTAGTTTCTCCCGAATTTCAATGGCTAAACCCTAGTTTCTCAATTCAAATTTTTAACCTGTCCACACTATCGAATAATCAATTATGGAACCGAAAATTCAATTAATCAGTCATCGATCAATTTTCCGGTCCGGGCCTAATGCTCCAAAAATTCCAGAAAATTCCTATAAATCCTTAAAAATAGAAAACTCATTATCATATACTCCAATTTCATAATTTCACTTTCTAACTTCCAATTCTAACTCAAATTCAATCATCGAGCCTATTTTGACCTAATTCACACACATAACCTAATCACCCCCAAATCAAAGTATCCAAATCAAATCGGAAATATGTCATACATGTATGTACGTACAAATGCCAATATGATCATGCCAATTATACTATAATTAAATCATGCATGAGCATGCCGAATACGAATGCAATAAACTGTACACATCCCATCGGTAACGGGATGTTACATGAAAAGCACGTACATTATTTACAATGGATTGATAATCAAGGGAATTTTTTATTCTTTATTCATTGTCTAAAAGGAAATCTAATACAACTCCAGATGTTTTATATGTAATAAAAATCCATAATTATGTTTTATCATCTAAACTATCAAATGGTTTTCTGATTTAAATTATTAATTGTAATTTATTTTCCCATTCTGATAATAATTTTTCTGGTGCTAAGACACATTTTAAGTTAAGTATTCCATTTGGACCTAATGTTACATGTTTTGGGATATATTCTGAAGGAAATTTTCTAATCTTGCTTCCTTTTCGATAATAGCCTGATTGGTTTAGATTATCTATCTCGACGGGATTTTCCCATTGATAAGTATATTGTTGTTCTTTTTTACGTTTTTCTCCAGTATAATGAGTTCCACGTTTTTCACCAGGTTTGTCTTTATTTGGTTGTTCTTCATCAATATATAATTCTTGATTTGATTTATATCCATAAATAATTTCATCCGTATCGGAGATGGGGTTTAGATTATCATGAGGGGTATTTAGCGTTAATTTATTTACTAATTGCGTTATTTCTTTTAATTGTTGTTTTATATTGTTTTCTATATTTTCCATGGTTTAACTAATATAATTAGATGCCTCTTAATAGGCTATGATACCACTTCTGATGTGGGTCCTTTGTTTATTATTTTATCAACGATTTGTTCTAACCTGGATACTAATTTTTCAACATTTTTTTGAATATTGTTTATTGATTCTTTGTGTTGTATATTATCCTTTACTAATTGTTGTATTGTTCTAGTAATATGAGTTTGATTGTTTAATAGTTCATTTACTTAGAATTCTAATAGTATTTGTTTATCTCGTACTTCAGTAATATATTGAGTAATGCTCATAGAATATTTTTAATATTGGTAGTTAATTCCTGTAATTGTGTTTTGATTGTAGTTAATTCCTTATTAACAGTTTGTGCTGGGTGTTGATGAGAAATAATAGGATCAGTAATTTTAACGGATTGTTCTAAATTTTGTCTATGTTCCGTAAATCTTAAAGGTCTTTGTAAACACAATGATTGTGATCGAAAAAGATTGGGTTTATTTGTAGAGCTAGATTTAGAAAAGGAGAGTCAAGGAGTTATATTTGGATTTAGCTAAATTGGATACTGAATTTCAAGTAAAGTTCTTAGTTTTGTTTGTATGTTAGTTCCTACTTTAGCAACATCACTGAATAATTTATCAATATAAATGATCAATCCTTTAATATGCCTATAAATCAAGAGATGGGCTGCGGGGACATGGAAGAGGATCCAATTGATGCCACTCATAATACCGCTTCGACATCCTCAATCCAAAAATACATGCTACCCCCTCGAAACCACCTGACTCTGAACAAGTTTCGACAATCGCACTTAAACCAACTCTCGATTCCGATACTCAGACAGATGAGATTCCACAGACCCACACGACAACCCAGTGTCAGGTGTGGACTAATATCTTAGATAACACTCATGCTTAACGATCTTGTTTTCCTCTTGCATTATTTAATGTCAATATTCTTATGGAACTGTCAAAAGGTTGGAGGTAAGACCTTCAAGCCCATCATCAAGAACTACATTCGAATTCATAAACCTCTCCTTATTATATCGGTTGAACCTCGAATAAGCGGTATACGAGCGTTGAAAGCCATTCAAAGTTTGGGCTTTGCAAACTCATTCTGAGTAGAAGTAAAAGGATACTCGGGTGGCATCTGATTATTATGAAAAGATAAAATCATAGTTCGAATTTTGCTTGCTCACTGATAATTTGTGCATACGAATATTCAATGGGACCAAAGATCTCATTTACTCCAGCCCTACGTATTCTTTACAACATTTTTTATGGACGTATTTGTGTAAAATTGCCAAGGTTATCTGTCAACCATGGCTTGTGGGTGGGGACTTCAATGTCACGCTAGAAAGCACTGATAAATGCGGAGGGTCTCGACTCTAATCTATTATTAATTCACAGTTTCGGGACTGTGTGCAAAATTGTTAACTTCAAGACCTTAGCTTTTTCGGACCCAAATTCACCTAGCGAAGGGGACAATTCTCGCCAGATTAGACCTAGTTTTCGAATCTAATTCTTTGTAGTCGGCCTTACAAACCACAATTGTAACTCATTTACCCTTCTTGAAATCAGACCATCGGCCTATTACACTTAAAAATTGCACACCTTCTCCGCTGACTCCTATGCCCTTTGATTTCAGTCCGCTTAGTTGACTCATGAATGTTTTGCCAATTTGTAGCTGATAATTGGAATCCTACCACTTCAGACTTTAACGGAGCAATCAGAAATATTTCGGAAAGTCTTCAACACTGGAACTCTACTACTTTCGACAACTTCTTCCACAGGAAAAAAACATCTAATGGCAAGACTCCAAGGCATCCAAAAAATGCTTGAAGACGAAGACTCAACTTCTCTCTGTGATCTAGAGGATTATCTTTCTTAGGTTTGAACTGGAACAAGTCCTTTCCCAAGAAGAACTCTACTGGCATCAATGTTCTCGAAGTTAATCGCTAGGTCAGGACAACAGGAATACAAAATACTATCATGCTATCACATCGACCAAATGACGGCATACAAAAATAAATTCTTTAAAAGACGAAAATGGAATCGTGATATCGGATACCACGGGTATCAGAAGCATAGCCAAGAATTTCCTCGAGAATCTCTATACGGCCGAATCACAACCTCCTACAGACTATCTGATCACGGGTTTCTTCCCTCCCATATCCCACCAAGTTATTTCTGATTTAGAATGCCCACTCCGCCCTGATGAAATTAAGATGACCTTCTTTAACATGGCTCCTAATAAGGCTCCAAGATTTGATGGCTTCACTGCTTTATTCTACCAATCCCAATGGGACATTATCAGACCCTTGCTGATCTCCTTTCTATAGATGATTTTTCGACATGAAGTTTGAGAATCTGAACTAAATTGCACGATTATGGTTCTTATCCCAAAGATTCTGTCTCCTATGTCGATTACTCAATTCAGACCAATCGCGTTATGTTCGATGATCTATAAAGCTCTTACTAAGACCATTGTCAACCGGCTTAAACTTTACCTTGACAACTTGGTAGCTCCTTCCCAATGCAGTTTTGTTCCAGGACACTTGATTACGAACAATATTATCATTAATCAAGAAGTCATCCATACAATGAAAAGGAAAATTGGACGGAAAGGGATAATGGCTATTAAGGTAGATCTGAAAAAAGCCTACGACAGGCTGTCTTAGGACTTCACAATGGATACTTTAACCGACATTGGGATACCTAACTCTTTGATCAACCTTATTCTAAAGTGCATTTCTTTAGTCCCTATCCAAGTGAACTGGAATGGCAAACTAAGTGATGAATTCAGTCCCACAAGAGGTATCTAATAGGGAGACCCCATCTCGCCTTACCTCTTTGTCCTATGTATGGAACGTCTGCGACACTCAATTGCCCACTCAGTGAACTTTGGAAACCTATTCAATTAAGCATGCATGGACCTCCTATTTCTCACCTATTCTTTGCTAATGATTTCATTCTTTTCTCAAAAGCCTCAGTAGATCAAGTACAAGTTATTCGAGAAATGTTTAATATTTTTGTGTGGTTTCTGGGCAAAGCGTCAACCAAGAGAAATCTCGTTGCTTTTTCTCAAAGAACATCCCTTCTTCAGTGTCACACCTGTTAAGCAGCGAATTGGGATTTAAACAAACGACTGATCTTAGATGATATCTTAGAGTTCCGCTTTTGCATGAAAGAGTCAATAAACGAACCTATCAACACATTCTTGATAAGGTTCAACAACTACTATCCGGATGGTCAACGAATCTGTTATCTTTTGAGGACAAATCACTCTGATTCAATTAGTTATAAACGCCTCCCCAGTAACACAATGCAGATAGTTCGTTTGCCCTGAAAACTTTGTGATGAGTTGGAGAAGTTAATGCGACAGTTACTATAGGGCTCGTCTAATGGACAAAAGAGGATTCACCTAGTAAACTAGGAGAACGTTTGTAAATTGAAAGAGATAGGGGGCCTCGGTATTCAAAAAATTTGAGAAACCAATGATGCTTTCTTAGCAAACTTAGGATGGTCACTGATCTCCAAGTTGAATGTGTTATGGGTAAAAATTCTCTCAGCGAAGTATAACTTTGATGTCAACAATCTACCCTTCTCTTTTGAAGCAACCAGCGGATCAATGATTTGGAGATGTATTAAGGCTACATGACACATTGTCCTACAGGGCATGAAATGGATGATCTGTGATGGTGCTAGGACTCGATTCTGGCTCGACTATTGGGTAGAGGGCATGGGGCCCCTTATAACCCATGCAATAACCCCAGTTCCCCAAGCCTCTATCAATCTCCAAGTTCAGCACTTTGTGGACACTTATGGTAATTGGCATTGGGAAGCGTTTCAATATTTACTCCTCGATTCAATTTGTAGGGCTAAAGCGGGGACGTTTCCCCTTTAGCCCTACCTAGAACAGGATAAGCTGACCTGGGGATTTTCAGACGCTGGACATTTCACTATCGCATTTACGTATTCCAGGCTTATAGAGCATGATGACGAGTCGACTAATGAAATCTGGAAGGCACTTTGGCAATGGAAGGGTCCGCAACGCATTCGCTCCTTCCTTTGACTTCTCGCACACAATCGACTTCTCTCAAGCCAACAATGAGTCTGTAGAAAACTCAGTATAGATGGAGCTTGCTATCATTGTCGTCTCGAAGAATCCTTATTGCACGTTGTGCGCGACTGCGTTAAAGCGCGAAACATATGAGGCAACTTCCCTCCACAAATAGTTTCAGTTGACTTTCTCACTATGCTGACTCGAGAGTGACACATTAGAAATCTTCAACACCACCAACTAGTGTGAGGATACGATTGGTCGATTCTTTTTGGTACTACTTGTTGGTTTTTTTGGACGTGGCAAAGCATGGCCCTTTTTTCTGACCAGTTCGACTGACCATCCTCACCGATCTACAATATTTGAACTATACCCACCAGATCTACAAGTCGTCCGTCTGGCACAATAGAACAGAAATTGGTCATTGGCCTCGACAAGAACATCTGATCGGATGGTGCAAACCTCCTTCTGGGTGGATTAAATTAAATACGAATGGAGCATGTAAGCATTCCTCGTACTCAGCCACAGCAAGGGGCCTCATACGTGATAGTACTGGAGCTTGGCTTAGAGGCTTCAGCCAGAATTTGGGTTGGTGCTCCTCTGTATCTGTAGAACTCTGGGGCATATACTCTAGGCTCACACTCGCTTGGAATATGGGTTATTGCCGGGTCGAACTAAAAGTGGACTCCACAGCGGTGCTAAATCTCCTGTCTTCCTCTGCTACCCGATCAAGGGCTCTCAATCCTCTAATCATGGCCATCAATGAACTCTTTACTTGGAACTGAACTGTTGTACATCGACATATCTATCGAGAAAGCAACAGATGTGCAGACTAGCTCGCGAATTTTACAGAACATTCCAATTTCTGAATCACTGTATTTGATACTACACCCTTTGTGTTGGGCCCGGGTCCCGGATCTCCAAATTCCCGAGGCCGCCCCTCGGGCTGCGCCGGTGACGGGCGCCCAAATACCTTCGGACCCGATCCCAACATCCATACAAATCCATAATTCGATACACACACATACATTCACATCTATGAGTTAAACACCCCAAAAACTAAGGGGCTTCATGCCATTACAACTTAACGGAAATTCAGCAAGTATATACAAAGGTAGCATAATACAAAATGAAATTTAATTCCAAAATACATAAGTATGCTATATGATGAAATGCTGGCGGGCTAACCAAGTACTAACTTAATACAAGGCTCTTAACTAGCTCGAAGTTTCCGATGCCCTGCAAGGTCGACAATCGTCTCGATCTGCACCTGAGGAGGGGAGAGTAATGGGGTGAGTGCTGAGCTCGATGGCATATCGTTTATAGCCATTGGCAACGAGCCACACAATCAAGCAATATGTATATATCTATAGCAAGTCAAGATTCATCAATTGATTCACATTCATATAAACATAGGTCATGCAATTTCTGTTTCTCAACATAACAATCATTATGCATCATTTCTGTCAAATCAATCCTGAATGCACACAAATGGTTCGAGAGTTCCGTAAAACGATCCGGATAAACCGAAGTTTATACCGTAAACTATCCGAGTCCGATTTCTTAAGGATCTCGTTGCCTCAAGCGGACAGCCGGGAGAAGGCTTTATGTCAACGTGCACGTGACTCCATCCATAACTCTCTCACCTAAACAATACACACAACCATTCGTTCCATGTTCAAAGCATTTATCAAAGCTTTCATAATTTTCATTCTTTCCATTCTTGCAAAATGCCATAAGGCCTATCAAGGCCATGCATAATCATAATCATAATGCATATTCAATATTTCTCATACAATTTAACACAAGCAATGTCACATAGTGCAAGCAAGCATACACAAGGCAATTTGCCCATACACACAATAATCATAAACATATTACCCACCTAATATCGCCCGAGTATCCCACTCACTGGTGTCCTTCCTCTTACGATTGGGTCAGGTCGGCTTGGTTTCCTATAATAAACCAAGTTCTCATTCAATCATTACGCAAAAGAAATATTCCATAAAGCTTGACAATTAAAAGTAAAACACTAAACGTCTACATCCGACTTCCATCTAAATTCTCGAACCCTTAAAGGCTGATTTCGAACTTCCCTTCTTCATAAAACTTGTAGCCCTTTATTTCTAGATCACAACGAATCCAAAATCACCTCATTTGGACATCTATAGCAAAAGATATACCCAAAATACCAACTTCATCTTTGCTGGAACCGGGGCGCTCGTCGCGACGTAGGGACGTTCGCCGTGACGAAGACTTCGCTCGCCGCGACGAAGACTTCGGTCACCGCGACGAAAGCCATGCTCGTTGCGGCGAACAGCCCATGCTCTCCGTAGCGTGCACACAAGTGTGCGCCGCGGTGAAGACCACGCCTTCGCACGTCGCGGCGAATAAACATTAATTAGTCGCGACGTTGCTTCCCTTTCTCGCACACCGCAGCGTGTTCATACGCACGTCGAGTCATGCGAGTCTAGAGAACGACTCCGAAACCCGTTTTCCAGCATTTTCTCACTTCAATCCTTTCCCTAATTCAAATGCAGCACATCTAAACTTTAGATCATGTCTTTAACTATATTTCTAACTCAATCAAACCTCAAAATCAGTCACAAACATATCAATCCACAAAATCCAACCATTTTTGCTTTACACACCCTAAAACCTTTGATTCTGCTACATTCAACATTCTCTAGGTTTAAATCTAACCATAACAAGTTTAACACAAGCAGAACTTACCAGGAAATCACTTCAAATCGGTCGAAAACTGCAAAGATTGAAGAACCCCTCTTCTCTTCTCTTCTTCTCATCGACGTCGCACTCTTCTTCTTCTTTCCTCTATTTCCTTCTTTTTCTTCTTTCTTTTCTTTTCCTTCTAACTTCCTACTTAAGTCAAAAGGGAGTATAAAGACCATTATACCCTTCCTTTCAAAGCCTAAACCATTCTAACTCAAGTAATCTTCCCAAAATGCCCTTATAAACTTTTACCCATAAATTCTCATTTCAACAATATTAAACGCAAATACACCTCAATTATGCACTAATACTCCAAAATTAATCAAACTAAGGCATAAACACATAATTATCACAATTCATGCTTAATATCATCATTAAAAAAATTCGGGGTCCAACATTTCTCCCCCTCTTAAAAGAAATTTCATCCTCGAAATTTACCTGAATCATCAAAGAGATGCGGATACTTCTCCCGCATGGCTTTTAATGGCTCCCAGGTAGCCTCCTCTACCGAATGATTCCTCCACAGGACTTTGACTAACTGAACTGTCTTGTTCCTGAGGACTTTTTCCTTGGTGTCCAGAATCTCCACTAGTAGCTCCTCATAACTCAGATCATCCCGCAACTGAACTTCACTAGTTTGAATGATATGAGAAGGATCTGATCTATACCTCCTCAACATAGACACTTGGAAGACATCATGGATCTGCGACAATTCCGTAGGTAATGCCAATTTGTAGGCGAGTGGTCCAATCTTCTCAAGGATCTCATAAGGACCCACATACCTCGGACTCAACTTACCCTTCTTGTCGAATCTCATCACTCCTTTCCAGGGAGACGTCTTAAGGAACACTTTCTCACCGACTTCATACTCCATCTCCTTTCGGTGAGCATCAACATAACTCTTCATCCTATCCTGTGCTGCCTTAAGTCGCTGCTTTACCAGATTGACTTTATCAACCGTCGTCTGAATCAATTCTGGTCCTTCCAATTTCCTCTCTCCTTCTTCATCCCAACAGATCGGAGTCCTACATCTCTGCCCATATAAAGCCTCATATAGAGCCATCTGAATGCTCGAATGGTACGAATTGTTATAAGCGAATTCGACCAACGGCAAATGCTCATCCCAAGCTCCTCTAAAGTCCATCACACATGCCCGAAGCATCCCCTCAAGTATCTGAATGGTCCTCTCAGATTGATCATCCGTCTGAGGGTGGAAAGTCGTACTAAAATTCAGCTTAGTACCCAAAGCTTCCTGCAAACTACCCCAAAACCTCGAAGTAAACCGAGGGTCCCTGTCGGACACAATCGAATCCAGAATCCCATGCAATCTCACTATTTCATCGATATACTTCTTTGCTAGCACATGCAAAGAATCAGTCTGCTTAATCGCCAAAAAGTGAGCTGACTTCGTCAACCGATCCACAATCACCCAAATAGCATCGTGCTTCCTATTGGTCTTAGGCAAACCCATCAGAAAGTCCATAGTCACCCTTTGCCACTTCCACTCCGGGATAGGCAACGGTCTCAACTTGCCTGAAGGTGCCTGGTGTTCAGCTTTAACTTGCTGACACACTAGACACTTACTGACAAACTCTGCTACATCCCTCTTCATGCCTTTCCACCAAAAATGCTCTCTCAAATCTCTATACATCCTGGTCCTACCTGGATGCATAGCATAAGGCGCATTGTGTGCCTCATCCATAATCTCATCCTTAACCTCCTGCACATCTAGGATACACAGCCTGTTTCCTACTGTCATAAGCCTATCATCTCTCACCATCACTTCAGAAATCTTACCATTTCGAATTTCATCTCGAAGCTTGCTCAAATCTGCATCTTGATCCTGCAACTCTCTAACTTTCTCCCTGAGTATCGGTCTCACTCAAAAATTAGCTAGAAGGCAATCCGACTCCTCCTGCTTCAAGCTTATCTTAAGCTTGGCCATCTCTTCCAATAAAGGAAGATAAACCGTCCGAACATGAGCAATCGAAGACTTCCTACTCAAAGCATCCGCCACTACATTGGCCTTGCCCTGATGATACTCAATCAGCAAATCATAATCCTTGAGCAACTCAATCCACCTTCGCTGCCTCAAATTCAGTTCCTTTTGGCTCAACAAATACTTCAGACTCTTATGATCGGTAAAAATTCTTGTCTGAACTCCAAACAAATAATGCCTCCAAATTTTCAAAGCAAAGATCACAGCTGCCAACTCCAAATCATGCGTCGGATAATTCAACTCTTACGGCTTCAACTGCCTCGAAGCATAAGTAATCACTCTATCACCCTGCATCAAAATACAACCGAGACCCTTTCTCGAAGCATCACTATACACAATATAGCCCTTATCTCCAGAAGGCAACATCGAAATCAGAGCACTCGTCAACCTATGCTTGAGCTCCTCGAAGCTCCTCTGACACTCATCACTCCAAACAAACTTCTGATTCTTCCTCAACAACTTAGTCATCAGAGCGGCTATCATGGAGAATCCCTCCACAAACCTCCGGTAGTAGCCTGCCAAACCTAGAAAACTTCTCACCTCTGCTACATTCTTCGGTGCTTCCCAATTCACCACAGCTTCTATCTTCTTTGGATCCACATGAACTCCTTGCTCTGAGATCACATGTCCAAGAAATGAAACTTCTCTCAACCAAAATTCGCATTTATCGAATTTGGCATACAACTCGTTCCTCCTCAAAGTCTCCAAAGAAATCCTCAAATGCTCTTCATGCTGCTCATCACTCTTGGAATACACCAAGATATCATCAATGAAGACAATGATAAATTGGTCCAAGAATGGCTTAAAGACCCGATTCATCAAATCCATAAACGTTGCAGGCGCATTTGTCAATCCGAAAGGTATAACCAAGAACTCAAAATGCCCATAACGAGTCCTGAAAGCAGACTTCAGCACATCCGACTCCTTAATCCTCAACTGATGATAACCCGATCTCAAGTCTATCTTAGAGAAGACTTTCACCCCTTGCAACTGATCAAACAGATCATCGATGCGAGGAAGCGGATATATGTTCTTCACAGTAACCTGATTCAACTTCCGATAATCCACACACATCCTCAACGATCCATCTTTCTTCTTCACAAAAAGAACCGGAGCTCCCCAAGGTGAAGAGCTCGGTCGAATATACCCCTTCTCTAACAACTCCTCCAACTGCTCCTTAAGCTCTTTCAATTCCGCCGGAGCCATCTGGTAAGGCGAAATTGAAATCGGCGCCGTACCTGACAGAAGCTCAAAGGGAAACTCAATTTTCCTAGCTGGCGGTAGTCCTGGCAATTCCTCGGGAAAGACGTCCAAGAATTCCCTGACTACTGGAATATCCTCCAACTTCCCTCTATCTGCCCTGGAGTCAACCACATAAGCCAAAAACGCCTCACAACCCTTCCTCATCATTGTTGGAACCCCTCCCTGGTGCGACGCATGTCCGACGTCCTGCGTGACATCTGGACGCGCGTCCCACGAAGAAGCGATTCCTCACCACGAAATCCTAGACCTCTAGGTCAAATGAAATCAGAAAATGCCTCAATCGGACCTTTGTAGGTCGTGAAACCGACCATTCGGGCAAAAATCGGCGCCATCGCCCTAAAATCCAACTAAAACCCTACACTCTCATTGTCAAAAAGGATAGAAAATCTAACTAGTTAACTAACATTTCAAAACTCATGTGAATCAAGGTCAAAAGACAAAGTAACAAAGAAAATAGAACAACGATTATTCTAGCTTACTTAAAATCCAACTTGATTTATTTATAACCTTTTACTCGAAATCCGAAGTTTTCCAAATAAAATTAAACGTATCAAAACTTACTTATAAACATAGAAAAGAATCATCCATGAGTTGTTTTAAAGGTTTACTAAGCTTACCTATTCATATCTTTGCAAAAGTTGAAAATGTATAACATTTTAATCAAAAGAAATCGAGTTTGACCTACATAACTATACTAGAAGGATATAAGGTTATTTAAAACAATTAGGAAGGAAACAAAAGTCATATCTATCATTAGAAGAAATGGAAACTTGTTTAAAGTTGGTATTTAGCAAGTTACCATATGAATAGTAGCATTTACCAAATGAATAGTAACATTTACCAAATGAATAGTAATCTGAAATCTCAAACGCCCATAACTTTTTCATCCTAATTGAAACTTAACCCTTTTATCCCGTTTAAAGATCTTGCCAAACTCTATCAACTTTAAGAAATACCTTTTATCCAAATTTTAACTCTAAAATGGTCTAATACACACTATAGGTGGCTGCCCATTTTTTTAAAAAATGGACAGCACCTCTCTAAAAACGCCTAACCCAAAATTTCCAACCTAACTCCTACCGCATAAAACACTTCTATCTTCCAATTCACAAACATAATCAGCAATCAAACCATCCCAACTCCAATTGGCAACAACGCAAGCCTAGGTATCTAGCAATTCATCAATTTAAGTTCTTTAAGACATACCAATACATCTTTACTTTTACAATCTTAAACATGAAATCTTATAATCATACATAACCATACATTCTTAAACATATACAAATATACAATGAAACTTTAAAACCTTCAAACTTTACATGAAACGGACAATTACAATGCTTTAACGAGCATTTTAGCCCGACTACATCCAAAAACCAAAGAACGGTTATAAAAACCCAAAATGCTAGTTAAAGCATTGGTTTCAAAAGTAAGACTTAAAACAAAAGCATCGGAGTAATTCTTCATTCCCGATCGACGACCCGCTTCTCGCTCTAAACTGTGGAGGGAAGGAAGGGGTGAAACACGACGGCTCCGTGGGTAACAGTTAATAATTAAACATAAGCTAAACATGCATCAACAATTTCATTTCAAGTTAACATTCAACAACTTGATTCTAATACCATAAAACACTTACAACGGAATCAAAGAATGTCATGTAACAACACAAATGCACATATCGGATGGTTTGAGTGATCCTATCGGACGCACTACACATGTTCGACAAAGCGACCATGTGTAGTCATGGAATGAGGGGAGTCCGATTTGGATCTCTATGCCACTTATGCAGGCAAAGGGCAAAGCCTATGACAAGTGCGCACTTGTTAAACAGAGGGGATCACTACAAACCCAAGAAATCATGCAATTTCACCTTAGGCATTCATCCAAACCACATATTCACATCTTTCTCATTTAAATTCTAGTTTCCAAACATTACAACATTCATCAGTATTTGCCACAAATGGCCATCACAACTAGTTACTTTCACATGATCATCAAAGTATCATATTCGACACTTTATTACTTGTCAAACATTTTCATGAATCTTTACACAATATAGTTCATACAAAGGCACATAATACATGTTTACAATTCCACAAACAAGAATACATTCAAAGTTTGAAAGTCATAGAAAACCATTCAAGAAACAATTAAGTAGCTTATTACTTAACTATTAAAAGTTACCCACCTTGACTTCGATGGCTAGAAATTGGGTTAACTTGCCCCTAATGGATTGTTTTGACCTCCTCAATTTCCAAACGTCATGATTGACCTTAATTCAATCATAATAAGACTAATTAATAAAAGAGTAAAGTGCTGGAATTTTAAATAAAAATGAAAAACTTACATTTAAGCTAATCGATCTTCCTTATATCTCCAATTATGTTAATTTACCTTAACTAAGGCATACAACCCTTCATTAACACATAATTAGGCCAATTTCTCAATTATGCCTATGCTGAAATTTTACAAACATGACGAAACTCAAAATTAAACCGACGTAACCTTACCTAATTCTTCTTATACCTTCCCTAGGCCATACTGAACTCGAAATCCCTTCAAATTCAATCCCAATTTAAGTAAATTTTCATATCCTAGGCCATACACAAATCTGAAATTTTCCAAGCATCCCTTTCCTTCTCTTTTCCATTCTTTCTTAATCTAACCATCTTCAATCATCATATTAACCAAGAAAAGGCAAAATCTAACAAAATTTTTAACCAATTTCAGAACCTAATCCTACCCAAATCTGAAATTTTAAACTAAGCCACTATACTTCTTCTTCTTTCATTTTCCTTCACCAATACCGCTCAAACCACCATTATTAATCAACTAACAACAAAACCCTACCAAAACATTTCATAATTTTCAAACCCTAGCCTAACACAAATCTGATTTTGTTTCTTCTTCCTTTTCTTACCTTCTTCTTCTACTTCTAACCATATATTTTCAATAAGAAGGAGGAAACCCTAACTAGATAGCCAAAATTGAAATTTCCTTACCTAGTTGAAACCCACGATTTCTTCTTCTTTGAAAGATGAAATAACTCCTTCCCTTCCTCTTGTTCTTACCTAAATCACGTGGATCTCCTTGCTCAAGCTTGAAACACCTTCTTCTTCCCTTCTTTCTTGATGGCGAAACCTTCTCCTTCTCCTTTCTCTTTGTATTTTGAAACTCTTCCTATTCTCTTCTCTTTGATGTGTTTTCGTAACTTGGAAAATGACTTAAGTTTGGCTTCTTCTCACTTGTTTCCTATGCATAAAACGACATCACTCATGCCTCTCCCTCCATAAATTTCGTAGGCCACTAAATGAGATGGTCAAAGCTTTAAAACTTGGTCAAATATGGAGCCTTAGAAAAAGAAACAAAAACCTAAGTATTTACATAAAACCTAAGCCCAAATTTTCAAGTCCAAAAATTTCCCTCCTTCTAACTTTCACCAAATTTTCATTTCCCTCCTTCCAACTTAAACCTTCATGGGCTCCCACTTAAAAGTCCACTTAATTCCCTTCTTTTTTTTTTTTTACTCTTCCCTACAAACCCTAGCCCACTTAATTAATAAACCTAAAGCCTTATAACCATTTAAACAAATTCTAATTTATTCCTAACATGACCTAATTTAATAATTCTTATTCTTTGATAATATAACACGAAAATTAAAATTCTCATTTAACTAAATTCCTGAAATTTAATATTATTGCTATAAATTCTAACTCTCAATTTCTTCAATTACTAATTATTGCTCTAAAAAAAATCCCAAATATTCTAACCAATAGGAAATCTAATAAAACCCTAATTGAAACCCTAATTACTTCGATTAATACTAGCCAAAAGATAATAAACTTACCAAGAATTTAAACAAACCTATTTAATAAAAAAAAGGAACGGGGTCTAACATTTCTTCCCCTTAAAAAATTTAGATCCTCGAAATTCTTACGAATCATAGAAGAATGAGGATACTTCTCTTTCATAGCTTCCAATGGTTCCCACGTGGCTTCTTCCACCGAATGATTCCTCCATAACACTTTTACTAACTGTATTGTCTTATTCCTAAGCACCTTTTCTTTTGTATCCAAAATCTGCACTGGAAGCTCTTCATAACTCAAATCCTCACTCAATTGAACTTCATCAGCCTGAATGACATGGGACGGATCTGATCGATATCTCCTCAGCATAGAGACATGAAATACATCATGTATCTGAGATAACTCTGGAGGCAAGGCTAACCTATAAGCCAAAGGACCAATCCTCTCCAGTATCTCATAAGGTCCTACATACCTCGGACTCAGTTTACCCTTCTTTCCAAATCTCAGAATCCCTTTCCACGGAGAAGTCTTAAGAAACACCTTATCGCCGACCTCATACTCCATCTCTTTCCTATGAGCATCCTCATAGCTTTTCATCTGTCTGGCGACCTTCACTGTGCTTAATCACATTGACCTTATCCATCGTGTCATTGAATCAACTCTGGACCCAAAGTTTCTGTCTCCTCTTCATCCCAACACACCGCGTCAGACATCTCCTCCCGTCTGAGCCTCATAAGGAGCCATCTGAATGCTCGAATGATACGAATTGTTGTAAGCAAATTCGATCAATGGCAAGTGTTCATCCCAAGCTCCTCGAAAATCCATCACACACGCCCTGAGCATTCCCTCAAGAGTCCGAATGGTCCTCTCAGACTGACCATCGGTCTGAGGATGAAAAGCAGTACTGAAACTCAACTTAGTGCCCATAGCCTCCTGCAAACTGCCCCAAAATCTAGAAGTAAATCGAGGATCCCGATCAGACACTATCGAATCCGGAATCCCATGCAATCTTACTACCTCCTCAATATACTTCTTAGCTAGCACATGCAGAGGATCTGTCTGTCTTATTGCCAGAAAATGGGCTGATTTTGTCAATCTATCCACAATCACCCATATGGCATCATGCCTCCTACTGGTCCTGGGCAATCCCATCAGAAAGTCCATAGTCACCTTCTGCCACTTCCACTCTGGAATAGATAAAGGCTTTAACTGTCCTGAAGGTGCTTGATGCTCAGCCTTAACTTGCTGACACACCAAACACTTACTCACATACTCAGCCACATCTTTCTTCATACCTCTCCACCAAAAATGTTCTCTGAGATCCCTGTACATCCTGGTACTGCCTGGATGCATAGCATACGGTGCATTGTGCGCTTCGTCCAGAATCTCATTCCTCACCTCCTTGACATCTGGAATGCACAGCCTATTTCTGACTGTCAGAAGCCCATCATCACTCATTATCATGTCAGACTTCTTACCCTTCTGAATCTCTTCCCATAATGGTCTCAGTTCTGCATCCTTACACTGCAACTCTTTTATTTTATCTCGAAGAATCGGCCTTACCCGAAAAGTGGCAACTATACAACTCGTCTCATCACGCTTCTGGATCGATCTGAGCTTAGCCATCTCTTCCAATAGCGGCAAATACACCGTGCGAACATATGCTATGGAAGACTTCACCTTTCGAGGAATCAAGAACAACATTTGCCTTACCTGGATGATACTCAAACAACAGGTCATAGTCTTTCAGCAGCTCAATCCACCTCCTCTGTCTCAAATTCAGCTCCTTCTGACTCAACAAGTATTTGAGACTCTTGTGATCTGTAAAGATCCTCGTCGAACCCATATAGGTAATGTCTCCGGATCTTTAAAGCAAAGATCATCTTGCTAATTCTAAATCATGGGTCGGATAATTCACTTCATAAGGCTTTAGCTGCCGTGAGGCATATGCTATCACCTTATCTTCCTGCATAAGCACACATCCTAACCCCTTTCTGGAAGCGTCACTATACATAGAGAAACTCCCATCTCCTCAGAGCAACGCTAGAATGGAGCACTAGTCAATCGTGCTTCACTCCTCAAAACTTCTCCGGCATTCATCACTCTGCACAAACTTCGATTTTCCTTAACAACTTAGTCAAAGGAGTAGCAATTAAGGAAAATCCTCCACAAATCGCCTATAGTAACCAAATAAACCCGAAAGCTCCTCACCTCTTTCATCGTCGTCCGGGCGTGCGATTCACTCTGACTTCAACTTTCTTTGGGTCTACATGCACCCCATTCTCAGAAACAATGTGACCAAGAAAGACCACTTCACGTAGCCAAAATTCACATTTTGTGAATTTGGCATACAACTCTCTCTCCCTCAGTCTCTGCAACACAATCCTCAAGTGCTCCTTATGGTCTCTCTCACTCCTGGAATACAACAGAATATCATCGATGAACATGATAACAAATCGATCCAAAAACTCCTTAAACACCCTGTTCATCAAATCCATAAAAGCAGCAGGAGCATTGGTCAGTCCGAAAGGCATAACTAGAAATTCATAATGGCCATACCGAGTCCGGAAAGCTGTCTTGCTCACATCAGACTCCTTAATCCTGAGTTGATGGTAGCCAGACCTGAGATCAATCTTGGAGAAGACCGTTGCTCCACAATGATCAAACAAGTCATCTATCCGAGGCAATGGATACTTGTTTTCACGGTCACCTTATTAATTCTCCCGTAATCAATGCACATCCTTCAGTTCCATCTTTCTTTCGAACAAATAAGACCAAGGCGCTCCCGGGGTGAAACTCGGCCTAATGAATCCCTTATCTAACAGATCCTCTAATCGCTCTTTCAGCTCCTTCACCAATTTGGAGCCATCCTGTAAGGTGGAATCGAAATAGGAGTCATCCCGGAGCCAAATCAATAGCAAACTCAATCTCCTCTCCGTGGCAAACCGCAACTCCTCAGAAATACATCGAAAATTCCTCACAATGGGAATATCCTCCACCTTACTCTCCTTCACACTGGTATCCAGAACACACGCCAAGAAGGCTTCACAGCCTCTCCCCATCGCCTAGCACTATCAAAGTGAAATAAGTCTCAAGCGGTGTCAACTTCTGTCTCCTCCGAAAACTACCTTCCACCCTCTCCGAGATCAAATTCCACTTCCTTTTACCACAATCCAATTTCGCCTATACTTCTCATCACATCCATTCCAACGATCACATCCAACCCCTTCAGATCTAGAGGTAGCAGATCCACTACCAAACTAGATCCATCAATCACAAGCTCACAATCTCTAAAAATCTGGCTCACGACAACAGTCCTCCCTAACGGAGTACTAACAAATAGAAACTCATCCAAAAGAACTGAATGCATACCAGGCAATAACAAACTCGCAGAGACAAAGGAATGGGTGGAACCCGAGTCAAAAAGAACATAAACATCAGAATGAAAGAGCTGAGCCATACCAGTAACAACCTCCGGTGCGGCTGCAGCCTCCTCTCGAGTCATAGCAAATACCCGAGCCTGTGCTTGCCCTCTCGGTCTCCACGGAGGAATGGGCTTTCATCGACCAGGCGCCCACCTGTGTCGGTCCGTCCCCATTGTCTCCACTCTCCTCTGAGCTCAGAATCGTGATCCCGCCTCGGGCCCACAGAGGCGATTACTAATCAGTGCCCTTCTCTCCACACTTGAAAGGCACTGTCAACTCATGACATTCACCCGATGTGGATTCCCACAAGGCTCACATAGAGGGGGTTTACGCTTTTCTCGCCTCGCTATTTCCTCCCACCGAGGAGGCTGCCCGACTCAGCTCAATTGCTCGCTCTGGCGAGGGGCACTGCTGCCTCCCTGACTCTGCACCCGGAAACTCTTCTCACCCCTGGAAACAGTCTGAACACTACCCCCTCTCCTAGGAAACTGCTCTCTGCCCTTTCTTTTCCTGCTCACCTCCGTCTCGATGTTCTCTAGTTTTTACACTGAGTCCAGATCCACCATTACCGATAATCAGTGAAATGATGAATCACTACCTTCTCCCTGATTCCCAGATGGAGGCCTCCCTCAAATTTTCTTCACTTATCTTCTTCATTAGCTACCATATATGCTGCATACCGAGACAGTTGGGTGAATCTCAGTTCATACTCACTAACAGACAGCTCCCTCTGAGCCAAATTCATAAACTCTCTGGCCTTTTCTTGCATATAAACCCGAGAGAAGTACTTTTTCTGAAATAATTCCCCAAAATCTTTCCATGTCAACACAGGAGGTACCGCCTGACTCTGTGGTACCGACTCCTACCAATGAAGAGCATTCCCCTGCAAAAGACTCACTGCATACTCCAACTTCTCTTCATCTGTGCATTTCATCTGCACCAGAACCCTTTCTGTTCTTTTCATCCAAGCCTCAGCTTCCTCAGGATTGGTGGTACCATGAAAGTCCACCGCTCCATATTTTCGCAACTTATCATCTTGCGCCGCTTAATCACCGGAGTCAAGCGCTGAGCCCGAGATCCTCGTCCCAAGGCTACTGTAAATGCACAGGCAAAGCTCGAAAATGCGGATCCATCGCAGTATAGCGAGGGAGGAGGAGGAGGTTGCTCCTCAGGTTGCACACTAGGTGCCTCAGAGCCAGGGGCTGAGTGTGTCCCTGCATCTTGTGGGACATGAGACTCATCAGCGCTCCCCTGGCGAGAACTAGAGCGAGAAAGAGTGCCATGACCCACGCCGAGGTGGCATATTCACTCCTTCAAAATAAAACCAATGAAAAACTTTAGTTCAAAAGAACTCATGCTAAAATCAGGTTACAATTTATCATGTAGTCAAAAGTACCATATAGGCATTGTAAAATCAGTGAAAACAATACAAAAGGACACAAATCATGCAATCCCTAACGTTCTCCTTCTACCCAACCTAAGCCGAAAGCTCGATACCATAAGTGTTGGAACCCCTCACAGTGACGATGTCCGACGTCTGCGTGACATCCGGACGCGTCCCACGAAGAAGCGATTCCTCACCACGAAATCCTAGACCTCTAGGTCAAATGAAATCGAAAATGCCTCAATCGGACCTTTGTAGGTGTGAAAAGCGACCATTCGGGCAAAAATCGACGCCATCGGCCCTAAAATCCAACTAAAACCCGACACTCTCATTGTATCAAAAAGGATAGAAAATCTAACTAGTTAACTAACATTTCAAAACTCATGTGAATCGAAGGTCAAAAGACAAAGTAACAAAGAAAATAGAACAACGATTATTCTAGCTTACTTAAAATCCAACTTGATTTATTTATAACCTTTTTACCCAAATCCGAAGTTTTCCAAATAAAATTAAACGTATCAAAACTTACTTATAAACATAGAAAAGAATCATCCATGAGTTGTTTTAAAGGTTTACTAAGCTTACCTATTCATATCTTTGCAAAAGTTGAAAATGTATAACATTTTAATCAAAAGAAATCGAGTTTGACCTACATAACTATACTATAAGGATATAAGGTTATTTAAAACAATTAGGAAGGAAACAAAAGTCATATCTATCATTAGAAGAAATGGAAACTTGTTTAAAGTTGGTATTTAGCAAGTTACCATATGAATAGTAGCATTTACCAAATGAATAGTAACATTTACCAAATGAATAGTAATCTGGAAATCTCAAACGCCCATAACTTTTTCATCCTAATTCGAAACTTAACCCTTTTTATCCCGTTTTAAAGATCTTGCCAAACTCTATCAACTTTAAGAAATACCTTTTATCCAAATTTTAACTCTAAAATGGTCTAATACACACTACAAGGTGGCTGCCCATTTTTTTAAAAAAAAATGGACAGCACCTCCCTAAAAACGCTCTAACCCAAAATTTCCAACCTAACTCCTACCTGCATAAAAACACTTCTATCTTCCAATTCACAAACATAATCAGCAATCAAACCATCCCAACTCCAATTGGCAACAACGCAAGCCTAGGTATCTAGCAATTCATCAATTTAAGTTCTTTAAGACATACCAATACATCTTTACTTTTACAATCTTAAACATGAAATCTTATAATCATACATAACCATACATTCTTAAACATATACTTTACATGAAACGGACAATTACAATGCTTTAACGAGCATTTTAGCCCGACTACATCCAAAAACCAAAGAACGGTTATAAAAACCCAAAATGCTAGTTAAAGCATTGGTTTCAAAAGTAAGACTTAAAACAAAAGCATCGGAGTAATTCTTCATTCCCGATCGACGACCCGATTCTCGCTCTAAACACGTGGAGGGAAGGAAGGGGTAAGCACGACTCCGTGGGTAACAAGTTAATAATTAAACATAAGCTAAACATGCATCAACAATTTCATTTCAAGTTAACATTCAACAACTTCAGTTCTAATACCATAAAACACTTACAACGGAATCAAAGAATGTCATGTAACAACACAAATGCACATATCAGATGGTTTGAGTGATCCTATCAGGACGTACTACACATGTTCGACAAAGCACCATGTGTAGGCCGTGAATGAGGGGAGTCCGATTGGATCTCCTATGCCACTAAGCAAGCGGTAAGCGAAGCCTATGACAAGTGCGCACTTGTTAAGCAGAGGGATCACTACTGACCCAAGAAATCATGCAATTTCACCTTAGGCATTCATCCAAACCACATATTCACATCTTTCTCATTTAAATTCTAGTTTCCAAACATTACAACATTCATCAGTATTTGCCACAAATGGCCATCACAACTAGTTACTTTCACATGATCATCAAAGTATCATATTCGGCACTTTATTACTTGTCAAACATTTTCATGAATCTTTACACAATATAGTTCATACAAAGGCACATAATACATGTTTACAATTCCACAAACAAGAATACATTCAAAGTTTGAAAGTCATAGAAAACCATTCAAGAAACAATTAAGTAGCTTATTACTTAACTATTAAAAAGTTACCCACCTTGACTTCGATGGCTAGAAATTGGGTTAACTTGCCCCGATGGATTGTTTGACCTCCTCGATTTCCAAGCGTCGCAATTGACCTTAATTCAATCATAATAAGACTAATTAATAAAAGAGTAAAGTGCTGGAATTTTAAATAAAAAATGAAAAACTTACATTTAAGCTAATCTGATCTTCCTTATATCTCCAATTATGTTAATTTACCTTAACTAAGGCATACAACCCTTCATTAACACATAA
Organism: Erythroxylum novogranatense; assembly: GCA_029891385.1. NCBI lineage: Eukaryota > Viridiplantae > Streptophyta > Magnoliopsida > Malpighiales > Erythroxylaceae > Erythroxylum > Erythroxylum novogranatense. The sequence goes on along the minus strand of CM057233.1, from coordinate 28,122,215 downwards.
TTAGGCCAATTTCTCAATTATGCCTATGCTGAAATTTTACAAACATGACGAAACTCAAAATTAAACCGACGTAACCTTACCTAATTCTTCTTATACCTTCCCTAGGCCATACTGAACTCGAAATCCCTTCAAATTCAATCCCAATTTAAGAAATTTTCATATCCTAGGCCATACACAAATCTGAAATTTTCCAAGCATCCCTTTCCTTCTTTTTCCATTCTTTCTTAATCTAACCATCTTCAATCATCATATTAACCAAGAAAAGGCAAAATCTAACAAAATTTTTAACCAATTTCAGAACCCTAATCCTACCCAAATCTGAAATTTTAAACTAAGCCACTATACTTCTTCTTCTTTCATTTTCCTTCACCAATACCTTTCAAACCACCATTATTAATCAACTAACAACAAAACCCTACCAAAACATTTCATAATTTTCAAACCCTAGCCTAACACAAATCTGATTTTGTTTCTTCTTCCTTTTCTTACCTTCTTCTTCTACTTCTAACCATATATTTTCAATAAGGAGGAAACCCTAACTAGATAGCCAAAATTGAAATTTCCTTACCTAGGTTGAAACCCACGATTTCTTCTTCTTTGAAAGATGAAATAACTCCTTCCTTCCTCTTGTTCTTACCTAAATCACGTGGATCTCCCTTGCTCGAGCTTGAAACACCTTCTTCTTCCCTTCTTTCTTGATGGCGAAACCTTCTTCCTTCTCCTTTCTCTTTGTATTTTGAAACTCTTCCTATTCTCTTCTCTTTGATGTGTTTTCGTGTAACTTGGAAAATGACTTAAGTTTGGCTTCTTCTCACTTGTTTCCTATGCATAAACGACATCACTCATGCCTCTCCTCCATAAATTTCAGAGGCCACTAAATGAGATGGTCAAAGCTTTAAAACTTGGTCAAATATGGAGCCTTAGAAAAGAAACAAAACCTAAGTATTTACATAAAACCTAAGCCCAAATTTTCAAGTCCAAAATTTCCTCCTTCTAACTTTCACCAAATTTTCATTTCCTCCTTCCAACTTAAACCTTCATGGGCTCCCACTTAAAAGTCCACTTAATTCCTTCTTTTTTTTTTACTCTTCCTACAAACCCTAGCCCACTTAATTAATAAACCTAAAGCCTTATAACCATTTAAACAAATTCTAATTTATTCCTAACATGACCTAATTTAATAATTCTTATTCTTTGATAATATAACACGAAAATTAAAATTCTCATTTAACTAAATTCCTGAAATTTAATATTATTGCTATAAATTCTAACTCTCAATTTCTTCAATTACTAATTATTGCTCTAAAAAAAATCTCAAATATTCTAACCAATAGGAAATCTAATAAAACCCTAATTGAAACCCTAATTACTTCGATTAATACTAGCCAAAAGATAATAAACTTACCAAGAATTTAAACAAACCTATTTAATTAAAAAAAAAAGGGAACGGGGTCTAACAATCATCTTTTCTGCTGTCAAAGCTGAAACAATTCTGGGCGGACCTGCTTTTCTGTCCCCCACAAACACCACTCTCCTGCCACTATCCAATTCAAATTCTACTGTCTTCTGTTTACAATCCAAAAGGGCATTGTACTTTTCTAACGTATCCATACCCAAAATCACATCTAATCCTCCCATCTTCAGTGGTATCAAATCAACCACTAGAAGTTCTCCATCAATGCGAATCTCACAACCTCTATACACTTGACTAATCACAATGTACTGGCCGATTGGAGTACTCACCATCAGCGGAGTATCCAAAGGGCTCACATTTCTATCACACACGGGTCTACTCGAGGAAACAAACGAATGAGTAGAACCCGGATCAATCAAAGCAATCACAGCATCAGAAAATAACTGAACCGTACCAGTGACTACATCTAGAGCGGTCTCTGCATCCTTTCTAGTCATAGCAAACACCCTAGCCGGTGCTCGCCTCCGGGTCTCCCGAATGCTCACTCTCTTGCTACATCCGAATCGCCCACTTCGCATGATCCTCTATCCCATGGTCTCTGTCCTCCTCGGAACTTGCATCTAACTCATCTCTTGTCGTGGAGGCTGAGGACACTCTCTGGTAATGTGTCCCTTTTCCCCACAGTTAAAACAAGCTCCTGTCAATCTGAAGCACTCTCCTCTATGGGATCTTCCGCAGTGCTCACACTTCGGAATGAATGACCTATCTCCATCTCCCTTCTACCGCCCCACCGTGGAGGCTTGGTGAAAGCAGAGAAGTCATCATCGGCCTGGGTCGGCTCGCCATCTTGCTCCTCTCCTCTCGATCGAATCGAAGCTCCTAGACTCTGTCTGGCATAAGAGTACTAGTGCTACCTCCCTCTGAATCGCTGCTCTGCCCTTTCTCTTCTTGTTTACAGCACTCTTGATATTCTCAATATTTTCTACCCTCAAAGCTGCCTTAACTAATTGCTGGAAGTCACAGAAATTCTGCACAATCACCTTCTCTCTGATGGCCAAGTGCAGGCCCGACTCAAACCGGCGACATCTAGCAGCCTCACTCAGCATCAGATCCGAAGCATACCTCGCCAACTTAGTGAACCGCCGCTCGTACTCACTGACTGTCATTTCCCTCTGAGCCAAACTGAGGAACTCCCTCTGCTTCTGCTGAATGTAAACCTCTGACAGATATTTCTTCCTGAAAGCAGCAAGGAAGTCCTGTCATGTCAACCCTACTAGCCTCATCTGACTCCCTAGCACCGTCTCCCACCAATGCAAAGCATCTCCCTGAAGCAAACTCGCAGCATAGATGACTCTCTCGTCATCCTCACAGTCCATCTGATCTAGCACTCTCTCAGTCTTTCTTAACCAAGTCTCGGCTTCTTCAGGGTCAGTGGTCCCATAGAAGTCCACTGCTCCATACTTCCTCAATCTGTCAACCTTCGCCTTTTTAATCGGGGTTGAAGCATAAAACTCATGACATCGACCCATGCTTTGAACAAATGCCTGAGTAAACGCCTGGAACAGCCTCGGATCCAACGGAGGCACTTGCTCCTGCATAGTTGGCGACTCCTGAGTCTGCGAAGGAATGAGCTCACTACCTAGCCCTACAGAAGCCTCAGCATTTCCTGGGGCTACTGACTCATCAGTCCTCCCCTCTCCAGTCGGAGAGTCAGGTGCAATGAATCCTTGCAAAGCTCCTCGTGTCCTTCTACGAGGTGGCATCGTACTCCTTCAAATGGAAACACTAAGGATTAGCTAGAGGTCAATCTACATGTATGCATGATATGCATGTCACTTAATCAATGCAACAATTCATCATATATCACACAATTCATCCTATTATGCATTCTAAGCCAAGGACACTAAACCTAGGCGCTCTGATACCAAACATGTTGGGCCCGGGTTCCGGATCTCCAAATTCCCGAGGCCGCCCCTCGGGCTACGCCGGCGACGGGCGCCCAAATACCTTTGGACCCGATCCCAACATCCATACAAATCCATAATTCGATACACACACATACATTCACATCTATGAGTTAAACACCCCAAAAACTAAGGGGCTTCATGCCATTACAACTTAACGGAAATTCAGCAAGTATTCTCAAAGGTAGCATAATACAAAATGAAATTTAATTCCAAAATACATAAGTATGCTCCATGATGAAATGCTGGCGGGCTAACCAAGTACTAACTTAATACAAGGCTCTTAACTAGCTCGAAGTTTCCGATGCCTTGCAAGGTCGACAATCGTCTCGATCTGCATCTGAGGAGGAGAGAGTAATGGGGTGAGCTATGAAGCTCAGTGGCATATACGTTTATAGCCATTAGCAACGAGCCACACAATCAAGCAATATGTATATATCTATAGCAAGTCAAGATTCATCAATTGATTCACATTCATATAAACATAGGTCATGCAATTTTTGTTTCTCAACATAACAATCATTATGCATCATTTCTGTCAAATCAATCCTGAATGCACACAAATGGTTCGAGAGTTCCATAAAATGATCCGGATAAATCGAAGTTTATACCGTAAACTATCCGAGTCCGATTTCTCAAGGATCCCGTTGCCTCAAGCGGACAGCCGGGAGAAGGCTTTATGTCAACGTGCACATGACTCAATCCGTAACTCTCTCACCCAAACAATACACATAACCATTCGTTCCATGTTCAAAGCATTTATCAAAGCTTTCATAATTTTCATTCTTTCCATTCTTGCAAAATGCCATAAGGCCTATCAAGGCCATGCATAATCATAATCATAACGCATGTTCAATATTTCTCATACAATTTAACACAAGCAATGTCACATAGTGCAAGCAAGCATACACAAGGCAATTTGTCCATACACACAATAACCATAAACATATTACCTACCTAATATCGCCCGAGTATCCCACTCACTGGTGTCCTTCCTCTTGCGATTGGGTCGGTCGACGGTTTCTATAATAAACCAAGTTCTCATTCAATCATTACGCAAAAGAAATATTCCATAAAGCTTGACAATCAAAAGTAAAGCACTAAACGCCTACATCCGACTTCCATCTAAATTCTCGAACCCTTAAAGGTGATTCCAACTTCCTTCTTCATAAAACTTGTAGCCCTTTATTTCTAGATCACAACGAATCCAAAATCACCTCATTTGACATCTATAGAAAAGATATACCCAAAATACCAACTTCATCTTTCTTTGGGCAAGGCGCCGTCACGACGTAGGACGTTCATCATGACGAAGACTTCGCTCATGACGAAAGCCACGTTCGTTCGACGAAACGACCCGCTTGCCGGGTTGCACCTGAAGTGTCTTGCCATGGCGAAGACCACGCCTTCGTACGTCGCGGTGAATAAACATTAATTCGTCGCGACGTTGTTTCCCTTTCTCGCACGTCGCGGCATGTTCATACGCACGTCGCGTCGTGCGGGTCTGGAGAACGACTCCGAAACCCATTTTCCAGCATTTTCTCACTTCAATCCTTTCCCTAATTCAAATGCAGCACATCTAAACTTTAGATCATGTCTTTAACTATATTTCTAACTCAATCAAACCTCAAAATCAGTCACAAACATATCAATCCACAAATCCAACCATTTTTGCTTTACAAACCCTAAAACCTTTGATTCTGCTACATTCAACATTCTCTAGGTTTAAATCTAACCATAACAAGTTTAACACAAGCAGAACTTACCAGGAAATCACTTCAAATCGGTCGGAAACTGCAAAGATCGAAGAATCCCTCTTCTCTTCTCTTCTTCTCACCGACGACGCACTCTTCTTCTTCTTTCCTCTATTTCCTTCTTTTTCTTCTTTCTTTTCTTTTCCTTCTAACTTCCTACTTAAGTCAAAAGGGAGTATAAAGACCATTATACCCTTCCTTTCAAAGCCTAAAACATTCTAACTCAAGTAATCTTCCCAAAATGCCCTCATAAATTTTTACCCATAAATTCTTATTTCAACCACATTAAACGCAAATATACCTCAATTATCCACTAATACTCCAAAATTAATCAAACTAAGGCATAAACACATAATTATCACAATTCATGCTTAATATCATCATTAAAAAAAAATGGGATCCAACACTTTGGATGCCATTCTATCCTCTTAGAGGATATGTCGGGGTCTGTTTTCTTAGACAAATTATGTGATTGTATCGTCTTTTCTTCCTTTTAATAAAAAAAATCTATTCATCTAATAAGTGAGATCTATAAAAATTAAAGGGAACAATTGGAACGGAAGAATACTGTGTTTTATTTACGTAAAATTTTTTGGTAAAAGTCAACTAAGAATAAAATAAACTAACATACACAATAAGATGCAAAAATTTGATAAAGAAATGTAACATCTTTCGTTTCTAGGGATCTAGGCATTTATGCAGATCTATATTGTTATTTTCTCTCAATTTTTGGCTTCCTTAGTTTAGATCTTTGACTTATTACACAGCTGCAACGTATAGTTCCAGTGAAGCAGAGATCAGATCACCGCTTTTATCAATTTGTTTCTTAATTTTACCAGCAAATCATCTCTATTTATTTGTTTTCATCTACTTCTTCTCAAACCAAAGGGAGATAATTTGAGAGAGAATCGGTTGGTGCCATGGGGTTTGGCTCAAACCATAGGGCTCTCTTCGCTGTTGCGTCATTGTTTTTTATTCTTTCACACGTTTCTGCTCAGGTCTCTCTTTTCCTCATGATTCTTCATTTTTAAAATTATCTGCATGAACGTGTTCCTGTGTTTATCGATCGACTTTAACAATTTTTCGTATGTGCTGTGTTTTCATTGTTGCATATTCTGGCGTTATTAGGAATCTCTGTTGGAAAATGAGAACAAAGATTCTAATGCAGGGGCTACGGTCCTCGGCCGTCGTGGGATGGTGAGCATTCTCTTTCGTTTTGGATATGTATTGTACTTTTGCATTTTATTCTTTTTCTAGCATTTTTAGTTGAACTTAGATTTGTCTTTTTGCAATTTTTAGACCTATAAGGATATCTGCGATGCAGGCTTGTAATGATATCTGGTGTTTTATACAGATTACTACCAATGACCTTGACAACAATTCTGTCGGTATCGGTCTTAATTTAGATTCTGGTCTTGGAACTTTTGATGCCTTATTTGCAAGCTTGTCAATGATCATTGTCAGTGAGGTTTGTGAACAAAGCTTTTATGCTTTGCTGTGCTCTTTTATTTCATCATTTTTTTTAAGTCAACTGAAAATCAGATTAAAGTTTGTTTCCACCATTTTCATCTTTCCACATATAATTGTTGGACAAAGAAAAACTACATTTTCCTGTTCCTTCCATTCATTGAGTTCACATACTTCATTCAACACACATCGTGTGTTTTTAACTAGCTCTAATATCCATTTATAAATTTGGTGAGTTGATACTTTTGGGTTTAGTTAGATAAAGAAGTTTCATTTCCTGCCTTTTACTTTTGAGTGCAGACATGAATTCTGTTATTTGATTGCTAGATTGGAGATGAGACATTCATAATAGCTGCTCTAATGGCAATGCGCCATCCTAAGTCAATAGTGCTATCTGGTGCACTTGCTGCTTTGATTGTCATGACGGTATATTTTTTAAATTCTTTTCTTTTGCTTTAAGATTCATTGATATTCCACTGTGGCCGTTTGCAATTTGCTTCTTCTCAAGGGTTTGAAGCATAGTGCTATCACATGTCTCAATTAGGTACTTTCTACTGGACTAGGTAGGATTGTGCCAAATTTGATATCAAGAAAACATACAAATAGTGCGGCCACAGGTAGGCAACTTGTAACCAATATAACATTGTTACATATTATTTGTTGGCTGCTACGCTGTTTTTTATTTAAGTATCTTTAATTCCTATTAATCTAACCTGAATCTCAATCATATTGTTTTTGTGGTCATGTTGCTATGGTGACTATAAACCCCATACTCTTTTTTTGAATATACCCCTTAATGTTGCTTGGTTTATGACTATGTTAACACCCAAAGATATCCGCTGTGAGGTATTTTGTGAGTAGAAAGGTTTTGGGACTTCTGTAAATAAAGAAAGCTACATTTGTGCATTTTTTGAACAAAAGAAGCATGTTTGCACTTGCTTTTTCAAGTTCCTCTCTTTCTTGTCCAAATTTCATCTTCTCCCCCCTTGTCTTTCATTTTTCTCACTTTCCATATTCGCACCTCGCTTCTCTCTCTAATCTCTCCTCTTGTCTCCTCCATCCTCACCTTCTTCCTATTAATCCCTTTTCCTCGCTTTGACTAACTCTTACATTTTCTCTGTATACTATTCTCACAATTGTTTTCTTGCTCCCTCCAATTTCTTTTTTACCAAACAATCCTTTCTTTATTTTTCTATATTTGTCCTTCCTTCTGGTCCCATCACTTCGAGACCATAATTTTTTTACATAAACCAAGAAGAGCTATATAGGGATAATTTCTTTGTAGCAACCTATGGAAGGCCTATGCATAGGATGGGACCCAATTATTCAAATGCCTTAATGCACTCTCAGACTTAGCATGAATTACGTGCGACAATTATCTTTGGTCTCACATCCAAATCTCTCTCATTGTCGAAGATTTCTGTCAATGTGCACCAACACATACCAACTCTCGCTTGCTTTAGAGGTTTCGTCGACCTTGCATATAGGCCTTACCTAATCATAGGACTTTGCCTTGTTTCCTAGTTGACATGCCATCTTCATACCAACTCATATGCTAAGCATTGGCCAAGGCTCGTTAACACTTATACGATTTCTCCAATTGAACTTATGCGTCTAAATATTATTGGATATCGTAGAATTGACATGAGTGGATTTTATTTTTCATACCAAGGGTGGAGGCATCTTTGTTGACCTGCTCATTCTATGCTAAATTTGATAAAATTATCACAAACACCTTTCCTGTCAGCTATCTTTAGGTTCCTGTTTAATTTGCTCTATAAAACAAAATATTTCAACCTTAGAAAAGTGTGATAATTTCTGAGGGATGAAGCTATCATGTTGACTACTCAACATGGGGCTTTTGGCCTAAAGAATCCATGCCAGCATAACTCAGTAAGGAGATATATTCAAGATAAGGAACTACTACTTTCGAGTGATCTATATGGTAGCTTGTTTCCAAAAAAATTTCCACTTGTTTTCTAATGTCAAAACTACATCGTTTATTAGATGGTAACTTAAAGACAACTGAAGGGAAGGGGGTCTATTACACTTTCAGTCAAATGTTAGGGGTTCATATGATAGTTCTCAAAGTATAAGAGAATAAATAAAGAAGTAGAAAACCACAGAGTCCACATGTAATTAACCCATTGAAGAAATGAAACCTGTATTTCCATATATTTGGTGGTGGTGTAACTTCCTCCTAGAACTAAAACCTTCATATTATTGGAGTGTCATCTATATCTATTAATGGTGAACTTTACAATCAAAGTCCCCAGTTTCCAGTTTTAATGAAAGTGTTATATTTTGTTAGAATCTAAAGATTATTCTTGAACTAGATTGAATATTTCAATTTTTGTGTTAGATTACATAATCAATTCAAATGCAAAAGATATTGTGCAACATATGATTTGCACATCCCGCTGGCATGAGGCTTGGATTTTAACTTGTTTTTAATTGTCATTTATGTCCAGCAATAATGAAGCATCCTGTTCATATGAACTCTGAAATTTAGAGTTAAAACTCTCTTGTATGTTCGGGTCCTATAAAAAGTTTCTACTAGAAGTAATACATATGCGCATCTTTCATCAAATTGAGAATGTAAATATTTGCAATGGCCTTCTTTTGTTATAAATGTTGTGATCATGAATTGATCCAGAGCTGGAAGCAGAAGTTCTTAGAGTTTCAACATTAGGCCATTGAGAAGAAAGATAAAGGAACATAAGTGAATAAGAATTTATAACAAAAATTGCTAGAGACTCATTCTTAGGCTAATTGGGAAGGACAGATAAACTAGCACAAGTGAAGAAGAACTACTATCACCATGCAAGTTGTTTAGGACTTTCCTTGTCACAACACGAAAATGGATCATGCTTGAAACTGAGAAATTTTCCTTGCAATACAATGTGGACTTCTCTTCCTAGAAGATGGGCCTTAGCCCAACTGCAAGTTTGACTTATTGTTACTTGAAGATTACAATTTCAATTGAAGATAGGTGCCTTCAGTCAAGTGGGACCCAGGATATGTATACTTGACATATCTTAAGCCTTTGTATTACCGACTCCTATGCTATCTTTTTCCATGTAATAGATGATCAACTTAGGCGGTCTTGAAACATGGGTGGCTAGTATACCAATTACTTGATTACTTTATTAAGAATGATACACTAGCATGTTTTGAAGATTACATTGCTCCGGTATTTATGCTTGATCTTTTCAATTCTTCCTTTAGCTATAGTTGTTCATGATTACAGCTTTAGTGGTAGCTGTGAAAGATAATCCCATGGATCTCACCATGATAAGCATTTTGCTGTTGAAGATTTGACAGAAGTAGGAATTTGTGACCTACCTTTTGAAAGCTTATCAAATGACATTCTGGATTGAAATTTCACCGAAAAAGACAAATAAACGGATTTGCAATGCATTTTCATGTTATTATTCTTTTCTTTTTTCAAATTGTTGAAGCTTATGTACCGAAAGTTAGGCATATCAGTAGGCTTTCTTTTATCAGTTATATTGGCTGTAAGTATTAATGATTTGTTTGATAGGAAAACCATTGTCAATGATGTGAACTTGGTATCTGATTTAGGAAATTTCCTCAGAAATTTTAGGCAGTTTGATGCTTGGTTCCTTAAGTTATCAATATAAGGGAGAACATGCACGATGTTACCATAATGATTTCAAAGAACATGCACGATATTACCGTAATGATTTCAATCCCAAATAGGCCTATTCTCTATCATATCAAAGAAACTAAATGGGAATATTCGAAACAATCTTCTCGTATAATTATCTTGGAACTCTTCAAATTGATGCATAAAGTATAATGATTTTTTTAAAAATTTATCAAGTGTAATGATTTTATATGTATTCAGTAGCTCTTTCACGTACTTACAAACATTTTTCCTTTCTGATTGAAAGATAGTACATTTGTTGATGCATTCAATATCTTTTATCTACTCTCATTTTGTGTGCTTGTTTGGTCAGGGTAATACTATGCTCCATGGCTATTCTTTTAGATTATGTGTTGGATCTGGAACCTTTACTATCATCCTTCTACCCAAAGATGAATTTGTTTCCATTATAGGCATGCCAGGAATATATAAATTGTCACTCAACTTTTTTGTTTGATGTGGCAAATTAAAGTGCCAATTCTCTTGTTAGCTACCCTTAACTTTTTAATTCTTGCATTTGCAGTTCTTTATGCCTTTTTTGGGCTTCGGCTGCTTTACATTGCTTGGAGATCAGATTCAAAATCATCACAGAAGAAAGAAATAGAAGAAGTACGTTCTCTGTTTCTTCAGAATCACTTATTTCTAGTTACATGATAGCTGTTGTATTACCAAATTTTCACATTCGCTTTCCATTTAGAGAAATTGTGAAAAACAACAGTGGTGTTGGTATTTCACTATGAAGTGGTTGAAATAGTTGTGATCTTAAAGTTTTTGATATCTTTTACATGAGTAACACAAAGTTTGATGCGTAGTAAGTTTAATGTGTGGAAACTTTGGGCTAATTGCATGCATTTTTGGTGATATTAAGTTGAGAACAATAGTCTTTAGGATATCTATGTTAAATGAATATGATATTATTAGTCAAAGAGCTATCACTTTAGTCATCAAGTTTATGCTCTGGATCTATTTTTCCGCTTCTGAGCATCAGCAGTCTTTGAACTCTTCTTTTTCTGAACTACCTTGGAGTGTCTTAGACATATCCTAAGGCCTCTAGTGTTGATTGAAATAAGTGTTTGAAAGGTTTCTTTTGATAGCATTATGTGGTTCAAATTTATGTTCCTAGTCTTCCTCTGATTATGCCTCTAATCACCATGGCTTTCTCATCATCATTTACCTTGTTCAGGTAGAAGAAAAACTAGAGAGTGGACAGGGGAAAACAGCTTATCGCCGCTTCTTTTCAAGATTTTGTACACCAATCTTTTTGGAGGTACGTTGATTCATCCGCATTAATACTGTCACTTCAGTTGCTTGATAGAGTTGAATATTTGTTCTTCAATTTTGTCTGACGTAAGTTATATACTGATTTTTATTAGTATTTGTTAGCAGTTTACTCACCCTATCTTGTTTAGTGTTTTATGTATTTTCTGATGAAGCAAACTTTCTAAAGCAATTTCCTTTTAATTTTCAGTCCTTTATTTTGACCTTTCTAGCTGAGTGGGGTGATCGTAGCCAGATTGCAACAATTGCTGTAAGTTGATTTTGTTTTCTTTAGTTCACTCTGTCTTTGTTTACAGTATACATGCACTGCAAAAGCAGATCTGTTCCCTTGCTGTGCCTTGAATAATTAGGATCTCAAAGTTTTAGTTAATTGTTTCACTAACTGTATACTATATTCGCAAGGGTTCTAGTGAATGAAAGTTGGTTCTTGGTTAGTCTTATTAGCTGAAATTTTGAAAGACTTGGAATTCCAAATGCTTAAAAAAAGAAACCAAGTTCTGGATACTGGACATGTTGCCGATGCTTAACCCTCGTGCAGAACTTAGTGCTTAACTCAAAGTTAAAAGTGGATATAAACATCTTTACGTATTCCTCAACAATAAACTACATAGTAGTTCCAGATGCAAGATGAGAATTTGTCTAAAGAGTTGTTATATGGTGACTATTAGCATTATGATATACATTGCCTCATTCATTGATATTGCAGTATCCAAAGAAGCTATTTTGATGATATCAAATGCTCTATATTTATCCTACAGAGTCCACAATTTACATATAACTATAATAATTTGTGTGCTTCAGCTGGCAACACATAAAAATGCTGTTGGGGTTGCTGTGGGGGCTATAATAGGACACTCTCTCTGTACAAGCCTAGCAGTGGTAGGAGGAAGCATGCTAGCATCTAAGATCTCTCAAAGGACGGTTGCTACTATTGGAGGCTTGCTTTTCCTTGGCTTTTCCTTGTCCTCCTATTTCTATCCTCCTCTATAACCATCTCATATTGTATTAGGCTTAGCCTAATTCTTTTTACAGTGTTGTTTGCAGTTGCAGCTTGTCTTTGCATTTAACCAGATTTCTTTTGCAGCGGTTTATACAAATTGGATGCCGCAGAAAGATTTCTTGCAAATGTATAATACGTTGCCTTCTACTAAGTGTTCCTTACTTTTAAGTGAATGTTAAAAAGCTAACTTTTAGCGATATAATGGTCTCTTTCATTTTCCAGGGTGAGTAATCTGACTTTGGATTTTTAAAAAAAGTGAATTAGGTTGACAACGAAAAGTGGAATGCTCATTTCATGATTATTGGAGGATTTCTGTTGGCTAATGCTCTCCATGAAAAGAAAATCACTTCATTTTATAGGTTCATCAAAAACACTGAATCTGAAAGGATTACTTCAGAAATTGGATCTCAATACTGTAGAGATTCAGAATCCTCTATGGAAGCGCATTAATCTCAACGGGTTTAGTTAGTGAGTTTGCTCATCAATTTTAGTGGTTACAATTTTGTTGCAGAGGAAAAGGGAAATAATTCCTTTAGACTTGCTGCACATTTAATTAGCTCAAAGAAAGTGGGTCAATTGAGTTTAGGGATGGGTTCAGTATATGAATATTTATACTAATGCCCTCAAGGGGTGTGGCTTGATGGTTGAGAGTGGGGCTTGACTTTAGTTAGGTCCCAGGTTCGATTCTATGCTAGCTCCTCTTGTAAGAGCACTGAGGCAAGGGGTTTTACTTGTAGATGGAGAACTAGTTGGGTCTCAATGATGAGGTCTTTCAATTAGCCACTTTGTGGAGTGGTCATGCCATTGAGCCTCGAGAGAGGTGTCTACTTGCTTACTTGCGTCTACGGGGTTTCTTCGAATCCAAAATTATATATATTTATATTTATATATTTATACTACTAATATACAAAGTCTTTACTTTTTTTACCATATCAGATAAACTACTCAGCTCATGTTTGATGAATAAATTTAAATTGTTACACTTCTACAAATAAGATCAAGAGTCAAGATTGAGCTATCATCAAGGTAAGATCAAGTGGAGAACAAGCCAAATTACAAAAGGTAGTATGAATCACAAGATTATGCATGAGCAAGAGAAAAATTGGGTCAAGATCAACGTAACTTTTCTTCTAAACCCTTATTTTATTCATTTCAATCTCACTAGGGGTTCAAAGTTGCATGATCATTAATTTTTAGGTTTTAACAAATGAAATTTTCAATTTCAAGAAATAAATTTGGTTAAGGTTTAAAGAAAAAGCCTTTTGAATGTTTTTCTTTCACATTGAGGAACTTTTTAAGTGTATTTCAATCCAATTTTGTTAAAGGAATGAGTTTATACCTCTGAAAACTTGATGTACGTTACCGTGAAAAATGATGCATTTGTAAGCACAAAGATGCCAAAGAGCAAGCCGATATGTGATTTTTGACATAATAACTGAATTTGATACTATGCTTTTAGTTAACTTGCAATGGACTACTTACATAATTTGGTTACTTTGCATATGCATGTCACTGATAATAATTGAATTTGGCAAAACTCTGAACGATAAATTTTAGAGTTTGGGGGTTGAATTGAAAGGGCTCAAGTATACATGAATGAGGTCATTGCTGACATCTTGAAAATGATTATGTGCTGATTGCAGATTTTGGGTCTTAATGAAGCCCTCCATACTGCCTTTTCAGAGGCATCAAATGACACTTGCCCACAAAATATTAACTCTAGAGCAAGTTGTTAAAACCATGAATTCTTATGATCTGAAACAATGCTAATCATTAACGTAGAGGGGATTATGGTGATTACGAATGATACTAGTGCAATTGCAGAAAATCGTGGTAATGGTCGCAATTTGAAACTATGATAGTTTAGTACGTAATAGAATGTGAAGTTGCTCTATGATAAACCCCTCAAATCCTATGGTCTAATAAATCTGTACTAACCCTGTCTCAACCCATCTCAGTCATCCATTTATGTAGAATTATTGGACCAGAGGACCTACATAAATGAATAGCTGAGATAGATTGAAACAGAGTTGGTACAGGTTTATTAGACCAGAGGATCAGGTCCCTTGGATAAAAGCCATTAGTCAAACCATGAGATATCATTTGAATTGTCAAGATATTTGTGAGAAAACAAGGATCTTGAAATGTTGATATGGTTTCTTATTCCTTTTACTTCAATATTTTTAAGAGTAAAGCTAATGTCAGAACTTATGAGGTGATGTGAATGAAGGCTTATATATGAAATTAATATAAATAAACCTAACACAACACATTTATGCTCGATCATGAGTTATGAAATGTTGGCATATAATCTTTATTGTTGGTAAATGAAACACGGATACACTTTGTGTTTCTTGATAAGCTGTCTAATTGTTTTGTCCTCTCCTTAGCTCTCATATCTTTCTCCTGGCTAGTAATGACATGTTTTGTTGCCATGCTAAGGTGGTAAACTTATTCTGCGAGAACAGTTTGGTTCAATTGCTGTTGGTGGACATTATGACAACCTTTTATGAATGTTTGGCATTAAAAAAGTTCCAGCTGTTAGAGTTAGTCCTGGAATTGAGGGAGTGTTTGCCATCATGGAACAAATTCAGAAAGACCGGACGTAAATGGCCCGACGGATTGAAACCCAGGCTCCATTAAGAAATTGGGGCAGGATTCAATCTCACACACAAAAGTATAAACACAAATTCTTTTTGCATAATTTTTTAAAAGTCAAGATTACTTAAAATTTTATAATGTGATAAACATACAAAATATAATAATTCATAATTCATAATTCATACCTGAAACTTGATCTTTGTCGTTTTATTAAATTATTTTTAAATTGGTTTACATCTAATATTGTAGCCGTATAAATATTCAGTCTCCAACGCTATCTACAAAACATGTTTAAAGTAACCTAAAACTACTGTAGAAATTGATAGGCAAAATGCTAGCTCACTTAAAGTACAAATCTATTTATAATAAATTTTAAATATTTTAATAATTTAATTGAAATAAATTTTAATTAAATAGTAATTATACTCTAATAAGATTCAATACCTCATATTTATTGTTTATTTATTAAATATCTTATATTTAATTCTAAAATTTCAAAATCTCATATATCATAGATGGTCCTTGTTGGTGACAAAGTGCTGGAGTAGGGGATTGTAATAATAGAAAATCTTGAAACTACAATTTAAAAGAAGATCCCCTAAAACACAATAATTAAGGAACTCAAAAGACGATTGAATCAGTGACGATCATCTAGTTTTGAATTTGAGAAGGCAGGATTGGATCTAAATGGTAAGTTAAAACGACTGTGTCTAAAATAATATAGGAGATCAAATATAACAACAAACACTTGACATATTATATATGTATATGCATATAATCGATCAACAACTAGAGCTAAAATTCACCATTTTATTAAGAAATGGTTTTCATTTCTTCTACTGGACCATAATGTTTATCACTTTCTAAAACCTTTTTTTTTTTTTTTTTGGCAATTCAGAAGATACTATAAACAGAAGAAAAGTTATGTACAGCCTTGGAACTGCTTGAGCTAAAACTCGCACCTACAAAAGGAAACTTAAAATACATGACGAATCTACAGCTGTCCTTTTCAGCAAGCAACTGAGGACAGCTACAACTTTCCAACCAAAGCAACCTCAAGGAGCTAACTCATCTACCCTGTATATAAGCTGACCAACCATCATTTACATCTCTGTAATCAGCCCTCAATTAATTAGCAACCACATAAACCGTATGTGCTCAAGACAGATAGTGATATGACTTCCACTCTCATTACCATTGAAGATGGCCAACAACCGTAGATGATGGTGCTTCAACTGTTGGATATCTTCAACCTAAAATTCAACTGACATGTGTCCAAGAAGAGCAAGCCTCCCAACTCCATGTTCAATGATGATCCTGATCTAACAACCTACGCAGTAGAGTTTGCTACACAATGGCACCACCAAGAAACCCAAGAACTACATCACTTCCTTACTCACAACCTGAACAAAATTCAACTCTCCATCCCTCCCAACACACCCTCATCATGGTCTCATCTTGCTAGACTCATTTTAACCACAACTAGGCAGAAACTACAATCCTATTTCCATTTTAACCACAACAAGGTAGAAACTACAATCCACTCAACTGTCATCACAAACATAAGCAGCTAAGTCGTAGCTTGTGATGACTTCAATTGAAAATATGAATATAAAGATTTAGATATCTAATATTCATATTGGTACCTAGTTAGATCAAGATATAAGTTGAATATATTTGGTTAAAAAAACATAATAAACCCGACTAACGTGACAAAATATCCTGTCATAACTAACGATTAAAGGAAAAAGTGAGAGGAATTGAGTGTTTGAAATTTTTTAATTACTAAAAAGGGTTCCATGACTTTCCACCCTATAGGTCTCGATATTCTTTCTCGTGCAACATCAAAAACAACTCAGAATCCTGCTGCTCGCTGTAGTTCTCTATATACCATGGAAACAATTTCTTAAATGCTCTTGGTTCTGATAGGATGATTGAATTGGGCGGACAGGGCCAGGGCCAGGTCAAATGAAGTTTCAAGCTTGAACAAATATATCAGGGTACAAGTCGCTATATTCATTTGAGATGTCATCCTCAAGATTAATGCAAATTATTAGAGGTCAAGTAAATTAAATGGTTCAGAATATGTAATACTAATTAGATAAGCACAGGCAAGCACAAACCAAAATCAAGTAGGACCAAAGTAATTCTAATCCTCATGTAAGTGGCCCTTATCCAAATCCGTAATCAAACAAGCAACTAAGCCCTAAAGTGGGACGCCTAAAAAAATTTCCAGCCCTTAGACCTTTAGACCAGCCACTATCCTTTTGTTAAGGTAGTCAAAACTGCACTAATCAATATCATTTTATAAAGATTAGCTACAAAATATGCTGTGGGCCCTACCTTACCGAAACAGAGATTGTTCCAAGTTAAAGCCTCTATGAAGATAGGCTCCTACAAGATGGATCTTTTACACAATACCAGGATTTGATGCAATTTTTTCTAGATGGATGTGAAGATACTAATGCATCTTATACCTCATTCAAAGGGTGAAAATTTGACAACCAAAGTCATCTATGCATGTACCTGGAAAAACATAAATCAGCGCAAGGACAGAGACTTGTTCAGTTTTCAAATCATCTTCTGTCTCTCTCCTGCAAGCTCTAACAAGATCATTGCTACTAAAACTAATGAGTGGTGCCCTTTTTCTTGTCTGTGGTACTTCACTTTAATATCGTAAAGTTCAAATTAAGGACCTTGAATCTTTGCACAACAACACCTTTTTCTCATGCAATATCAATAAAATGGTAAAATTAAAAGAGCACTCTAGAACGAGAATTGTCCAGAGTATAAGTTGGTAAAAAGTTTCTCAGCTGTAATAACAGCAAAACATGGAACTTATTTCCTAATTCAAACAAAGACGGTACAAGGTCTTTCAAAACTCAGTATCGGTGTGCCAACTTCTCCTTTTCCTGGTAGTTTTGCACATACCTGCAGAAATTACAAGAGGTAAAAGCAAAAAAAAAAAGTATGGTTAACTAAAACTTCTGACATAGACTCACAAAAAGAAATTCAAGGGAAACTAACAATATGCTCACAGTATTGTCTTACACTTAAAAAGAATTTTAAGAAAGTATGGCTGCCTTGAGAATCATAAAGAAGAAGTATTTATGAAATCCAGTAAACTAGTTTCCCACCCAACAAAACAAAACAAAAAATGCATATTTTTAGTGCATTACAAACCCACAACAAAAGATAACACTCCCCAACATGTGTACAATATTAACAATTATGAAATGATGGGCAACAAATTCATTACTTTCAAATTCACCCATCCATGTGCAACGAATGGATCCGTTCTTGTACGCAAACAAACGCAGACCTCTAAATAGTCATACAAAAAAAGGAATTGGAGATCTAAAAAAGCATTAGACAGAAGAAAAAAGATTGATACGTGTAGGTGCCCACGAGAGGAGCAAGGAGAAGGGTGGCGCTGATCCAATTCTCGGAGACCTTGTGGTGGATCTTAGACGTGATATCTTTCCATAGACCTGGCATCACTTTCTGCTGAAACGGAGACAGTGCATAAACTACTGCCTTCATCCTCACTGGTTGCTTCCCCATGGGTATTGATAAGAATGGATGACTGCCCTAACCCTCAATTTCTTCGTCCTTCCCCTCCCTCTAACCTCCACTCTTCCTCTTCGGTCTCCATATAGGGTAGAGGTAGCTGTTGGGCTTCCTTTGTGACGTGCCAGCCCATTTGTCTCTCCCACGTAACCAAAATTTACACCTTCTTCAGACCGATCTTTCAACAATAATACTATTTTGATTCCACTTCTATGATTTTTGTTTCTTAATTTTATTTTTAAAATATTTTTTGCTGATTTTTCTTTTCTTCTTAATTTTAATTTTAATTTTTAAAATAATAATGAAAATATTTAAACATTTGAATTGCCTTTAAGTCTTAATACATTCAAAAAAATTAAAAAAGGTGTTAAGTTCCCTATTTTAAATATTTATCGAGATTTAAAATATTTTCTAAATATTAGAATTTAGAAAGGATAATAAATTTAGGCGTGAAACAAATAAAATCATCCTACAAAATTAGAAATAAAACATGGATTTAAATGTCTAGGAGCTTATAATTTTACTTATAACTTAAAATTAAATACCTAAAATGCCTATAATTTTTCAAAAGGTTATGAATGAGAAAAATCATAACATATAATCATAAATTGGGCTTTGAGCTTGATATAAACATTATGTTTACAAAGTCATTACATTGTGTTGAGGCATCATAGTTGTTTGTAAACAAGGTAAAGGTTAGGAAATTTATAACTTAAATCATAGAAGCAAGTAAATCAAAAATAAAAAGGAAACATAAATGACAAGAACATAGCACTTCATAACCTCCAAAAGATAATCCTAATAAAAATTATATGTTATAATCAATATGGTAAAAGGACATAGTATAGCAAGCAAGTCTAGAACAAAATAACAGACAGGGACATATCAAAACAACCCAACCAATATAAGAACGTGAAACTGTAAAATTGGATGAAAAAAGTGGGTATTCTCAAAATAGCAGGGAGCTTATATAAAATATAGATCCATGGGTGATAACATCTTCATTATTCAGGAGTTGTTTAAAGGATACAATTTTAACAATGACATAAGAGTTGTGCCTTACAAATTGACTTCTTCAAAGCCTTTGATTTTGTAAGTTGGGATATTATCAAGTCCTCTTTTAATTGTTCATAGCTCTTTTAGTAAGTTTGTTAACTAGATAATGACTTGTGGAACGACTATTTCCGGAACTAATAAACATTTTTAAAGCTACATAAGGACTCTGGCAGGGTGATCCCTTATCACCCCACCTAGTTTCAACTTCCATGAAAGTGCTTGTAAGAATAAATAAACAAGAATCCTGGATTCAAATTCCACTATAAGTTTTAAAAAAAAAACTCAATAACACTTGGTCTTGGACATACTTAATTAAGGGATGTAACTCTATCAACAACAACTGGCCTAATTATCTCTCTAACCAATCCACTAATGATTATATAATATGGCATGCTTATAAGTGCAAAGAATTCACAACAACCTGATGTAATGTGATATTTGAAGAGTTTTAACTTCATTCCTTTGGTTTATACTGGTATGGGACTTCAATATAACCTCTTTATATTCATTTATAGGGTAAACTAAAAACAAAGGACAAAATGAAATTCCATGTTAATGACCTGCTATGATGAAAAAAGGATGCTTGGAGTATTCATAAAATATGGGCTGTAACCTTTTAATTAATTGAAGTCCTATAGTTTTCTGCTATAAATGTTCATTAGCTTGTAACTATCATTAAACAATTGTCCTATCCTGTTAGTAGCTACTAAAGGACACGCTGGACATTTTTGTGCTGCACTCCTTTGTTTTCTTTAATTTAATTCTCCTTAACTTGCAAAACTAAAAAAAAAGCTAATAGTAATTTCCAATGATTAAAAATTGAACCAATTAATCATAAAAATATTGAACCAATCAACTTTTAGTTTGATTAACTTGAATAACCTTTGTTATAAAAATCAATTAATCTATTAATTAATTGACTGATTTTCATAAACTAACTAATTTTTATAAATTAGAATAAAGTGGTCAATTTTATTTAATAGTCTACTTTTTAAATTAAATTTCAATTTCTTCTATGAATAAAGATAGTTTTTTTCAATTTCTTCCAAAAAAAGGATAGTTTTTTGTTAACCATATTTCAAATTCTTCAATTTTGATTAATCTTTACTATATATTAATTTTATGATATTTTAATAAAGGTTAAACATTTTAAATCTTATACTTCTTATTTTATCGGTTTAATTTCTACTTTATTTTTTAAAATAGGTAATTTCACGATAAAATAATATATGTACCAATTTTAATTCTTGTAATAAATAGGAAAATTATGATCGGAGGAGGCCTCTCACCTTGTGGTTTCGAGTTAATGATATCACAATTCACTCAAGAATTTCGATATAGCTGAAAAAAATAGAACATACGTTAAGTTTAATAACATTAATAACATAAAACTTTGTTTTTAAATTTTTTGTGATGTATGTATTTACAAATTATTGTAAATTCTGAATAATTTGTTTAATAAATATTTTAACCACAAGTATTATAGATTTTATTATAATAGAAAATAATTTAATGTAACCTAAATTAAAAATAAATATATTGATTTATAATTTAATTAAAAGACTCGGTACATGAAATATGAAATACTTAAAATTATATATAATTTTATGAATAATTATTTGATATACGAAGTTGGTAGAAGTACAATTAAATGTAGAATTGCCCAATTAGAGACATGCTCTTCTGTTTAATATTATGATGTTTTATGCTGTTTTATAAATCTGAACTGTTTATTTATACGAGTCTCACATTTATTTGCACGAGACTTACACAAAATTTATATAAATAAATGACAAAATTTATGAAAAAAATAAAATATCTTAAAATTATACAGAAAATTTGGACCCACCCAACAACTGACAGGGGAGGCGCCGCCCGATGGTCTCTCACCTCACGGGACATAGATTCGAGTTGCCGTGGCTGTGATCAGATGTATATTAAATTTGTTAATATTAATTAAATCAAATATATTATTTAATTTGGGAAGAGGCAGCAGTGCAGCACGCGGTGACCCAACTTTGCTTTTAAGCTCGGGATGACTTTTCCAAAACAACAGTCTTTTGAAAAATTCAAAAGTCCATTACCCAAATTTATAGTTAATTCAAACATTATATATGGAACAAAGACTTCTTAAAGAAAACACGACTCCTAATCCTTTGAAACTGAAAAGACAGTTTGAATCGGGGGAGGAATGAGATAAAGCTACAAAGAAATCGTCATCTCATTCTCATTCTTGTTCTGATTCGTACAATCTCTAACGGCTTCTGTTTCTTCTTCCTCTCCCTGCCTGCCTGCCTGTCTTTGGGGCTCCTTGATAATAATACTAAATATCAATCAAAACGAAACAGACGGAGAGTGCTGTTTTTGTTGATTTCCCTTTCTTTCCTTCTTTCTTTCGATTGATTATTGTTTGGCGACCATCAAAGAAGAAAACGAGAGAGCAATGTGTATGATGTGTCAAGAGAATCTCGAAGGCGCCGGCGTTGCCCAGGCACCGACCAACTTCTCTATGGTGGAGGACGGCATTTTCAGATCTGGCTTCCCGCAGCCCTCCAATTTCCCCTTCCTTGAAACCCTAAAACTCCGATCAATCATGTGAGTTCCTCTGTTTCTTCTCTTATAGCCTACGTGTCTGTGTGGTTGTTCATAAATATTCATCGTGGTTATTAAATTAATTAATGGCTTTTTTAAATATTTATGTGTATGATAATTAGTTTCTGAAATTGTGAGCAGATACTTGTGTCCAGAACCCTATCCGGAAGAGAACTTGAAGTTTCTTGATAGTCACAGTATCAAATTATTCCAGTTTGGCATTGAAGGCAAGACGGTATTATTATTTATTGTTTTTTTTTTGGGTTTTGTTTTTTTATTTATGAAATACTGCAATTCCCCTTTTTTCTTTTGCTGACTATCTTAGAGTAAAAAAAAATTTAGGAATCGTCCGTCCCGATTCCTACGAATACCATCATGGAGGCTCTCAAAGTCTTGATTGGTACCCACATATTTGTCCCGATTATTGAATACCTTCTCCAGATATACCATCACTCTAATTACATATTCCTCTGTTGCAGATGTACGGAATCATCCAGTTTTGATTCACTGCAAACGTGGAAAGGTTAGTTAGTTATGAACTTCCAAGTTCCATTCTTTTGTTCATATTCATCGTTACCATTTCTTACTTTTCTTTGTTTGTGTTTGCAATGCAAAAGTAGTCTTACCATGTTCTGGTACGATTCTGTGTGTTTGGGAATCTGTAGGATGTGCTGGTTGGTAGTCATATGCATCTTTGCTTAAAATTTGGGGACACCAATAACTTTACAAGAGAGTGCTAGGTTCTGCTGTTTCCTTTTGTTACCATATTCTTTTATGCTATGAAGATTTTAAGCGAGAGTTCCCTTTTCTTCATGCTATTTTATCCACTTTCAACTTGAAACTCCTGCTTGATCGAATACCATCACCTTTTCTTCTCAGAGCCAGAGAGAACTAGTATCTATGGATGGTGAAGCAAAACCTTCACTTGGCATAAATAAGAAATATCATATGTGCATCTGTTTGAGTCTACATGTTTGTTTTACTTTTAGCATAAATCTTGCACTCCAGCCTTTCGGGTATTTACCTTGGGAACTTATTCGGCCTGCTAATCATATGAGCAGCTAATAAGAGGATAATAAAAATTGACCAAGTATGAACAATAATGTGATATAGACAGTTGGGTGTGCTTTTGTTTGAAAATGCTCCGGATCCCTTTACCATACACGGCTTTTGTTAGTTGAATTGTATTGTTCCTTTTACTTATTCTGACGCTATGTCTTGTCAATTGCAGCATCGGACAGGCTGCCTTGTTGGTTGCTTCAGGAAATGGCAACTTTGGTGCTTATCTTCAGTGTTTGAGGAATACAATCAATTTGCCGGCCGGAAATCAAGGATCACTGATTTAAGATTCATCGAGACCTTCGATGTGATGTGCTTGAAGCAGAGTCTGTACAGCATCATCTACCGGTATCAAGGATATGGCTTAAAAAGGAGGCGGCTACTTTACAGGGAAGAGAGTATAGAGAAGCCACACATTATATCAAATATTGGAATCGGTAATTAGGATCCTTGTTTTAATTTTGGTACCTAATCACACTTGACAATTCGTCATAATCGTTCTCAAAGAGATTGGTAGAAAGGTTTTGGAGCGTCAATTTTTTTTTCATGGCTTCATTCAATGAGAGATGTACAATTTCACCATTGTTTTAAGACTATTAACACTTCCCAGTGAGAATAGCATACGCATTTTTTTTACCCTGTTACTTATTTTCTCAAATGAATTGAATAAATAATTAAAATCTAAAAGTTGGTATAAACTCTGATATTGTTCCACTTTTTTTTTTTTTCGCAGAAACAACTAGCTGGACGCTTCGTGTGGGTTGAGAGTTGAGACGCCAATGTTGAATATTGAACTTTCTTAGCTCATCATTATTCTTGCCGACACAAGACTGTAACGTATACGTTTACAACTAATAAGAAAGCGATACATGGTTTTTGACTTGCACACGTTGAAATTAATTAAGATAAAAGAATCAAAGTTTCCGTGGAAGACCTTTAGGACATCTTAGTTATGAGAAAATTGTCTAATCTAGTGTTCACACGCTATGTATAATACTCCTTTTATTTAAAATAAATGTCATTTTAGAGGAATATATATTTATTAAAAAATTAATAAAATATTTAATATATCTTTATTAATTACATGTTGAAGTCTTTTAAAAATATAATATGCGTAATTAGGATGTTAAAGAAATTAAAAATAATTTTAAAATAAATTATAATTGAAAAGTCATAAATAACATTTATTTTGAAGAATTAAAATTTTTTAAAAAATTTTATTTTAAATAGGAGGAATATAATATAGATGAACGAAACAATATCGATGATATATGAAGTAGGATATGTTTTATAAATGGTAAATGTACTTGTATGACTTTGACTCTCAATTCAAGATGATCGAGGAATCAATTAATTCACCTACTGCATCTTGAAATTAAGGTAGCTTCCTGATTTGTATTTCCTTTTTCGTATATGTATATTATATACTAACAACTATTATCCATGCATATAGCTCCCTTTTTCGAGAAAAAACGTAAATTTTCCATGGCCTGTATGAACCCAACCTATAATTGCACCTTTTCCGGAACGACTAGAAGCTCTCTCAAAACAAGACTGGTGATTTCATCTTTCATTTTGTTGGTTTATGGCCTATGGTAAGTTGCTTTGGATATAGTTTAGTGACAATTATTAATAAAGACATTCTTTATCTTTATGTATTAATTATATTGGATGTTTTTATCTTTATGTATTAATTACATTGGATGTTTTAATACTGAAAATAAAATCCTTTGAATAATTAATGTGTAATTGAAATTATGATTAGATCATAATTGTGATATTCAATTCATATTATTCCTAAATGTTTCTAATTATAGTTTTATTAAGGCGAATATTGTTGAAACAATAAAACTAGCACATATTATGTTTCTTTCTTATGAAGAAAGTAATTAATCTTATAAATTAAAGTATGGAGATACTTACACTAATGTGTATGTGATTATTAGAGAATAAGTCTCTAAACTGACCCAACTATGAAAATCCTAAATAGAATATTACTTATGTGTATATGAATTTTCTCATTGTGATAGTTATATAATTGATTATTAGAATTGAGATTACCAAGGCATCTTGTGTGAGAATTACTATACTTTAATGCTACTTATGAACCGTTCTAGGATAATTGAGTTGGACTTAATTATAAAGATTGAGAAACTTTATGGATCAAATATGAGATATTTGATTTTATTAAAATTAAATCAATTATAATTATAATTAGATTTCAATTTTAATAAAAAATTAAACTTAAAATCTAATTAATTTAATTTCTAATTGAAGCCCTAAGAATACATTAATTTGTTGTATAAATTCTCATAATAGATTTCACTCTAACCTAGAAGATTTAAGTGGTCCTCTTTCTATGACTCTATGTAACTCTTATAATTTAAAAATTAAAATTAAAATCTAAGTAATTTAATTTCTAATTAAACCCCTAAGAATACATTAATTTGTTGTATAAATTCTCAGAATAGATTTCACTATAACCTAGAAGATTTAAGTGCTCCTATTTCTATGACTCGTCTTATAATTCATGCCAGGATCTACTTATACATATGATTTCTTAATCCTTATTTATGAAATACGAAATTGACTAAAAAACTCGCATATTTCTTCCAATCACAATAAGTAATCATCCATAATTCATGATAAAACTCAAGTATTTCATTAAACTAAATAAGCAATCCAAAACAATAGTTTTAGGGTTCATCCTATCAAGATATATCTTAATTTGGTTTATGATAAGACAAAAGAAAAACTAGTAATAATCATGAAAGAAAACAAAATTGAAAGAAGTCATTCCTATGACCTTTTGAAATCACGATTTTCTTTGGTTATGTGTCTCCAAAGGTGCTTAATTCTTTTCACAAGACGCTCTAATTTAGATCCTTATGTTTGCTCTTCTATAAAAACATTCTTTTATTCTTATGAAATCATAAAAATTTTAAAGTATCTTACCAAATATAGATCTAACATGAACCCGTATTAATGTGTCTATATTTTTCATAACTGTGAAATTATTAATTTACTTAAAAATCACTACTAGCACAATTAAGTCCCTAATGTAGATTTGTGTTATCCTTGTGTTGTTTTAGTAGCTTCTCAATCGTGCATATGAGGGTTCTTGTTGAGAACACGATCTGAAGGCCACAAATACGTTCAGACTATGTTCCTTTATGTGGTAAGTTGTTAAAGAAGCACAATAGACTAGTAGCCTACACAAAATAAAAAAGTAGATGAAACCCAAGGGGTGTGATTGAGTGAAAGGGACTCATCCATTCTTAACCAAAAGTCATGAGTTCGATCCTTGACTTTGGGTATGGAGCAGCCTTAAATTCTTGGGTCAGTTGTCCCACCCTGTGAGGTGCCTACAAACCAATGAGAGGATTAGTCACTAAGTCAGCCGGTGGATATCTTGGTTAGAGACCCAAAAAAAAAAAAAAGTAGATGGTGTTTGACCCGTGTTCTGAACATGGGTGTGCTTGCTCAACGTTTGTTCATCCAAATTCATGCCAAAAGTTGTCCAACTTAACTCTAACTTATAGGAATTGATTCCTTCTTTATTGGGAAGATAAAACAAGGATTGTAAACAAAATATTAGTCATATTGAATACTAAATCATATAAAAATCACCAAAATTCAAGTAAAATGTTCACAAAATCATACTAAAAAAAATACCTAATTTGTATTTATCAACTTAACAAGAGAGCAATCGTAGATCTTAGGAACTTCTATTCAAGTACCAGAAAATTCTTATTTTACACAAAATATTTTTCTATAAGGATTGCCATCTTCTATTTGATTCAATTCACAAAAAAGGGGAAAATGGAACAACTTTCTCTCGAGGACGAGGGTGATATGAGAGTAAATTCAATTGGGAACACCAACAAAATGCTAATTGCTAAAAGGAAATGGAAGCTCTTTATGGAGTCAATTTGAGTCAAGTGGTTGCATTGAAGGTTCTGAGAAATCAAACATAACCAAAACAACTTTTGGCCTGTTAATCAATCGTTGAAATTATAAACATCATGAACCAAAAAATGAAATTCATCATTGGGAATTGAAAATAATTTGGTCCTAGCTCAATAATTGGAATAAAGTAGGTCCTCTTCAGATGATTCTTGGATTGGATAATCTCATACTTTCATTCCTTGACAGCCAAAGTAGAAGTGATCATACCTGGTGAAGAATACCAATGCAGATATAGAGGATTTACCACAATCATGAGCTCTCTCCCTAATTACAGACCAAACGTGGAAGCTAAATGTAAAGAGAACCTGGAAGAGGCACAACTCTAAAAGCTCTACTACTAAAAAATGTTCAAGAAAATTATCTGTGACACTCCTACCAACATCTTGTGTAACCTTTACAACTAAGTCCCTCAAACATTAAATCACCTCTTACTCAATTGCTATTTCTTGAACTGATTTTGAATCCAATCTTGAATGCTTAGAAAATAACAGGTCTATGCTTGTGCAATAGACTAAGCAGGTAACATATAATTACAAAGATGATTCAACTGCTTTCAAACTTTTCTTAGTTGTAACACCCAAGTGATATGGAGGGAAAATAATACAAAAATGTTCTAAAATAAAAGTCGGAATATGAATACATTCAAATGGATCACAGAAATTATAGTTGCAAATGAAGTTCATACAAACATGAACACAGAGCTAGGCACACAACGATCATATAATTTAGCTTCTGTTGTTACTTGGTTCACTATGAACAAAGTGTAACGAGGTTCTGACCTTGTTGCACTTTTTGAGTTTAATATACTCCTTCCATCTTTAAAAAACAAAGAATGCTTCGCATTCTACATCCGTTGCTGAAACATGGCTTGGATTATCACTGGATCATTAAGCAAGTAAATCATAGTTTGCGCCTGAAAGCACAATAGCAACAGAGGCAGATATATTGTTACTTTCAACACATCAAATCCATCTCTCCACTCTAACGTTACGTTTTTCTCCTTCGATAGTGCACACTCTACAGGCTTGGACAACTGCTTGGCTTACCGAACATATTTTCTACGTTTCAGTTTCTTGATCACCCTTTTCTTCTTTAGCTCAGCCCTACTTCTAAGCTTTTGCAATTTTTGTTTTCCACCCTCTATATCAGCTTGGATGGTTTTCTCTCTTTTGTCATCCGATAGTAAAGCTAACTTCGCAAATTTCTTGGGACTCACAAATCCAAGTTTTTCAGTTATATCCTTAAATGCAGGAACAAGGCCACGCCTCATGAAAAATCCATCAATCAGCTGCATTGAGTTCAACTCAGGAAGAGATGGAACATTTTTCAACTCCAGGTCCAAGCAGAATGGGGAATCCTTTAACCACATTCTCAATGAGTGGGCCTTGGCTACAAGGAGCCCACTCCGAGTTTTACAGGGAAGAAATGGGGATCCCATCTCCCAAAGGCACGCTTTCAAGGTGCTGTTAAGGGAAACCATGTTGTATTCAGCTGTGCCGGTTATCAAAACAACAGATTTTGGAGATGTTGGACAACCCTGTAAGGATGCATCCTGCCACATAGAGAAAGCATTACCATGTTAGTCTATAAAAATCGATGGTAGAGAAATGGTGCCACTCTTTTTACTGCAATTATCACTATGCATAAAGCAGTCATATGGAGAGGTCACTATTATAATACCATTGTGTATGATTGATAAGTCTTGCACCAAAAGTTTGATATGGTTATGAAGCTCGTGTCTATATTCACAAAAATAGAAAACAAAACAATCACAATCTTCAGTTCACTTACACATAAGCATAAATGCACACGGATGCAATAGGAAATAGGCAAACTGTTTTCTGAATGTCCATTGTTCTGTGTTTACTTTATGCAATTGCATGCAACTCTCAACATATCAATCATATGGCTGCACCTTCATGTATAAACAAAGGCATCAGCACAATTGCAATTAGACTATAATAACCTTAAATGGGAAAAAGCTTTATGATGCAAGGATTGTATTCTTTTAGATCATTTCATGATCTTTTTTCTTTTTTTATCCAATTGGAAATGTTATAGCATTCCTTTTTCCACACAACTAGAGTGATACCTCTCTTATGCTTATGAATATCTCTGTTTTGGTATTTTCCTGAAAATGCCAAAGCACAAGGGATCCTGTTTTGGCTGGCAGAGTACTTTGAGATTTGAATTATGGTGCTTGTGTTTGCTGTTGATTATTCCTGTTGGTATACTGAGGCTAATAGATTGAGATTTAACCTATGAAATGCCACTTGGTATGAAATTAGATTAGAGTATGGTGGCTTGTTTGATTTAAGAAATTAGGGGGTTAGATCCTGTGTCCCCTTTGGTAGCAAAGGGATACTGATCAGGTCTCTGTTGTTATGTACATAACAGCTTTATTATTTATAAAATTCTTCTGATTTATCAAAAAAAAAAAAAGACAGCATATGTCGGAGAAGAAAACTTGCCTGCATGAGATCTAGCCATAATGTAAGACCAACAAGAGCGGCACCACCAGACAACTTCCTAAAATCAGCCCCCCAATCGTTTTCAGCTACACTGCACTTGAAAGACGAAATGCTAGTAATTAACTGCTAGAAACATGTGGTGTCCAGAATAAAACTGGAATTAGGAAAGGGAACAGAAACATACTTTTAAATTTGCAAGTTAATTCAACTAAAGAGCATTCCTTTAATTTTCACTTTAAGGTTCCCTACTATTAACCAAAAAAAAAAGAAAAGGTATGAAAGGAATCTATCAGCAGCTACCGGAACACATCACGGCTATAGATGCCCCTCTTGACTGCCAATTGGAAAACCCATGAAGCAGTAGCTCGAAGCTCAAATGCCCACAACAAATCCTCTAAGGAATTAACAAAGTTGAAGGCAGCATCATCTTCCGAATTCTGCAGCATCTCTAGACAATTATCCACTTCAGACATAAGTAAGGAAGAATTTTCCATCACAAGCCTGCAAAAGAAGACCTCAGGAAGATGGTAATGGGAATATACCAAATAAGATCAAAGTCTCATTTGTAGTTATTATTTAATTGATACCTCATGGGAAGGTCAAAACCAGTTTCTTGTAGAGCTTTTAAAAGGATAATTGCTTCATTTGTCATCTGGGATAAACTTGCAGCTCTAATAAAACATGTCCATATTCTGTGATCTGTCTCAATGTCCTCTTTGTTCATTTCATTAAGTTTCTGAATTCCCATGTTGTAATCTCCAAGTTTGAGATAAGCATCAATGACAGAACAATATGACAGTGTGCTGAGACTCATATCTGTTTCTTTCAAATTATTGAGTACCTTTTCAGCCTCCTGTGGATTTCCAGAGGAACCATATGACGTCATAAGCAAGTGCATTGTGGCAACACTGGGCACTATTCCCCTTTCTTTCATCATTCTTAATAGCTGTTCAGCTTTCGAATAATTTCCAGAATTTCTAGATACTTTCATCATTAGGTGATAAAAAGAACGATCCAATTTATACCCTTTTGACAATAACTCTTCAAAAAGTTCCTCAGCTTGCTGAAACAACTGCAGCTTACTAAAAGCTGAAATCAAACTTTTGTAGGTATCCACTTTAGGGTCTAACCCTACCCTTCTCATTTCATGCATGAGTGATAAACCTTCCTCTGGTCTCCGATCTCTGCAGTACATCACAATCAATGTATTGTAAGTATCATCATCTGGTATAAGTCCATCTTCCTTAATCCTCTGGTAAACATGAGCTGTCTTTCTAAAATCATCTATTCCAGTATATAACTTCAACATAGAATTCCATATTGCAAGATCAGGCCTGAATCCTGCCTCTTCCATCTCAGAAACCATGGCCTCAACATCCCTTACTCGACTTCCCTGCATAACAAACCAATCATTGTCCTGTAAAGATGCATGGTAGGATAATAACCAGCAGCCTTCATTCCATGGTATATCTTCTTCACTTCAAATATATTCTCTGCCCTTGCAAATGCATCAAGTGTCAGTAGAATAGAACTTTTACTTATCTTAAAACCCATATCTTGCAATTCCTGAATAACAACATACATCTCATTTAGTCTGCCATCTACTATTAAAGCCTGCAAAAGGCCATTAATGGAATCTACAGTTGGAGAAGGACCATCTCTCATCATTGTATTAAACACAGCCCTGGCCCGCTCATAACAACCACTTGCAGCATAAGCTTGTATCAAGGCATTCCAGACCCTACGATCCACAGTGATACATGTTTGCCTAAGATTTCCCACCATGCTCTCTGCTCTCTGCCAAATTTTTAATTTCCCATAGGCTTCAATCACATGAACATAGATGGAGATATTATCAATTTGTTTGCCTTTCTTCAGTGCCACATCAATCATATTTTGGGCCATCTCGGGAACTCCAGCTTGCAGTACAAAAGCACCATTCTCTCATACAGACATTCATTAGGTTCAACACCATAGAATTTCATGTCAGAAAATATTTGAGAAGCTTCAGCCAAGCGCTCATTTTCTTCACAGCACCGAATCAAGGATTCATACATCATACAACTCCCTGTAAAAAGTCTGCATGCTCTGTTACAACCATATTCCTCTAGAGCAGCATCCAACTGCTCAGTCTGGCAAAGCATAAAAATTATAGCCTCTGTTATCAATTGATTGGATTTGGAAGAATGCTTCTTCAAGAACCCAAGCAACTCAAATGCTTCAGAGTGCCTACCAGAAGAGCTATATGATCTTAAAATAGACAACAGATTCTCACCATCTAGATCATTGCTGTTAATCATAGCCAATTTCAGCATTTCAGCAGCTGTGTCATAACATTCAGCACTAACAAGAATTGAAGACATAGCTTGTGGTTTCATACGACAAACTTCCTGCATATCTCTGACTATCTTTTCAATATCGTCCACTTTATTTTCCTTTTTGAGAGTTCGGAGGAATACCTCATATAGAGCAAGATCTGGAGTGATACCATCATGAATCATTTCTTTATATAGCATCATTGCTTTATTTGTAACATTAAATCTTAGAAATATATCCAACATAACAGAGTATGCCAGCTGATCAGGTCTAATTCCGGACCTAAGCATGCAATTAAAAGTTTCTTCTGCCTCCACTCGCATCCCAGCCTTTGCATATCCACATATCAAGGCACTGTAAGTTCTCAAAGTAGGCTTAACTCCAGCATTCAACATCTCTGACATCACCCTTGTGGCTTCTGCTATCTTATTTGCTTTCCCAAGTGAGTCAATCAAAACGGTGTAAGTAATGGCATCAGGACTTCGACCTGATGAATTCATTTCTCTATAAAGCTGCAATGCCAGATCATAATGACCTTGTTTTCCATACATGTGGATAAGAGTGTTATATGTCATCTCATCCATGATAAAACCCATTTTAACCATTTCCTCACATATTTCTTTCACCTTATCAATATTACCTACTCTTGCAAACGCATACAACAATGAATTGTATGTCACCGCATCTGGAAAAAATCCTTTGGTCTCCAATTCATTAAAAAGCCGTTCTGCCCTTCCTGACAAACCACATCTTCCAAAAACTGATATCATAGAATTGTAAGTCCAAAGATCAGGTTGACAATGATGTCTCTCCATATCATCAAAAACCTTCATGGCCTCATCCAAATTTGACTCTCGAGAACAAGCACTAAGAAGAGTGTTATAGGTAATTATATCGGGTGTAAGCCCTGATCTCCTAACCTCATTCAAAAGCTCAACAGCCAAATTTGGTGTCATTGCACCCACCTTCATTCGAGCATTTATCAAAGTATTGAAACTAACAAGGTCTGGCTGACATCCTTTCTGGCGCATCAAATCAAGCAGTTCTTGAACCTTATTGAACCTAGCAGATCTTGCATAAACGCCCATGATGGCGTTGTACACTTGCACAGTAATACCAATTGAGGGCTCTGCCCTGGTGAATATTTCCACAGCTAGGGATTCCTGGTTTGCCTTTCCCAGGACAGCCAGTATTGTGGCAAGCATTCGAGCATTAGGGGAATACCAATGGCGCAAATTTAACCATTCATAGACCTCCAAAGCACGCTGCCAGTTCTGCTGGCCAACCCATTTCACTACAAAGCAAAAGTCCGTTGGTGTCATCTGCACCTTCCTATCATCCAACACGTTGGCTACAAACTGGTCTGGTTTCAACTCTAAAATCTTATCAGTCAAGAATTTTACCCTCTCTCTCCAATCTTTGGCCCTTTTGAGGGCAAGTTTGGTCACTTTCTTAACCCTAGTTCTGCTAGGTCTCCCCAGTTTTTCTTGAGTCTCATCATCCATCTCCAAAGACTGTGAAGTGGTGACAACCTGGTCCCCATCATTTTCCTCAGAATCGGATACTTGTTCTACTAAATGGGTAAATGGTGGCGAAGAAACAGTGAATTGGTTAGAAGGTGAAGGGCGAATTTCAGTGAGTTTAAGATGAGGCCATCTCACAGACGGAGAAGCTCTGCTATAGCTAAAATTGTGAGAGGCATTGGTCTTCTCACAAACAGAACTCACTTGGTGTTCATTAGCAGTAGGAGAGGAAGTAGCAACAGCAGAACAAGAAAGCGAGTTGGTCTTGCATACCTTTGAAGGGGATGATACTATGGTAAGCACACCAGTGCATGACATGCTCGCACTTCCCCCACTCAAACCTTAAAAACTTATCTTATCAGAATCAGACCACCACACCACCATTTGAATTTGGCGTGTGTAATATCAGTATTATCACATCAACTTCCTCTTTAGGGTCGGTATTTTAGGGAATTCCAGTTTCTTTCGTCATCATTAACGAAGGACAATAGCCACAATACTTAAGCTAAAAGTGGGACCAACACCAACTAATGCGGGATCCACAGGAACATATCTCCTATCTCCTATAATAACTTATGGTGTTCCTCTTACGGCTCCTACCCGATGCTTCGAGGATTATGCTTCTCACCTCTGTTACATCTTGCTGCTAGAACGATTTGGGTCTAGAATATCTACTACCTACACACCTAAAGATCACTAAAGGGCAGTTAGTTGCAAGGAAGTTGATCAAGGGGATCATGATGCTGAATAATTCATCACTGAAGCAGTTGGGTCTTTGGTCACAAGGTTAATCTCCATTTCTATAGAACTAGCAGGTTAACACCGCAAGAACGCTTGATGAAAATCGCCAATGAATTTATACGCAGGCAAAATTTAAGATTTACGATTAAATAAAAATAATTTGAAAATGTAATGAAATAATCATCGGTTGGGAGAAGAATCTAAGATGAAATAACTTTCTTTCGAGATAAGATAAAATAGTTTATATATACTACTATCGACGTCTGCGGTATAAAAGATATGTTAATCTATAAGTTTTTAATGTGTGCTTCATAAATTTCCTAATCGGAAGTTTACTTCTTTGAGATCATTAGCTATCTTTATGATTCACTATAACCTCGACTATTCTTTATCTTTCCTGGAATGGAGAATGTGGTGTATTTAGGTTAAACAAGAAGAAGGAAATGAAGAGGCGGGAATTGTTTGAATCAAGTTAGAGGAGAAAGGATATAAAGTTTAAATATAGATTTGTTAGGGACCATATGGAAGGTGAGACTTGAAGAGTTGCGTCTTATTAAATAAAGGTCAAGATCTCGAAATGATTTTCCTAGTTGGTTTACTTACAATACGTTATTGGTAGTATTTGACATTATTATAGCGATTAGAAGATTATTCGATATAACGAAAAGACGCCTCGATATCTCGCTTTGTAGATTTGATTAGTCAATTCAGATACTTGAAGAAGAATTATGGAATTGGTAAGTCAAATTTAATCCGAGTTGAAATGACATCAATCAAGTATTTTAAATAAAGAATAACAAGAGCAAGCTCAAAGAAGTAAAAATACGTTGAAGTAGTAAGACGTTGAAAAGCGATGAAAGAAGAAAATACTTACGCAATACGTTATTGGTAGTATTTGACATTATTATAGCGGTTAGAAGATTATTCGATATAACGCAAAGACGCCTCGATATCTCGCTTTGTAGATTTATGGGGTTACATGTTTTCCAAGAAGGATTAGTCAATTCAGATACTCCAAGAAGAATTATGGAATTGGTAAGTGAAATTTAATCGAATTGGAAATGACATCAACCGAATCGCTTTAAATAAAGAAGAACAAGAACATGCTCAAAGAAGCAAAAATACGTTCAAGTAGTAAGACGTTGAAAAGCGAGCGAAAGAAGAAGAACGACGAAAGTTCAAAAGTAGATGAAAGCAAAAGCGGTTGTTATCTTTGGATAGATAATCTAGTGGAAAATCTTCAACAAAGCGGATCACGCAGCATAAAATGACGCAGACGTGAATACTAAAGCGATGCAGATGCAAATAGTAAAAGCAGACGAAGACGTGAATAATGACGCAGGAGAAGAATCAGAAGCGATCAAGAGTCGATTCGAGTTAGTTAGGAAGTTAATCGATTAACTGCTTTCAGAAAGATTCAAGAAAGAAGAATCGAAGCGGTTGAAAGCATTGAGTGTGGGCGTGTTTGAGTATGAAGATTGTGTACAAAAAAGAAGCAGATTCTAAGAAAATAGCAAGCACCGAATGAAGAATGTTGTTATATCGACAGATAATCTAATGGAAAGATTGTAACAATGTTGATCTTTCTTGTAGTCATTCATAATGTGTGAATCGGTTTTGGGTAAGAGCTATTGAAAAGCGAGGAACTTCAATGAAGACGGAGTTGAGCAGGAGAGGAGTTGGCATTCTCTTTCCTTGTAGATATATTTTTTCATGTCGAAAGGAACTCCTCTGTCAAAAGCAGAGGTTTGAGGATTATCGGGAGGAATCATCTAGTTTAAGACATATCGCTTTGTAAAGTTTTATGCTCTAACTTTTGTCTTTGTATGTCTTACTTGAGTCTGCATTTTAATTTTCAATATCTGAATTTGGTCGTTTCACTTCTATCGCCTCGCTTCTTAATTGGGAGGTGATTTGCTTATTCTATCGTCCCGCTTGTTAATTCGGACGTGATTTGCTCTGTTGGTTTTCCATCGTCGCTTTTCCTCACTTCTAACACACGAACTTGACAAGACAGAGGAAGCAGAGAAAAACAGATGGAGTTGAGAAAGTAGACGAACTTAAAAATAGATGGAATTGAAAAAGTAGACGAAGTTATAAATATAGACGGAGATGAAAAAGTAGACGAAGTTAAAAATATACACGGAGTTGAAAAAGTAGACGAAGTTAACAATACAGACGGACAATAAGAAAATTAGACGAAGATATAAGTAGGAAGCATTCATCTAAATTGAACTTGAACAAGGCAACATCCCGTAACGAATTAGCATGGAGAATACAAACGTCAGACGAAGACATAAAGACAGACGAGAAGCGGGCATTTATACTGAACACAAATGTATCGAAGCACAAAAGCAGACGAATGAGAAAAGCAGACGGAAGCTCAATTTTCTTGTCAGAGAAGTAACGAGCTTTGACGAACTACATCAGATTTGCTATAAAACATTATGGGCACTGGAGTAGGAAACTCGAATTCGTAATAGAATTGACCCTGATATTAGGAAAACAATGGAGGACGGCGACTTCAGATTTCAGACTTGGATGTTAATGTAAATTGAACTTGAACATGATGTCGAGGAACTGAAACGAGACGGCAAGCGATTCACGATATTATGCTATCTATTATTACAATTCTTCAAAGTAAATTACACGTTAATATATTGAGCAATAATATGATCAAGATGCACAAGAAGGCGGGTTGAATTGTGATAAACTTATCGTTAACCCTTTAGAGATATGACTTGTTCTCTCAAACACTTATCGTAAGTCAATGTGTAACTAGTTTAAAACTTGTTAATATGAAAAGTACGATTTAGATAAAGTAAGGGTTAGAGAGAAACACAAAATTGATTCCGCCTCGATTTTTGTATCGGCCGCTTTTACATTCCTAAGGCTTCCGCCTCGCTTTTGTAAATGCTTCCGCCCGCTTTTGAAAAAAGCTTCCGTCTGCTTTTTGCTTAGCTTCATCGGTTTTCGTAAAAGCTTCCGTCTGCTTTTTGCTTAGCTTCATTCGGTTTTTTTTAGCTTCCGTCATCTTTCGTAAAATGGTTCCGTCGCTTTTCTTTTAGCTTCCTCTGTCTTTCGTAAAGTGCTTCCGCTCGCTTTTTTTTAGCTTCCGTCTGCCTTTCGTAAAGTGCTTCCGCTCGCTTTTCTTTTAGCTTTAAATGCATTTTTAAGTAAAATGCTTCCGTCTCGCTTTTCTTTTAGCTTCCGCTCGCTTTTCTTCCTTTCATTGATTTTTCTCATGCGTACTACTTTTCATTTGTATATTTCTCTTTGTTGTATAGTTCTCTTTGTTTGTCATCAAAATTATTTAATACGTGAAGTCTGGTTTGACTGAACATTCTCCCCCTTTTTGATGATAACAAATACTGTGAATTAGAGAAATATGAAAAGTATCAAAATATACGAAGTATTAAGAGATCGAAATAACTTCGCTTTTACAAAATATTCATACGCTTTTCCTTTCAAATGATTCTTCTTCGATTCTTCCTTCTCCCCCTATTTGTTATTAATCAAAAAAATCTATTTCCCAATCTGCTTCATCAACTTTTTCAGCATCTTCTTAATTTTCTTCATATCCTTATCAAGTTTCTGAACTTGCTTCTTTAAAGTTGATGATTCAGCTACAGTCGAGGATTCTGTCTCAACAACTTGCTTTTCAACAATAGCAACTGTTGTTGTATAAGCTTCCTCTTTTGAGACATTTGATTCAATGATTTGTAGGAGAGGTGGAGGAACATATACAGCTTGTTCAGGAATATCAAGATCAAAGGGATCACGTATACGTAGAACAGTGCTTCCAAACCATGGCATAGCTTCTGCAATTGAGTTGATTTCCTACAGAGGTCGATTTCGCAGAATGTTCTGTAAAATAGTATAACAACATTCTGAGTTGCCAATCAGAAGTGAGTAATATTGACCCTTTCTGATAGTGCCTCCCTGTGGATCATCTGCTGTAGCCTCAGTTTGGCTTGATCCTGGATCTTGATAAACGCAGATAGAGGTACCACTTCTTTTCTTTTCACATGCTTCATCAATCGGTTTCACCGCTTCGCAATCGATCGAAGTCATGTCATCCAAGATCGGTGTGGTTGAACTTTCACTTCATTTTCTCATACTTGAGTTCAAAAATTTGGTGGTTGTAAATCGGTACCACCTTGATCATCAGATCGCCCAAGATTGGATAAGAAGTGAGACGCCTCCAAATGGCTCGTGGATATGGTTCTTTTGCAACTCTCTTGATTGATCATAAAAGTTTTTGTAGCCCCTATCCAATGATGTAAAATGCCATTATCATATTCAACTGATTTGAAGAAGGCTTTGACAAATCTTTTGGTTTGTCTCGGATGATAACAGATTTGGTCTTCTTCTCCTCTGTAATAACCAATCTATGTTCCCAACTTTCTTTTCGAAGGTTAAATACTTGGATGGAACATTGGTCATTACATTCACAACTTTTTAGTAGCCTTCGTCCCATAACATGTGTAGCAACTTGTTTATGGACAATTGAAGACCGAAAAGTAGTAAAACTACTTCTTCAAAAATGTATTATTAAGGACATTGTGAGAATCCTTAATATTACCCGTAATAACTTCCACACTATCTTCATGAGTGTTCCACATTAGCTTCAAGAAATCAACAAGATCAACAATAGATCGTTTCTAGCCTTGCATTCTTAGACTCTGTCTCTGTTGTTGAAGTTTCTTCTTTTCTTGCACTCATCTTCTTTAACCTCGGTGACCTTTTAGATTGCATTTTCTCTTCTCGTGTTCTTCTTTTCTTTTCTTCCACTTCCTTGAGATTGAGTTTCAATCTTTCAAGGATTGATGACAATGACTTTGTAGCTTTTGATCTCGGCCCTTCATAATGCTTTGAATGGCTTGATTGTGTGGATTGAGTGGCTTCTTTTTGTCGCACAGTTTCAGCTCTGGGTGACCTTTTTGCTTGCTTTGGAATGTCACTCAGCAGAGGTTCCCCTTTACGTTTTAAGTTACCTGATTCAAAGAATCGAACACTTCTCGACTTTGGTTCCTGAGAATGTGATGTTGTTCCCTTCATAGAGGATTTCTTCAGATTGGCTCCCCTCGGTTGTTGGTTTTCTTGGTGCTTCGCCCTTTTCTATCTGAAAATCTCAGACCCATTTTGGCAATCGATGTTGAATCTATGTAGCTTCTAATAGATACCTTCTGTCGAACTCCCCAATCCAATCTGATGCCAGCTTCTCTAAATATTCTTGTCAACAACATCCCATACGGAAGGGTGTTCGTATCCTTTATTGATTTTACCATATAGTTAAAAATCAGAAATGGTAAATCTATTGGTTGATGATTCAGAAGATGAAGGATACATTGTTCATCCAGGGTAGTGACCTGATGTCGTGAACCTATTCTAGGTAACACACAGTCACAAAGAACCGCGAACAATACCTTGCTTTTGGTACCACCAA
Organism: Erythroxylum novogranatense; assembly: GCA_029891385.1. Taxonomy (NCBI): domain Eukaryota; kingdom Viridiplantae; phylum Streptophyta; class Magnoliopsida; order Malpighiales; family Erythroxylaceae; genus Erythroxylum; species Erythroxylum novogranatense. The sequence goes on along the minus strand of CM057233.1, from coordinate 28,082,321 downwards.
GAGGCTCTCCTTTCATTGGGTTGTTACGTCCATAAAGTTGACGAGTAACTTCATCTTCGCTCATCTTCAACTTAGTCATCCATTTCACCATGTTAAAGGTTGAACTCCACTCCTGGACATTCAAAGTGACTTTCTCCACTAACTCCTTCGTTACTATAACAGGGTGTGTTTCTACATATGACACGATTGTATCGTCCACTGTTTTAGTATTCTTCCAGAACTCATAAACTTCTTTGAGATAGACTTGATCTCGTATTTGAAAGAAGTTTCTCCAACCTGCCGCTATTATCTCTGGCTCTATATCCATTTGTTCCTTTCTTAGTTCTTCGAAGTTTACCAATCTTCCCCAGTTTGCTCCTGGATCAACTCGCAAAATAGGCTTGACATTCATCTTGCTGATTCTGATTGAGTAGGAACTTGGTTGAAAAGATTTCAGAGAGATTTCAGAGAAGCAGCAATTTCTCGATTCGGTAGAAATCCCAAAAGTCAGTTTTGAGGGATTTTATGGCAAATTCTAGAACGATTGTACTTCTCGATGATCTGACAGCCTTTTTCTCTCTTAAATTTTTCCTTGTGAAAGAAGTTTTAAGTCTGAAACCGTCTAACGCTGTTAATTCCACCGTTCCACTGTCTTGTCTTTAAAAAGAAAAACCAGATGAATGGTCCGTTAACTCCTCCGTCTGTCTGTCTTGTCTTTATAAAAAAAACAGATGGATGGTCCGTTAACTCCTCCGTCTGTGTGTTTTGTCTTTATGAAAAACCAGATGGATGGTCCGTTAACATCATCATATTGAGGTTGCGTCTGATTTCTTTAAAGCGATCTTCACTTAGTCGGGTCTTCAACTGTTTCTTGAATATGTGCTTCTTGAATCTTGAAAGAAACGGTTATTCAGTTTGAGTCCGTAACTAACTAAAACTTATGTTTCTTTGTTCCGTCTGATTTTTGTATCGGCTGCTTTTCTCTTCCGTCTGCTTTTCACTTGTAAAGCTTCCGTCTGCTTTTCTTTTATGAAGCTTCCGTCTGCTTTTTTCTTATAAAGCTTCCGTCTGCTTTTTGTTGTAAAGCTTCTGTCAGGTGTTTGCTTCAGTTGATTTTTAACTTCGGCTGTTTTTTGCTTCTGCTGATTTTTCTCTTTCAGCTGTTTTTTGCTTCTGATTTTTCTCGTTCATTGCTTTTTTGCTTCGCTGATTTTTCTCCTTCAGCTGTTGTTACTTCTCTTGCGTCCATCTACTTTTCATTTGTTCATGCGTCTATCTACTTTTCATTGTATATTTCTCTTTGTTTGTCATCAAAATTATTAAATACGTGAAGTGTGGTTTGACTTAACAATCTCCCCCTTTTTGATGATAACAAATATTTTGATATAATAGAGGAATATGAAAAGTTTCAAATATACAGAAGTATGAGTAAATAAAAAAATAACTTCTGCTTTCATCTTTAAATCGCTTTTCCTTCCAAATGATTCTTCCTCATTCTTCCTTGTCCCGCTATTTGTTATTAATCAAAAATTATTTCCCTAACTGCTTCACCAACTTTTTCAGCATCTTCTTAACCTTCTTCATATCCTTATCAAGTTTCTGAACTTGTTTGTTTAGAGTCGACGATTCAGCTGCAGTCGAGGATTCTGTCTCAACACTTGTTTTTCAACAACAAGAATCGTTGTCAGATAAGCTTCCACGTTTGAGACATGTGTTTCAATAATTTGTAGGAGAGGCGAGGAACATATACAGCTCGATCAGGAATATCAAGATCATAGGAGTCAAGTATACGTAGATATGTACTTCCAAGCCAAGGCATAGCTTCTGCAATTGAGTTGATCTCCCACAGAGGTCGATTTTGCATAATGTTGCGTAAAACAATAGAAGAACATTTTAACTTGCCAATCAGAAAAGAACAATCGACCTTTTTCGATAGTACCTCCTGTGGATCATCTCGCTGTAGCCTTAGTTTGGCTTGTTCTCGGATCTTGATAAATGCGAGATAGAACTTGACTTCTTTTCTCTTCACATGCTTCATCAATCAATTGCACCGCTTCGCAATCGATCCAAGTCATGTCATCTAAAATCGGTTCGGTTGAACTTTCACGAGCTTCTCTTCACGCTGCTCCACAAAATTTGGTGGTTGTAAATCGGTACCACCTTGATTATCATCTCGTCCAATATTGGATAAGAAGTCAGACGCTCTCCAAATGGTTCTGGTGGATATGGTTCTCTTGCAACTCTTTTCGCTTGATCATAGAAATTCTTGTAACCCCTATCCAACAGATGTAGAATGTCAGAATCAAATTCAAGTGATTTGAAGAAGGCTTTCACAAATCTCTTTGGTTTGTCTCGGATGATGAGAGATTTGGTCTTCTTCTCTCTCAGAACAACCAATCTGTGTTCCCAACTTTCTCTTTGAAAAGTTAAAGATTCGGATGGAACACTAGTCATCACACTTACTACTTTCTCGAGTAACCTTTGTCTCATAACATGTGTAGCAATTTGTTTGTGGACAATGAAGACCGAAAAGTAGTAGAAACTACTTCTTCAAAATTGGATTGTCAGGACGGTGTGAGTATCCTTGAGATTACCAGAATAACTTCGACATTAACTTCAAGAATATCACCAGATCATCAATGACATTTGTTTAGTATCAACAATGTCTTTTCTTGTCTTGCCTTCTTAGACTTTGGTTTTGTTGTTGGACTTCCTTCCTTTCTGGACTCATTTTCTTTCGCCTTGGTGACCTTTTAGGTTGCGTTTTCATCTTTCCAGTTCTTCTTCCTTTTTCCTCCAGCTCCTCGAGATCGAAGTTTCAATCATTTTCGAGGATTGATGATGGACTTTGTAGCTCTTGATCCTTGTAGTTGAGAATGCTCGATTGACTTGAGTCTTTGGATTTCTTCGGCTTCTTTTGTTTCGAGTTTTCGCCTCTGGGTAACCTTCTTGCTTTCTTTGAATGTCACTCGGTAGAGGTTCCCTTTACGCTTCAAGTCACCGATTCAAAACTCGAACACCTCTCGACTTTGATTCCTCGAATGTGAACTTCTTGTTTCCTTCATAGAGATCGCTTCAGATACGCCGGCCTCAATCGTTGCTTTCCTTGGCGATTTTGCTCCTTTTCGTCTCGAAAGTCTCGCACCCATTTTCGCAATTGATGTTGAATCGATGTAGCTTCTAATAGATATCTTCGCCTAATCGCCCAACCCAATCGATGCCGATTCTCGAACACTCTTGTCAACAAAGATCCCATACGGACTAGTGTTTGTATCCTTTATTGATTTTACCATGTACTGAAAAATCAAAATGGTAAATCTATTGGGTGATGATTCGAAAGATGAAAATACATTGTTCATCCAGGTAGTGACTTGATGTCGTGAACCTAATCTAGGTAACACACACATCACATGTAACCGCGAACAATACCTTGCTTTTGGTACCACCAAGAGGCTCTCCTTTCACTGGGTTATTTTGTCCATAAAGTTGACGACTAACTTCATCTTCGCTCATCTTAAGCTTAGTCATCCATTTCGTCATGTTAGTGAGTCGAACTCCATCCATCGGACATTCATCGACTTTCTCCAAGAACTCCTTCACATTATAATCGAAAGTGTGTGTCTACATACGACACGATTGTATCATCTATCGATTTAGTATTCTTCCGTAACTCATAAACTTCTCGAGATAGACTTCATCTCGTACTTCAAAGAAGTTTCTCCAACCTGCCGCGATTATCTGTGGCTCTATATCCATCTCTTCGTTTATGAGTTGTTCGAAGTTTACCAATCTTCCCGATCCTGATCCTGGATCAAGTCGCAAAATAGGCTTGACATTCATCTTGCTGATTCTGATTGAGTAGGAACTTTGCTTGAAGAAATATCACAGAGATTTAAGAGAACTAACAATTTGTGAATTCGCGTAAATCCCAAAGGTCGCTTTTAGGATTTTATAGTGAATTCTAGAACGATTCTACTTCTCGATGATTTGACAATTTTTCCCGCTAAAACTCTTTTTGTCAAAGAAGTTTTATATCCAAACCGTAACGCCTTAACTCCACCGTCTGCCTTTGTTGTCTTCATGAAAACCGGATGAATGCCCCGTTAACTCCTCCGTCTATCTGTTTGGTCTTCATGAAAAACCAGATGAATGGTCCGTTATCATCACCATATTGAGGTTGCGTCTGATTTCTTTAAAGGGATCTTCACTTAGTGGTTTTGTGAAGAAATCCACCGATGATATTTTGTTTCCACGAACGTAGATCCACGACTTTCCTCTCGAACGTAATCTCTCAAGAAATGATGTCCGACTTCTATGTGCTTGACCTTGAATGTTGTATTGGATTCTTTCGAAGTCGATGGCGGTGGTGTTGTCGCAGATATTGGAATCTCTTCCTCTTGTATTGAGTAGTTCTCCAATTGATACTTGATCCACAATATTTGTGAACAACAACATGGCGGATATATATTCAACTTTCTAGCTTGATAATGCAATCGAGCTTTGTCTCTTGCTTGACCATGACACTAGGTTTGGTCCAAGAAAGTGACAGCCACCACTCGTACCATCTTTGTTTCTGACTTCACAAAAGTTTTGGTTGAATGTAACTTCAGAACTAGAATCACATAATTGACTAATACTTATCAAGTTATGCTTTAGACCATCAACTAATAATACGTTGTTAATGCATGCATGGGAATTCTTATCAATCTTACGAATGTCTGTTCTTTCTAGTGAATCGAAATCCCATAGATTTACCCTCGGTGGTGTTTGTGAGGAAGATCATGGTTTCTTCTACGCCGTAACATTTCGCTTTTCTTTTGTTTATTCTATTTCGTAATCAAATTTCACATTTTACTTTGTTATTTTACGCCTAATTCACTTGAAATGGATAATTCAAGTGGTGAGGATGACAGCTTGGTATCAACGAACTCTTTGAGGTACTTGTTCCTTTTAAAGGAGTGCAAAGGTTGATCGGTTTCACGAGAAGTTCTTTGGAAATCTTCCAGGTCACAGCTTCTTCTAACTCCATACAGGAACTAGTGTATCGATTCTATCCTAAAATATATGGTGAGGGGTCGCTTTGCATTCTTGAATCCATGAATATGGTTGATCATGAGGAGATGCAAAATATTGCGAGTTTACTTTTGAAACGCTTAGACGCTCATCATTAGACTATGAGCATTTTTTGAAGGTGTAAAGGAATTCATACACCTCTCATCTAAACTTGCTTTCAAATAGAGGGTCTATGGGCGAAGACCGTGTTTTGAAAAACTCATTGACATCTATGACAAAGAAGAAGATGCTATTTGACAATGATTCTGGCCAACACAAAGCAGCAGTAGCTACTTTTGAGGTTTCTGAGAACCGCCTTAAGTCAGTAAAAGAAGAAGTATGACGAACGAAAGAGATGCTTCTTGTGCTAGAGAAGCAGGTTAGCTGTTGTGAGGCTAAGACATTGAAACTGCAGGCTTATGCGGAAGAGTTTGGTGAAGATGCATTGGAGTGAGAGAGAAGCATGGATGCTGCTTATAACGAAATGGTAAAAGCCATGGATCGGAATAGCGAGTATGAAATCTGCGGTGGAAGCATTAAAGACAAGATCGGAGACATGAAGGGTTCACCTGTGTTTCCAACTATGTTAAGTTGTAATAATATTGTTGATGTAGAATCAGAATCGTGTATTTATCAATTAAGTGATGTTGATGTTTTGTGTAAACAAAATAAAAGCAGTCGATTTGTGTTTCCAAGTTCTAGGATGGGCCATTTTAGAATCTTCTACGGTAGTTCTTTGCATTATCTAGACCGAAAGCTAAAGTTCTATCCATTGTAAGTCTTACTAATGACAAAGGTTTGGGTGCATTTCGATCTGTATTTCTCCTTTCCGTGGTTATCAAATTTTCTTGAAATGTCGGTGTCTCACTGTGGTGCTCTTCTTCTCTAATTTCGCTCATGTTTGCTTACTTTTGAATACGCTTTGGCAAGAATCGACATTATTATACCGCTTAGAAGATTATTCGATACAAGAAAAACAGTCTTCCGGTTCATACATTTTGGGGTTAGCGTGTCTTTCCTTGCCACAATTAAAAATTATGACGGTCTCACCTATGAATTAAAGCGTTAATCTCTTTCTCGTGTTTATTTCTATAATACGGTATTGACGATGTTTGACATTATGCCTATTAATTGAACGTCAATCTACCCGATGAAGAAATCATGCGATTAAAAAGAAGAGATTTTTAAGTCTAAACGACTTGACATAAATGATGTTGATAAAGTACAAATAATGATGAAAACAAGACGGAATTTTAAAAGCAAACTCGAAGTTGAAAAGCGATGGAAGCAAAACCGCATTTGAAGTTAAAGGCATTTAAAGTTGTGCAAAAGTAGACGGAGTAAAAGCGGGCGATGGAAAGCGGAGGAAAGCAAAGCACGTGTGAATTAAGAATCAGTTTGAGTTAGTTACAAAAGTCAATTGAATAACCGTTCTTTCAAGATTCAAGCAATCTCTGTTCTCATCGTCTTCATCTTGCGGAAATGTAAAAATAATTGTAGAAGGTCAATCATGCGGAGTAGTACGTGAGAAACCTATTAGCTATGAATTGAAACGTCATCGGCATTTGGCGGGAGTTGCCATTATCATAATAGTTAGAAGATTATTGGATCAGAAAAACAGATGTGAAAGTGATCAAGTTGTGGTTTTGCTTTTGCTTCCGCTCACTTTTGCTTTCGTGCGCTTTTCAACTTCCGTCTGCTTTCCTTATCCGGTCCACTTGTCACTTTTCGCCCGCATTTCAAGTTTACGTAAATATGAATTTATCGGCCTAGAAATATTGCCCTTTGGTTTTGATTTTATAATATATTTAACTATGTTGAGATTTCGCCTAATTTTGCCAACCGCTCTTCATTTGAATGGTTTAGCGGGCTTTAATCAAGTTAAAAGAGCGTCGAGTAACGTTCGAGCGATGAAGTTACACCTGGTAACTTGTGGAACAAGGAAAGTTCTGAAGGGAAAATTTAAGTGTTCAGAATCCCAACGAGTCTAGAGCACGCCTGACAAGACCCTTTATATAACCTCAAATCAGAAACGGTTCGAGTACCATTAGCCTTGAGGCGTTTGATCTCTCTGTCTCTCAAAATCCTATCGAACGAGATAACCATTGAAGAACAGAGTATCTGAATCATTTTCAAATCAGAAGCAATGGAAGGAGCTATGATGTATGGAAGGCATGTGGACTTCGAATCTTTACGAAGAGATACAATGGATATCGAACCAGAGATTATTGGAGCCGGTTGGAGAAATTTCTTCGCAGTCCGAGAGGATGTGTATCCAAATCAGGTATTTGATTTTTGGAAGTATGCACAGATGGTGGAAAAGACTATTGTGTCAACGGTAGACGGAGTTACCATTATTGTTACAATGGACTTAATTGAGAAGCTGACTGGATGTTTAGCCGTTGGAGAAAAGCTTTCTACCAATCCAAAATGGATAATAATGGGCGGTTTAAAGGAAACAGATGTTAGTAACCAGCTTTATGGAGTGAATGACCCATCGGAAAGGAAGACATCAAGTCTGGTGCCGAAAGCTAGGGTTCTTCATGCGATTCTCATTGCGCATCGCATCAAGAACGAGTTCAAGACACTTGGTAACTACCTTCGATGAGCAAAGGCTTATTCTATCTCGCCGAACCACACACCATTAAATTTACCATTTCGATATTTCATTATATGGTGAAACAAATGAAACATACAACTATTTATCCGTCGGCATGCTATTGACAAGAATTTTAAGAGAATCGGAATTCGTCTTGAAGTGGAAAAACCTCGAGAGCCTGTAAAAGCACTATCAATTTAGGTACTATAAATGTAATTGACTTGAAGATTCTCAACAGAGAAATGAAGATTCGAGAACAAAGTTAGGAATGACGGGAGGAGTTACAGAAGAAGTCTCCTGCAACAAGTTGCAGATCTCAAGTGAGCTCACATGCGGATCAATGGAAGGAGAAAATCATGTGGAGGACCTTCGTTGAAAGAGTTTATCGTCAAGAAGAAGTTAGGCTTGTTCGAAGATAATGTAGGTGGGTCAAAAGGAAAGCAGAGACTACATCCAATCTGCCGACGATATGATACTACACTTACGCCTCTAGAACTCGTGGCAGATGATGATCAAGTTTCTTTGCCTTTCCTTCGCCGCATAATGAAGTACAAAGTTTACGCTAAGAAGTCAAAGAACGTAAGAAATAATGAATCGAATAGAGAAGATGATGATGATATGTAGGCCAGATGATAGATATGCGTAAGATGTTGTGTAATTTATGCAGAGTCATCACCGTTAATCGCTTCTTATTATAACAAATAGGGAGAAGAAGAAGTTGTTATTGTATTCTCTATGTTTTGTTTTGTTGTCTAATTTGTTATCATATATATATATATATATATGGGTACGACTTATGCGGATGTCTTCTATTGATCATCTTGAAGCTTCTTCTTCTCAAGATTCGCCCATCATCTTCGCCAAGCTCTCAAGAACAAGGTAAGAGTCAATCAATAACTGCTTTTCAAGATTCAAGAAGAAAGAATAAATAGCGATTCTGAAAGAAAGTTATACATACAAGTCGAAACTGAAGATTAATTTTTTGTGAGTTACATGAATAAGCTAAATTACAATTAAAGGAACAAAAGTTTGTCCGAAAGACGATTGTCTTTAATTAGTCGACAAGCTGTTGCTATTTTTATCAGAAACTGCTCCAAACATTCTTTTAAGAAAGTTATATGTTCTTTGCTGGTTGAAATAGATGACGAAGTTTAATTGTTGATATGTTCTTGCAATGAAGGATATGATGTATATCGTTAAAGAAGAAGAAGACCAAGAACAGGTAGGAATTGTTTGATCGAAGTTAAGAGGAGAAAGGTTTGAAAGTTTAGATATAGAGGTATCGGAGGGCGTGGGCGATCGCAAGATGATAAAGTGAAACAGAAGGATTTGCGTTGAGATAGGTTTAAAATAGTTTACATGTGTAAAGAATAGTTTCAAAGAAGGATTAGTCAATTCAGATACTCCAAGGAATCGTAATCGAAATTTAAAACGAGTTGGAAATGACATCAAGTGAATCGCTTTAAATAAAGAAGAACAAGAGGAAGTTAAAAAAGCAAACATAATTTGTGCGAAGAGAAACCGAGAAGAAAACGAAAGCAAGAGCGACGGTCGCCGAATTATCATCCATATTACGAAGAAGAATGTCATATATCGATGATAATTTTGTGCAAAATCTTCAACACCTCGGTTGATTGTCATTATTTGGCTAAGGTGTTGAAGACTTTTCGAGAGATCATCTGTCAGAATGTTTGCAGGACACTCATCTTCATGATGATAGTTGCCAACCCTATAAGGAAGATGACATGGTGAGTGGCGGCGGTTCAAAGAAATTAGATGATATAATAGAAACTCCATCATCGAACTGAGTAAGATGACGCTGAGGATTTTCCAGATACCAAAGTATTGAAAAAGATTGGAAGTATAGGAGTTCGATCCGTAAGATCTAATTATTGAGAGACTCACAAAGAAGACGAAGCTTGATTTTATCGATGCAAGAGAAAACAGAGGAGTTGAAAAATGACGAACTCAAAAATGTAGGCGAAGTTGAAAAATGATTTAAGTCGAAAAGGCATTTAAGTATGCGAAGAAATACAAACATAGACGAAGTTGACAAGACACACGGTCGAGAACGCAGACGGTTAACAACACGTACGAAGTTCACAACACCGACTAAGTTTACAACACGTACGGTTAACAACACGACGGTTAACAACACAAATGAACTCGACAAAGCACGCGAAGCATATGCAAGAATGAGTTTGAGTTAGCTGCACCTCCATCAATAAGCATTTCTTTCAACATTAAAGAAGAAAGAATGAAGAAGCGATTAGAAACAAAAGTTTTAAATACAAGTCGAAAGTTATGAGAATCTGGGTTTTTCCTATTACGACGAGTATCATGTGATCAGAAGTGATTGCGGCCCGACATTATTTATTCTTCTTGACGACAGCTTATCCATTTGTGACGGCAAGTGGTATTCACCATCGGAAACCTTTTTCGAGACATAGTTTAGGCGATGAAGAAGATTCAAGATTTTTTCCGAAAATATCAAAATCAATATATATTAAGCAAGCGATATAAGGGAGATGAATTGAAACTAAATGGCACATACGAAATAATTAAAGATGATGTTATAGATAAAATCAAGATAAAGTAAGAATAAAAGCACCGAGAGTGGTGGCCCGAGCTCTCAGTAGTTCATCAAGATCAATTTTCCGGCAGTAAACAACAGTAAATCGTTGCACCTGACCTGCAGACCGAGTGTTCACCGGCTTCACGGGAGAAGAAAGGTATCGCTTTTCAATTGGCGTAGACTTTCCAAGGAAGATCCATGTTCTTATAACGGAGAAGAAAATGTCCATTGTCGGTGAAATAACTAGTTGAAAATATTTCGGTGATTAAACCGAAATGTACATGAAAGAAGGAAGGAAAATATAACCTCATTGTAATATTTCATTGCTTCAACGGCGGTTAAGTTTAATAGTTTCTGAGGTCATTGAAAATAGAAGCCGTTATAGTTACGTGTCATCGGTCAAATCCATGTCGATCGGCATCCGCTCAATAAAGTAAGAATAGTAGGGTAGGCAAAAAAGTAGTGCAAAAGCGACATGGAAGTAAAAAAGTCATGCGAAAAATATGGAATGACACGAAGGAATAAGCAACAAATCGAAGATTGCAAATAGAAGGCGAAACCTTGGCTCATTGCATGCGTTTTCTCTGAAGAATTACAAGTAAAGAGAACTCCAGATCAAAGTTGTAGACCTAAGCATTGGTTGCATGCCATATACCAAAATTTTTGTAAAATGTCTTTGAAAGGAAATTTTGGCTTCAATCCATGATATCTAAGGAAAAGTTGATAACAATGTTCGAGGAAGAAGTTTCAAATTCAATATGTCACTTTGGAATATGCGATGTGATTACCTTAGGGGTAGAATCTAAAGACATGATCTTGGTGATATCTTCAAGAGATCCGAAGATATACGGGATTATATGTAAAGTAAGATTTTCCACCGACGAGGTTTTTGATGTGGTTGTTATTTCGTTGTGCCTCAGAATATAATATTTATATAGGCGATAAAAGAAAGACATTTTAAAATTCCTATATAATTTGTAACAAAATGTTAGAAAGGTTGTATGAATATAATGGATTACCAATTTTGAGATCGGCAACTTCTTGTTGGGTGGCTCAACGAGGATGGTCGAGTCGAACCACGCTGACAATGCAACAACTAACATTTCAAAATGATTTTTAGATAGAATGAAAAGGACGAGTAAGATGTGTTATTATGAGCAAGGAACAAATACCGTTAAAGAAATTAACTTTGAGATTCGTGCAAACAATAATCGGATGAGAGTGAAGTAATTCCATAATCTTCGCCTCGCTCTCAACAAAACAATTCCAAAGCGATAGTATAACCGCTTGTTCTAAAAAAACAAGAGATAACGAGAAGATGTAAAATTTGTTCATCTCGACACAAAATAGTAACAAAGATACAGAGTGAGAATTACTCTTTATTTATGATAACAAATTTTGGACAATTGAAGCTTTTCCGCTCTCGACGACATCTTTTTTTCCAACACTTCAACGACGGCGGCTATAATATCTATCATGTGTTAAACATTAATGTAATCACAAAGTGGAAAGTTTTGTAAGATTGTATGAAAAATATATTAAGCATCTAACCAACAGATTTTTGCTTGTCGTCCACATAATCCATAAGACTTTGGAAAGGCGTGAAGTTGAAAATCGAGGATGATTGCATCGCCTTGTGTGACAGTTCGATGACCGCATGCGACTTGTGAGAATCCACCAGATGTTCAAATTTTCAGTTTGATACTTAAGGGAATTGATTTGACAATTGCATTAGAAATGATATATTCTTGACACTACCGTAAGATGTCTCCAATCTTTGTATATCATTGTTGAATATGATACCCTCAACTTGCGATCCCTCGTTAATTATAAAGAAATTATTGATAGGTAAGTTGATAAAATGTGAAAGGAAAAAGTGTAATTCATATACCGAGAATCGCAGAAGACAAACTTTTGTCTTTTAGTCGGTGAATTAACCAAGCAACGACTGTTGTTTTGTTGGACCATCACTTGACAAGACCATGATTGCGCTCCAGCAAAATATTCTTCATCAATAAACGATTATCCATCTGCCGAAAGAAAATGTTGGATGGTCAAGTTAAGACAAATAATTATGCCTATAAAATCAAATCATGTGAACCGAGACAACAAACAAATAATATACCTTGTCTTGTGAGGAAATTTGATGTTTTATTATTTGACTAATTCAAAATTTCACGGAAAACAATATTCCTTGTCTTTTTTCAAGTTCAAAGATTGAAAAGTTCCGTGAATAATAAGAACTTTAATCGATTCAGAGTTCGCGCATGACAGAGCTACATATAATTGTCAGTGTGAGAATACAAAGTTGACGGAGATAAATTCCAACATGATCAAGTGTTTGACCTGGGATTTGTTTATAGTCATTGCAAAACATGCATTTAATTGGAAATTGTGTTCGATAAAAGGAATTCCATTTTTTCGCTTCCTGAGATTGCAAGGAATCTTAGGTATAAAATGATTTTTCCTTCAGAGGTCCAAAACAATTTCAGCTGAAATTGTATGATCTTTTAGTTGCCGCAGATATCAACCTTGTTCCATTGCATAATCCTTCCGTTGGATTTAAATTTCTCGAAGCATAATTGAGAGCCTTCTTTCAAAGAAAAGTTTATGAGGAGGTAGTCCTTTAGGTTCAAAGAATCGAGAAAATCTTGATAATCGACTTGATGTCTCGCGATCAACCATCTTGTCAAAACTCACATATGAATGCAAATCTCTGTTAATTTTTGAATCATGATGTCATTAATTTCATCAACACAATTATTCGTTGGACATAGCACGATCTGCTTATCATCCGACACGGTCTGATGAATATAAGCTTAGTCGTGGAAAACATTTTCCAAGAACCTAGTAAGCACAACTCAGATATTAGGAAAGTATAATAGTAATGCAAAAAAGATTAGTATGTAATTTAATGAAAAAGAAGCAACCTATGAATGATTCATCCTTGTTGTCGTAAGGAATAATGAGTTCATCTGGTAAACATATTTGATCTTGTTCATCCATTGGTTCGAGCCTTCTCCAACCCGCAATAAGAAATCACAAAATGTGGATTTGAGATAGCTCTCATATTTGTCGTTAAATGAGTTTAGAGATATGCCGCCGAGATGTGAATTTAGAAGACTTGAATCAATGAGTTGTTGTTTCGCTTGCTTGGTGAATAATCGCAATGTTCGGCGAAAGTCACCACCAAATACAACAATTTTACCTCCAAAAGGCTGATCGAGTTTATTATATCTTGTAGTAAACCATTAAATGCTTCGATGGCTTCTCGCTTTTGCCATGGAAGCCTCGTCCCATAAAATAAGGTCGGATTCAAATATCAATTTTGCAACACCGCTTGTTTGCTCAATCGACAAACTTTTGCTTTGATAAATCAAGGGATTTTAAATTTGAGTGAGTGTCCTACCGCCTCGAAGAATTGACGAATAACGCTTTGATGTCGCCATCGCTATTGCAATGTGTCTCGTGATCGTAAATTTGCAAGAAGAGCTCGATATAAGAAAGTTTTACCTGTCCCCGGACCATCGATAAAATAACTTGCACTTCGTTGAAGTGAGAATCGATTTCATTATTAAATCAAATACGTGCTTTTCTTTGGCTGTTTAGTTTTGATTGTAATAAGAAGTCCTGCTCATCAATCTCTATATTCATCTCACTTTCTACCTCCTTATTTTGTCACCATGCAGAATCAAGAAGAAATTCATGTTCATGAAATGATAATCGCCAAGCTTTTTCCCATTTGTTCCGTAGATTTATTGATATCTTGAAGAGCCATTTTGTAATATCATCATATGTATACGTATTAGAGGATGAATAAGCATATAGGTAGTCGAGCGAGGGTGGTCTCGAAGTTTCCCGAGTTCCCTAGGATTTGCCGGTGAACAATAGAAAAGAGTGTAGCAAATAACAATGAGGGATGTTGGCATTTGAAATATGACAGCTTCGTCAAGTTGTTTGTCAGATGTAAGAGTCGATGCTAGCAATCCTAATTGCGAAGCAAAGATCCTCAAAATAGCTTCACCTTTTCACCATCAACAGCTAACAAGTTGTCAAACGACGTTGGTCCTCTAACATTTGCGAGCAATAATCTCAAGTAATACCTTTCTCCTTCTCGAGGGTCAACAAGTGACTAATCGTCCCTATCACTTTTCTCCGCTTTCTTTCCACCACGCCCTTGTTTTTTGATTCCAAACAAAATGTTGAGGGAACCGATACGTATATTTAATTTCGCAGCCTTTTGATTTGTTGAATTGGTCCTAAAAATTCACAAGATTGTTTTGGAGAAGTCAATATTCCTCAATAAATAAGACAAATTAGCATCTTTAGCGAAGGAAACAGATTGTCGATCCGAAGGTGAACTTGGAGTATATAGATGGATGGATTAATCTCGCAGGCGGAATTCATATATGCGCCATAAAGCTCGGGGTGAAATCCAACTACTTTCTTGAAATTTGTGATTTCGCGAATATCGCATCTGGTTTCTTGGTCGCTGACGCTAAAGTTGACAAGGTCGTGGCCCTTAAATACATATTTGTATAAATATTTAACAAGCTTCACAAAGGAACATATTTCAACATTAATGTGGCAACAAGCAACATCGAAGGTACGGATTATGAGGAACCACCCATCTATTATCAACCTCATGTCCGGATATTTTAACTTTTCTTCCATTATCTCTACGCCTATAGCACGGATAACGTCTTCGCCATGGACAAGGAAAGGAGTAAAACTGGGTAATGACTTTTGCATACACCATTTCTCATGCGGGCACCGCTTGTTCATAAAACCACAAGGACCGTGGATCATGTGCTTAATGACAAGAGAATATAATCTAGAATTATCATCGATTAGGTATTTCACCGATATGATTTGATCATAGGAATCTGGATTCAACAGCCTTAAATTGTGGTCAAGTATTGTAAGCAAGTGAGCATGAGGGAATCCACGCTTTTGAAATTCAATTACGTAAACAAATGCGCAACATCTCCAAATATTCGCTTTTGATCGTTGATTTTCAGAATTTCAAATTTCGCCTCAACACTCGCACAATAACTGGTCTCTCTTGTGCTTTTCATGGAATTTAAGATTCTCTTGTATTTCCTTCACACAGGGTCGTAAGTCATAGTGAGAAAAAATCTGGTTTGCCATATTTTGCACCAGAGCCATTGCATCTAGATAATACGCCGCTTCATGTCCTCGTCACCGATAAATGAAGTCGAGGACAACTCACGGCCAATTGTAGAAGCTTCATTTGACCAATATTAACGCTATCTAAAACACCTCGAAAATTTCGATGATCGATTTAGCTCGCTTTTTCCTATGGAATTCAAGCCGTGATGTTTCAATCTTTATATAAGAACCAACAACTAATTGTTGTAGTAGTCTTAAGTCGTGGATAAGCATGGATTCATCATAACTTCTCATTTGAAGTCGATGGCGTAATACTCTCTCGCAGATACTACGCCATGTTTGCATCCGTCCTCGAGTAATTAGTAATAGTAAGAAAAAATGATAAATTAGTTTTGCCCAATTAGACAATATGTCGGAACCAAGGTAATAAGCGTATAACTAACCTATGTTTTCGAGAGCAAATAATTCAATTGCTGAGTAAAAGTGTTTAAAGGAGCACCGCTTGTTTGATCGTAACCATTGGTGCCGTTTGTTCGAGAATTTAACCGCTTAATGCGAGGATGCCATCCCGATTCACCCTGTGGAAACAGTAGTGGGTATTGAAGCGGGTCGTAGCATGCATAATAAGATTGAATTTATAGTTCAACCGAAAGGATCGAGACTTGGATATGAGGAGATTTATCATGTTGTTCATCATCGGGCCAGTCCATATAGCAGCCTACTGGGATGCAAATGGAAGATTGTAAACGCTACCGATCAAGACCCGGATAACATCTCGTAATAACTGGTGATTTTCAAGGAAGGAATATCTTTAAGACTACGAAAGAACCTAGCATAAGGGTTATCTTGAAGAATTGTCATAATCGCCTTCAAGGTACTTTCACGAAGTTTATCACAACCGCCGAGCCTTTGTTGTAGTTCTTCATCGATATCAAAGAAATAAAGTTGGATTCCATATACTTTATTGCTTGTCGACACTAAACCGTCAAGGAAATGGTAAACTTGTCCTTGAACACGAATGTATAAACTCCCATTGTGTTTTTTGTCACCACGATCATATCCGCTCCATAGGAAGTGAAAGCTACATTGTTATTATATGTATGAACATTCTTTCTGAAATGTTCGGATTCTTCGTCGCTATTTAGAAACAAAGACTTTAAAGCATAAGGCATCCGAGGAGCAATAATAGAAATTTGTCCCGACGAACAACAAAACGATGGAGGTTCAAGGTAAAATCGCTTATGCATAATATTGACAATCTTCAACAAAAAGGGAGCCGCTCACCAACCGTAAATTTCAGAACAATGTTAATGTTGTAGGAGATGTGCGATGATTTATCCCTTGAAACGATAAAAGGACATTATAATGATGTGGAGTAATTAGGTTGGAAATAGTTTCAAATATTGTAAAACAGCTTACCTTCATTTATGTAAGAGGGTTCATAACTTGGAAGTCGACCGTGGAAGGTTCGATATTAATGAAAGATTCCTTCCGCTGAGGAGTAATTTTTCATGAAGTGTAGATGAAGTGGAAGATGTGTTTTGCCACCGATTTTCTACGTCGTCGCAACAATTCTTGTTTTTTTCATTCGCATTTGAGCATAATTTTGACGCCTTTTAGCATTTCTATCCATATGTAAATACCGAGGAATCGACATAATATAAACGCCCTGATCTATCCATTCATGATCTTCGATGTATCACAAAGAACATTAATAAATAAACATTATGTTTATGACCTAATAAACAATATGTCGAGCAAACATGAATACAAACCATTTAAACAACTAAAGGTAATTTATATAAAAAAATTATTTAATTTAACTACAAAAATAGAGTATACATGCAGCCACAACGTAGAAAGGAGAATATGCTCTATTCAAAGTTAATAAATAACAACAGAGAATTTTGACTCAAAATTTATTTTACCTAAACATATATACCTTAGTACTCCAAGAATGCAAAGAGAATAAGCACGAGAACTGAAAAAATGGAGTATAAATGCTTAGAATCTAGAACTATGAATTTGATAACTAAAGAAGAGGGTAGTCGAGAGAAGTAAAGTTTGGTGGAGAAAATGTTTCAATGGGTCGATAGATTTGGTTTAAGGATTAAGAGAGGAGAACAGTAAGAAGTTAGAATATAAAGGTGTCAATGGAGTGCTGATTTACGATCAAATATCGTTCTAAGTTATTTTGATGCCAAAGAAATTGCTCTTGAATGATCGATTGACAAAGGGATGCAAAAGGCAAGCTTCTAAGAAAAGGAAATGATTGTAGAAGACCCATAGAAGAAACGAAAGGCAAACAACGATAGTAATTTCCAAGAAGAGCAAATAATTGTAGAAGGTCAACTCGTCCCGAGTAGCACGTATAATAATTTTATCACCTATGAATTGAAACGCCGATCTCATCGTGGTGCTCTTCTTCTAATTTCGCTCATGTTTGCTTACTTCTACAATATGTTTTTGGCGTGAATCGACATTATTATACTAGTTAGAAGATTATTCCATACAAGAAAAGCACGCCTTCTCGTTCAAACATTTTGGCGCTACTGGTCTTTCCTTGCCACAAGTAAAAATTATGACGGTCCGACCTATGAATTAAAACGTTAATCTGCTTCGCGCTTTCAAGAATACGCCAAGTGCAGGTTTGACATTATACGATTAATTGAAACGCCAATCCAAATTTGACACAAGAAACTTCGCAGCTTAAAAGGAAGAGATTGTTAAGTCAAAACAATTTGACATCAATGATTTCGATGAAGTACAAATAATGATGAAAAAGGAGACGATGAAAACAAGACTAAGTTCAAAAGCAAACACAAGTTGAAAAGCGATGGAAGCAAACCAGACGGAAGCAAAAGGCATTTAAAGTCAGCAAAAGTAGACCGAGTAAAAGCGTATGTCAAAAATGCATTTAAAGCAAACCACGGTGAATTACTTAATCGCTTTATGACCTATGAATTGAAACGTCAATCTTGTTATGGTCCTCTTCTTGTCTTCAGTAGTCCTCATTTTGCTTATTTCGAATAGGTTATTGGCATTTGGTCGAATCGAGATTATCATAGCGCTATAAGATTATTGATACAAGACAAAGAGATGTGAAATGATTCATACATTTTGGGGAGTAACCGCAAATGCGTATGTATAAAATTTCGTTTAAGTTATTTTGATGCCAAAGAAATGGCCTCGAATGATTGATTGATAAAGGATGCAAAAGCCGAGCTTCAAAAGAAGAGCAAATGATCGAGAAGGTGAACCCGCCACGAAGAAAAGTAAAGGAAAACAATGATAGTAATTTCTAAGAAGAGAATAATAATTGTAAGGTCAACTCGTGTCCAGTAGACGGTATAATAATTTTATCACTATGAATTGAAACGCCGATCTCTACTCGTGCTCTTCTTCTAATTTCGCTCATGTTTGCTTACTTCTTCAATACGCTTGGGTGAATCGACATTATTATACCGCTAGAACATTATTCCATACAAGAAAAGGTGTCTTCTTAATCTCCTCGGTGTTTACTTCGCAATACGCTATTGGAAGTGTTTGACATTACCTATTAATTCAACGTCAATCTACCCGATGTAAGAAATCTCTCAGCTAAAAAGGAGGAGATTGTTAACTCAAAACGACTTAACATAAATGATTTCGATGAAGTACAAATAATTATGAAAAAGGAGACGATGAAAACAAGACTAAGTCAAAAGCAAACACAAGTTCAAAAGGATGGAAGCAAAAGCATTTAAAGTCAGGCAAAAGTAGACGGCAAGAAAATGTATCATGCAAAAATGATTTAAACCAAAGCACGTGAATTATTTAATCAGTTTGAGTTAGTTATATAACTCAATCAATAACATGTTCTCAAAGAATCAAGCAATCATATGGTCGCTTTTCTTCTTGAAAAACAAAAATAATTGTAGGTCAACCCGTCAGTGAGTAGTGTAAGAAATCTTTCACCTATGAATTGAATCGCCAATCAAGTATGGTCCTCTTCTTGGCAAAATTCCGATTTTGCTTACTCGAATACGTGATTGGTATTTGGCAGAATTGACATTATCATACCGCTAGAAGATTATTGCATGAAGAAATACAGATGTCAAACCGTCAGGTCAACAATTACAATCTGCTCGGTCCGCTTCCTCGCGAAAAACATAAAATAATTGTAGAAGGTAAACTCACCGTAGTAGTGTAAGAAATCTATCACCTATGAATTGAAACGCCAACTGTGTTCTCGTCCTCTTCTTTGCAAATCCTCATTTTGCATACTCAGGAATACGTTATTGGTATTTGGGAGGAATCGACATTATCATACCAGCTAAAGATTATTGCATAAAAGAAAACAGCTTCGAGTCATTCATACATTTTGGGGTTACGTGTATTTCTCGCCACAAATAAATCAATATGATTCGGTTGTAGAAGTCTTATCATGTATGAATTGAAACGTGAATCGTTCGTTTACTCCGCAACACGCTATTGGCAAGGTTTGACATTATTATACAAGCGGCTAAGATTGTACCTATTAATTGAAAACTCAATCTACGCAAGAGAAAAATCTATGCATTTTAACCTATTGAATCGCATGTTAAGTAAAACGACTTGACATATATGATTTGAATGAAAAACAAACGAACAAAAAGACGAGAATGCGAAAGCATAAATAATATGTTGACTTCGACTTTTATTTATAACCTTCGTGTTCAACCGTTGTCCACCCATCCAGTAGTAGCATTGTCCGAGAAATTTAGACATAAAAGACCATGCAAAGGACGCATTTAAATAAAGAAGACGAAAAGAATAAAGAATTCAAGAAAAGTGTCAGCCCAAAATATTTTTTTTAAAATTAAGCATGATTAGATTGATTAAGTAAGTTGTTAGCATTATTTTGGAATTCATGGGTAGATGGATGATGTAAGTTTAAGTGAGATTATAGCATGTTGAGAGTGGAGTGGATGACTTGAGAGGTTTAGAAGATAAAGAAATATGTTAGAATCCAATGCTTCAAGAATCGGATCATTTGGAGCTCTATAGCCAAGTTATCCCGAAAACACCGATCTATGCACTGATCGCTTTCTTTTCAATTGATTTTTATTTCAATGATTTTCGCTTCACCGGTTTTCGCTTCACCGATTTTCTTCAAATTGATTTTTGCTTCACCGATTTTGCTTCACCGATTTTCGCTTCACCTGTTTTTTGTTTCAATGATTTTCCTTCAATGATTTTTGCTTCACTGGTTTTCGCTTCAATGATTTTTGTTTCAAATGATTTTCGCTCACCTGATTTTTGTTTCATTGATTTTCGCTCAAATTTGATTTTTGGTTCACCTGATTTTTGTTTCAAATTGATTTTCCTTCAATTGAATTTTTTTCATTGATTTTCGCTTCACTGATTTTCTTTTCCGATTGATTGCTTCAATTGATTTTCCTTCGATGATTTTCATTCAAAGATAAGGAGACGTTAGTCAAGTGTTACCTATTAATTGAAAACTCAATCTACGCGAGAGAAAAATCTATGCATTTTAACCTATTGAATCGCATGTTAAGTAAAACGACTTGACATATATGATTTGAATGAAAACAAACTAACAAAAAGACGGAGAATGCGAAAGCATAAATAATATGTCGATTTCGACTTTTATTTATAACCTTCGTCGTTCAACTCGCTTGTCCACCCATCTCAGAGTAGCATTGTCTCGAGAAATTTAGACATAAAAGACCATGCAAGGACGATTTAAATAAAGAAGACTTAAAAGAATAAAGAATTCAAGAAAAGTGTCAAAGCCCAAAATATTTTTTTAAAATTAAGCATGATTAGATTGATTAAGTAAGTTGTTAGCATTATTTTGGAATTCATGGGTAGATGGATGATGTAAGTTTAAGTGAGATTATAGCATGTTGAGAGTGGAGTGGATGACTCGAGAGGTTTAGAAGATAAAGAAATATGTTAGAATCCAATGCTTCAAGAATCGGGTCATTTGAGCTCTATAGCTCAAGTTATCCCGAAACACCGATCTATGCACTGATCGCTTTCTTTTCAATTGATTTTCGCTTCTGGTTTTCGCTTCACCGATTTTCCTTCACCTGATTTTTGCTTCATTGATTTTTGCTTCATTGATTTTTGCTTCAATTGTTTTTTTGTTTCACTGATTTTCCTTCAATTTGATTTTGCTTCACTGGTTTTCGCTTCAAATGATTTTTGTTTCACTGATTTTCGGTTCACTGATTTTTGTTTCAACTGATTTTCTGCTCAAATTGATTTTCGGTTCACTTGATTTTTGTTTCACTGATTTTCCTTCACTGAATTTTTTTCAGCTGATTTTCGCTTCACTGATTTTCTTCACTGATTTTCGCTTTCACCGATTTTCCTTCGATGATTTTCTCATTCAAAGATAAGTGGAGACGTTAATGTGTTTTGGGCATAGTTAGAGGTCAATCTCATTTTTCAGCTTTTCATGAGAGTCAGATATCTAGATGTACAAATGCATGAGTTAATGAAAACAGATTACATCGTCTGCTGTTTTCGCAGCACGCCTCGCTTTCGCCCTGCCTTTATGTCTTCGCCTCACTTTTGTATACTTCGCTCAGATTGTTAACTTCGCTCACTTTTGAACTCCGCTTATATTTTAAACTTCGCCAACTTTTTAAACTCCGCCTATATTTAAGACTTCGCCACTTTTTCAATCCATCGATTTTGAACTTCGCTTCACTTTCTCAACTCCCATCCCAATACACACGTAGTAGATTACGGGGTCCAAAACATGTCTTTAAAGTACTTGCAGAGGACAAGGTAAAATTAGTTACTTACTTTCTATATGAGATTTTTCACTGTGTATCGATATTATCTGAGAAAATATAAATTGCAAAGCTTTGAACTTATGGTCCGTATCGTCAGATTGCCCGCTGCCTCTGCCTTTATGTCTTCGCCCGACTTTTGTATTCTCCGTGTATTGTTAACTTGGTATACTTTTTCAACCCCTTTATATTTTTAACTTCGCCAACTTTTTCAAGTCCATCGATTTTTAAGTTCGCCTACTTTTTCAAGTCCGCTTATATTTAGAACTTCGCCAACTTTTCCAATCGCAATGATTTTAACCTCACCGCTTTTCCCTTCTTCGCCTAGTTAGAGGTGAGAAAAGCATTTATTGAAAGCAAAGCAAAGCAAATCACCTCCAATTAAGAAGCCGACGATAGAAGAAGCAAATCACCTCTCACCAAGAAGCGAGACCATAAGTGAAACGATGAAAGTAAGATATCGAAAAGTTAAAACCCCGTCGCTTTCAGATTCGTCTCACAGGTTTCGCCTCGCTTTTCTTCAGATCGTCGCTGTCTCTGTCTTTATGTCTTCGCCACTTTTGTATTCTCCGTCGATTGTTAACTTCGCCTACTTTTTCAACTCCTAAGTATATTTTAAACTTCGCCTACTTTTTCAACTCCTAAGATTAAAACTTCGCTCATTTTTCAACTCCGGTTATATTTTACACTTCGTCTCTTAGAGGTGAGAAAAGGCACGATGGAAAGCAAAGCAAATAACCTCCGAATTCAGAAGCTTAGACGATACAGTGAAACGATCAAAGTGAGATATTGAAAAGTGAAAAGCACATCAAGTAAGACATAAAGCGTAAAAGTTGCAGAATCAAACTAAGACATAAAACTTAATGGGATAGATTGCATGCTCGCCCATCCCATTCGCCTAATATATATACGAATAAAACTTTTCAAAGCTGCAGCCTTCAGAAGTTATATGGACAAAGATCGACGATGAATCTGCCATATCCAAGTCTCGCACTCATGCCTTTCTTTCATGAACGATCCATTTTCAGATTAAAGCGTATGATTCTCCGTGATAATCAGAAACTTCTGCTTACACAGGAGTTCGCTTCTATATGAGAAAATATATGTACAAGGAAAGAGGATGATGGTGGTGAAGTAATGTTTTGCAATTTATGATAAATCTCCTCACCGCTAAGTCCGACTACGCCTTTCAAGTAGGGGGCACTCTTTTCGTAAGTCTCGACCACGATTCTTTATTCGAGCCATCCGTTTACGATGGCAACATGAAAAATCTCCTCATATCCAAGTCTGTAGCCTCGAAAACATCTGACACACCAAAACCTCCGACTTGCAGCTGGAAAAACCTTAAACAACTTTATGCTTCAAGACTACGCTTCTCATTGAAGAAGTAGCAATTGTATTTATGAAGCTACAATATCCGATAAATATCCTCATATCCAAGTCTCCACTACAAAGAAAAATAGCCAAATACTAAACCATCAGACAAACAAAAAAAAACCTTATGCTTCAGACTACGCCATTCAAGGTGAAGTAGCAATTTTGCAATTTATGGCTACAATATCTAATAAATATCCTCATATCCAAGTCTCCACTACAGAACAATAGCCAAATACGAAACCATCAGACAAACAAAAAAAATTCTAAAAGAAGATTTACAAGTAACAAAGGACAAAAGCAACATGAAGCAACTCTTTCGACAAAGAACAACATTCACAAGAACGACTCAAACAATAAAATATGACAACCACGATATCGACACGTAGATAAGAGAGGATAAGAAAACGCGTTAAGAAGATTTACAAGTAACACGGTTAAACCTAAGACCAACCGGAAACCGAATTTGAAATCTTCTTTACGCAGCTCTCATCTTCTTATCTTCAGGATAATTGTCAGGTCATCGCAGTTTATTGTTCCCGCGAAGAGTATCGTTGTTCACCAATCAACAAAGAACAAATGCCAGGACAACAGAACAGAGGAAACTATCGATACTCTTTCGACAACAACAATGCTACGACAACACGAACGGAGGAAACCACCGATACTTTTCGACAACAACAAATTGGAGAAAGCAGAGGAACGCAAGGGCGTAGAGGAAAAACAAAGAGAGAGAAAGGACACAACATGAATGAAGAGATATGAACACATATAAGCAAAGGATAAGTGGCACGATTGGCGTCAGTCTCAAGGCGGTCGCCTCACAAAATATTACAAATGTAAGATTGCGCTCAAGATTCAAGATTGTGTCAAGATTGCGCGATATAAAACTTAATGGGATAGATTGCATGCTCGCCCATCCCATTCGCCTAATATATATACGTAATAAAACTTTTCAAAGCTGCAATTTCAGAAGTTATATGGACAAAGATCGACGATGAATCGCCATATCCAAGTCTCCGCACTACACGTTTTCTTTCATTGACGATCCATTTTCGATTAAAGCGATGATTCTCGTGATAATCGAAACTTCGCTTTCACAGAGGAGTTCGCTTCGATATGAGAAAATATATGTACAAGGAAAGAGGATGATGGTGGTGAAGTAATAGCTTTGCAATTTATGATAAATCTCCTCACCGCTAAGTCCGACTACGCCTCGTTTGGGGGCACTCTTTTCGTAAGTCTCGACCACGATTCTTATTCGAGCCATCCGTGTTACAGATGGCAACATGAAAATCTCCTCATATCCAAGTCTGCAGAGCCTCAAAAACATCTCAGACACACCCAAAACCTCCGACTCAGTAGCAGTGAAAACCTTAAACAACCTTATGCTTCAGACTACGCTTCACCGGTGAAGTAGCATTTGTAATTTATGAAGCTACAATATCCGATAAATATCCTCATATCCAAGTCTGTGACTACAAAAGAAAATAGCCAAATACGAAACCATCAGACAAACAAAAAAACCTTATGCTTCAAGACTACGCTCACCGGTGAAGAAGCAGCGGTTGCAATTTATGGCTACAATATCTCGATAAATATCCTCATATCCAAGTCTCGCACTCACAAAGAATAATAGCCAAATACTTAAACTCATCAGACAAACAAAAAAAATTCCTAAAAGAAGATTTACAAGTAACAAAGGACAAAAGCAACATGAAGCAACTCTTTCGACAAAGAACAATAAATTACAAGAACGCATCAAACAATAATTTATGACAACCACGATAACCGATACGTAGATAAGAGAGGATAAGAAAACGCTAAGAAGATTTACAAGTAACACGGTTTAAACCTAAGACCAACCGAAACCGTGAATTTGTAAATCTTCTTTACGCAGCTCATCTTCTCTTATCTCTCGCGATACCTTGTCGTATCATCGCAATTTATTGTTCCTCGCGAAAGAGTATCAGTGTTCACCAATCAACAAAGAACAACAAACAGGACAACAGAACAGAGGAAACCATCGATACTTTTCGACAACAAGCAGCCTACGATAACACGAACTGAGGAAACCATCGATACTCTTTCGACAACAACAAATGGAGAAAGGTGAGGAACGCAAGGGCGTAGAGGAAAACAAAGAGAGAGAAAGGACACAACATGAATGAAGAGATATGAACACATATAAGCAGTGATAAGGCACGATTAAGCGGTCAGTCGCGCGGTGCTCCTACAAAATATTACAATGAAGATTGCGGCTCAAGATTGAAGATCAGGTCAAGATTGCGTGATATAAAACTTAATGGGATAGATTGCATGCTCGCCCATCCCATTCGCTTCTAATATATATACGAATAAAACTTTTCAAAGCCGCAATTTCAGAAGTTATATGGACAAAGATCGACGATGAATCGCTTA
This sequence comes from Erythroxylum novogranatense, assembly GCA_029891385.1. Taxonomy (NCBI): domain Eukaryota; kingdom Viridiplantae; phylum Streptophyta; class Magnoliopsida; order Malpighiales; family Erythroxylaceae; genus Erythroxylum; species Erythroxylum novogranatense. The sequence goes on along the minus strand of CM057233.1, from coordinate 28,056,400 downwards.
TATCCAAGTCTGCACTACATGCCTTTTTATTGAACGATCCATTTTCGATTAAAGCAGATGATTCCCGTGATAATCAGAAACTTCGCTTTCAGAGGAGTTCGCTTCGATACGAGAAAATATATGTACAAGGAAAGAGGATGATGGTGGTGAAGTAATTTTTGTAATTTATGATAAATCTCTCACCGCTAAGTCCGACTACGCCTTCGCTTGGGGCACTTTTTCGTAAGTCTCACTACGATTTTATTCGAGCCATCCGTGTTACAGATGGCAACATGAAAAATCTCCTATCCAAGTCTGCTAGCCCTTCAAAAACATCTCAGACACACCAAAACCTCCGACTTGCAGCTTGGTGAAAACCTTAAACAACCTTATGCTTCAGACTACGCTTCACGGTGAAGTAGCAATTTTGCAATTTATGAAGCTACAATATCCGATAAATATCCTCATATCCAAGTCTCCACTACAACAAAAATAGCCAAATACTGAAACCATCTGACAAACAAAAAAACCTTATGCTTTCAAGACTACGCCTTTCGGCGGGTGAAGTAGCAAATTTTGCAATTTACGGTTACAATATCCGATAAATATCCTCATATCCAAGTCCGCACTACAAAGAATAATAGCCAAATACTTAAACCATCAGACAAACAAAAAAATTCCTAAAAGAAGATTTACAAGTAACAAAGGACAAAAGCAACATGAAGCAACTCTTTCGACAAAGAACAACAAATTCACAAGAACGATCAAACAACAATTTATGACAACCACGATATCGACACAGAGATAAGAGAGGATAAGAAAACGCTAAGAAGATTTACAAGTAACACGGTTTAAACCTAAGACCAACTCGAAACCGTGAATTTGTAAATCTTCTTTACGCAGCTTCATCTTCTTATATCTGATCATGGATATCAGATGAATATCGCAGCTTATTGTTCTCAAGGAAGAGTATCAAGTTCACCAATCAACAAAGAATAACAACCAGGACAACAGAATGAGGAAACCACCGATACTCTTTCGACAACAACAGCTACGATAACACGAATCTGAGGAAACCACCGATACTCTTTCGACAACAACAAATTGAGAAAGCAGAGGAACGCAAGGGCGTAGAGGAAAAACAAAGAGAGAGAAGGACACAACATGAATGAAGAGATATGAACACATATAAGCAAAGGATAAGGCACGATTGGCGGTCGGCTCATGCTTAGTCGCTTAAAAAATATTACAATGTAAGATTGCGCCTCAAGATTGAAGATTGTGTCAAGATTGCGTGTATATCGCGCGCTAAGAAACAACATTCAATAAACAAATACCGATTAAATAAATGGACGAAGAAGGAGATCGACTAAATATAGCCGCCGATTACATGAAAAAGCGTAAATGTAAATCACGGATTAAATGGACGGCAGATCCGATCAATATAGCCGTCAGATAAATGAACGAATGGGATGGATTGCATGGTCGCCCATCCCATTCGCCTAGTATATATACTTAATAAGACCATCTCTCGCTTGCTTGTGAAACAGGAAAAATATTTAGATGACTTTGCATTTACATTACTATCTTGAACAATGAAACTTCGCTTAAAAACTTATTAATCTAATTAATCATTTTACTAAATGAAAATATATTATGGCTTAATTAGCAACTATTATTACATTGTAATCTTTCCGATCTTAAAATGATATTGTTCTAAGAAAAATAAACCTTAATTAAGATTTACTTCTAAAGTAAATATCCTTATCTTCTCGAACTTAAATATAAACTCATACTTAGTAATGGATATCTTCGATACTTTATAAGTGAATGATATCTCAAATACTAAACATCTTTAATACATTATCTATGTACTTAGACTTAAAATAGGTGAAAACTTTCAATATTTCTTTATAGCTCTAATTTCTATAATTAAGTCATACCTTTTCATAGCTAATAAAAGTTGTTCTTGACAATTATGTTTTTAATAATTAAAATTAGAATTATCATTATCTCGTGAGCTATATGTCTCGCAAACTTCCACTAAAGAGGACAATTAGACACTCACTAACCTTCTCAGGACATAATAAATTCACAATCATCTCCAAAACAAATTTTTCAATTAATTATGAAAGTGAATCTTCCAATGTCTCGTAGCCTTTTAACTATGCATTAAATATATTAATAAAGGAAGTTGCTCCAATTGGATGTATTGTCGAGATTAGAATTTTCAAATTTTATCTTACTCCCACTAAGTATACATTGAAACAAAAATTGCTCAACAAATCAGAAATTATATATAATCTTTTAGATATCTCATAACTTTTATTATTCAATTTAGTTCAAACTTAATCGATAATGTATGTTTCAACCAATCATCACATCCTTAAATCATTAACTTTAACTATTTTAAAGACTTAGCATTTCATATGTGATAGGAAATTTTGCTAATTGATTCGCTTGAAACTATTAAAGGTAATTCATCAGATTAGGGATAACTATAAGAAAAATACTATCGCATTGTACAATATCTCATATTGTATTTTTCTCCTTGCATAAATCCATACTTTTATAGAATTTTGTTGTTAGGTATTCACCAGAGAATCCCATTCCCTATATATAACTGAAAATTTAAAACTCACCATAACAATCTCATCAAAGTGCTTCAATATTCTTAATTTTAATTTCTATTTAGATTTAAATAATTTGTTCTCAAATTTTAAATCAACATTTCATTTAATACATATAACTATATCACATAAAGTCATTATTAATATAATGAATATAAGTATTATTCTTTATAAATTATTATTCCATCTAATACATCATACGCATTGATTTAACTATTCAATACCATCATTATCCTTCCACTAAAGGTTGATTTGGTTATTATTCAACTTGAAAATTTTCACAAGTTTCATACAATTCATAATCAAAAGGATACATATATCCTTGTATAAAACTTTATGATTGTCTTTATGTTGATTTAACCAATATGACATAAAAGGATTGTAATATCCCACCCTCCTGGAAGGGTAAAATAGTAAAATTGGCATAGGATGGGACTAATAGAAAATATTTAGAATTGTTCATGATAATAGGATTGATACACAAGATCAATCGGTATATGGAATTACAAGAAATGCATTCATGACATTCTTAATTGGGCCTAACGGTATTTTATTGTGATTAACGTGGTTATGGATTTGAAAAATTATTCGAGCGCTACTGCTTAGCGCTTTCGATTTTTAGGATTTTAAGAATTTTTCTCGATTTTCCGGAGACAATTCCTGATCGCAAAATCGCCAATCATGTAACCTAGAGTTTCTGTAGCAAAAATCGCTACCCAATGGCACAGAATATGGGGTATATTATTTTGGGACCGAAAGTAGGTCATCGAGTTGAATGGAGTAAAATTTCGACTGGATTATTAAATTGACACATATGGTGATGTAAAATGCGTATGTCGAAACCGGAGAGATTCATTGAGATATGGGAAGTTTATCCCAAAATTTGCATCTATTTTTCAGGTCTCAAGAATACCCCTGCTGACACGGAGTATATCTACCAGTAGACGAGTAAAAGGTTAGAGGTCGACTCGCCAGGTCCAGATAAGGTTTTAGTAAATTGTATTCCGCAATCACCGTATAACAAGGCTTTATATTTTTACCGAGCTATCAGGGTATTAATGTTTATCCGATTGACTTATTGTAATTATTACCGATGACCGTAATAACTGAAACGGGTTTATATTGAACACGGATTTTATTTACTTATCGTGTTTCGCTGTGTGAACGGGAGTCGATGGCTCCAAAGAAAAAAATGTATACCGAATTTTAAATCGATCGATGTAGTACGCCACTCGTGGACACGGACTCGATATCACCAACGATATCGGGTTCGGGTCTTACGTGTGGGGTGTTACAAGGATAGTCTCGATGGACAAACTTTTTATTCTTCCCACTTATGTTAAGTATAAATCCTATTTGATCCAACACATATAAACTATTTGTATAAAATAGGATCAACTACTTTTACATAACAATCACATACAAACTATTTGTATAAAATAGGATCAACTACTTTACATAACAATCTAACTCTTATCTTGCTTTGAACATTATATTAAAGTCGAATATAAATTTCATTATCAAATACTAATAAGATAGATCTAGAAATACTTATGATCTATATCATATCTCGATAGGCACGTAAAAGTCATGCAATCATTTTTCTTCTTAAGACAAGTATTGTCACACTATAGCTAAGCCTTTAATTGTAGTACACAATTATGCTTTTAATAGGCTAAATTAAGAGGAACAATTCCAACAAGGTACTATACCTTTCAACTTTACTCTATGCAACCTCTTACATCCGGCTATCATAATGTCGACATAAATCTTATGTGTCATTAAGGTTTACGAGATGTAATTCAACTCAAAATGTCATTACATTTTGTCATTTATATGCTTTTCACATATCTCTAAAACTTTGTTATCGAATCCTTAATCAGGATTATAACAAAATTGCATAATATGCATACAATTTTTCTTTTATAACTTTGAGAACTCTTTTCAAACATAACATATGTCTAAGAAATTTGGTTAACTAATTTAGTATTAACTATACTAAACAATTTAAATTCCACTAGAACAAAAATAAATGTAAGTAAGTAAGTAATTAATTAATTTATGCCATGAATAACAAATGAGATTAGGACTTTGATCATGTATTGGCTAGTTCTACTATTTTATTCAAAATAATAGCCCTCACTACTATTCAACAAATTACTCTAATCTTTCTAGTAGGCAAGGATTTGATTCAAGTATAATTGATGTTAAGTTTGCTCAATAAACTAATTAATTCTAAATTAGGTAGATAACAACTTTATCAATCACATTTTATATGATTTCTAGATCCATTAGTGACAACTTTTTCCAAAACATATCTTATATGTTATTCTAACCTTATCTTTAAATTCACATGATCATAAGTTTGCTCATCCAAATCACATAAATTTAGTTAAGTAAAACCCAAAGATTATAAGACTAAACATATTTGAGTTAAAGAGGCTTGAAGTTTCCTTCAAGCTTCTACAATAAATGTAACTTTGGTTATTCTTATAACAATGGATGACAATAATTACGCTCTAAGGGTATACCTAATATTTTAACTAAGGATTATTTTGTTCATCTCATCAAACATAAAATTGCATTTTAAATATCACACATATAAAACATACAATTTAAATTGCATCCAATATATATTAAACATATAAACAAAGTATACAATTTATACACTTATAATCAAATTATATGCATAAAATATCAAGCTAATTCTAGTTATTAATCTTTATAATCTAAATTGATATTTCCAACTCTTTACAAAATTAAATTAGATTAAATCTATTGATTCCTAAATAAATTGAATTCCTATTCCAAATATAAATTTATTCGGATATAAAATAATTTTCAAATCCAATTGGGAACTATTTCCAATTATCTTGACTCCTTTAACAAAATTTAATTGAAAAATTTCACTAAATTATTCTTCTTACTTGTTATGATTTGGAAAAATCATTTTCAAAATTATATAAATAATACATTCTAATCTAATTACAAACTTAGGCACACTAACTAAAACCCTTGTTTATTATGATTTAGAAAATTTCCTTTTCAAAATTATGTAAATAACACATTTTAATCCAGCCATAAACTCAGCACACTAACTAAAACCCTTGCTTGATATTTGATACTTTTATTATATATTTGGTACCTAATTCATTTTAAGTGTATGTAACATCCCACCCTCCCGGAAGGGTAAAATAGTAAACTTGGCATGATGGGACTAATAGGAATATTTAGAACTGTTCACGATAATGTGATTGATATACAAGATCAATCGGTACATGGAATTACAAGAATGCATTCATGACATTCCCCAGAATTGGGCCTAAAGCAATTTTATTAGAATTAATGGATAATTGAGTTTGAAAATTGATCGACTCGCACCATAAATGGTTTTACATTTTAAGGATTTTAGGAATTTTTCTCGAATTTTCCGAGAAAATTCCGACCGCAAAATCGCTTCAGAATTCAGCCTAAACATGTTTTTTGGGGTAGAAAAGGTGATTGTCGTGATTGAAAAATCATTTGAGTGCAATCACACTGCTTTATAATTTTAGGAAATTTCATTAATTTCGTAAAATAATTCTAGAAATCCTCGAGATCGGATAAAGCAAATGGCTTAACCTAGTGATTCTCAGAGCAAAAATCGCCACCCACCGTAATGCAGATTATTGGGTATTTTATTTCGGACCAAAGTAGGCCATGGAGTGAAATGGAGTAAAATTTTGACCGGATTAAAGAATCATTAGTTGACTTTTCTTTACACCTTTGACTAATGACATTTGGCCACTTATCCTCATTAAATGCTCCCATTTGATCCTATCGGTTTGCCTAATGAATTACATAAAAGGAGTGAGTTTTCGTTGGAAAACACTCATCCGAGGCTCTTCCAATTGGCTTTCTCACCATCGACAATTTTGCTTTTTTCTTCACCTTCCTCCACAAATTCAAGAGCTCTCTTACTTGTTATTAACTTATTATCTTACCTCCATGATGATGTCGTAAGAGGAGGAATTAGGAAGTTGTGATGGTCAAGAGAATTAAAGAGAGAAGTTGAAGTTGAAGGAGGTTTGTATTAGGTAAGTTTTCATTTAAGGTTTGAGTTTTAAATGAGATGTTGCATATGGAATTAAATGCCATGATAGTATGGGGTAGTTAATAAAAGGATTTAAAGCATGTATTAGGTTCATGTAGACATTAAAGTGATGATTATTATGATTTGAAGAAAGGGGATGAGGCTAGATGAAGATGCATTGAAGTTAATGATATGGTTTGATTTTGAATTGAATAGGATAATTATTTGAGTCTTTGAATTGAGGAATTTAAGGCTGCCAATTTTCAGTATTAACCCTAACATATGTATGATTGTAGTGATATTTAATTTGTATTTATTTTGATGTCTAGTGATGTGAAAAAGGCATTGGAAGTGGTTGAACTAAGGTTAACATTGAATCTGGAAAATTGGAATTTTAATTGATGTTACTGTTTTGTTCATAATTTATTGTGTAGAAATGCAAATGAGGTAAGGTTAGTGGCCAATGAAACTTTGGGATGTTGGCTTTAATTTAGTGTGAAATAGGTGTTGTTGAATTTCAATGATAGAAGGGTGAAATTTTAGATGGAAAGTTACTGTTCCATTGCCTGTGAACAGTAAACTGCAACCATGACATCTGAGTTTTGTTGATTTTTATGAATTAATTGAGATGGAATTAGGGAAATGATCTTCATGGAAGTTGTAGTATATTGAATTATCTTTCTATTTCTACTGATCTTGCTATTTTTGGAATTTTGTATTGGGAGATATGAATTGATTACTAATGATTGGTTTTGAGCATTTTGGATGAAACCTAGCTTAAGTGTGATTTTGTGAGTTTACTGATTGGAGGCAATTTTAACATTTTATGTGGACTGAATTGGTGAGTGAGCTTGAAAAGTTGTAGAGAAAAGATTACCTTGAAAATGACTTATGGTTTGTAATTTTAGACGTCAGAATTGGGAGTTATGATTTTCAAAAGTGAACCTACATTAGGTTATGAGTGGCTGATCATAACAGAAACTTCCATAACAATTTTTAAATTGTTAGAGATCGAATTGGTGTTGAGTGCTTCATGAAAATGAAGTTTATGATGTTATCTTTACAAGGATATAAAGTTCTGATTTTATTGACTTATATACTGGAAGTTATGCCTCTGTAAGGTTACTGCCCAAATTGAAGGATTTCAGGACAGTGACATTAAATGAATTAATTGACTGGT